>CM060948.1:176624811-176857311 GCA_030765055.1 Mantis religiosa
AATAATAATAATAATAATAATAATAATAATAATAATAATAATAATAATAATAATAATAATAATAATAATAATAATAATAATAATAATAATAATAATAATAATAATAATAATAATAATAATAATAATAATAATAATAATAATAATAATAATAATAATATTAAATTTGAAGACTATTAATCCAGCATCTAAGTTTAAAAAAGGAATTGAGAAGTTCCTAAATGTTAACCAGTTCTACTCAGTGGAAGAATATTGGAGCTATATTGATAGCATCTGAAAGATAGTATAAAAGTAATTTGGAGCATGTTCAGCTAATGACCTTTCATTTTTGTTCATATAATGAAGAGTTAGACTGTTAAAAGTGAATAAAATATTGTTATTTGTATTTTATTACTCCTTTACAGATATATTTATTTACTTACTTATTTACTTATTTATGTATTTATTTACTTATATATATAATGTGAACATTAAAGGTTTCCCCAATTAGAATGTTTACTTTAAAGTTACAATATGAACAAAATGTATCAAAAGCAACACAAAATTAATTACAGAATAAATGATAACAAAAGGAAAGGAAACAAAAACAAGTCGGTGACATTGGTTCACATGTACAGTAAGTCAGTCATTCTACTTTTGGTAATAAGTAATCACAGGATAAAGAAAAGTTCCTGATTTTCATACTAAATCAACCAATGTTTAAGGGATGTAATTTATTGTATCATGACTGCATTCTATGCATAGGTGAATATAAATAAGAATCAGTATTAACCGTCTGAGGAGGAAAAGTGTTACGGAATCTATTAGGTGCAACATTTGGAACGTAACAACGTATTGTCTTAGGTTAGGGTCATCAATCTTATAATGAAGTAATTTGTAAAGGAAAAGCAATAACTGACAATTTGTCCTATGTGATCAATGTCTGTAATGTCTAATTTCATTTCACCCATTTGATTCGTCGTCCGATATGACAACGTTGGACGACCTAAATAAATAATAACAAACATCCTTACTTCTTGCCTAGCACATGAACTGACTGTGTTACAATTTTTGATGCGTCAATAACTAGGGCAGGCTATCTGCATAGGATCCTTACCTATGTACAGCAACACCTTAAGTTGTTTAGCATGTAAAGATTGTTCATCATGAAAAAAGTGGAATGAACAACCTGCTTTTTATAGTAGCGTCTAATAAATGTCTTCTTAACATATTCAGGTAAAGGAAACCTCCACTTGACTTTTATTCCATTTTTTTTAAACAAACGAAGTAGGCTGTATGCCAGAAACTACCGCAATTACAAAACGAAAGGAAGATAAAATATTTTGTAAATAATAATTAAGAACTCTTTCTTTTTTTTATTTTATTTTATTCAATGATCGATCAGCAGTACATGCTTTACAGATCCTTGTTGGCTAATTGAATCTCTATGAACTATATAATAACATGTAAGGAAAACCAAGTTGGCTCCTATTATCTTCTTAACACTGTGAAACAAGAGAAAAATAAGTTAATTAAAACAAACAAGTAATCAAAGAGATAAGAACAACAGTCATTGTGAAACAATATACATAGCTTTTTTTCAATCAGAGTCACTAAGGAGGAGATCCTGTGGGAGTCGTCTCTTCAGGCGCGTGGGCTGGCGGGTTCGTACGCCGATGTCGTACATCACAGCTCCTGGAACATCTGGCAGGTTTGAAAAGAAGCGGGAGGCGATCTGACGTATGTACTGGTGAAGAGGAAGGAGACCAAGTTCTTTATGCAGTTGTTGATTTCTTACGTACCAAGGGGCATCCGTGGCGATGCGCATAAATCGATTTTGCAGGACCTGTAGCCTTCGGAGATGAGTGTTGCTAGCCGAACCCCATACCTGGGAAGCATATGTGATAAGTGGCCGGACAAGAGATTTGTAGAGAAGCAGAGAGCATTCAATCCCAAGAGGAGTGTGCCTGTGAAGTAGCGGGTTGCCCGATTATCAGCGTAGAGTAATTAAAGTTGGTTTTATTACAGAAGGCTTATTGTACAAATCTCTATACGATTCAAACAAATGAAGCCGTGAAGATTTTAATAGTGAATTAGCGGCAAATAAGTCATTTGTAAAACCCATATCAATATATAAACAAAGTGGAGCAATTTCGATGATCTGAAATAAGGAACAGAGTTTTAAAAGCTTAAAGAATTGCTTAATATAATTTTAAAATTGAAAGGAAAATATTACACGTTAATTAATATTAATTATTGCCGGACTTCGCATTTTATTCGTCAATTTTTTTCTTCAAACAAGAACGTGTTTTGTTTAACGTATTTTTCAATGGAAGCTACTTCATTCACACGAAAGGAAAATTGTGGAAAGCATGGTGAATATTATGTCGTCGTTGTTCATTACTATTGGTTTCTTAGTCTTAGGAAACCTTTATGGTCACTTTCACTATTCTGATAATAATAGTGACATAATATTGACTGTGGAAACACCACAACGAAATTATCAATTTCATTGTGAATATATACCAGATTTCCTACAAGCTCAAACATCATCAAATATGGATATATTGGACAAATCATTTGTGGAAGACATCATAGTGGCTGTTAAATGGATTATTATTCTGGCTCTTCTTCTTCTGAACCTGTAGTGTACAAATCTGAAACGTCCACTAAAAGATTTATTTTTTGGCAAACCTTCGGAAATCTGCCGTGACAACATGATAGAAACTAAGAACGAAGATGAAGCTTCTAGAAACACTTTTAAAGACTTGATTAAAGAAGCTGAAAACTACTTAACAGACTTGGAAGCTACATTTTGAGACTATCAGAAAGAAATATTCTTGAAACGTCAGAATATTCAGGATCAAATTCGGCAGCTAATTCTTGAAATGGAAAATAATTCCAAAAGTGCATTGGACGAACAAAAGTCAATGCGGAATAAAATAATGCGGATTATAATCGAACAAGAATTATCTACAAAACTTCTCACACTGGAGCTACAACAACTTGAAAATATGATGTTTAGTCTCAACAGCATCCTAGCCAATTTACGAGAGCGGATGATATCAACTGTAGAATATGTAATTCCTTGTTTGGGACAGGATGAACACAGTGAACGGTCGCGTGAAATGCTGCTTGTTATAGTGAATGGCCTCAAAAAGGAAAATCTCAATTTTAATTTCATAGATAATTACAGACCTATCGCTCCTAGAAATGATCAAGCTTAAGAAGACTAATTGAATCTTTTTCAACAAAACTGGAAGGCAGTGAGGTGGACTTGAAGGAGAACACAAACAATTTAGGAAACACTTTAAGCAAAAATACCCAGATTCTTAATATTTAGATAATCTTTGTTGTTAGCCATATTAGACTTCCAAACTCAGCATTACAAAGTTCTTAACAAGGTTTGATGATTGTTATTTGATAAAGCACAAGTGTGAAAATAAAACATATAAAACTGTTATCTAAGAATATTAATTGTTTTCAAACTACCTTTTGACCAGATGCGTTACTAGGTATAATATTATGTATAAATAACAGAGCCAGTGTGTCGTGCCTATGGAAACAAAAAGTGGTAAGTACATTGAAATTAGGTGAGTACACATGCACTTGAGAAGTATTAAGATTATTTATTCATTTACTTTTGAAAATGCCGAATTACAGAATTCATTACACACACAAAATAAGTTTAAACTGCAGAACAGCGGCCACGAGAATAGTGGGCGTGACGTCGGTAGCTGGAGCGTTGCCAACAGTGAAAACATGCATTCGTACAAAATACCAACACCACGTACCCAAACTAGCGATATAGAGCTAGCGATACTGTAATGCATAACGAAACTGGCCACACTAGAGCGGGTAAATGGGTAAATAGTGATACACTAAAAAGCAAAGCTTCAGTAATAAAAAATAATGATAATGATAGTGTGACGCAGACGGCGAATTCACGTTGCCGATCGATAATGCGGACTGGCGGTGGTGGTGGGGGGACGCAAGTGGTGGCACCTCCTCCTACCGCGCGAAGGTGCTCGAAGTCTCCAGAATGATTTCCCCCTCCATAATGGAAGAATCGGGAGGTTTCGGGGCGATCGATACAAGCGAGGCGATGGTTAGTTGAGTGGAGGACGTCGCGGTGTGCGGATGTGTAGTTAGTTGAGTGAGTGACCGTGAGCCGGGCGGACGTGAAGTTGAGTTGAGTGGACGGGTAAAGACGAACTGGCAAGGTTGAATGGTGTAAATTAAATTGTAATTGTGTGCATTACGTAATTTTGTTTAATTGGCAAGTGTTCAAGTGTAAGTCGGTGAAAATAAAGAATATTGTTGAGTTTGTGTAATTGGACTTTTTATTTCACGAACCCACAAAGCCACAATTGGTGTCAGGAGTGCGACATAACACAATGGAGGCAGCATTAGAAAAGATTTTAGCGGAACGGAAAGAAATGAAGACGGCAAATGAAAACCTCGCTGCAAAAACAGAAGCGGCAAATGACAACCTGGCCGCGGAACTGAAACAAATGAAGACGGCCAACGACAACATCACCGGGAAGATGGAAGAAATGAAGGCCGAATTAACAGCGAAGACGGAAACGGCAAACAACAACTTGGCCACGACAATGACCGCAAAGATGGCCGAACTGACCACGGAAGCGAAGGTGGCGAACGAGGCTCTCGCCGCCAAATTTGAGGAACGGTTGGCCGGCGTGAGGGATGACGTCACGAATCTGGGCAAGCGGATGGGTCAAGTAGACGACCGCCTTAATTATTTAGAGGAAAAGGCCGACAATATCGCCAAACCCCTCACCCGCCTGACAGAGGAACACCGACCTTATGTGTGGACGGAGGACGCCGAAGACGCTTTCCAGCACCTGAAGGAAACCCTGTATAGTGCTCCAATTTTGGGTTTTCCACAACCAGGTGGCGCCTTCATTGTGGACACCGACGCTAGCGACCATTGCATTGGAGGTGTCCTATCGCAGATCCAGGACAGCCATGAGCGGGTGATAGCCTGCTACAGCAAGACGCTAGAACTACTGCATCACCCGACGGGAGTTACTGGCGGTAGTAAAGACATTGGAGCACTTCCACAAGTACCTGTACGGTCAGCCATTCCAGCTGAGAACTGACCATTCCGCCCTAACCTGGCTATTGAGCTTTAAGAACCTGGAAGGCCAGACAGCACGTTAGGTCCAGAGGCTGCAGGAGTACGACTTCACCTCGGAACATCGTAGAGGTAAGAGCCACGGTAACGCTGACGCCATGTCCCGCAGACCCTGTCCAGAAGAGTGCGGCCAGTGCACAAGAGTGGAGGAGAAGGAGCGTGCCGCAGCAGTCCGAGTAGTCACGGCAGTGGCTGCGGATGGCTGGGATAGCGCAGGCCTGAGGAGGGAGCAGCTGGCGGACGGAGCCTTGGGGCCACTATTAAGGGAAGTGGAGGCAGGGACGAGACCAACCTGGGAGGACATCGCACCGAGGAGCGCCACCTACAAGTCGTACTGGGCCCAATGGGACTCGTTGAAGATCAGAGGGCGTGCTGTTCCGGGTATGGGAACCACCCGATGGGAAGACGCAGAGAGAACAGTTGGTACTTCCCCGGAGTAAGGTACCGGAAGTCTTGGAAGAAGTGCACGCTGGTACTTCAGGAGGACACCTGGGAGCGAACCGAACGATCGACAAACTTCGGCAGCGCTACTACTGGCTGAGACCCCGAGCAGATGCTGGTGGTGCACCTGGACCGTCTAGCCCGCTACGATGGTGCTGTTCGGGACGACCAGCCTTGAGGAGGGAGCAGTGTGACGCAGACGGCGAACTCGCGTTGCCGATCGATAATGCGGACTGGCGGTGGTGGCGGGGGGACGCAAGGGGTGGCACCTCCTCTTACCGCGCGAAGGTGCTCGAAGGCTCCCGAATGATTTCCTTCTCCATAATGGAAGAATCGGGAGGTTTCGGGGCGATCGATACAAGCGAGGCGACGGTTAGTTGAGTGGAGGACGTCGCGGTGTGCGGACGTGTAGTTAGCTGAGTGACTGACCGTGAGCCGGGCGGACGTGAAGTTGAGTTGAGCGGACGGGTAAAGACGGACTGGCAAGGTTGAATGGTGTAAATTAAATTGTAATTGTGTGCATTACGTAATTTTGTTTAATTGGCAAGTGTTCAAGTGTAAGTCGGTGAAAATAAAGAACATTGTTGAGTTTGTGTAATTGGACTTTTTATTTCACGAACCCACAAAGTCACAATAGTGATAGTGATGGTGATGATGATAGTGATGATAGTGATGATAGTGATGATGATGATGATAATAATAATAATAATAGTAATAGTAATAATAGTAATAGTAATAATAATAGTAATAATAATAATAATAATAATAATAATAATAATAATAATAATAATAATAATAATAATAATAATAATAATAATAATAATAATAATAATAATAATAATAATAATAATAATAATAATACTAACACTAACACTAACACTAACACTAACACTAACACTAACACTAACAGTAACAGTAACAGTAACAGTAACAATAATCATAATCATCATAATCATCATAATCATCATAATCATCATAATCATCATAATCATCATAATCATCATAATACTAATAATAATACTAATAATAATACTAATAATAATACTAATAATAATACTAATAATAATACTAATAATAATACTAATAATAATACTAATAATAATACTAATAATAATACTAATAATAATACTAATAATAATACTAATAATAATACTAATAATAATACTAATAATAATACTAATAATAATACTAATAATAATACTAATAATAATACTAATAATAATACTAATAATAATACTAATAATAATACTAATAATAATACTAATAATAATACTAATAATAATACTAATAATAATACTAATACTAATACTAATACTAATACTAATACTAATACTAATACTAATAATACTAATAATACTAATACTACTAATACTACTAATACTAATAATACTAATAATACTAATACTAATACTAATACTAATACTAATACTAATACTAATACTAATAATAATAATAATAATAATAATAATAATAATAATAATAATAATAATAATAATAATAATAATAATAATAATAATAATAATAATAATAATAATAATAATAATAATAATAATAATAATAATAATAATAATAATAATAATAATAATAATAATAATAATAATAATAATAATAATAATAATAATAATAATAATAATAATAATAATAATAATAATAATAATAATAATAATAATAATAATAAGAAGAAGAAGAAGAAGAAGAAGAATAAGAATAAGAATAAGAATAAGAATAAGAATAAGAATAAGAATAATAATAATAATAATAATAATAATAATAATAATAATAATAATAATAATAATAATAATAATAATAATAATAATAATAATAATAATAATAATAATAATAATAATAATAATAATAATAATAATAATAATAATAATAATAATAATAATAATAATAATAATAATAATAATAATAATAATAATAATAATAATAATAATAATAATAATAATAATAATAATAATAATAATAATAATAATAATAATAATAATAATAATAATAATAATAATAATAATAATAATAATAATAATAATAATAATAATAATAATAATAATAATAATAATAATAATAATAATAATAATAATAATAATAACAATAATAATTGTTGTCGCAACTGAATCACCTTCGCACGCGTAATCCTATCGTGCTCTCCACGTGGCAGAAATAAGTGGCAACGTCGCCTCTCTCTCCGTACGAAATGTCAATCACTTTCTAGATAGGCAACCAGTATAGTTACCGAAATGTTGTTCATGTTCAAAATAATCTACTGTTTTGAAGTTATCACATGTGTTAACTCGGGACTCAATAATTACAAAATGAGTTACTCTTGTTTTGTAGGATATAATCGCATGTTTATTTGTTTTGCAAGGTATGGCGCTTTTTCTTGCAAGTTTTAGGTTTTTATATGCATATTACATGCAGGGCATGTAAAAGTATTTATTAGATACTTTAATTTAATAATTTAATAAATTGTAAATATATAACAAATTAACCTTTGTTTTTCCTGAAGACTTAACTGACAATGAAATTGAGGAACTGTTGGCAGTAGAAGACCCAAATATTTCACAATTTGAGTGCTCTGAAGATGAAGTTGAAAGTGATTTGTCAGTTAGACCAACAACACCAGCAGTTGAGTCATCTGATTCATAGGATGACGGGGTGTCTTTGGGTGAGATACAACACAGAGATCCTAAATGGAGGCGCAAGTCTGAGTAAGCAGTCTGAGTAAGCCTGAGAGCAAATGTTTGTGACATGTTCATGGTAATGTTGGCATCAGCTTACCTATTTTATTTTAATTTCCAGATTTAATCCTGATGTACCAGAATTTGCAACACCTAAAATTCCTGCTGTGAAGCCACCATTTGAATATTTTATTCCCTGGGTTGCGAATGTGTTGGTTAATGCGAACATGTTACGCACTAATTGCAGATACTATTGGTAGAGATAAGTTTTTATGTGTTAAGGAATAATCTCAAATTGGTTTATGACAGTGCTGTATCAGAGGAATAAACTTGTATTCAAGATAGTAGCAGCAACAGGTGCTAAAATTTGTGCTCCATGTGGAAAACAAGTAAAAAGTTCGCAAATGAGAATGGGGTGTAATGGGGAGTGCATGAGATGGTTCCATGCTACATGTGTAAAAGTTTCAAAAGAAAAGTATATAGAACTATCAGGGAATAGTGACGCAAACTGGATGTGTGAGAGAGAGGACTGCTTGCCGCAACCTAACCTACAAATACTGCAGTCATCAATGGCGGAGCTAACAACTAAAATAGAGTTCACGGTGCAGGAATTAAGAAAAGAAAGTGAAGAAGTGAAGAAAGCAGCTTCATTCATGAATGAGTGCTTTGAAGCGTTGAAACTCAAAATTAGTGAATTAAACATCAAGATGGAGCAAAGCATAAGATCGATCTATGATACTAAGATAGATGCGATGGAAAATGACATCGAGTATGTAAAACAATATCAGCGAAAGAATAACCTAATTATCAGTGGCATACCACAAGTGGAAAGGGAAGATGTATTTGATACTGTTATACAATTTGCAAGTGCCTTAGATGTCCATTTGACGTACAATGCCATCGATGCAGCGCACAGACTTCCCTCCAGAAAACATGAAGTAAGTACCAATCTAAGGAATCCGCCTATATTGGTTCGCTTTACGTGTCATTGGAAGAAAGAAGAAATAGTCCAAGCCAGAATAACAAAAAGACGAGTATCCACTGAAGATATGGGCTTACCTGGACCCCCTCAACTAATTTTCGTCAATGATCCCCTGACGGCTCTCAATGATGGCATAGCAAAAAGAACAAGGGATTTAAGGAGAGAAGGGAAGATAGTAGGAGCGTGGACCAGGGATGGCAAAATCTTCATACGAGAAAAACAGTTTGGACCTTCAATAAGGATCATAGGGAAGAATCACCTTCTGGCATATAAAAATAAGATACCTCAAATAATACAAAAACCACAGCAGCAGTGCAGAACGAAACAAGAGAAGCTCAGTGAAGTGCAGTGTCTTAGGTTTCTATTTTGTGATGAAGTGCAATATTTGTACCTTTCATGTGTGATTGTGATAACATTATAGGTGAGTTCAAATATGATTCTGTAGATGATTATTTAAACATTACAAGATCTCAACCGAGCCCAAAGGTAAGAATTGTGTACCTGAATGCTAGGTCTATTGTAAACAAATTAGATGATATTGAGCTTCTTGTGGCAACAATAACTAAAGTAGATGTGATTGTTATAGCAGAAAACTGGCTTAGGGAAAACATAATTAACTTTTTTAATATCAAAAATTTTTATGTACATCATATGATAAGGAAAATGACAGGAGGTGGAATTTCAGTGTATATTAGAGATGTATGGAAAACGTCGGTACAAAACATAGTAAATAGTGTCCACAGTATCCTGCACATAAACCTGAAAAGGGATCTAATAACACTTGATATCATTGCAGTTTATAATCCTAATGATCAAAATACTGGCAAATTTCTCACTGATATGGAAACTGTACTGTGTAGGAAGCTTGCAAAATCAGCCATGATCATAGGCGATGTAAATATTAATTACCTCACTCAGAGTAAAAGTCTTGAAAACTATAATACACTAATTACAAGTTTCAATTTTGTACAAGGTAATAAAATATATCCAACAAGAATAGGCAATAGCTCAGCTACACTAATTGACCATGTACTTATCAATAACAATGATACCCCAATATCCAATAAAGACTTACCTAGTGAAAAACGCTTTCTACTCAATTGAGGAATACAAAAAGGGAAGAGAGACTTAGACTTAGTTTATTAAATTTTGTTATCAATCTATTGTGTATATCTAGAATTGCTAATAATCTGTAAATAGATTTATTTGTTTTATTATTGAACTGTAAAAATGTAATTGTAGTGTTACTTTTGACGATGCTTTGTAAAACATGTTGCAAATGGCAGAATAAAAATCTGAATCTGAATCTATATCTAACATAATGCATGATATCAGTGACCATAACATACTTATAATCGACATAAAAGAACATCTTTGCAAGGCCCTACATGATAAGTATATCAATACCAGAATGTCAATTCAAGAATTTAACACTATAAATCATAATAGACTTTCCCTATTTATACAAAATACTGGATTTAACTGTGTCACAAATGACCCTAATGAATATTATAACTCATTATTGCAGTTTATAAAGGAAGGGGTTTCAGTCTGCTCCTACAGATGCAGAAAGGTTGTGTCAAATAAACTGACACATAAACCATGGGTTAATAGTAACTTTTTGGCTCTAGTTAGAAAGGAAAACTTACTGTATAGCAAAACAATATGCAAATTTCCCTCTCTGATAGCAATTGAACTGTACAAAAAGTGTGCACATGAAGTAACTAAAATTAAAAGGGAACTTCAAGAAGCATATTACTCAAATAAACTGAATAACTCCTATGATCCAAAAAAGGTATGAATGACAATAAATGGAATCTTAAGAAATAAAACCCCAGTACATTGCAATCAAATAGAAACAATAATGGTAGGTAATCAAAAAATAGTAAATCAATTAGAAATATGTGAATGTTTTAACCAATACTATGTAAATATAGCTGATCAGTTAGTGAAGATATGTATAACTACACAATATACTCCACCACCTTATAGTTCAGTACCAAATAGTCTTTTTCTATATCCAACAGATAATAATGAGGTTCTAAAAATGATAGAAACAATAAAAAACAAAGGTAATAAAACAGATAATATTTTATCAAATGAATTGTTAACAAAGTGCAAGTACAGTTTGGTTCCACACATTGCAACCTTTATTAATTTATCACTTAGTTCAGGTTCAGTACCTGATGGTTGTAAAATCACAAGAGTTTTCCCAATTTATGAGACAGGTGATAGAGTAATTATGGATAATTACAGACCAATAAGTATTATTCCTGTATTTGCCAAAATTCTGGAAAAAGTAGTAAAAGTTAGGTTATTACAGCATCTAGAAAAACACAACTTTTTTTCACAATCATCAGTATGGATTTATTAACAAATCTAGTACTCTTGCTGCCACAGTAGATATTATTGTACCTATTCAAAGAGCTCTAGATAGAAATTGTTTAGCTGCTGGTTTATTTATTGTCCTAAAAAACGCTTTTGACACTGTAGACCATACTTTATTACTAAATAAACTTGAGTATGCTGGTGTAAGAGGACTTCCTCTCAACTGGTTTCAGAATTATCTCAGTAATAGGAAACAATTTGTAAATATGTACAACATTTCCAGTTCTCTATCAGTAATTCATCATGGTGTTGACCTAGGATGTCTAAGACTAAAAGGTAAATTGACTATGTTTGCTGATGATATATGTTATATATAGATAACTCTGAGCACCAGCTGATATATTACATACAGCAAGACCTAAATGCATTGAATAGCTGGTTTAAGGACAATAAGTTAACATTAAATGTCTGTAAAACAAAATATATGTTATTTCATAAAAGATCATACGTACCAGTAGTAAATAACAAGATACATTACTTTCTTGGAAGTGTTGAAAACAGTGTTGTTATGATAAATTAGCTTTAAAGAGTTAACAAGATACATGTTGATAACGCAGTGATTGAAAGAGTAACAAGAAGCACATATCTAGGTTTGATTCTAGACAGTACACTCACATGGAAGGACCATATCATGCATGTAAAAAATAAGATTCTTCCTGTGTTAGCTGTAATTCACAGGCTGAAATTCAAAGGATTCAGTGTAAATCATTTACGAAGTATCTACCATGCTTTAATTCAATCTCATTTGGATTACTTAAACATCTTATGGGGTAACTCTGTTAAATATTTAATTCATGACCTCAAAGTACTTCAAAATCATGCCTTGAAAATAATCTACAATCTAACCTTTAGAACAAACACAAAAACACTCTACCATGTAACTAACATTTTACCATTAAAAGTAAACATAGAGTTGTCCTTGATAATATAGCTCCACAAAATAAAAAATAATCTTCTAAAGTCCAATCTAACATTTGAAAGCTCCTCACATATATATAATACAAGAAATAAAGGAAACTTAACAAAACCAACAGTGAACACTTCTATTTATGGCCTGAACAGCTTAACCTCACACGTTATCAACTTATATAATGTGCTGCCACTGGAACTGAAAGGCTGCAGGAACATAAAAGGTTTTAAAAGGAAAGTTGCTGAAAATTTACTGAAGGCATATATTGATAGCTGATAAAGTGTTACACATTTATAGCTGGTTTGAAAGCTGAACTGTTTAAAAAGTAATATGGATTAATGTCCCATAGAATATGTAGCTTCTATTTTTCTATTAAGTTCTTTGTTACTATTATTTCTTGAGTTATAGTGAATGTCTGTATCTTTGTATGTTTCATATATGTTATTCTTGTACGGTAATTCATTCCTACTATGAAAATGTAATATAAGTATTTTATATATTTTTGTACTGTTCCCTAGCATGAGCTATGGCTCTGGGAACCTTTTCAGATAACAATAAAAAAAATAATAAAATAATCTAAAAACGTGACAATTACTGGAAGGTACGGCCACTACTTGGCAGCAAGGCATAGGATTATTACTAAAAAGATCCTAAAATAAAGGTGAAAATATTGAATGATCTAGGTGAAAAATCAGTTTTGTGGTGTGTGTTAAGTAGAGTATGGGGGAGAGAAAGTGTATATGTGGCAATAGCGTATAACCAGCCAAGCACTTCAAAATTCTATGACCCACAGTTATTTGTTAAGATGAGACAAAACATGGAAGAAATATTAAACAGAGACATACATAAAGGATTTGTTATAATGGGTGATTTCAATGCAAGAGTGGGGGAAAATCAATTGCAATTAATAGCTTTTGAAGGGGAATTAAATGGGTTAAGAAAAGAGGGGGAGAAAAGTAGGAGCAAAGATAAATGTATTAACAATGAAGGTAAGAAACTAATAGAGTTTTGTAAGGAGAATGATTTGATGATGTGCAATGGGGTGAATGGAAATGACAGTCTAGTGTAGTTTACTTTTATGAATAGAAATGGTCAAAGTGTAATAGATAATATTCTATAATGAGTGTAAAAACTAGAACAAATTTAATTGAATTTGGGAACTTTTTCGGCAAAGTAAGAGCCAAATTATTGAGTAAGATAATTAAATATGACGAAAATGATGAAGTATTTTAGACAAGTTGCCAATAGGGACCCATTAGCTCGACAACCTCAGAGTTTGAGTTTGGCCCAAGGGTAACCAGCAACTCATTGTAGTAATAAGTATGTAAATTTATAATAATTTGTAATTGAAATGGAAATAGATTACTTACTTACTTGGCAGTGTAATTACAATGGTCATATCGGCCATCGTTCTCCTTTGGAACATACAGGAGGTGTTAAATCGTATTCGTTGGGTTTTAATCATTAGATCACGCACACATTCGCACTCTCATTCATACTTCCAGACTCTGGGGAAGATGAGGAATTATCTTGGTCGGAGAAAAATCGCCATCCGAATTGAACCCAGGACCCCTCGCACGGTAGGCAGGTTCTCTAGCGACTGAGCTACAGGGCCAGCCTGAAAGACATTGTTTTGCTCTGTTTCACAGTAAGTGATGTTAAATTGGTATCATTAAATTGCTGTCATTACAAGAGCTTAATTGTGTATGTTTAGCGCAGTATTTATTTTAACCTCATACGTATTTGTATGAATATAGTCCGCAGGTATCACATATACGAACTTTAAAATCTTTTTGAAAATAATAAAAGATATTTTTCTTGAATTTTTACTTTATTTGTGTCTGTATTACCTTGTACTATGAGTTTCAATAAAATGAATCTTCAGATGTATCCTCAGGACTCTAGAGGATAATAAAAGTAATTACCAGCATCCTCTTTTAAAAACGACTGCATTACCAAACAAAACAGTTGGTATTAAGTACAAGCAAAAAAAGTAAATTGAAGATATATTCCCATTAAGCAGGTAGGAGGAATATTCTGCCCTTAACTACGGAATGCATGTTTTCCACTAACATACATTAAACCTTTAATATGGAAATGTAAAAATAGAAATGAATGCATGCTTCTTTCAGCGCGAAAAAGCTTAAATGTTTTGTGAAGTAAATGATTATTTTATACAAATTGTTTGGAACGTGGGCTTCACGCTGTGAAGTTGGAATCGCGCAACCAGGCCAATACTGTAACCATAGAGACAACCCGACAACCTAGGCTGTTGATGTTCATGTATCACGGGAATCACGCAATCATGCGTCGACTGGTGAAGTGCCATGACCGTAGTCGAAAAGTACAAATACAAAATATGGCGGAAGAGAATGAAAGGTAAAGAATAAACAAAAAAATTAAATTTTATATGTTCACTTTGTTAGCCTATCTAAATATATATATATATTTAACACACTTTATAATTATATGGTAATTTTTGAAGTATGTGAATTTAAAACCACTGCGTAACGATTAGCAAATGTTATTTGTAAGTTAATTGTGAGGTTGATTTGTGGTGACCGACAGGAATTCGTATAATATAATACAATGTATTATAAACAACGTATTATTTATATAGCAGTGCTTATTTTTAAACATATATTTATAAACATGCATTTTTAAACATATTTTAAAACCACTGCGTCACGTTTAGCAAATGTTGTTTGTAAGTTAATTATGAGGTTATGGTTTGTGGTGATCGACAGGTATTCGAATAATATAATACAATACACTATATGTATTATAAACAACATAATATTTATGTAGTAGTGCTTATTTTTAAACATATGGACGTTACGGTTGGGTCTTTTAGAAACTATATTTAAAATATCTATTGATGTATTCAACACACAATCTATATATACCTGCATAAATTTTCTAATGTACCGAAAGATGTAAGGAGACATATATTGGATGAATGCTTTATATCACAACCGCACGGCCCTTGTGTTCATACTGTACCTAGCAATATAGCTAGCAGTTTTGTTCTTGTGATCCTTCAGAAGTGAAGTGGGACTTATAGATTAGAAGGCAACGGCGGAATAGAGAAATTTTGTAATGAATCTGTACAATAGACACAAATCCCTCGGAAATTGCTAGTACAGCAACACTAGTGTGTTGCTTCAGTTCCTCAAACAAACTAATGGTATTGTGAATAAGCCGAGATGTGGCACACCTTCTAAACTTACTAGAGACTTACTTACTATAGACAGGAGGAAAATGATAAAATTCTGAAGCAGAATCCAAGGATGGCAGTGTCTGAGATTAGAAGAAGCTTTGAATAATATTTTGGCACTATGGTTCACTCAACAGTTGATTGGGTTGTATATAGTGCCAGTTAGAATACGCATTTTCCTGGGAGGAAGTTGTATATGAATAGTGTGAATCAGGAAAAGCTTCTAGTTTGCTAATCAGTATTTAGTGAAACCAAAAGAATTCTGGAATCATGTTCTGTTGTCGGATGAGAGCAAATTGTGCTTACAGAAGGGTAATGAATGTTGTAGTTAAGGTGACCAAATACAGAATGGGAATGTTGGTAGTTACAGTGAAACTTGAAAGCAGCAGTGTGATTATATGAGGCTATATGACCTCATCAGGCATTGTAGAACTGGTGTTCATAGATCGGATGACAGGGAAGTTTCAATACAAGAGCATTCTTGAGAACAAACCAAAGAAGAGTGCAGAGAGGCTGGGATTAAGATATGATTATTATTTTCAATAAGACAATGATCCAGAACATATTGCTAAAATTGTGAGGCTTTGGATCGCATTCAGCAATCCACACACTTTGAAGACATCATCCCAAATGCCAGATTTAAATAAGATGAAGAACATATGCAATGAACTCTAAGATTGTGCTAGGAAACATCATATTAGAAGTAAGGACCGTCTGAAAGAACTTCTTCAGAGTGGCAAAATATGGTCTCTGCAGTGATCAAAAAACACGTGCAGTCAATGTCCAAAAGACTATCAGCAGTAATCCATAGAAAGGGGAAGATAACTAAATACTACTTTTCTCAGTTTGAATACTTATGTGCAGATGTGAACAAACGATTTTCTTTCTTTCTTGTAGTGGAAATAAGTTTTGTTCCTTTTCATAACTTTAAATGTTTAGTAGAAGACTCAAGTTTATTTTGTAACAGCTGTATTTATGTCTACCCTCTTTGCATAACTATAAACATAATAGAACTAGTAAACATGTATATGTTCAAATACTTATGTTAGCTTCTGTATCATTTTAAAGCAAAACGGAAGCTGTGGACTTGCAGCCAAGTACAGATTCATCACTAGTTACTAGCACTGAAGGAAACTTGTCGCAATCTAAGGATGAAGCCAAGGGAGGAGAAAGTATACCAGCATCAGGAAATCAGGAGGCATCAGAAGAAAAGAAGCAAGTAGTCAACAACACTTCTGTTCAGGTACAGAAGCAACCAGTGGAAAGAGAAGGAAATTGTTATTGGTAAGCTAAGTGTCACTTAAAACTCATTTAAAGTGTTTGACCACTATTACATATAAGTAGCTTTTACCTGCCATTAGACATCTTTAAAGTTATGATTTATTACATTTTACACATTTGAAAATCAACTTGTCAAATATTGACTTTTTCTGAAAATGACCCATAAGCAGAGGAGTGTAGAAGTTAGTGAAGGGAAAGCGTAGTCAAAACTTAAGTGTAGGGTAAACCCCAATGATACCTAATTACTTCTTATTAACTCAGGATTAATGTGCACCTATCCTGAAATTGCTAATGCAAGTCTCTGTAGTTTTAGTAACTGTTAGATAGAAATGGAACCCAGTGGATTGATCACTTATATGGTAACTTGTGCGGATGGTTTAAAATAAATACACTTGAATTTTTTTATAGCCATAGCAGTTTGTAAATATGTTATGGAGATTTACCTATTTATTTTGTGTGGTTGTGATGGACCATTTAAGGCTTTGTGTTTTACTCTTTGTGTAAACTTATGATAATTATTTATGTTAGCACCCAGTGTCCAATTTGTATCAAATGTATTGTAATATGTGCTAAATAAGGTTATCCTGTATAATAGTGGTGAGGGTTTAACCTAGGAGATGAAACATTACTAATGAAAGAAACATACACATACTGAAAATACCAACACTGTATACACAATTGCATGACAATACTTGAAGCAGAGGTAAATAATAGGAATAATATAATTTTGAGTTGAACTAGCACTCAATGCTTCATTTATGGATAGTATTTACCTGGAACTCGTTTTGTTAGGACCTTCCTAACATCACCAGCTGTTGTTGACTATTGGATGTTGGTTTGGTGTTAGGTGATTATGTTAGGAAGGTCCTAACGAAATGTGTTCTAGGTAAATACTAGCAATAAATGGAGCATTGAGTACTAGTTCTACTCAAAATTATATTAATTTGTGCTTCATTGTATCATAGACCTTAATTATTGGAATAGGAATAATATTGATAACATCTGTCTGGTAGAAAACATTTCATATTTTGGGTTTTCTTCTCTTGTTCTTTCAATAATGTTTGGTACTGTAGTGTACTGTACAAGACTGTAGTACTGTCTTATTTAGTCACACT
The DNA here is from genome assembly GCA_030765055.1 of Mantis religiosa. Classification (NCBI taxonomy): domain Eukaryota; kingdom Metazoa; phylum Arthropoda; class Insecta; order Mantodea; family Mantidae; genus Mantis; species Mantis religiosa. Next base: position 176,642,958 of record CM060948.1, read on the forward strand.
TCTTCGATGCTTAACCGCTTCGCCGATGGCCATTTAAACCCTTCAGGGGCTGGAAACAGATACCCAATAAACAGAACAAGACATTTAAATTGTTAAATGCTGTAAAAATGCATCATAAATACAATTCCGTATTTATTAAGTTATTTAAACGAAACAAAAACTGGTTTAAAACCCATTAAAGGCAGTATATATCTACAGTAACAATAAAGTAGAGACTACATTAATAAATCGTCGAAATTTCAGTATTTTGTTTCATTGTAGCAAAAGCCATTCTTTGCACCGAACGCGCCTAATATTTGAATCATTTTGTTTTGTGTGTATACGAACCAATGTATGTATTATTCATTTTTAGATGAGTCGTATTTATTACACATCTGCTTCACTTTCGTACCTATTTTGAGGACATGTTTCGCAAATCATCGTTTGCATCTTCTGCTCTTATGCGACTAAAGCTTGATCCAGTGGTGTGGTGGGTGTGGGTAATTCTGGAGTTGCTGCTGCCATCTGTTGATTTAGTGATGAACTTAAATGTGGGATTCTCTTCTGGCGGGATTTCAAAGTTCATTAGTTGGTTTTTATGCTTTTCTATGTATATTCTCTCCCATAGGACGAGTTCACTATGTTTTTGTACGTATTTTAGTAATTCTGTGCTATCTTCAATTTCATGATTTTCAGACCAGAAATGAGCTGCTATTGCGGACTTATCAATATTTTTGTATCTTAAGTGCCTGAAGTGTTCTTTCTTTCTAGTGCCTATGTTTCTTTTTGTTCTCCCTATGTAAATTTTTTCACAGTCTTTACACTTAATCTTGTAAATGCCTGACCTCCTCTGGTTTTATCTTATCAGTATTATTACTGTGAAGTAGGTTTTTAATGTTGTAATTGTTTTTTGATGCCAATGTTATATTGTATTTCTTGAATATTTTTTGGAACTTTTTTGTGGCCCAGGGGTGGTAAGTAAATTTAGCAAATCTTATTTCTTGTTTTATTGGTGTGAGAGCTGTGATCTGTTTTAATCTCTTTTGAAGTTTGAATGATTTTAGTTTTTTATCTACAAGGTTTTTTCCATATCCATTTTTAATTGTAGTTTTTAAGATTTGATGGTATTCGTTTTGATATTCTTGCTGGCTGAGGGGTAGATTTACTAATCTGTGTGTGAGACTGTTGATGGTGGTATGTTTGTGTGGAATTGGGTTGAAACTATTTGCTTTGATGTAATTATCTGTGTGTGTTGCTTTTCTATGGATACCAAATTCTAGTTTTTCATTGCTTTTTGTGATTTTAAGGTCCAAAAAAGGTAGAGTACAGTCCTCTTCAGTTTCCACTGTGAATTGTATGCTGGGTTCTTGCAGGTTGAGTAGTTTCAAGGCATCAAGACATAGGGAGAACGAAAAGAAACATAGGCACTAGAAAGAAAGAACACTTCAGGCACTTAAGATACAAAAATATTGATAAGTCCGCAATAGCAGCTCATTTCTGGTCTGAAAATCATGAAATTGAAGATAGCACAGTATTACTAAAATACGTACAAAAACATAGTGAACTTGTCATATGGGAGAGAATATACATAGAAAAGCATAAAAACCAACTAATGAACTTTGAAATCCCGCCAGAAGAGAATCCCACATTTAAGTTCATCACTAAATCAACAGATGGCAGCAGCAACTCCAGAATTACCCACACCCACCACACCACTGGATCAAGCTTTAGTCGCATAAGAGCAGAAGATGCAAACGATTTGCGAAACATGTCCTCAAAATAGGTACGAAAGTGAAGCAGATGTGTAATAAATACGACTCATCTAAAAATTAATAATTATTTCGCTTCACTGTGGTGTTCCAATACAGTTAAATCTCGATACAATGTATGTATGTTTAGCTACGCAAGCGACTTCTCCGATTCAAGTTTAGTTTAGTTTATGCTATAGCAAACGATAGTAATACGAGTATATGTTGCGTTACACTGAAAAGAAAACTCTCTGTCAGCATCTGTTATTACAGTGTTTCTCAACCAAGGTTTCTGGTAGTCTTATGCAGCTGTTTTCGCTCAGTAACAGCTCTCTCGGTGTTCAGAGTGATTTCTTATAGCTCTCAAGAGCTAAATGAACGGCACATTTGAAATTGTTAAATTTAAATGTTAGCCATGGCTTATCCCAGTAATGTAGCAAATAAATTACCTTGCGTATGATGTATATAGGCTTCTGATATTACTGTAGAAAATCTGGAATATTTGTTGTGCGATTATGAAGGAGATGTTTAGGATATAGTTAGCAGTGACGTGTACTGGTCTACAGATGGCATGTCAGCTACTCCATTGTTTGGGGGAAGTGGCGGGTCAAATATGGGTGATGTGTATCAGCTATTACTAGCTATCCCTCTTTACGAAAAACAGTTAAATGGCAAAAAAGGATTTTTATACCACTGGATGTAACCATGCACAATTGTTTAGTAATTTTTAGAGCTGTAAATTCATGCAAGACAGTCATCTACCTGTACTTGCGCGTATAAATAGCTTGTAACCTAATCGAGTATTATAATACTCAAAGGCCTCTTTATACTGGGGGGGGGGGGGGTAAGAAATTCACCAGGACATCACCCCTCATAGTTGAGAGAAAACACTTTCCTAAAAGCATACCACCCACAACCAAAAAAGTCGCAACCCTTTCGAAAATGTCTAGTGTGTCGCGAAAAAGAAGTTCGCAAGGAAACCAATATTATTTGGTGTGAAACTGCAGATGTGCTTTGGGTGTTTATCCCGGTTTGCAGGTGTACAATTCAAATAGAAACCTTTAAGGGTATGGTTACATCCCATTTAAAACTAATTTAAATTTATTGTAAAATAGGAAGATTAAAATAATTGGCGTTAAATGCTCATTAAATGCATGTATGTGCAGGACGTCTTTACATGTCCATATCGGTTTGGGGCATTTTAACTTGGACGTCATATGACGTCCATATCGGTGAAAGGTTTAAGAGCTGTTGTGTTACTTGTAAGTTAATCATGATGGGGCATACTTTGCAAGGCAAAGGATCTTTTTCATAAACATAGTTTTCACTTGGATGGATGCATAGGCTTCCACGGCCTGTATCTTGATGAGTATCCTCAGCTTCTAGTTAAGACCATATCATCTTGGTTAGACTTGCTGATGTGTTGCTCATCTTGTCGTGAGGTTCTTCTGGGCTCTGGCCAATATTTGTTTGTTTGCTTGTTTGTTTTTTTCCTTAGTGGAGGAAAAATGCATTTACTCTCTAACCCTGGGATTGGAGTATGGGACTCTGGCAGAGTGAACTGTCAGCCCTATCCACTAAAAAACCTCCACCGGTGAATATTCAGAAGAGGAAGTGCAGCAGTACAGTATGGACAATGGTTCTGTGCTGGTGGAGACTGTGTACGCAGTTGTTAAGAATCCAGTTGCTGAGCCTACACTCTCGGTCCTGCGCAGTGTACTAAAATGGCCAGTATTGTGGAGAGGTTTGACCGGGTAACTTCTAATGCTTTGGTGCCATCATGTTAAGATTTTAAAGTTTTAAAAATTGTGATTATTAAGCGCACTGGTGATTAGCGTTTTGTCTGCATGTATGTGTGTGTGTGCATTTATATATTTTCTTATATTTAGATTAAAATACCTCCAATTCAAAGCAAACTTGGAGGAAAAACACTTCACAGCCAAACTGCGAAGTTATTAATAATGTCAATCTATTCTGAAAAGGGAAGCAGTTTCTGGCGATATGCTAATAAAATGCAAGGGAGGGTGAGTGCAGCAACAAAAGTATCTGAGAGAAAATTTCGTAAAATAATTAAAGAAGGGGAGAAATGTGAGGCACAAGGGACCTCCTTTGAAACATCTGGAAAGTAGATCGTGCACCAGAAACAATCACTGTCATTGATGACTTTGATAGGTGTGTAATTTGCCAAACAATTTATAATTTTTTATTCAGGAGAAAACTGTACCCACTGTCAAAATTTGGGACTCCTGAAACATCAAAATTCCATTAACTTTAAAGGAGGAAGCACTAGTTTAAAGACTAGCTTACGTGCCACAGGTTTCAAGTGGAAGAAAACAAGGAACAGCAAGGTCTTGTTATAGGAAAGGTATATGAGAAATTGGCGCGTGTCATATTTATGTGCCATAAAAAGGCTTAGAGACAAAGGAAGGTCGGTTATCAATGAAAATGAAACATATCTTCATACAAAAACTGGCTAACTCACTTCCATGCGTTGCAAGCCACAAAGGCATCACCCCAGATTTTTATTTTCCTGTAAATTAAAACACGAAATCAAAGAAGTAAAACAGTTAAGATCAGTTGTTTCTCTGTGGCTAAGATGAGCAAGTGTTCATATATCTTAAGGTATGTGTTTTAGTAAAGATGAGTCTGTGAAATATGGCCTTGCTGCATTTTCTTCCATCTTCTACCGCTAACAGAAGATGCAAGTGACGCTTGGGCATAGACTCTCTCCAGTTCGTGAAGAAAGTGGGTCACCGGCACAGAACTATCGTCACTACTGTACTGCTGTTGCACCTGTGGATTCAGGGTGAGGGTGTAGTGGCCAAGCCGGAGCCTGGACCAGGTGAGAATAAGATGCCAGGACACAAGCACGATTGAGGCCCTTCTTGTGCCCCTGGGGGGGAGGGGAGGCTCCTACCCCAGGACCGCCCTGCTAGTTAGCAAGGACTTCAAGTGCCACTTGTCAGGTCGATAGAAAAACCTCAGAGCCATGGCTGAGTGTTATTTAAGGTTGTACTAATGTGTTTAGTTATTCTTGGATATTGGTCTCTGGCTCCCCCAGGCCAGGTGTTCTGTCAAATAGTGACAGTGGTCTTCTGTGTGTGTCATATTGCATTTTGTATGTACCCAGGTCGCGTATGAGTGGTTCCTTATTTTGTCATAATCACAAAGTAAATTTATATAGGGCTGGTTAGCAGATTTTGAAGTTATGTTACTATACTATTGCAAAAGTGCTTCCCAAGATGTCTGTAGAACCTGAAGATCTTTATATTTATAATAGGTGTAAAGTATGCTGTTGGGAGTATCACTTGGTAATTATAGTATTTGCTTAGCAGCAATTCAAATCAAATCTGCTTTAAAAAGAAACTGCTTAAGCATATTTTCTAATTGAGCTGTTTGAGGCAGGTAAATAAGTGTGGGTCCAATGAATTGATTGATCACTATTAATTTCTAATGTGCCTGTAGTAGAGGTGTAGTAGTAATGATGTCTAGGTTTTTGTGTAATTTTGATAAAATTTTATTGGAATTGAAAGCTAAAGCTTGGTTGAAAGTTACATCTAGGTATTTTATTTCATCTTTTTTAGAAATACTTGAAATACATCTGAATATTGTTATACCTTTTGGTATTAATTTGCCTGTATGAATTAGCTTTTGATTTTTGCCATAGATTTGCAAATCAATCTGTTGGAAAAGAGTAATTTTACAGCTGCAATATCTTTTCCTATGTTTACAGTATTGTAAATTGTTCAGTATAAGGAGATAATTTGTAACCATGATTCTAGAATGCTATTCTCAGTAAGTTTATTAAAAATGTGGTTTTTCTGTATAACATCACTAAGTTTGTGGTTTTTCTGTATAACATCACTAAGTTTATCTTTAACACGTTTAGTAATAGAACCGCAAACTGCCTGAGTAATTGAGGTTTACACTATTAATAATGTTTGTGCTTTCAGACAGCTTTATACCAGACTTTTAAAGCTGTATTATGGCTTGAGGCAAATGTCGGAAATTCGTTTGCAAAAGTTGTTCTGATATCAGTGACCTTGCATTTGCAATAGACGATGCTTCCTCACTATTAAATGTCTTAATTACACTTACAACTTTACCATAATGTGTTGCATAGTAATGGATGGCCTCTAACCAAGTAACCCATATAATTAGTGTTGGTTGTGGGGGGGGGGGAGAGGATTACCCCAGGTGCCATTTGGTTGAATATGCTTACTCTAGAAGGTGCCTTCGTAAATATTTTTTTAACATTACCTATGAAACTATCTACGTCTTTGTATGAAGCACGGATACCCTATGAAGTCCTTGAGCAAGACCCATAACATGAATCATGTTTGTATATCATTTTTGTAGTACTTTGGCTGCCTTAACATCTTGTAAATCATACATTGTACATGAGTACTATGATATAAGACACGTCAAATTGTGAATTTACAGTGCAATTAACTATACTTGTAAATTAACAAGTCACATCCAATAAGGACAAGTCAGTGTTTGTACAAAATAATGTTTTATAAAGACATCTCAAGAATTTTATAATATACACAATTAATTCAGAAATGTAGCAATATTATAAACTTTCCATAAATTCACTAACAGAATAAAAACAGTGGTCTAGCAAGTATGCCAAAACTGACTTTTTAAATGCTGAAAAATTGCAAGTGGTTTTATTGGCTATAGACAGTTTATTAAAAAATATGATTCCTAGGTTTATTACACTGTTTTGATGAGTTCTTGTGTTACTTCTATTCACATGAATATCCATTCTCTGTCTAGTATCATGATTATGAACTGTGTCATTAAAGGTACAGTGACCATTTCCTTTCATTAAATTTGTTTTTGTAAATTTTAAAATTTCAAAAATGAAAATACATGTGAGAGGTAAGATTTTAAATTTTTTAAATAATGGTCTGCACGTAGATGTTGATTTAACTCCTCCAAGTATTCTTAGAATCCGTTTTTGCATTATGAATAATGATTTACAATGTGGTGAGTTACCCCATAATGTTATGCCATATTTTAAAATGGAGTGAGCACACGCAAAATACACGCTTTTGAGAGTTTTTATGTTAACAATGTGTACCAGTTGTCTGAAATTATAAGAAATTGTACTCAGTTTTTTAATTAGATGATCAACATGTGTCTCCCACTTTAGGTTACTTTGTATCCAAAGACCAAGAAATTTAGTAGTAGTTACATACTTAATTACTTTATTATTACATATTAATTGTGATTGTACAGGAGACTTATTCTGAGAAAACTGAAAATGAATTACACGTGTCTTATCCAAGTTTACAATTAAATTATTATTGCTGAACCATTTAGAAATATTACTGAACATTCTGCTCGATAAGATTTGTAGCTCTTCAAGTGCATTGCTTTCAATTAATATATGTGTGTCGTCAGCATGTTGAACTATTGTTTTGACTGTAAATCATTTACAAACAATAAGAAAAGAATAGCATCCAAAATAGAACCTTGTGGTACACCAAACTTAATATATTTTGTGTCTGATCAGTATTCTTTAATGCGATCTTTTTCTGTATGTGAAATTTCTACTATTTGCTTCCTGTCCTTTAGATATGATTTGATCCATTCCAATGCATGCCCTCTAATACCCATATGTTCTAATTTTTGGAATAGTAAATTGTGGTTTAGTACATTGAATGCTTTAGTTAGGTCGAAAAATGCACCTAGTATTTTGTCTTTGTTATCTAAAGTATTTATTACACTGTTTACAAAATCAAAAAGTGCAGTTTCTGTTGACTTTTGTTTACAAAACCCATGCTGAGTTTTAGATATTAAATCATTCATCTCTATAAATGCTATGTCTTTTATAGAATATCTTTCCAGTGCTTTAGAGAAGCTGGATAAGAGTGAAATTGGCCTGTAATTTAGTAAATCGGTTTTATCTCCTTTTTTGTATAGTGGCTTTACTTTAGCAGTTTTTAGAGCTTCTGGAAACACTGCATGTTCAAGTGAGCTATTACATATGCCTGCTAACGGGTGTGAAATAAGAAGAGAACATTTCTTTAGCAAAAAATCAGGAACGTTATCAATACCTGAAGAGTACTTGGATCTAAATTTGGATATTACTGAAACGATTTCCTCGAAATTGGTAGGGCACAAGAACATCGTTGTTTCACATATATTTGCTCTATTTGTTTTTACTGAAGTACCCGTTGTGGAGTTCTTTTGTGAAACAATATTTTCAGCAAGATTTATGAGGTGATCGTTAAAAGTCTCTGCTATTAACTTCGGGTTTGTTATTAATTTTGAATGCTTCTGCAGTACTAAATTATCTACATTCTTATTGGGCTTTATTTCATTGTGTATTACTTTCCATGAGGCTTACATTTAGTTCTGGGCACTTTTGATGAAATTATCGTTTGCCATCTCTTTTGCTTGTTTTATAACTTTATTCAATGTGGCTTTATATTTCTTAACATAGTCACTGAATTGTGGAGTGAGTCACTGTTTGCAGAATTTCATGTAATTTTCGTTTGTGCGCGCAATATGTTATAATTCCTTTAGTAATCCACAAATTTGATTTTCTTGAAAATGATTCTTTTATTTGTACAAGTGGGAAAGCTATATCAAAATAATGCCTAAATATTTTTTGAAAAGTTTTGAATTTTTCATTGGTATCAGATGTATCATACACTTCATTCCACATTTCGCTTTTCAGTAGATGCAAGAAATAGTCTATATTTGAATCATTGAATTGTCTGATAAATTTTGTTTTTCTAAGGTTTGGATTTATACTGTTTTCCATATTTATTGATATTAACTGAGCATTATGATCACTGTAACCCATATTCAGTGGGTGACTTTTATACGACTGACTAGCATTAGTAAAAATTTGGTCAACTATGGTTGCACAGAATTTTGTATTTCTGGTTGGGAAATTTACTAAAGGTTTTAAGTTAAATGTAGCTACCAAATGAATTAAGGTATTCTTTTGTTTTGAGATTTTAGGAAAATCAATATTGAAGTGTCCACAGACAATGAGTGTTTTGCTTAAATGTTTAAATTTATTAAGAACCTTTTCTAGTTTGTTCAGAAAAATATTTAAGTTACCATTAGGAGATCTGTATATACAAGCTACAATATGGTTATATTCAACGAGTTTGACTGCAGAGATTTCTATATCGTTTTCATGCGACAGACCAGATGTGCATATCATACTAAATTTAATGCCATCTTTTACATATATACAACTTCCACCATCATTATGTTTCTCTACAATAATGTGCTGCTAGATTGAACTTGGTAAGCTTAGTATTTAAAATATGGTTTTCTTTCAGCCAATGTTCTGAAAAACATAGCACATGCATATCTGATCTTTCCTTGAGGATAATTTCTAGCTCACTGATTTTATTAGACAGAGACTGGACATTATGATGTACTATTTTTAACTCTGCCGACTGATTTTTAGAAGATTTTTGAATATTTTGATATTTTTTTACCCTTTTCCTTATGAATACCTGCACTGTGTTTTGTATTTCATCTCATTCCCTCATGCTTTACTGTGCTGAAAAGATGCCTAGTTTTTTGAACCACATGATAAATTTACTGTATTTGCCTCAGATTGTTCTGTTTCACCACTTGGTTTGTTGTTCAGACAAATTGAAATCACTTTCACTAGTGTTTCACTGAGTATCCTCTTCCCCAGTTTATTCAGATGCATCCCATGTCTTGTGTGGAATTCCCGCCTTATGTTGGTGTTGATTAGCTTCACATGGTCATATTTTTTACACATCTCCGTGATGTGTAAGTTTATAGAACAGATTTTCTTGTTTACCCAGGAATTTGAGTGTAGGTCATATCTTGTAGGTAGTTTGACAACGATCAAATTGGTGTTTTGTAACTCGTTTACTGTGAGTTCTAGTTTTGGAATAACATTCTCAGGTTCACCGTTGCCTACGTCATTTGTGCTAGCGATGAGTACTTCTCAGTCACTCTTCGTAAAATCTGAATATTTCATCTCCATGTTCCTGCAAACCTCGTTAATATTTGCACCTGGTTTCACGATAGCATTTGCCATCGTCGTATTTTGTCCCATATGATTTATTTTCTCGGCGAGTCCTCGTCCGTGATTATCCGTTAGCAATAGTACACGATTTTGGATCCGTTTCTTACCTGTGTTTACCGTATTTGCCGAGTTCAACGTCACATTCGAAATCTCTTTTTTGGATTCAGAATCTGCCAAAAGCATGAATCTGTTATAGCTGTTGAAGGTATCTTCTTGCTGATAAGTATTGTGCTTGCTGCTAGGCACATGCCACTTTTGTCCAGGAACAGTGCTCCATTTTGTGTAGAATTCATGCTGTTTATCGCCGTTATTTATCCTTCTTTCCAGTTTGATGTTTTCGTCTTTCAATCTGTCAATACAAACAGGAGAACGTTGTCATACCGAATATTTTGAGGCCATAAAATAGACATAGAGTCATGGAAAAGATTCTCAATTGAGTGGTTTACTTGGTAGGTAATAGAAATCGTTTACCAGCCCTGTTAGGAAGCAAAATACCTACAATTACTTTAGCTACATGTCTACCAGTTATGTCCATTGTATCATCTATTGATATCCATATTTTATTTTCTAATATACTGTTTCTAATCTGCATCATTGTTTCTTTATTAAGTTTGGACACATACTACTGATGGAGGGTGGACTCGCTTGGGATGTGCTGCTGCGTATACTTTAAAAAATCTCCTGAACTCTTTATTATTTCGAGATTTAACTGTATTGGAACTTTATTATTTAATTTATTTAACAGATATTGGCACTGACCTTCATTCTACAGAAATCCATGCAAAGCGTAGAATGATCATTCTGATTAATTTCATTTGTTGACAGCAGCGGTTTCATAGAGTAATTCAGTAAATTTTCTGTGTCTGTTAGAATTGCAGTGTGTTACAATGCATTGCTGCTTATTAACCTGTATATCTATTTTGCACAGCTTAAACTTAATCTGGCCTGAATTAACAACAAAACAATCACTGCCAAATTCTTGAACTATGTCATCCAGTATTAAATGAGGTCAACTTTGTAGTTTGCCCATCTTCTCCTGCAAACAAGCATAAATCAATTACCAAGTATCACTGCGTAAACACGATAGTAACAGCTTGGTAACTTCACTTGTACTGGGTTCTATATCCAACAGCTGGAGAAGAGAGCGTACAGGACTACGTTTTGGCGCACCTGTGTATCCTCACACTGTGACGTCACATACACTATGAGCACCAATAATCAAATACATCATAACACCAGAGGTAAAACAGACTTAAGAACAATAACACATAGAACTACAGTATGTGCAAGATAAGAAGAATGCTGGATTTATGGTGTAGTACGGGCAGAGGGGAAGAAAAGAGAGCTAATGCTCTTTTGTTTCTGCAGTGTGGTCAACCTTGAAAAACACAGTTCAGCAAAATAGCGTGTAAGATAAGCGAAGATATGCGCCGCAAGTGTGAGATCTGTGGACAAACATTAAATTGAACTCGATCCGATAAGCTGTATATTTATATACTTACTATTTATGAAACACATAAAAACAGTAAACAAATATTATGACAGCTATAAATACTCACTCATTCGCTTTGTGATTCTTCGATTTCTGAGTCCATTGCATCAGTTTCATCGCTAGTATCCTCTGATGTGTCGACAATTTCATCAATCGCATTTTCTATTACACCATTATTTCTCCAATACTTCATTTCCAGCTCTTGGACCTTCTTGCAGTATCCTTCCTAATCTGTTGCAGTTACAGAAGAGAATGCTTCCATAGCAAGTTTCTGCAGATTTGTGGCTGACAATTCACCAGTGACGTTGTGTCCTCTGAAAACGTTCTTTATTTTTGCCCACGCCAGTTCAATTGCATTCAGATCACAGTTATACAGAGGTAAACAAATAATAGTGTTAAATATTAAAAGCAGAAGCATTATTAACAGTGAAGTATTCTTCATATTTGAGTTTGATTTATGAGTCACTATGTTTACACTCAAACTTCACTTACGTTTTCAAGATCATTCGATCTCATCCTCAGCTGTTTGGTGACTGTCACCTAAAATATTTATTTTATTTCTGTTTGTGGCCTTAAATATGTTATGTGAAAAGTAGAAAAATTTTTTTTTGTGCTGAGACCAATGTACAACATAATAAAGCACATTCAACAAATGATATATTAAATTAAAGGTCAAATGTAAAAGACAGTACCTTTTAAATTTATGTAAGCTAAGCAAATTACATTTGAATATGACATGGCTTTAGCCCAGGCACATTGTCTGTCATACCATACATTTAAGCATACACATTTTTAATTCATACCTACATTACATATGAGGTACCCAGAATAATGGCATATCCCAACCAACATCGAATTTTGAGATAGAAGCATGATCAAGCACAGCTGCCATCTACCTCGCATGTGAAGTATCATACGAATTGGGATATGCCAAAGCTTTCATTTTCCACCTTTAAAATTTGTCTTTACTGAAAACGTACACATTCTCAGTGTAAAAATGACATAAACCAACTATTGTTGCTTTATTTATGACCGCTTTATTTACGATTCATGGCATTGTGGTGAACAGTAGTGATTATGGCGCTGTCTACAGATGCCATTTCTTAATCTCAAAAAAAGAAAAGCGATAAAGGCAATTGAATGGGTAATAAACAAAAACTTGATGACAAAAAATCTGAACATTTGGAAATAGAGCTGGATTACGTATTTGAAGATGTTAAATGAAGCAAAAGTCTATTGTACACAATTTTTTCTTGCTTTGTGTATTTTCTGTTGTAATAAAGGACACAAATTCAAGGAAACTATTAACCGCAATGGTTAAACAGTTTACACATAGACTTGAAATCCTTTAATTTAAATACCCAAAACAATATTAAGTCTTAATGTTAACTAGTTTTCATGTTTTGAAAAAAAAAAAAAAAGACACAAAATGACATTTATCTCAAAATGAACTTTGGTTGGGATATGCTGCTATTATTCTAAGTGCCTCATATAATCTGATAATTACCATGTGCAACACTTTGTGTTTTGTCTTTCCACTTGCTTTTTACGGGCCATGCCGTGGCTCAGTGGTTAGACCGCTTGGCTCTCACCAAGGCGGCCCGGGTTCGATCCCAGGCGACAGCAAAGTGAGATTTGTGGTGGACAACACGGCGTTGGGGCGGGTTTTCTCCGGGACCTCCGGTTTCCCCTGCCATCTCATTCCACCAGTGCTCCATCTTCATCTCATGTATCATCAGTGTCACCGCCTGTGGTGCCGTATGTAGTAAAAGCGGGCGTTAAACACTACACATTTCACACTTGCTTTTTACAGTATCTAAAACCTGACTTAATTTTCATTTATAAAGGCAATCTTGTTTTTAAAAAATAAAATTTGCTGATCTAATTTCCTGTCTTTATGGAACAAACCACTTGTGGCACATTTTCTGCTAACTTTAAACCTTTTTTTAGATAGAAATGCTTTTCTCCACAGGTCTGTCCCTTTACAGTCAAATATAATATGCTCTGCTCTCTTATTACCACATAAGGAACATTGATCCTGGGGTATCTCATTTCCGAAAACATTTTAATCTTCAAACAGCAGATTATAACCATGCAATGCCCTCTCAGTTTTCTTTATTTACCTTATCTGTTTCCCTTTCTCTTGTTTTTATCCAAGCATAAAAAGTCAAAGAGCTCTTATCTGCTACTGCACTAAAGAATTTTTGTATTTCTATGTCTTTAAATCTTTCTTGCAGCTTTCTGAAACCCTCTTGTGTTATTTTTCTTCTCTTTCACACTATTCCTAGCACATTACCCTCCATGATCTTTCGAAGACTGATTGCCCATACACTGCACAGCCAGTGTATTACAAATGTGAGAATTTGTGTTTTTAATATTTTTCATTTTTTAACATTCAAATATTAAGTAGTTTTATATTGCACCTTTCAGACTAGAGAAATGTATAAACTTATAGAATGCACAGGAAGTAATGGAGACATATTGGAGTGGTCAGTTAGCTGGCTTCTCAACGATGTCTTAACTCGCATAAAAGAATTTGAATATCTATAAAGTTGGGAGTGATATACATACAATACACATAGTAGTAGTAATAAAATTGATATGCCATACCACAGACTACAGAAGACTTCCAAGTACTACAGAGTTATAGGCATTAAACTATACAATTCACTTCCATCAAAACGTCTTCAAACATTCATATATATAAAGAGAGACTATACAAATGGCTCATAAAGCATCCTTTTTACAGTGTACAAGAATTTCATGCAACAAGTAAATGTGATATGTAAATATGTGTAATTAATTTAATGTAATAATGTATAGTTATAAGTTCTTTTTTTCTTTCTCTGACGAAGCCTATTGTAATCATTGGAATTACCAAATGGTGAATAAATATTATTACTATTATTATTATTATTATTATTATTATTATTATTATTATTATTAAGTCCTAGGTTCAATTCCCAGCTAGAGGTGTGAATTTTTCTTTAATTAGGATTATTCTCTAACCTCCATGTGTGAATGTGAGACTAAAGTGTGTTTAAAAATAAGTTAAAAATGAGAAAACCTAAAGGCCTTCAATATGACCATAGTATTTACAGGGAGGCTGTAGAAGTGAACTGCCCCTTCCAAAAATACCTATGAAGACTTAAACATACATCTTGAAGATATGCATGGTTGGTGATGCTTCAAAATAGGAATACTACGGAGTATGCGTGATATTACATTTATCAGTTTATGTGGATTTGTAAAGTTCCTCAACTCTATAAATTAAATTTTTGTTCTGAAACAGATTTTACAAACAGTTGTAATATTTTCCCTCTTACTTGTAAATTGTTAATGTATAAATTGTAAATATTATAAAACAGGGCTCAGATTGCGCATTTTACTTGTGTAGTTTGGTTCAACCAGAAGCATATTAAATGAAAAGGTTATAAATACATAAATAATTTGACAGTTTAAATTTCCTAAGTGTTGAGTATTAAATAAGGTAAATTTTGATGTTGCAGTGGGAAGGATCGCAACCTGAATATAGTAGAGCTGCTGTGTGCCAACTGTCTGCGGTGGTTTCATGAATCATGCATTGGCTACCAATTAGGAAAGTTGGTTCCCTTTATGATGAACTATTTCTTTGTGTGCAAGAATTGCTCTCCAACAGGACTTGAAAATTTCAAGAAAAATCAAGCAGGTATGTCAGTGCTACAAGCCAGAAAATGATTATTTGAGTAATTTATGGAATTGAAAAAGTAAACATTTTAAAATAAGAAGAAAACATGCAAGTAATAAGTAAAAATTAAAGATAGTGACAGTGAAGCAAATACACCAATTATAGTATAATTTTGGGTCGAACTAATACTCATTGCTCCATTTATTGCTAGTATTTACCTAGAATGCGTATCGTTAGGATCTTCCTAACATCATCAGCTGTTGTCGACTCTGCTGATGATGTTAGGAAGATCCTAATGAAACACATTCTAGGTAAATACTAGCAATAAGTGGAGCATTGAGTATTAGTTCGACCCAAAATTGTGCTTCATTGTATCATAGTCCTTACACATTGGAACACCAACTATAAATTACTATATATATTGATGGAAATTAATCATTCCACCACACAAACCATGTTTAGGCTTAGATTTGGATAGGTAGTCAGACTGAAAATTTCAATGCCATAGCTGGGATTTGAACTGTGGAACTCCCGGTCTCCATTTGGTTGCTTTTAACCTTGAGCTACCATGGCCAGCATGACATTAAATTGTCCAACTGACTCATATTTTCCCTGGTAAACCACTAGGGGTTCTCAGATACAATGAGATGCGCACCTTTTATGGCAACTTACTATGCCGTAAGTACTTAATTCCCAGGCTTCATAGTTACTAATAATAGGTTCATTGATGGATCAGTCTTCCACAGCGACTTTTGCACTAGGCATATAATTTTCTTTGAGTTTTGAAGTAATGTAATCGAAAACTACCTGATTTTGTGTAGTTTATCATTTGCATTTTCTATGCAGGTAAAATAAAGGACTTGCAAAATGGAAGTAAAATCGTTATTTGACATGCATTTTCCAAAAAATGGATTAGCTAGTATGTCATCTAGCATATTTGTGGACCAGTACATGTAATGTAGGATTACGAATAACACTCATGAGCATAATTAGACCAAGTAGCTTGTAAATCTCATTCAGTATTATTTGTGTCTGCTTCTGAATTCTACTCTTAGGTCCTAAATTGCCCTTAGAGGTCAAGTCTTCCTTCAACCTACTTACATATACATTTGTTTCTGTAACAGTGAGACACTAAGTCAGTAGTAAAACAAAATTGTGAAAATGTTACTTGGTTGGCTCAGAGCTGGGGTTGTATACCAGAGACTATGCTTGTGAAAATATGTCTATTTGTGTTTGAGTTATACTGACCATGCCTCAATGTTGATTCTTCACAAACACTTGAAGGAAGTGCGTCATTTTCTTTCTCACTGCTACCTATATCCTCAAACCCCCTCTTGCCTGCTCAGTAGCATAGATGTTAGCATGTCTGCCTCAAGTTCAAGAGGTCCTGAGTTTGAATGTTGGTCAGGGTGAGTTATCTGGATAAGGTTTTTTCTGGGATTTTCCCTTATCCTGAAAGATGAGTGTCTGGTAGCTCTAAGCTCTGTGTACCCTGGACTCATTTGAGCATTATTTCACCCATTTCATTCATCATTTGATATGACTTAATTTTGGAGAAAATCCAACCCTCAAAATCTGCTCTCAATATGCAAATTATTGTCAAACAGCAAAAAAACGTCATCCACAGTTTCAGATGCCCATACACTTCCTACACAAGCTACATTGCTAGTTGAAGCCTGGTTAACGCTGAGATATAACAATTTCAGATGTGCTTTTCAGTTAACTGGGGGTGCAGATTTTAAGCCTTGGATATAGGACCGGTGCCCACACAGCATTGTGAGGAAATTGAGGAGCTTATGATGGGTAGGTAGCCCTGATCAAGAAAGCCAATTTTCCGGCTGGGGGTGCTGAGATGCTGACCACATCTGCTCCACATATTGGTTGGAAGATCACCCACCTCTACCTTGCATATGTGGACATGAGGTTGGTGGCTGGATTGGCAGGCCTTAGCTCTATATTGGCTGTTGCGCCATGGGTTATTATTATTATTATTATTATTATTATTATTATTATTATTATTATTATTATTATTATTATTATTATTATTATTATTATTATTATTATTATTGTTGTTGTTGTTGTTGTTGTTATTATTATTATTATTATTATTATTATTATTATTATTATTATTATTATTATTATTATTATTATTATTATTATTGTTATTGTTATTGTTATTGTTATTATTGTTATTGTTATTATTATTGTTATTGTTATTATTATTGTTATTGTTATTATTATTATTATTATTATTATTATTATTATTATTATTATTATTATTATTATTATTATTATTATTTTCAGTTAACTGCCAATAGCTAAAAAAGTAGCTTTCTGTGATAGTCTAAATAACTAAATACCTGAGTGAAAACAACAGCTGTACAAGTCTACCATAAACTTTGGTTGTGAAATGTTTTAAGACGTAAACACATACATGCAAATGCTGACAGAGAGGTTTGCTTTGTTTGCTATATATATGCATGCTTTTGTTCCATTAAAATAACTTAAATACAGAAAATATGAATATGTATTTATGTACGTAAAATATGAAGCTATTAACAGTCAATTTATAAGAAAATGGTCATCATTTCTTATAAGTGAAGTTTTTTAAGTTACAAATTATTATATTTTATTACATTTATGCCCAATTTCACCAACAGATGTTAAGACAACACAGCTGTTAGTCTATTTGACAACAGTTATAACAAAAAATTGCATTACACCAACATGTGTTAGCTTAACACTTATAAGTTAAACCTCTTGTTAAGCTAACAAGCCATATTTCTTTTGTTAAGTCGTTAACAATTGTAGAATTGTCAAGATGGTGGGCATGAATACAGCTTTTGATGTCCTTTTGCTGTATTTATACCATATAAATGACATTCATAATAGAGTTTTATTCACTGTAGATATAAAATTTGTACATATGGTTTCATCATAACTTACAAGATAAGGATTAAACTAAGTATGTACAGGTATTAAATATATACAGAAACATACCAAAATAGTGTCCACTTGGCTAGATATCTGCACTGAGATGAATGCTGTAAAATTTATACTTTAATAACAGTTTGTAAATAGTGAATGGCATATGAGGAGAAATGATTTTGAGGAGCTATCAGAAGAAGATTTTCTATGGAGGTATAGACTGTTGAAACAAGTTGTTATGGAAGTAACTGAGGAAGTGCAAGAGAGTTTAGAACATCCATAGAATAGGAGTATGCCGATCTCGCCTTTGCTTCAAGCATCAATAACTTTGTGATTTTATAATTCATGGAATTCTGTGGATAATACAGTGTCCACTTCCTGTCTTGAAACGTTCAAGTCTCTCATCACTTCTGTCCTTCGCACCTCATTTTAAATTTATACAATATTGGCGAAGTTGCTTCGTACTTCTGTTTGTTACATTTGCATTTGAATTACACTCATTTCCAATTTTTTCCCACATCACATCTTTCTCTTTCACATTTACCACATCCTTCCTCTTATTTTCCATAATATTCTTATATTTAGTTTCAATTAACAATTGTTTCTCGATTGCTAAGAATATGTCCCACGGGTTCTCTTCTTATTTTGTTCACCTGCCACTTTTTCAGCTGTGTGTAAACGAAAATAAAAGCAAAAGCACATCACAGTATGTTCAGAAAATATGATTTATCCACAGCCTTCTATATCTGTAATATTTGCAAGTTTCTCAGCATTAACATGTGTTTGTTAACATTTTCAGAAAACAAGTTTGTGAAATGCAAGAATTTTAACAGTTTTGTTAACGCTATGACAATATGTTACATTTGTTAATGTTGATTTTAACATCTGTTGGTGAAATCGGGCATTAACAATTTAAATGGCTTGCACTGCATATTGGGTATACATTCCTGGCCCATACAGAGCTCAAATGGCCATTGCTAAAGAGTTAATTGAATGGTGATAGTGCAAATTCTTTGTGTAGCATGTACAATATGTTAGCACGTAATTGACATATTTTATTTTATATCGAGATTTAACTGTATTGGAACACCACAGTGAAGCGAAATAATTATTAATTTTTAGATGAGTCGTATTTATTACACATCTGCTTCACTTTCGTACCTATTTTGAGGACATGTTTCGCAAATCATCGTTTGCATCTTCGGCTCTTATGCGACTAAAGCTTGATCCAGTGGTGTGGGTAGTGATGGCAGCAGCAACTCCAGAATTACCCACACCACTGGATCAAGCTTTAGTCGCATAAGAGCCGAAGATGCAAACGATGATTTGCGAAACATGTCCTCAAAATAGGTACGAAAGTGAAGCAGATGTGTAATAAATACGACTCATCTAAAAATTATTAAATATTTTACTTTGTTTTAACTCAGTATGTCACAGATACTGTTAGCTCTAGGAGGCTGCTCCATTGTGTATCTGCTTGCAAACCATGAATACTTTATCATGCTTTGAAACCGTGTGGATTAAACTTGAAAATATAAAGGATTGCAATTTCAGGATGCTGTCTCTTTATGAGTGCTTGAAAGTGATGTGATGATTTCTAATAAGCAGTGCTAAAAGGCATTCCACAGTTGGGAAAGGAACTTGCCGAATGGTTGCATTTTTCTTTTAATGCCAGGTGGAAACTGCAGCAATTCTTTGGTCTTGTCTGAAAGAATGTTTTTAAAACAAGTTGTGTAACACTTTGAGGCTCAGGAATCAAAGAATAGGTTGCAGTTGTCCACACAGAATGAAACTATTATTTCAGCTTTTTATCTTTTTGTGTCTGTAGTAATGTCGCTGGCTTAAAATAGTGTCATAGAAACTCTTGGACCTAACATTTCTGAAGCACAATCAATAACTTGGGAAATACGGAGCCATCCATGTTTATCATTGTCATAATATATGGATGCCTCAAGATAGGCATTTCTTTCCTAAAATCAATTTGGTCTGTATTATAAATAGACACTGTGGTAGATAGTCAACACGAAAAATTCAGTGCCATGGCCAGGATTTGAACCACGGATCTCCTGGTTTCTGTCCACTCGCTCTAACCTAGTGCAAAGAAGTGATTAATTTCCATCAATTAATTAAGACACTGTGGTGTTATATTTTGAACATGGAAGTAGAATACAAATTTTATTTTCACACTCCTGTATTTTATGGTTTTTCCTGGAACATAAGACACACAGAAATCTTTATTTCTGGTACCTAGTCCTCATAAAATATCCAAGGTTGGTAATCACAAGTTGTTACTCATATTTCAGTAAGTTGTGCTAGCATCTATGAAACAGGAGAACAGTTTATCATAATATGCATTGTATACAATAAACTGAAACTATTGATGTTTCTCTGTTTGCATTGTACCAAGAAGCTCCCCTTTCACTGCACAATTGCACTTCAAGGACAAAGACATTCTCGAGTCAGTAATAGCACCTTGAAAACAACAGGAAACTCCATAATTAGGTTCAGTGAATTGTATCATATGCTGGCCCACTTTCCTTTTCTTTGTATTCATGCTCCTGGGGGCAAAACCTTTTTTCCCCTCCTGAAAATAATTCAACACACACTTGTGAAAAATAAATTGTTTGGTTAGAAGATGTCACTGGAGTTTTAAACATCAGACTTATTTAAAAACTTTTTTTTGACTCTATTATAATACTGCTTACCCAGGAATTTTTTTATTTGCAGCTTTTCCACAGATGTGTGTTACCGCCCTTGGTAACCTGATGCAAGCTGCAGTCAAGGAAGGCAATCCTCGTACTATGTTCTCGAAGGATCGTGAGATCATACCATTCATTGATTCACACTGGGAAGGAATGACCACTATGCCTCGAAGAGTGACACAGTCCTGGCATTCTACTGTAAGTAAGCAGTTATATGTATTCAAGTAGTTTCTTACAGTGTATTCGTAATCATGTGGGTTGGTAATAGATTGGTATTGTATTATTTTACAGATTACTTTACCTCTTGTTACATCTAATAGCCACAGGAATTATGTCAAAACTAATAGCGCGTGATAAACATACTTGCATTGCCTGGATAAGACGACATGTCAGTAATGATGGGAATATGAGTTGATATTGTATCAAAAGCAGCAGCTTTCCAATAATGATAACTGTTTGAAAATGTTCAATATCAAGAATAAAAAATACAGATGAAAAAAATTTGAAGTATTAAAGGTATTAACTGGATTCAACCCAGCCATCATAAGAAACATGATGAAGAGAAAAGAAAAACTGAAGATAATATCAAAAAATACCACTCTCACACCACTTAAAAACACAAATTGGCAATATAGAAAATTCACCTACCATCCATGGGCTTTTAGAAAATTTGAACGAATCTTCAAAAGACTAAACTTAAAACTAGCACCCCAAAACAAATTCAGTCTGAGGAACCTGCTAAATAAACCACTGAAAAATACAATCCCCAACAATTTGAAATCAGGAATTTATCAGATTAATTGTGAAACCTGTGAAAAAAAGCTACATAGGAAAAACTAAGAGAAACTTGTTAACCAGGCAAAAAGAACACCAGAGGAACATTAAGTTGAAACAAACAGAAAAATCTGCAGTTTCACACCATTTTTGGACAGAAAACCACAACATTGTCCACAACATTAAACTGTTAAAATCTTTAAGTACACCCATAGAATTGGATATTTGGGAAAAAATATTCATAAACAAAAACCGTGATAAAGTTATAAATTTTGAAATCCCGGCATTAAATGAAGTATTAAAACTTAGTGCCCCTAACACCAGATGGCAGAGAGATCGGAGCTCCGTAGTAGTGGAAGAAGAGGAAGGTTCATTTAGTCACCAAACAGCTGAGGATGAGATCGAATGATCTTGAAAACGTTTCAATTATACAACAACAAGTAAGTGAAGTTTGAGTGTAAACATAGTGACCCATAAATCAAACTCAAATATGAAGAATACTTCACTGTTAATAATGCTTCTACTTTTAATATTTACAAATAAAAATATTTGTTAATTGATGTCCACTTATCTTAAGAAGTTGATGTTAATACTTTTTTCTTCTTTTTAAAATCAATTTCGAAGGCACATTGCATTCATCCTCAGTTAAACAAACTCCGTTGTTAAGAAAATCTCGGTTACCATGTTTTTTCTTTTGTTATGTTATGTTTTCAGCATTACTAACATCCGAAGACGAAACAAACCTAAAATCAGAATCTATTGCCGGTATGTCAAAATTCACTATGCAAGGTTTATTTTTTAAAATAAATACTTTTTCCCACACTATTAAATCTATGGGAACATTTAATTGTTTTAATAATTTAACTTCGGGATTTATTTCATGGTTAAATTTATTTCATTTATAAATTTATTTCATGGTAATGAATTTTGACATACTGGCAATTGATTCTGTTTTTAGGTTTGTTTCGTCTTCGGATGTTGGTAATGCTGAAAACATAACATAACAAAAGAAAAAACATGGTAACCGAGATTTCCTTAACAACGGATGAATGCAATGTGCCTTCGAAATCGATTTTAAAAAGAAGAAAGAAGTATTAACATCTACTTCTTAAGGGCACTGGGAGGTTATTTTTACCCAGACTAGGCTAATTTTTACCAATATTAAAATTTGAATATATAGAAAACTAAACATTATCAGAAATTGAAATTTGGTATGATTACTGTATAAGGATGTGTGCATTTAACTACTGTATAATATTTAAATTACGTTCACATAGGTCCATGCAAAAGGGGCATAAATCACACCATGTGTCCTGAAAAAAATATTGCACCCTATACTTCAGGTGCACTTTACTTGTAGGAATTTAAAGATACATGCACCAAGTTTTATCCTAAATAACCTAAAATACAGTTTTATAATATCGGCTAAATGAAAATCACATATAGTTTATACTATGCACATGAAAAATTAATTAGTTTTGAGTAAAAAAAAAAAAATAATATTTTGAAGGACTGAATATTTGTTTTCATCCATTTTATAAATCACATGAATATAAATGTTAGCCGAATGTGTTCACAGAACATTGACAAATAACCACTACAAATTTTGTGTCAATATCTTTTATAGTTTTTGAGAAACATGCACCTAAAGTATGAAAAATCAAGGTTTTGGGAAATCACGATCAAAGATTACGCACCATTCTCAGGAAGTGGGCGTATCATTAAGCCGCCGCCCACCTCGGTAGTGTAGATGGTAGCATGTCTGCCTCACATTCAAGAGGTCCCGAGTTCGAATCTCGGTCAGGGTGAGTTACCTGGATAAGGTTTTTCCCGGGGTTTTCCCTTATCCTGATAGACGAATGTCAGGTAACTGTAAGCTCCATGGACCCTGGACACATTTGAGCATCATTTCACCCACTTCATTCACCGTCCGATATAACTTAACGTTGGAGGACGTAAAATTACAAAAAACAAAACAAAAAATTAAGCCGCCATCTTTAAATTGACGAATTAAAGGGCTTTAATATCAGCTGACAACCGATGTTATATATATCATTTTAAAGCTGAAGAATTACATCATTTTTTAACATTAAAAACAAAAAATTGATTTTTTGAAACCTATAGACCTACCAGTGCCCTTAAGATAAGTGGACATCAATCAACAAATATTTTTATTTGTGTAATATTTATTACTCCACTGTAATTAGCTTCATTTTCTGTATAATAGTAACATTATTTACATTTTTACAATATTTGACGTATGTAGCAAATAAATTTTGCAAAATATTTGTAACAAGATGTACTAAGAATCTTATGCAATAATGGTTTTATGAATTTTATATTATAATGGTTTAAATGAAATTTCAAACATTATAGGAAATTCTGAACGTGTATTGATGACAAAAGAATAAAAGTTCTATTTATATCGAGATTTAACTGTATTGAAACACCACAGTGAAGCGAAAAATTATTAAATTTTAGATGAGTCGTATTTTTTACACATCTGCTTCACTTTCGTATTTTCGCAAATCATCGTTTGCATCTACGGCTCTTATGCGACTGAAGCTTGATCCAGCGGTGTGGGTAATTCTGGGGTTGTTGCTGCCATCTGTTGATTTAGTGATGAACTTAAATGTGGGATTCTCTTCTGGCGGGATTTCAAAGTTCATTAGTTGGTTTTTTTGTTTTTCTATGTATATCCTCTCCCATATGACGAGTTCACTATGTTTTTGTATGTATTTTAGTAATTCTGTGCTATCTTCAATTTCATGATTTTCAGACCAGAAATGAGCTGCTATTGCGGACTTATCAATATTTTTGTATCTTAAGTGCCTGAAGTGTTCTTTCTTTCTAGTGCCTATGTTTCTTTTTGTCCTCCCTATGTACATTTTTTCACAGTCTTTACACTTAATCTTGTAAATGCCTGACTTTTCCTATGGTTTTATCTTATCAGTATTATTACTGTTAAGTAGGTTTTTAATGTTGTAATTGTTTTTTGGTGCCAATGTTATATTGTATTTCTTGAATATTTTTTGGAACTTTTTTGTGGCCCAGGGGTGGTAAGTAAATTTAGCAAATCTTATTTCTTGTTTTATTGGTGTGAGAGCTGTGATCTGTTTTAATCTCTTTTGAAGTTTGAATAATTGTAGTTTTTTATCTACAAGGTTTTTTCCATATCCATTTTTAATTGCAGTTTTTAACCCTTACCGGTCGAATACGCTGGAAAAAATTTTCGCCAGCTGGTCGTAGGGATTTCCACATTCCTGTGCGAGGGATTTCTAAAGGAAATGTTTGTGCAATAAGGACCTAAATGGGCTGACCTTGCATCCCCGAGAGCCAGGTAGACGGAAGGTACATACAATGCGGTAACTCTCATGCAGCTTTCAACACATGCGTAAATATTGACAGAAACTAAGATAAAATTGTACTCACATGTTTCTGAGGCAAATGGTGCTCGGTGATTTCCTTAGGAAATCCAGCATTGTTTGTCGCTGCACTGTAATGTTTAACTCATTTTTGTCCATATCTAAAAGTATATAAGTTGCACGTTTGTAAATGTACGAAAACAATCCTTGAAGAACCAAAGTTTTTGTATGTCTACATTGTAATGTTTGGTCAATTTAAACGTATGCATATTTACACTTATATAAATGGTTCACTTTTTTAAATGTACATGAACACTAAATATGGGAAATAAATACTGTAAAGGGGCTGAGGAAATGACGAACAACCTTATTTGCATTTATATTCCTGTAATGTATGATACCGTTCGAAACATTGGCCGGGACACAAAGCAGGCTGGTTGGAACATGTTTTGCAGTAATAATATGTTTCCTTTCTTGCTCCTTTTACCTTCCTGTTGCTGCAGACAATACAGTCTTTGTGTTTCTTATTTTCAAAATGGTATATGAAATGATTGGTATGGTTTAGACGTTCTTCTGTTTCCGCCGTACCGGGGTGACATCTCTTCCTTGGATTTCTAATATTCCCTACTAAACTTTGAACTAGAGAACGGCGAAACTGAAGGTGGCTCATTATCTTGTTGCTGGATTGCAAATTTTGTTTATGGCAGCTGTAAAGGATATACGAATTTACGATGCTCACTTCAAGACACCAAAAGAACAGTTTTCTCCACCATTTAAAAGATTTTCGTAAAAATGCATACGTTGCACAGTAATGGTCATTTCGGTCAACCCCGCCCATGTTCTTAGTATAATTTAACACACAAAGTGGTTTCATTATTTCTTTTTCTAGTCCTCCTTTTTGTATTGTGCTAACCTTCTCCTTCGAAGTATCGTGATAGGTGGAAATCATAATGACGGGTCTTTTATCTTTCCACCCTAAAATGAGAACTTCATTTTTACGAACACCAGACACATCCCCACTCTTCAACTTCTTGAAGGCTCCTTGCCTAACAGGTCGTGGGTTCCCAGCTCTGCCAGCAATTATTGTGCCTGTTGAATGACATTTTCGCTGATAAAGTTCTTGTGCCAGATCAACACTACTGTAATAACGATCTGTGAATAAATGATACCCTGTTATGTCATTTGTACATTTCTGAAGGCGTGACATTAGAGACAACACAATCCTGGTTGTGAAACTTTTATTTTCAAACGGTAAACTACAAACATCGGGGGTAATTTTGCCATAATATGGGATAATACTATGAATATAGCCCGTTGCACTGTCAGCTAAAACAAACAAACGAAGTCCCCATTTTGTAGGCTTCTTAGGGTTATATGTTTTAAAAATTATATGTCCTTTAAAACCAACAGTAGATTCATCTATGGAAATGTTTTGACCAGGTACAAAATGCTGCTGGAATTTTTTTTCTATATGTTCAACAACTCCATGAACTTTTCTAGTCCGCCTCAGTACCTCATTTGTTTCACTTACTGTGTCATTTCCCACGTGAAGCATCCAAAATATTTGTAGAAAACGATCCCTAGCCATTACATCACGAAAAAATTTAATTTCAGTCTTCCAGTCTGAAGAAAATTAATCTTTTAATTCTGGCATTGGTACCATACCCATATTAATTATCATGCCCAAAAAGGCTTTCATTTCGCTTAAACTAACACTCCTCCATTTCAGCCAAATAGAACGAGGGCTCATTTCTATTTTTGAGATTTTTTTCTTCGGCATATCTATTTGTTTCGGCAACTATTTCACTAATCAGTTCATCATCGAAAAGCAAAGAAAATAGTCATATGGAGTAGCATCATAACCCAAATTTACCTTAGGGCCTGAACTTTTGCTAAAATTATGCTTTACATGCGTTAAGTCATTTGCGCTTACTGCATACCACCCATCTCCGTCGGCCTGGCTATCGCGAACACCGGTACCAACTGCACTTGGCCCGTTGTTGTCCTCACAGTCACTGGACGCGCTACTTGAAGCAGAACTCGCAATTTCAGCTTCTTCCGCAAAATCCAAATCGTCATCACTGTTATCATTTAGCACTTCCTGTAGAAGATGCCCCAATGCTTCATCATCTTCAGGATTTGATACCCTATAAACACGTTTAACACGCACAGGTGTAACACTTGTTGAAGCCATGATGAAGTTCAAAAACAACTATTTTCAATTCCCTCTAGAAACACTATGAATTAAAATTTACTCACTAGAGGGCATTTCAGGACGAACGTAATAGTCTGTACCACTAGTTCGTGCCGCCCTCTGGGAAAAAATCTTCGCACTTCATTGAAAAAAATCCTTGTAAACACCCTCCCAACGTTGTCGACTATATGTCGACATACGACCGCAGCGGCCGGCTTACCCTGTCGACATAGTATTGACATCCAACCGGAAAGGGTTAAGATTTGATGGTATTCGTTTTGATATTCTTGTTGGCTGAGAGGTAGATTTACTAATCTGTATGTGAGACTGTTGATGGTTGCATGTTTGTGTGGAATTGGGTTGAAACTATTTGCTTTGATGTAATTATCTGTGTGTGTTGCTTTTTTATGGATGCCAAATTCCAGTTTTTCATTGCTTTTTTGATTTTAAGGTCTAAAAAAGGTAGAGTACAGTCCTCTTCAGTTTCCACTGTGAATTGTATGCTGGGTTCTTGCAGGTTGAGTAGTTTCAATGCATCATCTATTTGTTTGTAGGGCACTATTGCAAAGATGTCGTCTACGTATCTGTACCATGTTTTAAACATATGAGGGAAGGCTTTAGTTATATGTGTTTCGAAAAAGCTCATGTATAGATTGGCCAAAAATGGTGATAGCGGGCTTCCCATAGCTAGTCCTGAAATTTGTTTATAATATTTTCCATCGAAGACAAAATAATTTTGATGTATACATAAGTCAGTCATTGCCAAATATTCCTCTATTGCATTGGCATCTAGGTTTATAGAATTTAGCCATTTTTTCAGTTGAATCAAAAGTTTGTCTAATGGAATGCTAGGGAAGAGGGAGCGGACATCAAAGGATACTAAAGTGTCATGAGGTTTTAGTTTAAGATTTTGCATTTTTTCTACCAGGTCTAAAGAGTTTTTTATACTCAGAGTATGGAATTGTGTAAAGGACTGAAATTTTTTGGATAGCCATTTTGCCACAAGGTAAGTAGGAGTGTTTATATTATTTACAATGGGTCTCATGGGTATGTTGGGTTTGTGTATTTTAGGCAAACCATATAGTCTTGCAAGGGTAGGGTTGTCCGGTTTGATAGTTTTTTGTTCTGTAGTTGTTAAAATTTTACTATTAATGATGGTTTTTTGTACATCTTTTATGCATCGGTTGAGTGGATTAGAATCTATTTCCTGGAATTCTTTTTGTTGTAGTAACTCTAACATTTTTTCTTTGTATGTAGCTGTATCTAAGATTACTATTTTGTTCCCTTCATCAGCCCTTGAGAAGATTACATCCTTTTTCCTTAAAGATTTAATTATCTGAATTTGTTTCAAATGTTTTTTTGGCTTTTTATTTATTAAGTTTTCCAATATAGGAGCTGATTTTTTCCTAATTATATTTTTGTCCATGGTTTCCAAGCCTTCTACTGCTAATTCTATATCTGCAATGAATTCATCCGGGTTGCTGGAGTATGTTATACATGTTTTTAGGCCTTGGTTAAGTACATCTATTTCTTCATTGTTAAAATTTTGCTTTGAGAGATTAATTACATTGTCTAGGGATGTGTTATTTGCTGAAATTTTGTTATGTTTTGGTTGCCAATGGTTATGATTATGTTTTAGTTTCTTGTTTTGACGATAAACTTTCTCTTTGACTTTATAATTTATATGTTCAAATGATTTGGTTTCTAAATGGTCCCATGCTGTGTTTCCTAGTAATTTTACAAGTTTCAAATGTAGGTTGTACAAAGAGAGGTCTATATTAGTTAGTTTTCTGTAGTGATTTGCTTTTTCGGATTTTAACACGGCTTTTTCAGGAGCTAATTGTTCTATACTGTTGTTGTTAAATTTTACTATTTGTCTTACAAATTTCGGAGAAATGTTTTGTTTTAGGCAATTGTTGATAAATTTTATGTCCGCTGATATTAACCTTCTTTTTGTCTTTAGTTTCAAATATTGTTTTATTTCTTTCTTGTTGCCGAAATGTTCGTTGAAATTTTCAAATGTGAACGATCTTACCTCCATGTTGTCCGGTTTTTAAAATTGACTGGATCTAACTTTCGCGTGTTCCTCTTGACTTAACGTCACTTCAATATATCGAGATTTAACTGTTAAATATCCATCAAAAACCTTAGCCTATATACGGCTAATGTGGAGAAATGATTAATTTCCATCAATTAACTAAAATAATAAGAGTTAAATGATGAAGCCTGGGACTCAAGTACTTACGATAGTAAGTCACCACAAACGGTGTATCTCGGATGCGAGAGCCCTAGTAGTTTACCAGGGAAATATACGAGTCAATTGGAGAATTTAATGTCAGGACGGCATGTTGGCCATGGTAGCTCCATGGGTTAGAGCGACTGGACAGAAACCAGGAGATCTGTGGTTCAAATCCCGGCCATGGCATTGAATTTTTCATGTTGACACTATCCATCAAAAACCTTAGCCTATATACGGCTAGTGTGGAGAAATGATTAATTTCCACCAATTAACTAAAATCATATAACTTTAATTGATTTTCTTGAAGAACATTTCAAAGGGTAATATTTTTGAATATCTGCTGATGCCTACCTCAGTAGCGAAGATGGTAGCATGTCTGCCTTCTGACATGACTTAGTATTGGAGGATGTAAATTGAAAAAAAAAATGAAGAAACTTATGCATTAAACAAAACTTCTTTGTCTGTAATGGTAAATGCTATAGGCTGAAATCACGGTTATCTATTGGAAATCCATTTTTCCCTTTTTGGCAAATTTATTTATGAGTTCATTTGAAACATACATAAAAATGACTTTCCCATGGATCTTCAAGGTTTGGTACTGATATGTTGATGACGTCTTTGCAATAGTTCAAAATAAGACATTTAGATGATGTATTAAAACCACACAGTCTGTTGGAAACGGCCATCGAATTCATAATGGAAAGGGAAGTCAATGGACAACTCACTTTTTTTACCTAAATATCATCAGGAATGACACAAAAATAAATTTTGGAATTTACAGAAAGACAACACAGCCAGAATTACATTTAAAAATCAGAACTATAACACGATTACAGATAAATATGCAATGATGAACAATCTTACACACAGACTAGTCAACATATCCATGGATAAAGCAGGATACAAGGAACAAAACGCCATACTTCAAATAGCAGAAGAA
This sequence comes from Mantis religiosa, assembly GCA_030765055.1. Lineage (NCBI taxonomy): Eukaryota > Metazoa > Arthropoda > Insecta > Mantodea > Mantidae > Mantis > Mantis religiosa. The sequence goes on from CM060948.1 coordinate 176,673,027, forward strand.
AATGGATATAAAAATCTGGTATTTAAAATTGAAAAAGCTAAGCTAAAGAAAATTGTTAAAGAAGCAACCACATTCATAAATAAAAAGTAACAGCATATTCAGTGGATTTACGTACCACCTAAATACGTGTAATAAATTCAGAAAGGTCTTTAAAAAGCAAAACAACATCTTGGCACTTTCAAATGGACACTCAATATGTTGTTTTCAAATGCTAGGCTTTGGCAGTGAAGCCATTAGCTCTCTTGCTCTCCAATATTTCTTTGTAGTGGGTCCGGCGGTAGGGCTTCACAGGTTAGAAGATGTTCTTCAGTTATTTCCTCTTCTTTGTTGCACAGAGGGCAATTTGGACTTGTATAAATTCCTATTCTGTGTAGGTGTTTGGCCAAATAATTATGTTCTGTAAGTAATCTAAAATATGCTACTGCAGCTTTACGTGGGATTTGTGGAATAATTTCAGGATTTTTAATTAAAATGTTCCATTTTTTATCTTTGGCTTTGTTAGGTATTGATTGATTTTGTTTGTTTTTAATTAATCTTTTTATGGATGTAAAGGGTAAGTTTTTACTTTTGTTCTGAATTAATTTTGCACCTTTTTTTTTGGCAAGAAAATCAGCTCATTTCCAGCAATTCCACAATGTGCAGGTATCTACTGTAATATAATTCTTTTCTGTAGTTTTTGAAGTTGTTGGATCATTTTGTGACATTCTTTAATTTGGATTGACCTCATTTTATATGAACTTATTGCATATAATGCTGCTTTAGAATCAGAAAGCATGACAGCATTTTTAAATTTATCTATTCTGTATAGAAGGTGTTGGAGTGAAATATGAATAGCTGTTACTTCTACATCAAAATTTGTTGTGTGGTATCCTGCTGGTTGATAGAATGAGAACAGTGCACACTTAATTCCAACTCCTGAGTTGTCCAAGTTAGATCCATCTGTGTAGATATGTAACCATTCCTCAGGTGGGTATCTATTGTTCACAGTTTCAAATGCTAGTGCTTTTAGTACAGGTTTGGAAATTTCAGATTTTGTAACTATTTGTTCTAAATCTAATTGAATATTAATTTTTTGAAAAGTCAGTGGATTTTCTTTGATTAAAATGTTTTCTTTAGAATTATGAAGATTAATATCTGTTTTTAATTCCATAACTTTGTGTAGGAAACTTATTTGTGTTTTCATCTTGATTGGTTGTAGTAATCTTTTCTCCCATTTTGTTGTTTTTAACCACAATATTTTTTCATGTTGTATTAGTGCCTGCTCCTCTAAAGTTAGATGTATTGGATAGTTCCGAGTTAGGCTTGCATTGCTGTGATTGGAGTTGATTTTGCTGCACCAGTTATTAGTCGCAGAGCCTGATTTTGACATACTTCTAGGTGATTTATGTTAGAACTGTTTAGTGTAATTATTACCTCTGCATTATAAAGAAGTATTGGTTTGATGAATGTTTTGTATGTGGTGTTCAGTGTCTCCCGATTACTGCCCCACTTGACTCCAGCTAATCTTTGCAGAATTGAATTCTTTGTTGTTGATTTGTTTACTACTGCTTCAATATGATGTCTCCAAGATAATTTTGAATCAAAAATTGTTCCTAGATATTTTGTTTCATATGTTTGTTTCAGGTTTGTTTTCTTGAACTGCAGATTTAGTTTAGGGATTTTCTTTTTAAAGCTAAATATTTAGAATTTTTTTATCAGTATTTATTTTTATCAGATTGTTGTCAGTCCGTTTTTTCAATAGTATCAGAGCCTTTTCCATTGAAGTTTTGGATTTCTCTATTTGTGGGGAAGATGTCCACATGATCTTGTCATCTGCAAAAAGAGCTGTCTCTATTTCTGTGTTTGATACAGCCGAGGGAAGATATTGATGTAGATGTTGAACAAGGTTGTACTCAGTACTGCACCTTGTGGTAGGCCCATTTTGATTTGTCGGAATTTGGATGTACTGTCATTGTATTTTGTAGCACAGAAACGTTGAGAGAGAAATTGAGTGATCCAATTTAACATGTTATCTTGAATGCCTAGTTTTAAAAGTTTCTCAAGTTTATGCTTCCATACTGAATCGTATGCTTTTTCAAAATCAGTGAGAACTGATAGCTTATCTTGATTTTTGTTGAAAGATTCTTTTACATCTTGGGATAGTTGAATTGTATTTTCTTTAGTAGATAAGTGTTGTCTGAATCCTGTTTGAGCAGTTGTTAATATGTTATTACTTTCTAAGAACCAATATTAAAATTGTTAAATTCAAAAACAAAAGATGAAATCCCACCAATCAATAGATCCGGAATATACCAAATAAGTTGTAGGGATTGTGAAAAAAGCTACGTAGGGCAAACTAAAGAAACCTAAAAACCAGAGTCAAAGAGCATTTTAGAAACATCAAATTGAAACAGGATGATAAGTTAGCTGTAGCATTCCACTTTTGGAATGAACACCATAACCTTAACCCAAATCTGAAATTATTAAAAGGTATGATAAACCATAACACACCGACGACAGAGGAGAACATCTTAATTTGGAAATATAAGGACCAAGCAATAAACCTTGAAATTCTACCACTCAATAACTTGATAAGGAAGTTAATAGTTCCACCACCAGAGAGAAGACCGCAGGCAACAACAGATGACAGTCGGACCTTCGAGGTTGAATATGAAGCAACAGCTCCCGAAACTAGTCCCTCAAGCTCTAACTCTGCTGCTCCATTCGGTGATGCTGTTGGTAAATCTGAAACCACTTTGCAGAAGGATCTATTATATTAATTTTTGCCATCTTCTTTCAAGCCTCTTCTACTGACCACCCAACACAAAAAGGCAAGCCAGAGGAATGTGTAATGTAATTGCTTTTGCTGTTCGTATGATGTTTATTCTCGCCATCCAGATATGATAAAGATGCTTAGTTCATCTAAAATATACAAGTTGTCACATAACTCACTTATGCATAATACCTATCACTGCAGTTGCTGAAACAAGCATTAGATCAGGCAGCATGGGTGACTCATATGCATTCTCATGCACTCATTTCATAGTAAACAGATCCACTACCAGAACAGATAAACAGTTCAAGCCCCTCTCCCCACTTGCTTTCTTGTGGTGGGTAGACAGTACTCAAATTTCAGCCCCATTAACGTTTGATTTTTTTACTATGGTTGTGTAAATTCCTCCAAACCATTTGAATCTATGTATGGTCACTTTTTTTTTTAAAAGAAGATCTTATAACACTCATGACTGTTATATTTTGCTGCAGTAATTTTTTTTGTTTTGTTTACTCCAACATCCATTGGAACTTAATCTTGGCCCTAAATAGTCAAATTTCCTTACCACCTCTATTTCTGTTCCATTTATCTGCTGTTTCTTATCCTCATATAATTGATTTTTCTTTTAAAAAACCATGATCTTAGGTTTATTTTATTTACTTCCAGTCCACATGTTATAGAAAAATTATTTACTTCAATTGCCCTTCTCATCACTCCATAAGGTAGAGGTCTAATTACTAAGTCATCTTCAAAAAGCAGTCCTGAAATTTCTATATATTATTTATTGATAACTGGTGAGTGAAACTTATATCTTTAGATTTCCTCTAGAATGTCACCATTACTAGGGGTAGGACTTGGTAACACATCTACTATTATAGATCTTGTTTTATGAATAAAAAACTACTTGAGAAGCTACAGTATATAAAAATAAAGGAGGATATTGAATATTGTTAAACTGAATACAGTTTCTGTAAACATGAAACTCAAATACTACTACATATTGCGTAAATAAATTATACATACAGAACACTGAAAACAGTTTATAAAATAACATTCTGAATTACATACACAGAATGCATTCTACATTAGAATGTGATAAATGGCTTTTGTGATGCTTTTTGCAAGTCTTCATTAGTTGAAAGAAGTTTCTCGCTTAAGTGTGTGTGTGTGTGTGTGTGTGTGTGTGTGTGTGTGTGTGTGTGTGTGTGTGTGTGTGTGTGTGTGTGTGTGTGTGTGTGTGTGTGTGTGTGTGTGTGTGTGTGTGTGTGTGTGTGTGTGTGTGTGTGTGTGTGTGTGTGTGTGTGTGTGTGTGTGTGTGTGTGTGTGTGTGTGTGTGTGTGTGTGTGTGTGTGTGTGTGTGTGTGTGTGTGTGTGTGTGTGTGTGTGTGTGTGTGTGTGTGTGTGTGTGTGTGTGTGTGTGTGTGTGTGTGTGTGTGTGTGTGTGTGTGTGTGTGTGTGTGTGTGTGTGTGTGTGTGTGTGTGTGTGTGTGTGTGTGTGTGTGTGTGTGTGTGTGTGTGTGTGTGTGTGTGTGTGTGTGTGTGTGTGTGTGTGTGTGTGTGTGTGTGTGTGTGTGTGTGTGTGTGTGTGTGTGTGTGTGTGTGTGTGTGTGTGTGTGTGTGTGTGTGTGTGTGTGTGTGTGTGTGTGTGTGTGTGTGTGTGTGTGTGTGTGTGTGTGTGTGTGTGTGTGTGTGTGTGTGTGTGTGTGTGTGTGTGTGTGTGTGTGTGTGTGTGTGTGTGTGTGTGTGTGTGTGTGTGTGTGTGTGTGTGTGTGTGTGTGTGTGTGTGTGTGTGTGTGTGTGTGTGTGTGTGTGTGTGTGTGTGTGTGTGTGTGTGTGTGTGTGTGTGTGTGTGTGTGTGTGTGTGTGTGTGTGTGTGTGTGTGTGTGTGTGTGTGTGTGTGTGTGTGTGTGTGTGTGTGTGTGTGTGTGTGTGTGTGTGTGTGTGTGTGTGTGTGTGTGTGTGTGTGTGTGTGTGTGTGTGTGTGTGTGTGTGTGTGTGTGTGTGTGTGTGTGTGTGTGTGTGTGTGTGTGTGTGTGTGTGTGTGTGTGTGTGTGTGTGTGTGTGTGTGTGTGTGTGTGTGTGTGTGTGTGTGTGTGTGTGTGTGTGTGTGTGTGTGTGTGTGTGTGTGTGTGTGTGTGTGTGTGTGTGTGTGTGTGTGTGTGTGTGTGTGTGTGTGTGTGTGTGTGTGTGTGTGTGTGTGTGTGTGTGTGTGTGTGTGTGTGTGTGTGTGTGTGTGTGTGTGTGTGTGTGTGTGTGTGTGTGTGTGTGTGTGTGTGTGTGTGTGTGTGTGTGTGTGTGTGTGTGTGTGTGTGTGTGTGTGTGTGTGTGTGTGTGTGTGTGTGTGTGTGTGTGTGTGTGTGTGTGTGTGTGTGTGTGTGTGTGTGTGTGTGTGTGTGTGTGTGTGTGTGTGTGTGTGTGTGTGTGTGTGTGTGTGTGTGTGTGTGTGTGTGTGTGTGTGTGTGTGTGTGTGTGTGTGTGTGTGTGTGTGTGTGTGTGTGTGTGTGTGTGTGTGTGTGTGTGTGTGTGTGTGTGTGTGTGTGTGTGTGTGTGTGTGTGTGTGTGTGTGTGTGTGTGTGTGTGTGTGTGTGTGTGTGTGTGTGTGTGTGTGTGTGTGTGTGTGTGTGTGTGTGTGTGTGTGTGTGTGTGTGTGTGTGTGTGTGTGTGTGTGTGTGTGTGTGTGTGTGTGTGTGTGTGTGTGTGTGTGTGTGTGTGTGTGTGTGTGTGTGTGTGTGTGTGTGTGTGTGTGTGTGTGTGTGTGTGTGTGTGTGTGTGTGTGTGTGTGTGTGTGTGTGTGTGTGTGTGTGTGTGTGTGTGTGTGTGTGTGTGTGTGTGTGTGTGTGTGTGTGTGTGTGTGTGTGTGTGTGTGTGTGTGTGTGTGTGTGTGTGTGTGTGTGTGTGTGTGTGTGTGTGTGTGTGTGTGTGTGTGTGTGTGTGTGTGTGTGTGTGTGTGTGTGTGTGTGTGTGTGTGTGTGTGTGTGTGTGTGTGTGTGTGTGTGTGTGTGTGTGTGTGTGTGTGTGTGTGTGTGTGTGTGTGTGTGTGTGTGTGTGTGTGTGTGTGTGTGTGTGTGTGTGTGTGTGTGTGTGTGTGTGTGTGTGTGTGTGTGTGTGTGTGTGTGTGTGTGTGTGTGTGTGTGTGTGTGTGTGTGTGTGTGTGTGTGTGTGTGTGTGTGTGTGTGTGTGTGTGTGTGTGTGTGTGTGTGTGTGTGTGTGTGTGTGTGTGTGTGTGTGTGTGTGTGTGTGTGTGTGTGTGTGTGTGTGTGTGTGTGTGTGTGTGTGTGTGTGTGTGTGTGTGTGTGTGTGTGTGTGTGTGTGTGTGTGTGTGTGTGTGTGTGTGTGTGTGTGTGTGTGTGTGTGTGTGTGTGTGTGTGTGTGTGTGTGTGTGTGTGTGTGTGTGTGTGTGTGTGTGTGTGTGTGTGTGTGTGTGTGTGTGTGTGTGTGTGTGTGTGTGTGTGTGTGTGTGTGTGTGTGTGTGTGTGTGTGTGTGTGTGTGTGTGTGTGTGTGTGTGTGTGTGTGTGTGTGTGTGTGTGTGTGTGTGTGTGTGTGTGTGTGTGTGTGTGTGTGTGTGTGTGTGTGTGTGTGTGTGTGTGTGTGTGTGTGTGTGTGTGTGTGTGTGTGTGTGTGTGTGTGTGTGTGTGTGTGTGTGTGTGTGTGTGTGTGTGTGTGTGTGTGTGTGTGTGTGTGTGTGTGTGTGTGTGTGTGTGTGTGTGTGTGTGTGTGTGTGTGTGTGTGTGTGTGTGTGTGTGTGTGTGTGTGTGTGTGTGTGTGTGTGTGTGTGTGTGTGTGTGTGTGTGTGTGTGTGTGTGTGTGTGTGTGTGTGTGTGTGTGTGTGTGTGTGTGTGTGTGTGTGTGTGTGTGTGTGTGTGTGTGTGTGTGTGTGTGTGTGTGTGTGTGTGTGTGTGTGTGTGTGTGTGTGTGTGTGTGTGTGTGTGTGTGTGTGTGTGTGTGTGTGTGTGTGTGTGTGTGTGTGTGTGTGTGTGTGTGTGTGTGTGTGTGTGTGTGTGTGTGTGTGTGTGTGTGTGTGTGTGTGTGTGTGTGTGTGTGTGTGTGTGTGTGTGTGTGTGTGTGTGTGTGTGTGTGTGTGTGTGTGTGTGTGTGTGTGTGTGTGTGTGTGTGTGTGTGTGTGTGTGTGTGTGTGTGTGTGTGTGTGTGTGTGTGTGTGTGTGTGTGTGTGTGTGTGTGTGTGTGTGTGTGTGTGTGTGTGTGTGTGTGTGTGTGTGTGTGTGTGTGTGTGTGTGTGTGTGTGTGTGTGTGTGTGTGTGTGTGTGTGTGTGTGTGTGTGTGTGTGTGTGTGTGTGTGTGTGTGTGTGTGTGTGTGTGTGTGTGTGTGTGTGTGTGTGTGTGTGTGTGTGTGTGTGTGTGTGTGTGTGTGTGTGTGTGTGATTGGACAGCAAAATTAAGTCATGGAAGCCATGATTGAGGGAAATTCTGGAATAATGTTAAGATTTCCACATATGACCTGCCATGAACAAATCACAACTGCTACAGTATACGAACTGATATTGGACACCTCTTGGCCCTTACGATGCTGCCCATTTACAGTCTGATTTTTAAAAGAAGATACGTGAAACTCAGCTGTTTTTTGCATGTGGGGTGCTGCAATGTTTCCCAGCAGCAGATAGGAGGTAACACATATCCTCTTGCTTTATCCTCTGAACACTAGAAACATATAAACAAGAATTCGAGTTATCTTGCCTCAACAAAATCATGCACAGTTAATCTGTATTAGCCTACTTTAAGAACAAAAATAAGTTGTTTACACAATCACTGTTGTAGCGTCTTCATGTGTGTAAGTTCTTTTATAGTATATTGTGATACTAATGTGGTAAGCACTTTATACGGAACGAGAAAAGGTTTGCAAAAATGAGATGCTTGTGCTTACCACATGTGTATTTCCTGCTATTTTTTGCACTATGTGTATTTATATAATTGTAAAAATTGTAATATGACAATCAATATTTTAAAATAAACGTTTTTACTTACCGGACTAGTGTTTTTTGCAATGGAGAAATTTCTTACCGCACTAGTGCAGGAATGTCAACTTACGATGCCTAGCAACAATAGTGGTAAGTATGAAATATTAGTTACATAGTGCAAAAATTATGCATCTTAAGTTGACATTCCCGCTCTAGTGTTTTTTTTTTTTTTTTGTTTTTATTTTTATGTCTTCCAATGTTAAGTCATATTGGACGGTGAATGAAATCAATGAAATGATGCTCAAATGTGTCCAGGGTCCTTGGAGCTTAGAACTGCCCAACATTCTTCTTTAAGGATAAGGGAAAACCCTGGAAAAATCTTATCCAGGTAATTCACCCTGATTGAGACCGCTCTAGCGTGGTAAAGTATTTCTCCATAGTAACACATATAGGCAATGCACATTCTAAAATCTAACGTTTATCTTCAATTATATATTATTAATATTTCAGCTAATATCTTAATTACTAAAATTCAGATTGATATAAATAGAGACAGTGCAAAAAATAGTATGCGTGACACATGTGGTAAGCACATAACGGATTCTTGAAAATTTAAAAAACTAGGTGCAAGCGCCTCATTTTTTCAAACCTGTCCTTGTTCCGTATAAAGTGCTTACCACATTAATATTGCAATTATTTTCCACGTGTCTTATGCAGTTCTTCCACTTTTCAGGAGTTACTTCTCTTACTACTTCATTAGTCAGTTCCACTTCAGTCATAGTGAATGTCTCATGTCTTGCGACATAGCCCTTTACTTCTGTCCAGATCAATTCAATAGGGTTGAAGTGACAATGATAAGGGGGCAATCTGATGACACTGTGACCATGTTCTTTAGCCAGTTCGGCAACATATTTTGGGTTTGGTTTGTTTTGCTTGATTAGCATCAGTAATTCCCATTTTCTCATGGCATTGTCACATGGCACATTATGACGAGTGAGCCACACTAACATTTGTGCTTTGGTGTTGCTGTTAGTTTGCGCCTTATCTATTTGAACCATGTGGTATGGGGCGTTATCCATAAGGATCACACTAGATTGTGGGATGTCAGGGAGTAGCTGAATCTTATACCACCTAAGGAAATGGTCATGGTCCTTGTCTTCGTGATAGTCCCCAGTTTTTTTGGATCTGAAGAGCAGGAGGGCATCATCAACAAAACCTTGTGACGTATACACATGGCCAATAATCTCTCAAGTGTGCTGTCAGTCCAGCCCTTTGAAACAGAATGGCCGGCATTTACCCAGGTCTCATCCAACCACACCATTTCATGTAAGTTTTTATTCATTATTTCTGTTAAAAACAAAGCCCTTAGTGCTTCAATATCTGATCTTTTGAGTATCAGTTTTCTGTTATTTATTTTTTTGAACTCAAATCCCAGATCATTGCAGACTTTGTTCAAAGAGCTAATGCTTCCTTCTTATACACTGGAGCTTTACAAATACATACATTTAAATTTTGACAACTTATATAGTACACAAAAACAACATGGCTATCAGACCAGAACCAAAGGCAACTTAAAGCCACCAGAACACCGATTAGCATTATTTGAAAAAAGCTCACTATATGCAGGAATAAAAATGTATACTAAATTACCCACCAAAATAAGACAAACAGAAGGTATGAAACCATTTAATAAAGCCATCCTAGACATGTTGGTAAAAAAAGTCATATTACTCAGTAAGGGAATATCTAGAAGATAGTTTATAAACATTGCTTTTCTTTTCATTTTGAAAAGGCATTTTTGCCTAAATATACATTATCAATTGTTGTAAATAGTATTTATTATCGTATATTTCATTTGACATGTCACCTGTTTACAGAGCTTCTGTTCACTTTTGTAAATGTTTGTGATAAATAGTTATTATTACTATTATTATTACTATTACTGTTACTTTTATTATTATTATTATTATTATTATTATTATTATTATTATTATTATTATTATTATTATTATTTTTATTATTATTATTATTATTATTATTATTATTATTATTATTATTATTATTATTATTATTATTATTATTATTTCATCCCTCTAGGTTACCAATATATAGTTAAAAATCTCTTTATACCTAATTTGCTTATTATATTAGTGGGTGTTCAGTTGTTGCCATGCCCCTTTTTGTAAACCTTCAGAAAATCAATCATAACTTCTGTAATACTGAACAGATATTTATGAACTAAGCCTTGTTTTGTAAGCGATCTTTCAAGCTTCCTGTTAGTACCACTGTAACTCCAATGATGCTAGGTTATCTTTGTCTATGGCTGTTTATATGAATAGTTATTTGTTTTGAATAATACTTTTTACTAGTTGTTGGTGAATATATGATATGGGTAGGCCAAAAACATTTGGAAATGAAAGTTAACAGGCAATGGTTTTACCAAAAACAGAACAGTAAATGTGGAAAATATAAATACAGTAGACAATGAAACCACATGTAATATTGAGGTTAATAGGCCCAGTTCACACAGTATACGTGTTAATCATGATAGTAATCATATACAGAAATTGATGAGCTGTGAGTCCTGAAAGCAGATAAAATGGTTGAAAAACTGGCCAAGAAGGCAAGAAAAATGAAGAGGAACTTGAAAAGAACAAGTGAGGATACAAGACTATGCAGTAGGAATGTTCTGACTCACGTGATAAGTCAGCAATCATTATATAAACTTTAAAGCTGTTTTTCTCAGTTTTACATTTTTTTCAGGTTTTGGTACATTTTTTTAAAAAAAAACTATTCAACCAAAACATGAATTTTTTTTTGTGTGTATTAAGCAGACTTATAAGAATAATAAGAAGGGATTTTTCTCTGAGATTCATAATACTTGTTTAAGAAAATAAAATTATCTGAAATTTCAGTGCTTTTGGTTAAAAAACAAACAAAAAATTATAACAAATTATTAGTATACAATTTTCAAATAATAATAGGTATTATTCAAGACAAAAGGTTTTAAGAATTGCCTGAAAATGTTCAAGTGTATATCAATAATAATTTCCTGGTAATGTGCACCCAAAAATCATGGAAATAGCATTGTGGAGATATGCAGTACCTTCTCACCTTAAGAGAAGGAAGAAGCTTGCATGTGGTAGGATGCTCCTTTCAGATGTAATAGCCATAGATGTGCCTTATGGCATCTAATTGAAAAATATCCAGTTGTATGACTGGAGATGCTCTTGGTCTTTGTTTCCCAGGAGTTACAACTTGTAATGGACCTGGCTGTCGCTGCTTCTCCTTAGAGATTCTAGATACCGTCACCTCACTTATATTAAGGGCACACACAGTTCTTTTTCTTATTTGGTTGGAAGGAATAAGCAGTTCATTGGTAAGGAACAAACTCTCATCTTCCTGTTCAAAGAATTCCCTAAGAGAACAGACAAATTCTCTAGCTTGACTATGCAATGTAACACCCCGACCATAAGCTGATCTTTGTCTTGGGCCATGAATCCTCGGTCTACCTCTAATCCTGCTGCCACTGCATCTTGCTTCCATAACCACATATTTTAATTGTGTTTTCACAAAGTAGGCTAACAATACACAAAACAACTGAACACTTGAGCAAACTGTTTCCCGCACTCAACTAGCGATAATTGACCTGAGGACTATGTGATTCACCATTGTAACCAATCTGGCAACTTTTTTCGTTTCCATAGCAATGACCTTCCCCTTTTACCCTTTGCGTCCATTGCTTGACAGCTGTCATGTATCTTCTGTTAAAAATCAGGCTGTAGTCATCACATGCCCTGATGTCATCTCCTTTGTAATGACGGCACTACTCTATGTCATCAGTAAAAAGATGGATTACCACTTGAGTAAGTTACATTCCTGTCTTATTCTTGTGTTATTCTGTATACGCTCAGTTACTCTTTATGTTTGTCAGTTTTACACACAACTAATTCTCCTTATTCCATTTGCTGTTCAATTTTATTCATACTGCTTCTCTTTTTATGTCATCAAATGCCTTCTCTAAATCAATAAATGCCGTGTACACCCTTTCCCTTTTATTGCTCAAGTATTTGTTCATGTCGTCATTTGGAAGATATTATCTGTTGTTCTCCTACCTGCTCTGAATCCTGCGTGAAAGTCTGATAATTTCTTCTCTTTTCTCTATCCAATTCAGTAACCTATTAGCTAGAATCTCTAGAAATTAGACTTACGCCCCTGTAGTTAGCTGAATTATTTGTTGTTTCCTTTCCCATATATCTTGGTACTATTATTATCATACTTATTTTCCAATTCTTGGGTACCTCTTTTGTCTCCCATATTTTATTCAACAGTTTTATCATTTTTTTCCTAGTTTCATCTTTTGCCTAAATCTTCCAAAATTCTTTATGAATACCAACTATACCTGCTTTATTAATTTCTTAATTTTTTTCACATGGTTCTGAATCAGTAATTTTGTTAACTAATTCATCAATAACTTGACTGTGAAAGCAATTCTAATCCCATTATGTTATCTTGACCTGACAATCACTTAAATTGCCTCTTTATGTAGATTCACAGAGCACTGCAGAAGGATTTGGGGACACTGTTTGTCAGTGAAGAGAATGATAACCAATTTCTGTATGGATTACTTGCACCAGAACTTACGCAGATTAAACCAAACTATGAGGCTATGATCCGTGGAGGTCATCTGAAAGTCACAGATATGGGTATTCAGCATGGTATGTATCACCAGTCAAATCAAATGCTAAGGACTTCTACTTCATATTAATTGAGATAAATTAATGCAGATATTACTTTATTACACATTTTGTGTTGAAAGTACAGAGAGAATAATAAATGAATAATAATGAATAATGATTTATTGTAATTAAGTTTATTACAGCAATAGACAAAGTCAAAAATAGAGTACAAATTAATACAGTTATAATACAGTGAAGATAAAAAAAATCAATAAAATACTTACATTAGATATACAAATATAGAGACTTAAAATAAAATGAGGAAATAAGAATACTTCATGATGGTCAGATCATTGTATGCTGGACAGTGACAGCTATTCAAGTGAAGCTGTGAAACTCCACTTCATTCATGTTTAGTTGTGTTAAATCTGATATAGATGTTCAGTTTGTTGTGTGCTCAAATATCCAAACAAGCAGTCAGAAAAATACCTGTGAGTAAAGGACAACAACTGTTATTCCATTAACACTTTATCAACTTCCATATTTATTGTTATCCAAATTTATTTAAAATAAGTTGTTTGAAAATTGGACTAAGATTTTTTATGGAAACAAAGAATACCAGCATAATGTTCCCATTACATAAAGCGTGAAATTGCTCAAAGAAAACGGTAATATGTTTCAGAGGTGTACAAATATTTTTCATTCGTTATAGCACTGCTGTCAATGAGCATTTCAGTGGAGAGAAGGTTTTCGGCTCTCAAATCCATAAATACTTATTTGCAGAGCTTACTGGCCCAGGAAAGACTATGTCTCTGACCAACATCTCCATCCACATAGACTTACTGAATGACTTACAGAAGAAGCAGCCTTTTAACGATCACGTAACTGAGACATACAGAAGAATCAGTATGTAAGAAATAGGTATGTGGTACGAGCTTCTTCTATGATTTAGGCCCTGATGTGCCACTGATGCTGACATAGCAATTCCATTACTCTTTCTGCAATATCACAAGAAGCAATTGAATGTTGCCTGAACATCAAAAACTGACTGAAAAATGACTGATGCTTGCTACACAAAAAAAAAAAAAAAAAAAAAAAAAAAAAAAAAAAAAAAAAAAAAAAAAACAACTTAAGGTAGATTAAATTGTGTGTTTTAGAGAGATTTATATTTTTTGTCTTATCTCTTATGATTTACCAATTATACAAAATTCTTCTGAATGAAGAGTACTTGACAGGTTATTCCTAGAAAATTGAAAGTATACATCTTATTAATCATGTAAATGCCATAAACATATATTTTAATCAAAATTGTTAGCCATTTTTTCAGAAAAACAAAAAGGAATGGACAGGTAGTTTGGGTTTGGTCAGGGATATTTTCATTAAAAATCCTCATGTGACATTCTTGGAAGATGCTGCTTTTAACACTTCGCAAGCAGAAACTCATGTATGGGTGACACGTCCAGTCGCCCGCAAGCGGAAACCCATATATGGGTGCACAGTTATTGAGCTATTATAGTAGGCTATTTTCCCTCATATAATTCAGATATACTGCCAGCAGGTAGTAGGAAATATGCTTTCAAATATTGGTGGTCGGTAAATCCTTGAATTTGCTTTGTCAATAATGCCTTTCGTTGTGTACACCAGTGAAGCAATAAACAGTGCAGTGTTTGTTACTAGTAAGCCTCATTTTATTTCATTTTTTTTTTTTTTTTTTTTTTTTTTTTTTTTTTTTTTGCATAATGGCAGTAAAGAAATGGTTGACGGACAAAAATTGTAGCATTGTTGAACAAGAGCGATAGTGATTTGTCTAATTTTGAGTTCAGTGATAAGGAGAGCGAAATATGCAAGAATTCGTCTGTGTGAGTGCAAGAGTGACTCAAGTGATACTGCAGACAGTACACCTAGCTGGGCAGAGGTGTCTAATTTTGATCCTGGCCCTATATCTGTTATACCAGTGCACAATATCCAGCAGGGACCGATTCTTCCTTCTCACTTTGATGAGAATACTCCTATACTTTTTCAGTCTATTTTTTGATGACCAAATTCTGAAAATAATTACCGAGGAGACCTGCATTCAAGGGAATAAAAAAAAAAAAAAAAAAAAAAAAAAAAAAAAACAGGCGATGCCTCCAACAAAGGTTGACAGAATTGCATTCTGGAATCCCCCAACAATTATTGACATGAAAGCACGAATTGGAGTGGTTATCATCATGGGGCTTCACCCTACATCTGACGTCACAGACTATTTTTCTACAATTTGGGTAGATGAATTTCCATTTTTCAGTGATGTATTTTCTCGTGACAAATTTCTCCTTTTGTTTTGGAATCTTCATTTTGTGCATGCTGAGGGAAACAGAAAATTATCTACTGAAGAATTTATTCAAAATTTAATGGTAAAACCATGGCAAAAATGCAGTTTATTCTATTCCTCAGGTCCATTTGTATTAGTCGACAAGAGCACCATCAGTTTCAAGGGAAGAGTAAAATTCAAAATGTATAACCCAAACAAACCTACAAAATTTGGAATCAAATTTTTCTCCTTATCTGATGCTTCCAATGGATATCTATACAATTTCCAACCCTATATTGGCAAAACTGAATTAAATTCTAACCTCTTGAAAACTACCCTTGTTGTAAAAGACCCGTGTTCTTCCCTCCTAAACAATCCTATAGACCCACCTAAAGGTTTCCATGTTTACACAGACAGGTACTATACATCACCTGAATTAGCTGATGAACTGTGGAAAATGAATATGGTGACTACCGAGACAGTTATGGGCAACAGAAAAAATATGCCACACCAACTGTAAAGAAAATGAAGAGGGGTTATATAAAAAGCTTCCGCATTGAGCAAAAGCTTGCCCTATGCTGGAAAGACAAAAGAACTGTAACGGTTCTCAGTACCAGTCACAAGGGGGATAAAAACAAAATTACAGAGGCGCCTTCAAAATTTCCAAACAATATTTTGGACTACACTCGACACATGGGCAGTGTTGATAGAACTGATAATTATATTGCGCAATATCAGTTCTTCAGGAGAACACACAAGTGGTATAGAAAAATGTTTTTCTGGTTGCTGGAAGTTTGCATTGTGAATTCCTACCTGTTATACACAATGCACATGTCAAACAAATGTAAACTGATCCTATCACATAATGAGTAATGATTTATTGTCATTAAGCTTATTACAGCAATAGACAAAGTCAAAAATAGAGTACAAATTAATACAGTTATAATACAGTGAAGATAAAAAAAAATCAATAAAATACTTACATTAGATATACAAATATAGAGACTTGAAATAAAATGAGGAAATACACCTGTTAAAGTATTCCTGTATTGAATAATAAGGTTTGGAAACTAACCATTCATATAATTTGCATTTAAATGTATTACCTGATAATTCAGTTAATTCTAAAGGTAATTGATTATATAGTTTAATGCCCAATACTTCAAAGCTGTTAGAGGTTTTAGTTAATCTATGATATGGTATATTGAGTTTATAATTAAACCTAGTATTATAATTATGAATATCCTGCCTGAATAGCTGGTCGGTTAAGTTACTTTTTACATAGATGAGAGTATTATAAATATATACATTTATCACAGTCATAATTCTTAATTTTACAAATAGAGGTTTACAATGTGCAAATTTATCTGAATTTGAGATGGTACGAATTATTTTTTTTGTAATATTAGGATAGTAGAGATATGACTGCTGCTTCCCCAGAGTAAAATGCCATATGAGATTATACTGTGGAAGAATGCAAAATAGGCTGTTCTTAAATATGAATCAGGTACATGACTTTTCAAATTTCTGATTAAATATATAACTCTGGACAGCTTCGCTGTAATATAGTTGATATGGAGTTGCCATGTCAGCCTATTGTCCACAACCACACCTAAAAATTTTACATTCCTTGAACAATTTTCATAAGAAGTCTCACGCAAACTAAATGTAAGATAGAAAATATCGCAAGCATCTCGTCAGATCTCTGATGGTGGAGCACATGGGAGCGTGGCAGAAAATTGTTACATCAAATAAGGGTCGTATTATATAATATAGTAATTATTTCTATGTCACAATTCTCAAGAACAGCTTATATGAATATACTACGACAAATAATATAGCCATAATATAGCTTTCAATTTGGTAGCTATATTATCTGTGGCTATATATTAGATTTTTAACGACCAACGAAATATATAAAATAACTATTTTGTTTGATAATGACAGTTCATATACAGAATCGCGTTAGCGTCAACGGCATGTCAGAGGTTTCACAAAGGAGTTCTTTAATAATTTATTATTATTCTCATTATTATTATTATTATTATTATTATTATTATTATTATTATTATTATTATTATTATTATTATTATTATTATTATTATTATTATTATTATTTATTATTATTTTATTATTGTTGTTATTATTATTATTATTATTATTATTATTATTATTATTATTATTATTATTATTATTATTATTATTATCATTGACGTAGTTATTGTTATGGCTGGGTAGAGTGCTTAAAGGTAGCGTTAATCGTTATTACGCTCATCTTCCCCTACCTGCTTGGAGAAGTCGGAGGAGGGGAATGTCTTGTTGATAGCAGGTAAACCTGACCTTTCCTCTCACCAGACTCAACTAAATGATAATCAGATTTTGTTCCCCTGCCTCTCCAACCCCCTTGTCCATCAGAAAACTAATGCATCGTTCTGTACATGTTTTTTAATACATTTGAGCATGGCAGTATACTTTTATTTGTATTTTGAAGAGTTACATATTCTTATAAAATTACCTTCCCCTCAGAGCCGTAAAACATGTCTGCTCAGGAAGGGTTAAGTTCTGCTGTACATGTACATGCCCTCTCGGGGTCAAAGAACCTCAAAAGAAGTATTTTTTAGGTTAAATCTCAGTATCAAGTTTTTAGGTGGAATACAACAGATCTATTTACTATGCATAAGCAGTAGATAAGCACTTTTATCATGATAGGTCTGTAGTTATCTGGATGATAGAAAACAAAATGGCAGCAGCACGGTTGACGTTTGAAAAGCACAGCTATACCTTGTTTCACGTAAGCTTGCCCGGTAATCTCTTAACGGTCACGTGACCTATCTCCTCTCATTGGCTGCTGTTTGGTAGAGACTGTTTTGCGGTAAAAATTAGTTCGTTATTTAACATGGTGATATATCTTTATATGTTGAAAGAGAATTGTCAAATATTTACTTTCATAACTGTTTCAATTAAATATATTACGCAACAGAGTTAATTTATCTGAAATGCATGTTAATTCTTAAACAAAGTAAAGAGGAGGTTCCTTTGCATCTAGGCCTGCCTTTCTGATTACACAAGAGCACGTGCTTTAGCGGTAGTGAATTACATATATTTGTTTATATTTGTTTATATGAGTTTTATCACTGACCTTGTTCTGAACTGGATTAGTCATGTATTGTCATTAGAAGGTGTACTGTGCGCGTTCGAGAGATACGTTATTTTATCCATCGTTTATTGCGCATGTACTTATTATATGTATAATGGCAGAGTCTACCGCCAGTTTTTCGCTGAAGCATCGTAAGGGTAAGCCATTACAAAGCGGTGAAAAAAGAATTGTGTTGCATGTGTTTAATGCACTCACAGAGAAGAATCCGTCTTTGTCAGTGAGGGAAGTCGAACAGTTGTGCTCCGAACTTACAGGTGTGAGTGTTAGATCCGTAGGAACATCGCGACACGAAATTGAGGAAACAGGAAAACTTACCACTCCAGGCAAAAGCAGGAATAAACAAAAGTGCGTGCTCGGAGAAAATACGTGAAAAGTGTTGTGCGTCGTCATGTGTGTAGTTTTTCTTTAGAAACAAACTCCCTAACATACGTAACATTTCGTCTGCTGTAAATGAGGATACAGATTTACCAAATTTCAGGAGATTGCTTATACAGCTGGGATTTGTGAATGAAAAAAGAGGCAAGAAAAATGTGCTAAAAGACAGAGGCGATATTGCTGTGTGGCGAAGACGCTATTTTAAGGACAACCACACTGCACCGAGATACAAATCGCTAAATATACACGAAGAACACACGAAAAGTATGGTGTGACACGACTTTTAAGACTGAAAGACAAGCATTTTTGAAAGGTATGTGTTCTGGTTTAAAAATCTCAGTGGAAAAGGCCAAAGGCCTTTCATTATAAACTCTTTCAGTTTCATTGCTCAGTCATTGTGTTTCAATTTGCTCAGTTCATTATCATTATAAACTCTTTCAGTTTCATTGCTCAGTCATTGTGTTTCAATTTGCTCAGTTCATTATAAACTTGTATTTTTGCATGCCTTCATATCCTTATTTGTATGATTTTTGTATGATTTTATTTATCTTCCCGGCAATTATTACGAAATGTGACGGGAAGGCACCGCCTATGGCCTGTGACGCGAAAGCATTAGCCAATTAGGGCGAGGGGGAGGGCTGTTGAACGCGGAGTGATACATTTCAGCCGGGCAAGGTTATATGAAACAGATATTAGATTTTGAAGTGGTTTATCAGTTTTGATAATGCCTTTGAAGTGCAGCATCAGTAGATGTGAGTGTTTAAAACAGAACCCCCACCTGCCTAAGAATTAAAACACATTATTGAAAAGTTTGAGGAGCATGGAACAGTTTGTGATGTTCACAAAGGAAAGTAGGGAAGATCACATACAACCTCAAGTCCTGCTTTGGTGGCTGTTGTGTTGAAAAAAATTTGTTGCTTGTCCACAGAAATCTGCTATGCAGTATGCACATGAAGTGGGGATTAGGAGTACAAGTGTAAAGTGAATTCTGAAGGCAGCTAAGTCGAAAATGCACATCTCATGATTATTGCATGCATTAATGGAATTATCCTGATCGTCGAATGTAATTTTGTGAGTGTTATCAGCAAATGGTAACCGAAGATAAACAAAATTTGTGATGAAGGTAGTGTGGTTGGATGAGTCCAGTTTAAACTGAGTGAAACAGTGAAATAGCATAACTGCATCTACTAGGCACTGTAAGTCTGTACATTCATGTGGATCAGTCATTTAGTGTGTCATGTGCCAGGGGTTCATTTGTGACGAGGATTATTATTTAGGGGCTTAATGGGACCTTCTTTCTTTGATGCTACTGTCACTGGAGAAGATACCTGGAAATTTTATGCATATTAATTTTACCATGTGTACGCATGCCTTATGGAGATAACGAGGTCTTTTACTGCAGGACAGGGTACTACCACATGCCACTGAGCTGTATGAGCCTTCCTGGTTGACAGTCTGCAAGCACATTGAATTGGATGGAGGGGAGGGCCATTAAGTTCCTCCCATGGTAGCCAGATCTTTTACTTTTGGGGAACTGAAAGATCAAGTCTGTCAATGTAAACTGTATATCCTGGAGAACCTTCATCAGGAGATTACAGCAACATGTGTGCGATTTCGATTGAAACATTGACTGATATAGTTGCAGCAACTGCTCATTCTGTTGTGTGTGGGGCTGCTAACAGCGAACACTTTGAACATTTACAGTAACAATGTGTTTAAATGAGGATGCTACTACATGTGTCATCACTATTTAAATGCAAAACAAATACATAATAAATAGGGTTTGTTTCTTGAAGTAAGTATACATTTATGTAGAAAATGAAGCTAGCTACAGTGAAGCAATGAATATTATACAAATATAACAATTTGTAACCAAAGCTTCACTTAACTTAAGAAAATGGTGTTAATTCTTCTTTCTAATTGATATCGATTTCACGAACTCTTGTCCGCATCTTCAGTCAAGGAAAACCACAGGAGAAAACAAATTCGTTGTTAAGGAAGTTACTATGTTCTTCTGTTTTTTCAGTATTACTATGTTCTTATGTTTTTTCAGTATTACCAAAATCTGAAAACGAAACAAACTTAAGAACAGAATCAGCTGCTCGTATTTCAAAATTCATTACGCGATGTTTATTTTTTAAAATAAATATCTTTTGCCAAACCATTAAATCTATCGGGACATTTATTTGTTTTAATTATTTAACTTCAGAATTTATATTATGGTTAAATGACCAAAATTGATCTGCTATGGCCTATTTATCAGTTTGTTTATACTTAATGTTATGAAAATGTTCTTTCGTTTTGACTTCCAAATTACGTTTCATCTTACCAATGTAAACTCGATCTCAATCTAAACAATCAAATTGATGAAGCATCAATTAGTATAAAAGTGAATCGAGAAGATATTGACACATTGCTTCACTCACTGTTTATTCACAGGACATGTTTCAAGAGCTCTTGCTCCTATCATCAGCTGATACTTGATTAGTGCAAGTTGTAGTGGTTTCCTCTTTCTCCGTATTGTCAATAGATGGCGTGATGTACTTGTCAAAGATGTCCGGTGGTGGAGTTTAAAAATTCATGACTCTATGACAATTTTTGTTAATGATTTTTTCCCATGTTAATATTTCTTTTTGTTTTTCCTATATAAATTTTAGGGCAAGTTTCACATTTGATCTCATAGATTCCTGGTTTTTCTTTGGTAGTGATTGAATTTTTGGGAGGGCCTTTTAACAAATTTCTAATATTAAACCTATTTTGAAGTGCAAGAGTTATGTTGTGTTTTGAGAAGATTTTTTGGAATTTGTTATAGGCTGATGGATGGAAGGTGAATTTTTTAAAAAGTTTTTTCTCTTTTTCTCCTGTAGGTTCTAGGGTGGTGGTTTCTTTTATTTTCTTAGCTTTGTTGAGTCTGTTAACTGTTTTGTCTACTAAATTTGGGTTGAAACCGTTGGATATAGCTACTTTTTTATGTGTAGGTATTCTTCTTGATAATCTCTGTTTTGTGGAAAGTTGATCTTCCGAAAGATTAAACTGTTGAAAATGGCATGTTGGTGTTGTTTTGGGTTGAAACTGTTCTTAATATAATTATCTGTGTGTGTCGGTTTCCTGTAAATACCAAAAGTGAGTTTGTTGTTCATTTTTTTGATCTTGATGTCCAAAAAGGGGAGCACACCATCCTCTTTTGTTTCCAATGTAAATTTTATAGCTGGATTTTGTATATTCAAAATTTATTATTAGGAATTTCATCTTTTCATCAACATTTTCATAACATTAAGTATAAACAAACTGATAAATCGGCCGTAGCAGATCATTTTTTGGTCATTTAACCATAATATAAATCCTGAAGTTAAATTATTAAAATAATTAAGTGTCCCGATAGATTTAATGGTTTGGGAAAAGATATTTATTTTAAAAAATAAACATCGCGTAATGAATTTTGAAATACGAGCAGCTGATTCTGTTCTTAAGTTTGTTTCGTTTTCAGATTTTGATAATACTGAAAAAACATAAGAACATAGTAATACTGAAAAAACAGAAGAACATAGTAACTTCCTTAACAACGAATTTGTTTTCTCCTGTGGTTTTCCTTGACTGAAGATGCGGACAAGAGTTCGTAAAATCGATATCAATTAGAAAGAAGAATTAACACCATTTTCTTAAGTGAAGCTTTTCTTACAAATTGTTATATTTGTATAATAAGTATACATTTTTTGGCAGATTTCTGTATAATGTGTAATGCATAGTATACATTTCTGCAGGAATGTGTATCTGTCTTTAAACTGAATCACAAACTTTGAAGCTTAGTTCTTTCTTCAGCCTCACAGGTCCAAATACGGTTACATGCAGTCTTCTCTCTGGTAGTGGAACAGTGAACTTCTTGAATTATTGACTGGTGGAATTTAGAAATGTATTAGTTGGTCTTTGTGTTTCCATATTAAGTTATTCTCCCACATTGTGAGGTTGTTGTGGCCTATCACACTTGTTAATAATTTCCAATTTGGATCTATTTTATGGTTTGGTTTCCAAAAGTGAAACGCTACTGTTGACTTGTCTTCTTGTTTCAATTTGATGTTTCTGTAATGTTCTTTGACTGCTTATCAAGTTTCTTTTGGTTTACCCAATGTAGAACTTTTTACAATCCTTACAGTTTATATGGTATATTCTGGATCTATTGTTTGGTGAAATTTCATCCTTTGTTTTTGAATTTACCAATTTCTATTTATCAGTGCCACCATCCAGTTTCTATTTATGATTGCCACCACCACCAGGCTTGCTACCCAGCCTGAAAATTACATAAAAAATCAGAACTAAAACCCAGTTAGACGTAAACATGCAATAATAAACAGTCTTACACACAGACTAGTCAACATACCCATGGATAAAGCAGAATACTACAAGGAACAAAATGCCATACTTCACATAGCAGAAGAAAATGGATAGAACAAAAATCTAGTATTCAAGAAGGTGAAAAAAGCTAAGCTAAAGGAAACCTTTAAGGAAGCAAGCACATTCAGCATGGAAAAAGAAAGTAATAGCACAATCAGAGAATTCACTTACCTCCCAAAAATATTTAGTTAATTCAAAAAGATCTTTAGAGAACAAAATATTATTTTGGCACCTGTAAATAGATACTGAATAAAATTATTAAACTGGAAAACAAAGGATGAAAAGATTAAAAAGAAAAGAATAAAAGACAAAGAGTAAATTCAAAAATAAAAGATGAAATTCTGCCAATCAATAGATCAGATTATACCAAATAAACTAAGTATTGTAAAAAGTTCTACATAGGACAAACCAAAGAACGTTTTGGAAACATCAAATTGAAACAGGAGGACAATTCAGCAGTAGCATTTCACTTACGGAATCAAAACCATAACCTAGATCCAAATCCAAAATTAAGAAGCGTGAAAGACCACAACATGTGGAAGAACATCTTAATATGGAAACAGAAAGACTGATAATTTAGTAAAGCCAATAATTTAGTAAAGCAGTTCATTGTTCCACCATCAAAGAGAAGACTGCAAGCAACTACAATCAACAAGTCAGACCTTCGATTGAAAATGGAACTAACTGTTACCGAAACAAGTCTCTCAGAAATTAAAAAGTAAGTGACATTGTGAAAAAAACTGACTACCAATGTTTATTAATTTGGATTCACTGTTATTAAATTCTGTTCAACATCAGTTTACAAATTCTTTGGTTCACCAGGCCGTGCCGTGGCTCAGCGGTTAGACCGCTTGGCTCTCACCAAGGCGGCCCGGGTTCGATCCCAGGTGACCGCAAAGTGAGATTTGTGGTGGACAACATGGCGCTGGGGCAGGTTTTCTCCGGGATCTCCGGTTTTCCCCGCCATCTCATTCCACCGGTGCTCCATCTTCATCTCATGTATCATCAGTGTCATCGCCTGCGGTGCCATATGTAGTTAAAGCAGGCGTTAAACACTACACATTTCATTTCATTTGGTTAACCATTTTCGAAAATAAAAACTAGCTGAGCCCCAAAACCTGTATAAACCTTTTCAGCTGTCAACAATGAACTAAACTCTATTCCAATGTGTAAGGACTATGATGCAATGAAGCACAAAACTAATATAATTTTGAGTCAAACTAGTACTCAATGCTCCATTTATTGCTAGTATTTACCTAGAATGCGTTACGTTAGAACCTTCCTAACATCATCGACTGTTGTCGACTAATGGATGTTGGTTTGGTGAACTCGTTGGAGGTGATAGGGGCGTCTCTGTCGGTATCTTGATGAACTTGAAGTTCGGGTTCTCTTCCAAGGTAGTATCGAAATTGAACAATTTTCTTTCACATGTCTTTATGAAAATGTTTTCCCACGTGGTTAATGCAGCTGGATCTTGGACACTTTTTAATAAGTGGATTTTGTCGTTCTGTATCGTGATTCTCCTTCCAAAAATGGTATGCTACTACTGATTTATGTATTTCTTTGTTCTTGATGTTCCCAAAATGCTCTTTAAGCCTAATCTTGAAATTCCTTTTAGTTTTTCCAATGTAAAAGTTGTCACAGCCTTTGGAGTTTATCCGGTACACACCTACTTTTTTGTCTGTATCTCCTTTGTATTATGTGATTTTACAACACCTTTTGAAATGCTTTTAGGAAGGTCCTAACGAAATGCATTCTAGGTAAATACTAGCAATTAATGGAGCATTGATACTAGTTTGATTCAAAATTATATTAATGAACTAAACATTTGAAACAGCTGCAAATACCAATATTATTTCAGGAATACATGTACTAACAAGATGGAAAAAGTTTTGAAAAATCATCATCATCATCATCATCATCATCATCATCATCATCATCATCATCATCATCATCATCATCATCATCATCATCATCATCATCATCATCATCACCACCCACCTCGGTAGCGTAGATGGTGGCATGTCTGCCTCACATTCAAGAGGTCTCGAGTTCGAATCTCGGCCAGGGTGAGTTACCTGGATAAGGTTTTTCCGGGGTTTTCCCTAATCCTTCAAGACAAATGTCGGGTAACTCTAAGCTCCAAGGACCCTGGACTCATTTGAGCATCATTTCACCCAATTCATTTACCGTCCGATATGACTTAACGTTGGGAGGACATTAATTACAAAAAAAAAAAATCATCAGTATTAGTATTACTATTTTTTGTTATACCTTGTATGACTTTTCTCATAAGCCCAGTTTTAGTGGTTATATTTTATGGTTTCACTAGCTTGGAATCTTGTTTTATTTATAATTCTCTTCCAAAATATAATTATGAAACTGTATATCTGCATCTATTTCTGAAGTATTCTGTAAATTTTGTGCTTATAGTTCTCTTGATTTTTCTGTTGAGCCTTTTAGTTCATTCTTTCCCAAAAGAATGACTTTTTTTGGCTCAATTAAGAAGTCTGAGATCAACATGTAAAAGATGTTAAGATGATGCAGAAACCTTATGTGTATTCAGTGGAAACTGAATAAAAGAGGCACTGAGAGAGATTGCTCTGCGTCAAATTTTGAGGCTCACATTTGGCAGGTCTGCCATCAAAATCGTGTAAGGACTGTCCTTCCTGATAGGTTTTCCTGAGTTCTCATAACTGGCGAGTGCCAAGGATGTACCCTAAACTTCGGCTAGTAATGCTTCCTTACCAAAATTCTTTTCCTAAACATTTCATTGTATACATCCACCTCCATTAGTGCTGTATTAGTAAGAATGGGCATTAAATAGTACTAAAAGTAGAAGTGTTTCATACATATCCTGCTTATAAGTAATGTGAATTTGTGGGTTCCTGAAATTAAAAGTCCAATTGCACAACTCAACAATGTTCTTTATTTCCACTGAATTACAGTCGGAACACTTGCCGCTTACACAGAATTACGTAATGCACACAATTACAATTCACCAGTTCGTCTGTCACAGGTCCATTGCACTCGCAGGTCCGATGCACGTTCACAGTCTTCTTGTCCGTTAACTCACTCGGCGCCCCTCACGCTGCTCGCCAAGAACTGAACTGAACTCCCAGCCCGACGTGCTGCTTATATAGGACCAACTGGCCAATCTAGAAGGTTGCGGATTAGATGAAATATCCTGTATGTTCGAGAACTCAGGGGGAGAGGAAAGAGACGGCACAGTGATGTTTTTCCAGCCACTCCTCGTTACCGCTATAAGACAAATGGGTGGGCATGGCCGAACACCTCCCGTCCGGCCCCATTGCCGGCCGGCTCCATAGGAAGTCCCGACGTTCAGGTGACACTGCTCCCTCCTCAAAGCTGGTCATCCCAAACAGCACCATCGTAGCGTGCCAGGCGATCCAGGTGTACCACCAACATCTTCCCTTGGGGAACCTTCTGGATGCGGTAGACCACGTCATTAATCCTCTTCACCACCCGGTATGGGCCTTGCCATGGCTGCTGGAGCTTCGGGCAGCGTCCCTTGGTCCGGGTAGGACGGTACAACCAGACCAGGTCACCTTGCTGGAACCCTTGGCTGTTGGCTTGCCTATCATACCTGGTCTTCATGTGGTCGCTTGCCATCTCGTGCATGTCGTGGAAATAGTCCACCAGGTTCTCCACATACTTGGTCACTGGCTGCTTCGCCTCCGGAGGGCTTCCAAAAGCCAGGTCACAAGGGAGGCGTAACTCTCGGCCGAACATTAAGCTGGCTGGCGTCATCCCCGTGGTGTCGTGTGTTGACGAGCGGTAGGCCAGCAAGAACAGTGGCACCTTGACATCCCAGTCTCGCTGATGGCTGGCCATGACCTTCATCAGGTGTTCCTCTAAGGTCTTGATGTATCTTTCGACCATGCCATCCGACTGGGGATGTAGAGGCGTCGTGTGAGTCTTGTTCACCCCAAGCCTTTGTAGTGCCTCCTTCAGTAGGTTGGACTCAAAATTGGTACCCTGGTCACTGTGCAGCTCTAACGGTACCCCAAATCGGCAGAACACTTACTCCACGAGGTAGTCTGTGATTGTCCTTGCCTGTTGGTTCGGGATGGCATACACCTCCGGCCACTTGGTGAAGTAGTCCACGACCACCATCAGGTACTTGTTGCCTCGGTCGGACATCGGAAATGGTCCAGCTATGTCGACGGCAATCCGTTCGAATGGCGCTCCGACGTTGTACTGCTGCATGCGACCCCGGCTCCTAGTCTGGGGGCCGCGACTCGCTGCGCACACGTGACATTGACGGCACCATCTCTCAGCGTCTGCTCGGAGCCTCAGCCAGTAGTAGCGCTGCCGTAGTTTGTCAATCGTTCGGTTCGCTCCCAGGTGTCCTCCTGAAGTACCGGCGTGCACTTCCTCCAAGACTTCCGGGACCTTACTCCGGGGAAGCACCAACTGTTCCCTCTGCGTCTTCCCATCGGGTGATTCCCATACCCGGAACAGCCCCCGTAGGGGAAGGGATCCGTCCCTTTCAGCTGCCAAAGTGCGGGCGCTGCGGACCCTTGGCACTCGTGGTACCTCTGACGTTACTAGAGGAACCTCGGGCCGAACAGCCGAGCCCCTCCTTCGGGAGTTGTTCGGATTGGGATGGTCTCGAGGGGGCCATGTGTTCCCGATACCCGTGGGAGATTGGGTACGTCTTCGGACGGGGTTGAGGGAAGCCATTAAGTTTCCGGGTACTAGCCTGCTTAGCTAGTAGAAGGTGTGCTAGATCACCAGGCGGCCCCACCGAGGTCATATCGGTAGTCTTCATCTTGAGTGTTGACGCGCGTAAGTGGCGTATCCACTTCCGTCCCGTCTTGTGTCCCTAGGACCAGATGGGGGGGGC
Organism: Mantis religiosa; assembly: GCA_030765055.1. Classification (NCBI taxonomy): domain Eukaryota; kingdom Metazoa; phylum Arthropoda; class Insecta; order Mantodea; family Mantidae; genus Mantis; species Mantis religiosa. Next base: position 176,700,453 of record CM060948.1, read on the forward strand.
TTGTTAGGAAACTAGGTCTTGCCCTAATGGAAAGCCCCACGGAGGATGCCGGGCGCCCTTTAAGGGACAGCTCGGATAACTCCCTGGTTGAAAGAGGCCCGGGTCTTGTTCCTACGGGTTCAAGGCTAATGGGAGTAGAACCTCTGGACTCAACCCGGAACAGCACGCCCTCTCTGGTCTTCGAGTCCCATTGGGCCCAGTACGACTTGTAGGTTGCGCTCCTCGGTGCGATGTCCTCCCAGGTTGGTCTCGTCCCTGCCTCCACTTCCCTCAAGAGTGGCCCCAAGTCTGCGTCTGCCAGCTGCTCCCTCGTCAGGCCTGCGCTATCCCAACCATCCGCAGGCACTGCCGTGACTACTCGGACTGCTGCAGCACGCTCCTTCTCTTCCACTCTTGTGCACTGGCCGCACTCTTCTGGGCAGGGTCTTCGGGGCATGGCGTCAGCGTTACCGTGGCTCTTCCCTCTACGGTGTTCCGAGGGGAAGTCGTACTCCTGCAGCCTCTGGACCCAACGTGCTGTCTGGCCTTCCAGGTTCTTAAAGCTCAATAGCCAGGTTAGTGCGGAATGGTCAGTCCTCAGGTGGAATGGCTGACTGTACAGGTACTTGTGGAAGTGCTCCAAGGTCTTTACTACCGCCAATAATTCTCGCCGGGTGACGCAGTAGTTCTCTGCCTTGGATAGCGTCCTGCTGTAGTAGGCTATCACCCGCTCATGGCCGTCCTGGATCTGATATAGGACGCCTCCAATGCAAAGGACGCTGGCGTCGCTGTCCACAATGAAAGTGCCACCTGGTTGTGGAAATCCCAAAATTGGAGCACTGCACAGGGTTTTCTTCAGGTGCTGGAAAGCGTCTTCGGCATCCTCTGTCGACACATAAGGCCGGTGTTCCTCTGTCGGGCGAGTGAGGGGTTTGGCGATGTTAGAGAACCCCTTTATGATGCTGCGGTAATAACTGCACAGCCCCAGGAAACTGCGCAACTCCTTCTTATTCTTTGGGCGAGGCCATTCTCTCACAGCATGTGTCTTCTACGGGTCTATGGCCACTCCGGTTGCTGAGACTATGTGTCCTAAGTAGTTCACTTCCTTGCAGAAGAGCTGGCATTTCTTCGCGTTCAGCTTCAAGTTGGTCGCCTGCAATCTCTGTAGCACCTTACTCAGATTCTCGAGATGATCTTCAAAAGTCTTACCGACGATGATGATGTTCAGGTATAGCAGGCAGGCGTCGTAAGTCAGTCCTCTCATCACTGACTCCATGAGGCGTTGGAAGGTAGCTGGTGCGTTACAGAGGCCAAAGAGCATAACTGTGAACTGCCAGAGCCCTTGGCCTGTCGAGAATGCGGTCTTCTCCTTGTCTCTCGGATATAGAGCTACCTGCCAGTAGCCTGACTTCAGGTCCAGGGTCGAGAACCACGGTGCACCAGCTAGCGTGTCCAGGGTGTCGTCAATCCGGGGTAAGGGAAAACAGTCCTTCTGGGTGACAGCGTTCAACTTCCTGTAGTCTATGGAGAAGTGCAGCTCGCCGTTCTTCGTCACCAAGACTACAGGGGAACACCACGGGCTGTCGGACTCTTCAATCACTCTCCTGGATCTCATGTCCTCCAGCATGTCTCGTACCGCCCCTTGCTTCGCCAGCGGAACGCGTCTAGGTTGTTACTGAATAGGCCGGGAGTCTCCGGTGTCGATGCGGTGAAGCACTTTGTCCGTGCGGCCGTAGTCACTACCACCTTGGCTGAAGACGCGCTGTTATCGTCTCAGCAGTTGTCGAACTTTCTCCAACTATTCTGCGGTCAGGTGGTCGGCCGCCCTCTCCAGTAGGCCTTCTAGCCGGGGTCACAGGTGTTGCGTCGGCACCGGTTCCTGTGTCTCGTCGATTGCTGTTACGCTCACCAGGGCTCGCACGTTCGCAACTCCGTCCCGGCCTGGACGTCGTGATCGGTGTCCGTTGGATTTAGCAGTCTCACTGGCACCTCCTGTCGGCACGGCAGCAATGCCCTGGCTACACACAGTCGGTGTACAGGCGTCGTCTGGTCCAGCATCATGTTCCTGGTTCTCTGGCCTTCCAGTCGCACCGTCACCACCACCTCACTCCTCGAGGGGACAACCACGTCTTCGTTCAAGACGACCCTGCAGATTCCAAGGCGCTCTTCGGGTTGACGGAGTATAACCTCTTCTCCGTTGAGCCGCAGGACCTTCCTGCCGACGTCGACCGTCGCCTCGTGGCTCCTGAGGGCATCTAGTCCCAGAATCAGCTCCTCAGCCACCTTCGCGACGAACACCCACTGACGCACGGCACTCCGTCCCAAGGTCAGCTCCAGCAGGGCCTCCTCCACAGGCAAGGTGTCGCCCGATGCCGTGACAAGCTGGTATGGTCGGCTCGGCTTCCTGGATGGCAAACCCTTGGCTATGTCGGGTCTGATGATGGTCACGGCTGCCCCGGTGTCCAACAGCACGCGGCACGGCTTCCCTCTCACCCAACCGTCCGCGATGAGGCAGTAATCCATACGCCGGCTGACGGCGCGCAGTGTCACTCGAGGGGATAGTGGTGATGGCGCCGACGTGCCCCTCTCCACGACGGCCCCTACTCGTTTTTCGGCTGCTCTTCCTGGTGTGGGCAGTCTCTCTCCAGGTGTCCGGGCTGTCCACACCCCCTCCCGTAGGGGAGGGGATCCGTCCCCTTCAGCTGCCAAAGTGCGGGCGCTGCGGACCCTTAGCACTCGTGGTACCTCTGACGTTACTAGAAGGTACTCCGGGCCGAACAGCCGAGCCCCTCCTTCGGGAGTTGTTCGGATGGGTAGGTCTCGGAGGGGCAGTGGTTCCCGATACCCGTGGGAGATTGGGTAGGTCTGCGGACCGGGTTGAGGGAAGCCACAAGTTTCCGGGTACTAGCCTGCTCAGCTAGTAGAAGGTGTGCTAGATCGCCAGGCGACCCCACCGAGGTCATATCGGTAGTCTTCCCTTCGGGGTTGGCGCGCGTAAGTGGCGTATCCACTTCCGTCCCGTCTTGAGTACAAGCGGGGGGGCAGTTTAGGAAACTAGGTACTGTCCTAATGGAAAAGGCCTCGGAGCCCTTAATTGGGATACTCCCTGGTTGTAAGAGACCCGGGTCTTGTTCCTACGGGAACAGGGCTAATGGGAGTAGACTCTCTGCACTCAGATGTCCACACCCCCAACACATGCCACTAGGTCTTCGTCGGCGTCCCTCGGCTGGTCTTCTGTCTCCGGTGTAGCGGACACTCCTCGTTCTCGACGTCGGGATAGCTGTTACCTTGGCCGCCTCCATCCTTAATGCTGTTGTCAGCGCCTCGTGGATGGTTTTATAATCGCCGAGCATTAGGCGCTGACGAATCTCCGTGTCTCGTACCCCGTCCACGAATGTTTAGGCAGCTTACCGGGATACGAACTCTGGTGGGAGGTCGACTAGGGCCTTGCTAGCCAGTTGTTAAACTGCCAGGGCGAACTCCTGCAGCGTCTCCCCTGGCTGCTGTGACCTTGCGTTCAGCTGGCTGCGGTACGCTGCGGCTAAACGGTGGTTCCCAAAACGATTCTCCAGGGCCTCCCAGATGTCCTTGGGCGCCGACGTCTGTACCACGTTCAGGACTTCCGCGGCCCGTCCCTGGAGGCTGGCTATTAACTGTGTGGCCTCCTCCTCTGTTGACCATTTGTTGGGCTTGGCCACTGCGTCGAATTGCCGGCGGAAGACCTCAAACGTTGACGCGCCATCATATTTCGGAAGTTTGACGCGCGCCGATGTGTCGCGTCCCGGCGCGTCAGCCTTCAAATCCCTCAATCTCCTGCCGATGGCGTCCTCCACCATGGCGTTTTCAGGGACTTGACGCTGCTGTCAGCCTTTCCTTCCAGGTTGTTAACGCGGTTAGCAAGGTCTTCGACGTCTTCCACCATGGCGGTCAGGGACTTGGCGTTACTGTCGGCCTTTTCCTCTAGGTCATTGAAGCGGTTCGCCAGGTCCTCGACGCGCTCGTCCACTTGGCCCATCCGGTTGCCCAGCTCCGTCACGTCATCCCTCACGCCGGTCAGCTGCTCTTCGAACTTTATGGCGAGGGCCTCGTTTGCCGCCTTCATCTCCGTGGTCAATTCGGTCATCTTCGCGGTCAGGCTGTTGTTTGCCGCTTCCGTCTTCGCTGTTAATTCGGCCTTCGTTTCTTCCATCTTCTCGGTGATGTTGGCCGTCTTCATTTCTGTCAGTTCCGTGGCCAGTCTATTATTTGCCGCTTTCATTTCCGTCATCTTCTCTAAAATCTTTTCCAATGCTGCGTCCATGGTTGTAATGTTCGGTGATGTTGTCCCGCTTCCTGACACCAGAAATTAAAAGTCCAATTGCACAACTCAACAATGTTCTTTATTTCCACTGAATTACAGTCAGAACACTTGCCAATTACACAGAATTACGTAATGCACACAATTACAATTCACCAGTTCGTCTGTCACAGGTCCACTGCACTCGCAGGTGCGATGCACATTCACAGTTTTCTTGTCCGTTAACTCACTCGGCGCCCCTCACGCTGCTCGCCAAGAACTGAACTGAACTCCCAGCCCGATGCGTTTGCTTATATAGGACCAACTGGCCAATCTAGAAGGTTCCGGATTAGATGAAATATCCTGTATGTTCGAGAACTCAGGGGGAGCGGAAAGAGACGGCACAGTGATGTTTTTCCAGCCACCCCTCGTTACCGCTATAAGACAAATGGGTGGGCATGGCCGAACGCCTCCCGTCCGTCCCCATCGCCGGCCGGCTCCATAGGAAGTCCCGACGTTCGGGTGACAGTAAGAACTCATGCAACTGATTGTTTAAACATAGCATGTTTACTTTTTTTGAACACCACAGTGAAGCAAAGCATAATTAAATTCGAGATGAGTCGTATTTTAACACATAACATGTAAATGAAGCTTATGTGTTAAAACTCATCTTGAATTTTGTTATAATTGTTTAAAGTTTGAATTTTGACCATAAAGCATAATGATCTGACTCTTCCCTTCTGAGCTGTGCATTTAATTACTCGTGATGCACCAGGACGTTCTGTGCTTGGGCGACATCAGAGGATGAAAGTCAATATTGTTTCTGATTTGGCAGTGCCCTTGACAGGTGGAGTTAAAGGTAGAAGTGCCAAGAGAAAGCTGCCTGGTGGAGATCAGGGTCAAGGCACAGGAAAGAAGGGCCGAGGTGGAGGAGATATGACAGCACCTAAGTTACCTGCGCATGGTTATCCCCTGGAGCATCCATACAATAAAGATGGGTATCGATACATTCTTGCAGAACCAGATCCTCATGCTCCCTTCAGACAGGCAAGTTGTTTTTAATTGGTTTTGTTTGTAAAACAACATTCCATGCTGAGATTGACTAAATATTAAAACTAAACTGCTTGTTGTCTATACTAATATAAAGAGAGAAAAATAACGTGTTTACATATATAAGATAAACTTTAAAAAACACTCAACCAGTTTTGAAAATTCTTTTGCCACTTCTCTTTCTTACACTATAAGACAGCTTTTAATAAAAGACTTAAAACCCCTTGATATTGCAATCTTTGAATGCTGGATTTGCAAAGATGCATTTAACTTTTTATTGAAATTGCCATAATGGAGAGAATAGTTATTGTTGCCATTGCTACTGCTTAACAAGAAAATGCATATATATATATATATATATATATATATATATACAAAGCTGTGGATATTTCATTCTAAACAATATACATAGATGATCGTGATGGGGCAACTAAGAAAATCAGAACAGTAAAACTGAAGATAATTTGATCCTGTTATAATGGTATGAAATGTATGTACGTATTTCTTTAATTGACATTTCATGCAAGTACTGCAAGCATGCACAGGATTTAATTATAACTTTTATTCTTGTTCTACAGATGCATGTAGCAAAGTTTATGGATGCGAAAACTTTTTAATAAGCTTATGTAAGTTTTATGTAGAAAATGAAGCTAGCTACAGTGAAGCAATGAATATTACACAAATATAACTATTTGTAACAAAAACTTCACTTATCTTAAGAAAATGATGTTAATTTTTCTTTTTTAATTGAGATCGTGTAATGAATTTTGAAATACCAGTAGTTGATTCTGTTTTTAGGTTTGTTTCGTTTTCAGATTTTGGTAATACGGAAAAAACATAATAACATGGTAACCGGAATCCTTGACAATGGAGTGTGTTGATGGACTGACGATGCAAGCAATTTGTGAAATTGATCTCAATTAAAAAAGAAAAATTAATATTTTCTTAAGATAAGTGAAGTTTTTGTTACAAATAGTTATATTTGTGTAATTATGTAAGTTTTGTTGTATTTCCTCTTCATGTTGTGATTCATTACAAGTATATGGTAAATAATTAACTGTAAAGAAAGAAAATGTTGTTTGTAATATCCATCACAATTGAAAGCGATAAATACACTTGCAGTAGTTGAATGTTCTTGGTTTACATTTCTAGAAAGGTCTCGAATGGTATCTATGCAGTAATAATACAACTCACTTTACGTCAGCTAGCAGCTGGCTCATTGGAGGCAGTGTCTCTCTGATCCCTCCCACTGGCCAACCATAGTGGCTCAGTTGCCTGACCTGGCTCCTCCCTCCACAATAGCTTCACATTCGCAAATGTGGCAATATATATAATATCGATTAAATATAATTTAATAGGAAATATAGCATAATCAATTCTATTTCTTAAGATTTGGGTGCAGCCCACTTGAAAATAAACAAGAGATAATTTCTAATGGAAAAAGAATCTTCAATTGTTGACTGCCGTGTATTTGTACTATGAATTACTGTATTTTCATTTACATCACTATCACTAACTGATTCTGATTCACCATAGGTTTGCCAATATACAATGCCATGTCTTTGCTTGAATCTAGAAGCAGAAAAGTCTAAATCCAGTTTGCCTGCAATTTCTTGTGCTTTCCCTTGTGTGATTGGGTTACTTAATGGTAATGAAGCATTATAAGACTGTTGAGTCTATTCAATTAGAATTTCTTTGATGTCCTTAAGCCTAACACTTCTTACAACCACCAGTTACTGCACTGATAAGAGCATCCCTATTTTTATTGTTCATCAACTGAATGAAGGAATTTCTAGAGATTTGGCAAAATCCTTCTGATTTAGGATGGAATTTGTATATATTAATGGTGAATTTGTAATTTCTAACTTACAAGAAACATTTGCACTTTGCCATTTTGTGCAATTACTATAACTTGTTACACACTGCACAAATTTTGAAGAAAGACTAAGAAAACACACTAAAATCAAGCCTTTTGAAAGTGTAACATTTTTTCGTGAAAAGTTATTGTTAAACACCCAATTATGCAGACTGGAAGGGCAACTTAAGGCCAATTGTAATGCTGCTAACCAAGTACCACTGTACAAATTAGAGCATCAAATGAACATTAATGTGAGGAGGCCAGTTAGAATGGTAGCATTGAGTAAAGTACTGTCCAGCACCAGGAAACACATAACAGGTAGCTTTCCAGTTGTTTTCTTTTTGCAATTTGATGGCAAATAAAAGTACCCCTTTGGAAATCATTGATTAACGATTGCAATCACCATCATTGTCGGCGGGTCTTTTGTAGGTAGAAAGTACAGTGCTGACAGGCCACCTGTTATATTATCTCTCTTTATATTAGTGTGGATATTTTGAAACCCAAAATATGGACATATCAACACTTTGACAGACATGTTGATAACTTGGAAAATAATTATTAATAATATAATATTTTATTTTGAAGGAATTCGATGAAAGCAGTGACTGGGCAGGCAAGCCCATCCCTGGTTGGCTGTATCGCACCCTTAGCCCGAGTTCGGTACTATTAGCGCTACATGACAGAGCTCCTCAACTGCATATTTTTGAGGATCGTTTAATAGTTACTGGAGAAAAGGGTTATTGCATGGTGCGTGCTACACATGGTAAGTATGCCCACTTATATTGCCATTTACACTCTTTTGAAATTAATCTTAAGTCATACTGTGTAGGAAATTTAAATAGCTTAGAACAAATGTTAACAGGAGTTTGCTGACAGTGAAACTAATTATAAAGTGACTAGACAGATTAGTTTTATTTTTATTTTTAAAGAGTCCCTATACTTTCCAGCATTTGCCTTCCAGTCCTGTTTTCAAGAGGTTCCTAGCCTCCCATTGTCCTTCTTCCAGATCCCTCTTTAGCTTGGTTGTTTTCCTTCAAGCCATGTCTTCTGTTTTTAATTCTATCAGACACAGTCCATTTGAAGGTTTGGAGCACCTTGGAATGTAATAAAAAGAGAAACAGGTAAATACTCTTATACAAATATAACAATTTGCAACAAAAGCTCCACTTTACTTTAAGAAAAAGATGTTAATTAGAAAGAAGAATTAACATCTTTTTCTTAAGTGGAGCTTTTGTTGCAAATTGTTATATTTGTATAATATTCATTGCTTCTTTGTAGCTAGCTTCATTTTCTACAGATCAAGTTTCACAAATGTAGTGCCGTAATTTAAAGTCTATCTGATAATGCCTTCTGAAATAAATAAAATTATGGACTCTTTTAGAACAAAGAATTCTGGTTACAATGAAATAACAATAAAAATCTTAAAAATCATTCTCATCTCAAATTAACATTCCCCTTAATTATTTATACAAGTCTTAACCGCTTCGCCGATGGCCATTTAAACCCTTCAGGGGCCGGAAACAGATACCCAATAAACAGAACAGGACATTTAAATTGTTAAATGCTGTAAAAATGCATCATAAATACAATTCCATATCTTCCGTATTTATTAAGTTATTTAAACGAAACAAAAACTGGTTTAAAACTCATTAAAGGCAGTATAGATCTACAGTAACAAGAAAGTAGAGACAACATTAATAAATTGTTGAAATTTCACTACTTTGTTTCACTGTAGCAAAAGCCATTCTTTGTGCCGAACGTGCCTAATATTTGAATCATTTTGTTTTGTGTGTATACGAGCCAATGTATGTATGTATAGCTACGCAAGCGACTTCTCTGGTTCAAGTTTAGTTTATTTATGCTATACCAAGCGATAATATGACGAGAATATGTTGCGTCACACACTGGAAAGAAAACTCTCTGTCAGCATCTGTTATTACAGTGTTTCTCAACCAGGGTTTCTGGTAGTCTTATGCAGCTGTTTTCGCTCTGTATTTTAGTTATTTATAATCTCTTTGTGTTCAGAGTGATTTCTTATAGCTATCAAGAGCTAAATGAATGGCACATTTGAAATTAGTACAAAATTGAATCGAGAATATATTGACACATTGCTTCACTCATACTGTTTATTCACAGGACATGTTTCAAGAGCTCTTGCTCCTATCCTCAGCTGATACTCGACTAGTGCAAGTTGTAGTGGTTTCTTCTTTCTCCGTATTGTCAATAGATGGCGTGATGTACTTGTCAAAGATGTCCGGTGGTGGAGTTTCAAAATTCATGACTCTATGACGATTTTTGTTAATGAAGATTTTTTCCCATACGGAAAGGTCTATGGGGTGATTAACGTATTTTATTAGAGATGTTTCCAAATTGATGTCATGTCTAGTATTCAAAAAATGAAAAGCCACTGCTGATTTTTCTGTTTCACCATTTTTAATGTTTCTCATATGTTCTTTAGTTCTGATGTTAATATTTCTTTTTGTTTTTCCTATATAAATTTTAGGGCAAGTTTCACATTTGATCTCATAGATTCCTGGTTTTTCTTTGGTAGTGATTGAATTTTTGGGAGGGCCTTTTAACAAATTTCTGATATTAAACCTGTTTTGAGGTGCAAGAGTTATGTTGTGTTTTGAGAAGATTTTTTGGAATTTGTTATAGGCTGATGGGTGGAAGGTGATTTTTTTTTTTTTTTTAGAAAGTTTTTTCTCTTTTTCTCCTGTAGGTTCTAGGGTGGTGGTTTCTTTTATTTTCTTAGCTTTGTTGAGTCTGTTAATAGTTTTGTCTATTAAATTTGGGTTGAAACCGTTGGATATAGCTACTTTTTTTATGTGTAGGTATTCTTCTTGATAATCTTCTCTGTTTAGTGGAAAGTTGATCATCCGAAAGATTAAACTGTTGAAAATGGCATGTTGGTGTTGTTTTGGGTTGAAACTGTTGTTCTTAATGTAATTATCTGTGTGTGTCGGTTTCCTGTAGATACCAAAAGTGAGTTTGTTGTTCATTTTTTTGATCTTGATGTCCAAAAAGGGGAGCACACCATCCTCTTCTGTTTCCAATGTAAATTTTATAGCTGGATTTTGTATATTCAAAAGTTTAAGACCATCTTGTATGAGTTTTTTAGGTACTATTGCAAAAATGTCGTCAACATAGCGATACCACACTTTGAAATAATTTGGAAAAGCTTTTGTGATATGTGTTTCAAAAGCACTCATGAATAAATCTGCCAAGAAGGGAGACAATGGGTTGCCCATAGCTAGGCCCGTTTTTTGTTTATAGATCTGTCCATTAAAGCTGAAAAAATTTTGATTGATACAAATTTCTGTAAGTTGTGAAAGTTCTTCTATTTCTTCAGGTGTTATTTGTATTGATTCCAGCCATTTTTTGAGAAGTGGAATAAGCTCATTGGTTGGTATACTTGGATATAAAGAAATGACGTCAAAGGAAACTAAAGCATCTGTAGAGTTGATCTTTGTGTCCTTCAGGAGATTTAACAATTCAAACGAGTTTTTGATACTTAAATTTTCAAATTTTGTGAAGGATCTGAAGATTTGAACCAGCCATTTTGATAGTTGGTAAGTGGGTGCATCAATGTTATTAATTATTGGTCTGAGGGTAATTTCAGGTTTATGTATTTTGGGTAAACTATATATGTATGGTGTTTTTGGACTGTGTATTTTATTGTTCAATTTATCTCTTTTAGTCATGATTTTACTGTTTTTAATTGCTAATTCCACAGATTTGCATGCTTTCTTTAATGGATTGTTTTCTAGTTTAACAAATTCTTTTCCGTTTAAAAGGTTGTCCATTTTTTTGCGATAGTCTTCTTCGTCCAATATTACTATTTTGTTACCCTTGTCTGCTTTTGTGTAGACTACCGGTTTTTCATTTAAATTTTTGATTAATTTTTTATATGAATATCTTTTTGAATTTGCATTTTGAATATGATCTAGAGTTTCTAAGCACTGTGTTCTGATCATAGATTTTTTGTTATCGGGCAAATTATATATCGCTATTTCAATGTCCGCGATATAGTTTTCAATGTTTTTTGTGTAATCTACACATGTTTTTAGGCCTTTGTTTAGAAAATCTATTTCTTTCTCCGGGAAGTTGCATGTGGATATATTCGTTACATTGTTAGGTTTTTGACATGAGAGTAATAGATCTTGCTTTTTATGTGGATACGCTTCTTGCTTCTTTTGAAGATTCATGAATTTTTGTTTTAAAATGGCTGTTTTCTTACGCATTTTCAAATTAAGAATTGACAGCATATTATTTTCTAAGTTAGACCACATGGCCGGGTTCATACATTTCGAAATTTTTAAGTGTAGTTCGTATATTTTTAATTCTGTGGAATGTAACGAATTGTAGTGGTGGTTTATTTCCATTTTAATTACACGTTTTTCTGCTGCTTTTTGTTGTTTGCTATTATTCTTGTGTTTAACAATTTTTCTGACGAAAATGGGTGTTATATTGAATTTCAAACATTTTTTTAGAAAACGTATGTCCGCAAAGGTATTTCTTTTCTTTTGATTCAGCTTTAGAAAAAGTTTGATATCTTTTTTCATACCTTCAGATACAGTATTCAACGATGAAAACAAGTTGGTTCGTTGGTCCTCCATCTTTGTTGACAATATGAAAATAACATTATCGAGATTTGGAAATTGTTAAATTTCAATGTTAACCATGACTTATCCCCGTAATGTAGTAAATAAATTAGCTTGGGTATGATGTGTACAGGCTTCTGATATTACTGTTGAAAATCTGGAAGATTTGTTGTACGATTATGAAGGAGATCTTTAGGACATACATAGCAGTGACGTGTGCTGGTCTACAGATGACATGTTACTACTCCATTGTTTGGGGAAATGGCGGGTCAAATAAGGGTGATGCGGATGAGCTATTACTAGCTATCCCTCTTTACGGAAAACAGTTAAATGGTAAAAAAAAAAAAAAAAAAAAGTATTTTTATACCACTGGATGTAACTATGCACAGTTGTTTAGTAATTTTCAGAGCTGTAAATTCATGCAAGACATTCATCTACCTGTACTTGCACGTATAGAGCTCGTAACCTAATTGAGTATTATAATACTCAGAGGCCTCTTTATACTAGGGGGTAGGAAATTCACCACGACATCACCCCTCATACTTGAGAGAAAACACTTTCCTAAAAGGATACCACCCACAACCAAAAAAGTCGCAACCATTTCGAAAATGTGTAGTGTGTTGCGAAAAAGAAGTTCGCAAGGAAACCAATATTATTTGGTGTGAATCTGCAGATGTGCCCTTGGGTGTTTATCGAGGTTTGGAGGTGTACAATTCAAAAAGAAACATTTAAGGGTACGTTTACATTCCTTATAGAACTAATTTAAATTTATTGTAAAATAGCAAGATTAAAATAATTGGCGTTAAATGAGCATTAAATGCATTTATGCGCAGGACGTCTATACACGTCCATATCGGTTTGGGGCATTTTAACTTGGACGTCATATGACATCCATATCGGTGAAAGGGTTAAATTACTGGAACTTTCCCTGTTAGAATGAAATTCTCAATTATGAAGCCCCTTCCCCCCCCCCCCCAAAAAAAAAAGACAACACAGTGTTTCAATTATAGAACAATAACTCTCTTGCTAATGTTTTTAAGATACTCATCAGACTATAAATAATGAACATAACATACTTGTTCAGAGATCAGTTGGTGTTAACAAGAGTATCAACAAATAATGCTACTTATAAACTTACACATGAGGAGTTAACTATCTTAAAAAAATGCACATAGGTGGAATTTTGTGACCTAGCAAAGGCATTTGATTGTGTCAGTGATGACATTCTCATAGCAAAATTGTATTTTTTCAATTTCCTTTCTACCCTCCTCGTATGGAGTAGTTACTCCCTCCATGACTTAGACAAATGGGTGCCTGGGGTCAGATACTTGTCAAGGAGCACAGATGTTCTGGATCTAAGATAATATCCAGGATCTTAAAATGAATTGCAATGTGCGCTACTATAACATAAGAAAGAGAATAGATTACTTCAGAGCTACACTTAGCAGAACACTTTATGCTCACAGGAATGTGTAGGAGAAGAAATGTATAACCTTTATGTGTGATTGGAGAAGTTTAGTAACAGTGACACCAAAATTAATTGAAAAAACTATTTGTAGTCAGTTTTTTGACACTTCGTCACTTACATTTTTATATAATAATGAGCGACTAGTTTCAGAAGCCATTGCTTTCATCATCAACCTCTTTCCAACTAACATCTGTGTCATCTGCTCTCTGGTGGCAAAACTATGAACTTCTTTGTCAAATTATCTACTGGTGGGATTTAAAAGTTCATTACTCGGTGCATATTTTTCCATAAGAATATGTTTTCCTGTGTTGTCAGTTAATTTTGGTTTATCACTTCTTTTAGTAATTTTGGATTTGGATCAGTGTCATGATTTTCATCCCAAAAATGAAATGCTACTGCTAACTTATCTTCTTGGAACAAAATATCATCAAAATATCAGTTTTAAGATTGCGAAATTCAAAAACAAAAGGTGAAATCTCACCTATTAATAGTTTTGGAATATATCAAATAAGTTGTAAGAATTGTGAAAAATGCTACATAGGTCAAACTAAAAGAAACCTTAAAACCAGAGTGAAAGAGTACTTTAGAAACATCAAAAGGAAACAAGAAGATAAGACAATAGTAACATTTCATTTTTGGAACGAAAATCATGACATTAATCCAAATCCAAAATTATTAAAAGGAGTCCTAAACTAAAATAACCTGACAGCATGGGAGAACATATTTATATGGAAAAATAAGGACCGAATAATGAACATTGAAATCCCACCAGTAGATAATTTGACAAAGAAGTTCATTGTTCTACCACCAAAGAGAAGAATGCAGATGACACAGACGTTAGTTGGAAAGAGGTTGAAGATGGAAGTGATGGCTTCCGAAACTAGTCCCTCAATGACATAAAAATGTAAGCGATGAAGTGCAAAAAAAAAATCTACAATTAGTTTTTTTAATTAATGTATAACATTACATAAAAAATGAAGCTAGTTACAGTGAAGCAACAAATGCTACGCAAATATAATTATTTGTAACAGAAACTTCTGAAGAAATTGATGTAAATTTTCTTATTACTTGAGATCACGATTTCTGAATATTAATTCACAACTTCAGTCGAAAGCAATCTTGTCAATGTTGTGAGCACTAGAGGTCACTACATTTCTGCCAGTACTACCAAAATCTGAAAATGAAAGAAACTTAAAAATAGAATCGATTGTCAGTATTTCAGAATCCATTATGCGATTTTTATTTTTAAAATAAATATTTTTTCCCAAACCATTAAATCTATCGGACCATTTAATTGCTTTAATACTTCAACTTATTTCATGGTTAAATTACCAAAAATGATCTGTAGCGGCCAATTTGTCAGTCTGGTAATACTTAATGTTACAAAAATGTTCTTTCGTTCTGGTTTCTAAATTACGTTTGGTCTTTCCAATATAAACCTGATCACAATCTAAGCAATTAAATTGATAAATGTCAGATTTTTTATTATTAGGAATTTTATCTTTTTTAGAGAAATGTAAATTTGTAATACTATATTTGTTTTGAGGAACTAAAGTTATATCAAATTCTTTAAACATTTTTTGAAAATGTTTATTAACCCAAGGATGGTAAGTAATTTTTTTCAATTATAATCATCTTTTATTTTTTTTAAGGGTAGAAATATCATCACTTTTTTTATATTTACATTTTTCAATCTTTTTGTGTATGAAGTTTTTATTAAAACCATTAGTTAAAACAGTATTCATAATGTTTATATTCTCTATTAAATTCCACTTCATTCAGGGGTATATTTATTAACCTATAAATCAAACTATTAAAAACAGCAAATTTATGTGAATTTAACCTTTTTTTTAAATCAAAAGTTTTTCTCTAGGAAATAAGGCAGGTTACATCAAAAGAAACAAGTTAATCGGTCTTAGATAAGTGAGATTATTTTCGACTTGAATATTCACAAAATCACGATCTCAATTAATAAGAAAATATACATCATTTTCTTCAAAGGTAAGTGAAGTTTCTGTTACAATAATTATATTTGTGTAATGTACAACATCTAACTAGAAGAACTAATGCAAAATGGAGGTAAAGGAGAAATCAGATCAAAAGTATTTAATAAATAATGCCTTTTATAGTATTAAGGAATACAAATGTAAAGTACATCATCAAGTAGTGCTTCGGTTGTTTGTATTTTATATAAACATTTTCTCATTTACTGATGTAATCTTTTTGCAGTAATTATGTACTGAATAACTTATGGCATATTCTTTACATAAAAGGATGAAGTAAATGAATGAATGGAGGATCAGTCCAATACTTGGTATGAGTGTGAAGAAGTAGAGGGAAGGAAAAGTTATTATGGAACAGCTGGGTGAATGAATGGCAGGGAAAACTGGAGAACCTGTAGAAAACCTGCCCAGATGCTGCTTTATGCACCACAATCCCAACATTTGGACCCCTGGGATTGAACCTGGGCTGCCTTGGTGAGAGGTTAGCAGTCTAATCATGTGCCATCGCACTGCTGCCCAAAATTGGAATTCTTGACTAAAATATTAAAATTTAAGGTGGTTAGTGTATCTAAATTGAGGAGGAGGGGGGGGGGGGATTTGAAATAAAGAGTGACATTTGTTTTGAAAAACAAACATAGAATTGGTAAACATGGTGATCCTCAAGGTTCAATATTAGGGCCTTTACTATTTCTGATCTATATAAACTGCCTATCACTATATAAAAGATATTCCAAGTAGTTTTCAGTTCGTGGTGACTAGTAAAACCTTAAATGAGTGTTATTATGTTGAATTATGTTTTGAACTATATATCATATTGGTTTAAAGCTAAAAAATTATTGTAAGTCTTGACAAAACAAAAGTTAAGTGTATAACTCATTGAACACATAGAAATTGGGATTAATGACATCTTATTAGAACAAATAGACATTAAATTTCCTGGCCCTCAATTTGACAAATATTTAGATTTGATAACCTAAAATTAAGTATATCTCGCCCAAACTCAGCTCTCTGTTAGGCTATCCATTTTGTGGCAAATGGAAGTTCTGTAGATACACTTAAATTAGTACACTATGCATATTTTAAAACTGTCATGAAATATGGAATATTAATACAATTTTGAGTCGAACTAATACTCAATGCTCCATTTATTGCTAGTATTTACCTAGAACGCGTTTCGTTAGGACTTCCTAACATCATCAGCTGTTGTCGACTAATGGATGCCGGTTCAGTGAACTCCTCGGAGGTGATAGGTGCGTCTCTGTCGGTATCTTGATGAACTTGAAATTGGGGTTGTCTTCAAAGGTAGTATCGAAATTAAACAATTTACTTTCATATTTCTTTATAAAGATTTTTTCCCACGTGGTTAATGCAGCTGGACCTTGGACACTTTTTAGTAAGTGAATTTCTCGTTCTATGTCATGATTTTCCTTCCAAAAATGGTACGCTACCGCCGATTTATCTATTTCTTTATTCCTTATGTTCCTAAAGTGCTCTTTAAGCCTAATGTTCACGGTCCTCCCTATGTAAAAAAGACTGAAAAAATTTACATAGGGAGGACAAAAAGAAACATAGGCATTAGAAAGAAAGAACACTTCAGGCACTTAAGATACAAAAATATTGATAAGTCCGCAATAGCTTCTCATTTCTGGTCTGAAAATCATGAAATTGAAGATAGCACAGAATTACTAAAATATGTACAAAAACATAGTGAACTCGTCATATGGGAGAGGATATACACAGAAAAACATAAAAACCAACTAATGAACTTTGAAATCCCGCCAGAAGAGAATCCCACATTTAAGTTCATCACTAAATCAACAGATGGCAGCAGCAACCCCAGAATTACCCACACCGCTGGATCAAGCTTCAGTCGCATAAGAGCCCTAGATGCAAACGATGATTTGCGAAACATGTCCTCAAAATAGGTACGAAAATGAAGCAGATGTGTAAAAAATACGACTCATCTAAAATTTAATAATCTTAATAATTGATGGAAATTAAATGTTCTTCCACACTAGCTGTGTGTAGGCGATGATTTGAATAGGTAGAGTATTTAATGTCATGCTGGCAAATTGGCCATGGTAGTTCAGTGGTTAAGAACAACCTGACTGAGATCGAGAGACCCGTGGTTCAAATCCCGGCTCTGCCATTGAATTTTTCAATCTGGCTCAACCTATTCAAATCATCGCCTACATATGGCTGGTGTGGAAGAACGATTAATTTTTATCATTAAATTTTAGATGAGTCGCGTTTTTTACACATCTGCTTCACTTTCGCAGATGTGTAAAACTGCAGATGTGTAAAAAACGCGACTCATCTAAAATTTAATAATTTTTCGCTTCACTGTGGTGTTCCAATACAGTTGAATCTCGATATATTGAAGTGACGTTAAGTCAAGAGGAACACGCGAAAGTTAGATCCAACCAACTTTAAAAACCGGACAACATGGAGGTAAGATCGTTCACATTTGATTTCAGTACGAAAGTGAAGCAGATGTGTAAAAAACGCGACTCATCTAAAATTTAATAATTTTTCGCTTCACTGTGGTTGTTCCAATACAGTTGAATCTCGATAATTTTTATCAATTTATATAATAGTGGAAACTATGAAACCTGGGACTTAAGTACTTACATCACAGTAAGTCGCCACAAAAGGTGGATATCTCATTGTATATGAGAGCCCCTAGTGGTTTACTGGGAAAATGTAAGTCGGTTGGAAAATTTAGTGTTATGCTGGCAAGTTGGCCGTGGTAGCTCAATGGTTAAGAGCAACCAGATGGAAACCGGAAGATCCGTGGTTCAAATCCTGGCTATAGCATTGAATTTTTCAATCTGACCCTACCTATTCAAATCATAATTACCAGGAAGATAAATAAAATCATGCAAACAAAGATGTGAAGGCATAAAAAATAAAAGTTTATAATGAAATTCAACTCACACACTGAATGGTAATGTGTGACAAATCCAGTTCAAAATAAGGTCAGCGACAAAAGTAATATAAACAACTACGTCATGACTGCTGATAAATGCAGGTGCTGTTGTCAGTCATCCCGAGAGGCAGTTTTGAAGCAAAGGATCCTCTTTATTTTCTGTTCAGAATTAACTTTCATTTCAGATAAATTAACCTTTGTATGTAATGTATTTAATTCATACAATTATGAAAATATAAATTTGACAGTTATCTTCGAACATATTAAGATATATCATGTTAAATAACACTCATTTTTACCACACAACAGTCTATACCACGACAGCAGCCAATGAGAGGTGATTAGTTCATGTGAGTGTTAAGAGATAAGGTGCAAGCTTATTTGAAACAAGGATTAGAAATTAGTGCACCATTATTTTATATGTAATTGTTATACATTTACTGCATTGAACATTTTACACATTGTAAAATTTAATGTCATTGCGAAGTTATTAATTATGCTTTCCTATGAGTAAGGACTATGATAAAATAGTGGAAATGGAGCATTGAGTACTAGGTTGACTCAAAATATATTAATTTATTATGCTTTGTTGAAAGAGGGAAGTTTTATGGCTTTCACTTTTAGGAATTTGATAAGCATGAACATTATATGAAATGTCTGCTAAAATTTTAAGGATTTTTTCCTAAAATGTTAACAAAATACCAAAATGCCAGACTCAAAATGTTGCGAAAGCATCTGAAATGTAATGCTGTTTGTACATTTACAAACTTTCATTTTGAGCTTATGGCAAACCGAAATCTACTTAAAATGTAGAGAATTGCAGAGTCTGTACTATGTAATTTTAAAGTGTTTCACTGCAGATTTACTGTGAAAGTGAACAGAAAAATGGCTCTTCGTATGAATAATGAATTGGATAGAGAATTTGCAATGGTTTAATGAAAGAATAATTTATATTTCAGCAGTGAGTAGAGGAATATGGTACTGGGAAGCAATAATAGAGGAAATGCCAGAAGGGTCTGCGACACGTCTAGGCTGGGCACAAGAGTATGCAAATCTACAGGCTCCTCTAGGTTATGATAAGTTTGGTTATTCATGGAGATCTAGGTAAGTCAATTTCAAGACATACTACAGCTTAGCGTAAGAATCTAAATTGGAAGTTGTAGATAATGAAGCAGAATGATAATTTTAATAAGTAACATGTGAATTGATTTTAACACATCTACACTTTCTCTACCATGTAGAGAAGGTATTGCACTTCAACCCACAAATTTGATATTAAGACTTTACCAGAAGTACACATTTTGAATTACGTAAAAAATGAAGCTAGTAACAGTGAAGCAACAAATACTAAACAAACATAATTATTTGTAACAAAAACTTCACTTATCTTTAAACAACACAGTTAAATTTCGATAACTTGATGGAAATTTCAAGAAATTGTGAGATCGCGATTTCGTAAACACTCGTTTACATTATCAATCGCCAGTACTACCTGCCAGTACTACCAAACTCTGAAAATGAAACAAATTTAAAGACAGAATCAATTGTCAATATTTCAAAATTCATTACGCAATTTAAAATAAATATTTTTTCCATACCATTAAATCTGTCGGTCTATTTATTTGTTTTAATAATCTAACTTCTGGATTTATTTCATGATTAAATGACCATAAATGATCTGTTACGGCTGATTTATCAGTCTGTTTATACCAGGCCATGTCATGTGAGATAGGAAGTTCTGGTGCCACATAAAGGTTCGCGAAACAGGCGGGGGTGAAAGGTACATTTTGAGTGCTGCATGTGCGCTAACAACTGGATGCGAATTTTATTCAATGTTGCCAATATAATTATTTTGGCTGCCATGTAACTAATATAAAAATGGGTGGTAAGTACATTTTTAAAAATTATAGTCATCTTTTATTTTTTTAAGGGCAGAAATATAATTTACAGTTTTTTATATTTAAAATTTTTCAGTCTTCTTTTGTATGAAGTCTTTATTAAAACCATTAATTAAAGCAGTATTAATAATGTGTTTATATTCTCTATTAAATTCCTCTTTATTCAGGGGTATATTTATTAACCTATAAATCAAACTATTAAAAACAGCAAATTGTATGAAAAGGGGTTAAAGATAAGTGCAGTTTCATGAAGTTTTGTTACAAATAATTATATTTTTGTAGTACACGTTTTGAAACACCCTGAATGTAAACGGCAATTTTAGTAGGTCCATGTGTGTGTTAATACTGGAACTACAAAATGAATAATTGGTTAAAGTGCCAAACTGGCTATTTAAGTTCAGAATGACAGACTGGTTTCATTTGTTGTCACATCATTATTCCCTAGCATAGTAACAGAGAAATGACAGACACTTAAAAATGGCTAATTACAATAGAAATGGAAACAGTCGAAGCAGAAGAATACATTTCATTAACAAACCTGTACATTGAAAAAAAACTTCTTCAGCATTAATGTAAATGCTACAGGCAGGGTAATCCATGGGCAATCCACTTTAACTTTTTTTTTTGTAAATTCATTTGAAACACACATAAAAATGGCCTTTCCATGATTTTCAAGCTTTGGTATTGATATGTTGATGACAGGTATGCAATATTTCCAAATAGACGTTTAGATGATGCATTAAAACTACTCATTCTGCAGGGAGAAGCTATCAAATACACAATAGAAAAGGAAGTCAATGCACAACTCTCTTTTTTGGACCTAAATATTATCAGGAATGACACAAAAATAAATTTTGGAATTTACAGAAAGCCAACACAGAAATTTACATACAAAATTATAGCTTTAACCCAATTACACATAAACATGCAATAATAATATTACACACAAACAGTGAACTTACCCGTGGATAAAGCAGGATATTACAAGGAACAAAAAGCCATACTTCACATAGCAGAAGAAAATGGATACAAAAATCTGGTATTTAAAATTAAAAACACTAAGCTAAAGAAAACCATTAAAGAAGCAATCACATTCACTAAAGAAAAAGAAAGCAACAGCATATTTAGTGGATTCACGTACCACCCAAATACATTTAATAAATTGAAAAAGCTCTTCAAAGAACAACATATCATCATGGCACCTACAAATAAGATACTCGGAACCAAAATTGTTAAATTCGAAAAAGAAAAATGAAATCCCACCAATTAATAGATCTGGAATAAACCAAATAAGTTGTAAGGATTGTGAAAAATGTTGCTTAGGGCAAACTAAATGAAACCTAAAAGCTGGAGTCAAAGAGCATTTTAGAAACATCAAATTGAAACAAGAAGGTAAGTCAGCAGTAGCATTTCACTTTTGAAACAAAAACCATGACCTTGACCCAAATTCAAAATTATTAAAAGGTGTGATGAAAACTGACAACTGGGAGAACATGTTATTATGGAAAAATGATGACCAAACTTTGAAATTTCACTGGACGATAATTTGATAAAGAAGACAGAAGAGAGAGAAGACAGCAGACAGAAACAACAGACAATAGTCGGACCTTCAAGGTTGAAAATGGAAGCAACAGCTTCTGAAACTAGTCCCTCAAAAAATAAAAATATAAATAAGTAATGGAGTACGTAGAAAATGAAGCTAGCTACAGTGAAGCAATTAATATTATATAAATATAACAGTTTGTAACAAAAGCTTCACTTAACTTAAGAAAATGTTGTTAATTCTTCTTTCTAATTGATATCGATTTCACTAACTCTTGACCGCATCTTCAGTCAAAACCAAGTTGTCATGTTCTCCCAGTTGTCAGTTTTTCTTTGACTGAAGATGCGGACAAGAGTTTGTGAAATCGATATCAATTAGAAAGAAGAATATCAATTAGAGGAATTAACACCATTTTCTTAAGTTAAGTGAAGCTTTTGTTACAAATTGTTATAATTGTATAAGTAATGGAGTGTTAAAAACAGACTGCAAATAGTTTTTTTTTTTTCAATTATTTGGTTGTCACTGTTACTAAATTCCTCAAAGCATACATAACTGCATTTATACCTTAACTTGTGTTGTTATTCAAGTATCTGCCTGCCTCGGTAGCGTGGATGGTAGCTTGTCTGCCTCACGTTCAAGAGGTCTCAAGTTCGAATCTCGGTCAGGGTGAGTTACCTGGAAAAGGTTTTTTTTCCATGGTTTTCCCTTATCCTGAAAGACAAAGTCAGGTAGCTCTAAGCTCTATGGACCCTGGGCTCATTTGAGCATCATTTCATCCATTCCACTCATTGTCCGATATGACTTAACGTTGAAGGACGTAAATTACAATATATATATTTATTTCAAGTATCAGTGACGCAAATAACTGGTACCCAAATTTGGTGCCATATATCTCATAGTCTAAAGCTAAACACACACACACATGCACATTATTGCATAAATGGTCAACAACTGTGTGGCACAAATTAAAGAGAATATCAACTAAACTTAAAAATGGAGTATAGAACATCTAGAACTTCAAGAATGTCCAGACCATCAAGGCCATTTGAAGCCAGATCACCGTGACATTGAGGGATCTACAGTAGAACCCGGCTATCACAACGAAAAGAAAAGAAGAAAGATGTTCATGGGTTTCTAACATAAGAACCAAGATAAAACTTTTAAGGCAGACACAGTTTGCTATCCATATATTTTCTAGAAAATTAGTAGTTAAATTTAGCAGCATTGCAGCATTTATGAAGTGGTGGGATAGTAGAAGTCAAATTAAAGAAAATGATTAGAGAAATCAGAACTAAAATGTATCTCACAGAGAACAGAGAAAATAATCAGGGTGGAGCTGAATAGGGTAATGCTAGCCAGGAACATCTGAACATAATTACTTTGTTGAGTCAGATGAAACTGGAAATAATAATAAAGATTCACCGCACAAATCGTGCATAACATTAACAAACTTGTGTTATCATGTGTACTGTCATCTCTCACTTACAAAAGTTCATGATGGATGCTCCCTGATTTTTACATGTGATTACATGGTATTGATTGCATTGCTCACTACACAGCTTGCACACACAAGTTTCGTCTGGGTCGTGGAAGTATTGTGTTGCACAGTTTATGGTGATACCCTTGTACTGCCATTGAGTTGATAAAGCGTCGCAGGTCTTGGTTAGTGTCTGTCCATGTCCAATTCATCATTGCCTCGTTGATTAGAACTCGAGCCAGATTTCTTCCCTCTTCTTCACTCTGTCCTGTATTAATTTTTCGTAAGCTTCTGTGGATGGTAGTCCTCACTGCATTCGGAGGTCTTCAATGTAGAAGGTCTCCTTTGCAAGTTCATATGGTGGTCTAGATTATGTGTATTTTGATATTCCTAAGGTAGCTTTCAGGAAGCGTGACTTGATTGCTTCTAGCATCCTCAGGTCAACCAGGAACAATTTTTCCCATATGATGTGTAGTTCATATGTAGCAATGGGTGCAATTTTCACATCAAATAGTCTCATAGCGATTTGTAGTGAGAGCTTTGTAATTGTTTTAAAGTCGTATATGGCTTTGGTGGTCGCTGTTGCTCTAGACTTCATGTGAATTCTATAGGTTTTGCTGTTGTTTGCATGGTCAGTCCTAGATAGTTGAATGTATTGACAGTTTTGAGGGTTGTTGATCCTAGATGTATCCTATCTCTTGCAGGCTTTTGGCCGCCTCTTCAAAATATGATTTTCACTGTTTTCTCTGTGCTGATTTTCATCTTGTTAACCTTTGCCCACCTGTCTAGGCTATCTATGGCTTTTTGTACTGTGTGCAGGGAACTTGATCCAATGACCATGTCATCAGCGTATGTTTTCAAATCCTCTGTTCTTTGCAACTCCTTTCTTGGAAGTGTTGAAAACAGTGTTGTTCTTTGCTTAGTTGCTTTTACCACATCGTACGTCGCAATGTTAAACAGCAACGGATTTAGTGGATCTCCTTGCAGTATTCCATTGGTTTGCATTATCAATTTCGAAATTGCTACTCAGTCATCAATTTGTATGTAGTTGTCATCAGTATATTGCTTATCAGTGTCGTTAGGCTGTTTTTCTCTCCCATTATGGCTTCTAGTTTAACGATTATTAGTGGTCTGCTTAATGTATCAAAGGCTTTTGTATAATCAACAAATACTATATGGAATGTGCTTCCTTGATGGCTTAGGGTTTCTTCAATATCTTTGATGAGTTTGTTAATGGCATGTAGGGTGCTCTTTCATTTAAGGAATCCAAACCGTTCCTCTGGAAGTTTGTGTTCTACAGCTTATGTGATCCTTTTGGTTAGAAGCTTTGTCAGTATCTGCAGCATGTACTTTTTATAGCTATCCCTCTGTATGAGTTCGGATCTGACTGGTCACCTTTTCCCTTGTATATCACTTTGATAGTCGAGGTTCTCCAAGACGTTGGGATGTTACATACTTGTAGACAGAAGTTCATTAGGTCTGAGATAGCGGTAGTAGTGTCTCTGTTCAGTCTTTTATGTGTTCATTGCTCATACTGTGGGGTCCTATGGCCTTCTTATTTTTTAGTGACATGATAGCTTCGTGAACCTCCTCCTTTGTAAGCAGGTCAGTTACTTCTTGGTATGATACTGCTGTGGCTGCCTTAAGATTGTTGACTTCAACTATGTTTAGTATAAAAGTGAATCGAGAAGATATTGACACATTGCTTTACTCACACTGTTTTTCGCAGGACATGTTTCAAGAGCTGTTGCTCCCATCTTCAGCTGAATCTCACTAGTGCAAATTGTGCTAAGCTAATTGCTAATTGACAGTTTGCATTAGTCGAGATTCAGCTGAAGAAGGGAACAATAGCTCTTGAAATATGTCTTGTGAAAAACAGTGTGAGTGAAGCAATGTGTCAATATCTTCTCGATTCACTTTTATTTTAACTTTTGCTTCACTGTCTCGACACTTCTTTCAATTTTTATACTTTGTACGTTTAGTATGTTCCTGAAGTGCTCTTCCCATTTAACCATTTCAGTTTTTCCATTAATTTCTGTTTTTTCTAGGCTTTGATACTACAAATGGGTTGGTGATGGCTTCTTTTACAATTGTTATCACTTCCTTTCCCAGGTGTTCCTTGGGTTTTACCGAAAGCAGTTTTTTTTTGTATTCCTTCTTGATGCTGCATTGCCTTATTGCCTCTAGATTCTTGTTTAATTTTTTTTAAATATAATTTACGTTCTCCAACATTAGGTCATATCGGACGATGAATGGAATGGGTGAAATGATGCTCAAATGAGTCCGGGGTCCATGGAGCTTTCTTTGCTGTATGCATGGCCTTGATAGTATTCTTCCTCTTCATATAGCGACCACGCCGTGGCTCAGTGGTTAGACCGCTTGGCTCTCACCAAGGCGGCCTGGGTTCGATCCCAGGCGACTGCAAAGTGAGATTTGTGGTGGACAACACGGCGTTAGGGCGGGTTTTCTCCGGGGCCTCCGGTTTCCCCCGCCATCTCATTCCACCAGTGCTCCATCTTCATCTCATGTATCATCAGTGTCATCGCCTGCGGTGCCGTATGTAGTAAAAGCGGGCGTTAAACACTACACATCAATGATCTTCATATAGCATTCTTTGTTGAACCACATTTCCTTTTCCACTTATGCACAATGCAGATTTAATTGTTTTTTCCAGGGATAGTGTGGCTGTGTTTGTCGTTTCTCTTAACGTGTATATTGAGTTCTTTTCATTCCTCAGTTTGATTCATGAGTGCATCTTTATCTGTCTTGAGGGGTTGGCATCATCATGTTTCTCTCTCTTATTCATTCTTGAGATGTTAAATTGTGTCAAGTCCAGGCAATGTTTCTTTATCATTGCCTCTTCTGTAGTGGGACACTCGGAGTAATTTATTAGCTTGATGTTTTGACCCTTGTAGAAGACTAAATATATAGTGCTGCTCCTTGAATGTGTAAAGTGTGTTCTATCCTCAAATTTGTTGACTGGAAATAACAGAAGAGAAAAAGTTATGAAGATCAGTGGAAAGTAGGATAAATTAGCTAAGGGTTTTACAGAAATGGAGGATAAATTAGCTAGGGAGATCACTGAAAAGCAAAACAAATTGGTCAGTGATCAAAAACAATTGTCTGAAAAGCAGGTTCAAACAGCTAGGAAAAATTTTGATAAAACAGGATCAGCTTGTTACTGATATCAACACTAACAAACATGGCCAGTTAGCAGCTGATATGTCAAAATTGAAGAAATCAGATCTCGGCAAATAGAAGTTATATAAAATTGTGTCACAAGGAATTAACTGTAGATAGTGAAATTGAGAATTTTAAATCCAATTATGAGATAATACCATATATTACAGAGTATAAAACTCATCTTAATTTTTAAGCAATTTTTTGGAAAAATAATATTTACTACATTTTATCATTTGATTAGAGAGCCAGACTAAACAAGTAATTTTTTTATCTGTTTATAAAGCTGAACTGATCTTTAAAATCCCAGAAAATCATCTTAACCTCCTCCTTCCCCTGCTTCTCTTTCTCCTTTAAAATGTTCTTAACTACCATTGAGTGTGTTACTTATACCACCTTTCTTGGAAGCTTTAACATATCATCCTCACTGTACACAGTGTTCATTTGTATTTGTTATTTCCCGCCCTCCGATAGAGCAAGAATGACGTTATAGTTGACTAGTGAGTCTATCTTGAAATCATAATGCCATCTATGGAGAAGAAGCAGTAATTTTTGCGGAACAGCAAGCAAATTACAGCACCCTGAGTATGGTTGCTCTGGTAACTAATACAACCAGCCTCTCCTGTCACCCCTCTTATGGTAATCGTGATGGTACCTGGCACTTTTGACAACATTGCGCTCCGAGGGACTTGTCTGAATGCCGGATAGCATTGCATAAACTCCTCTAGACAGCAGTTTAAATTATATTTATATGTTGCACCAGTTTTAATGCTGGTACAATTAGTTTCCTTGAAAGACATTTTACTGAGAAGTAAGACGGCAAATTTCCAGATCATATTTTTTGGAATGTGCTCTGCTTGAATAACCTGAATTGTGTTTTCTCAACAGATTCATTAGCTATCATGTGTGCTCCAGATTTTACACCATTGGACTTCTTCCTCTTGGGTTATCTCAAAGATCGGGTTTATTCAAGGCGACCCAAGACTTTAGAGCAACTGCAGCAGCTAATCATATATGAGATGGCCACAGTTACACCTGCAATGCTGCAAGCTGCATATGAACATATGGTGAAAAGAGTAAGGAAGTGTATTGCCCTGAATGGCCGTCACTTTGAACCAGTCGTTTAAAGAAGCGCTGATATTTAATTTACCACATGGGTTCAGCTTTACTTATTTGTTTATTTACTTATTTGTGTTCAGCTATTTCTTGCTATTTAGTTTCCGTAAAGCTGTTCAAGAAGTTAATGTGTAACAATTATTGGTTTCATTGTTTTGATAAACATATAGAAGCAGCTCATATTCGGTTGATTTACATTTGTTTCTTGCCCGCCTCCGTGATGTGAGGTAGCGTGTGTGCCTCATACTCAAGAGGTCGCGAGTTCGAATCTTGCTAAAGATGAGTTTACCTGGATAAGGGTTTTTCCAGGGGTTTCCCTTATCCTACGAAGATGAATGTCGGGTAACTGAGCTCTAAGGACCCTGGATTCATTTGAGCATCATATCACCTGTTTCATTCATTAATTTACTCATTCATTCATTTACTCATGTACTCATTCATTTATTCATTCATCGTTCGATATGAAGTGCACTGTTGTAAGGACAAAAAATATCTGTTTCTTTACTAAAATGTTTTGAAACTAATACTGTTACTAATTTCGCATTCCTTTATTAAATTAAGTTATATATCTTCACAGAGAAACACCATATTGCAAGATATTGTTTGTATTTATCTGTCATTTATAGTGTTCATATTCATTAAAACAGACTACAACAGTTATCGTATTGTCGCGAACCCGATTGCGATAGCACGGCTTGTGTACACAAAGAGCCTGGAGATAAGGAGTATGCCGGAACAAATAAAGATAGCATGAGATAAAAGACCTGCCGGCACAGATAGGGTTACGCTTCTGGAAGGTGATAGAACATTCGATTCCTGTTTGGTCCAGAAATCTCTCGAGATTATCAATGAGGTATTTAAGGGAACAATGACTCACCAAGAGGGGTCGTAAGCAGTAAGCAGTCGTGAGTAGTAAACATTTGTAAAGACATGTAACAAGAGTGTTGTAAACAGTGGAAGTTGAGTAAGCTGTTTGTTATTGTCATCGACCTTGGTGTTGTAGATTGTGATATGTGATGTAATTCTGCTGCTACGCAGTGTGTTTCTACGGAAATAAAGAACATTTAGAATTTCGGCAAATTGGACTTTTAATTCTGCAAACCCCCAAAGTCAGAGTATCTATGCACCAGTAGAAATTATGCACCTTTATATTACGTGGGCAGGACCCACCTGTCAAATAGTATATTTACCTGCCGGTAGAGGGAGACCTCAAAGCTGCTGTCAGCACATAAAATACAATCGCAAGCCGCTAGGGGAATCATATATAAACTCGCTCCATCATTGATGCTATTGATGACGTCAAATTTCACGCAGTAAAATGACAGATAAAAATGATTACCATGTAGACCATGATTGTTTTATCCACTGACACATTTTATTGTACGTTGTTTTAAAACACCAATTGGTGTGAAATCATCAATAATCCATTTGTTTCATTCCTCTCTCATATGCACTTTGAAGAATTTATTTATTGAGACAGCTGTCTCTCCGATCAGCTAGTCTATCAGCCGTACTGATTTAACCCGAAAACAGGATAGCAAGGAATATCCACTACGCACGGTCTTTCTAACTTTCTCAGGCACGAAATTACCCGATTATATCTACTGTGGTTATGAACGTGCTAGCGTCCGCAATATGTGCTGAACCCCATGTGCTGTTTTCAGTGCCAGCGCTTTGGACATAGCAAGGGCTCGTGTAACAATCCATCTCTGTGTGAACGATGTGGCCTTCCGGGTCACGAAGACCCGAGCTGCAGCTGAACACCCTGCTGCATCAACTGTGGTGGAGATCATCCCTCCAGCTCCCGACAGTGTCCACGATTCCTGGACGAAAACAGTATTCAGAAGCTGCGTTAAGGAACGCCTTGCATTTCCTGAGGCACGACGGCGCTTCGAACAACTGAAGCCCGCTACCACCACCGACTATGCATCAGCAGTCTGCTGCACTCCTAATCCTTGTTTCACGTAAGCTTGCCCAGTATCTCTTACCAGTCACGTGACCTAATCACATCTTATTGGCTGCTATTGTGGTAAAGACAGTCGTGCAGTAAAAATTAGTTCGTTATTTAACATGGTGATATATTTATTAATTTTTAGATGAGTCGTATTTATTACACAACTGCTTCACTTTCGCACCTATTTTGAGGACATGTTTCGCAAATCATTGTTTGCATCTTCTGCTCTTATGCGACTAAAGCTTGATCCAGTGGTGTGGGTAATTCTGGAGTTGCTGCTGCCATCTGTTGATTTAGTGATGAACTTAAATGTGGGATTCTCTTCTGGCGGGATTTCAAACTTCATTAGTTGGTTTTTATGTTTTTCTATGTATATTCTCTCCCATAAGACGAGTTCACTATGTTTTTGTACGTATTTTAGTAATTCTGTGCTATCTTCAATTTCATGATTTTCAGACCAGAGATGAGCTGCTATTGCGGACTTATCAATTTTTTTTTGTATCTTAAGTGCCTGAAGTGTTCTTTCTTTCTAGTGCCTATGTTTCTTTTTGTCCTCCCTATAGCAGTAGAAGGCTTGGAAACCATGGACAAAAATATAATTAGGAAAAAGTCATCTCCTATATTGGAAAACTTAATAAATAAAAAACCAGGAAAACATTTGAAACAAATTAAGATAATTAAATCTTTAAGGAAAAAGGATGTAATCTTCTCAAGGGCTGATAAAGGGAACAAAATAGTAATCTTAGATACAGCTACATACAAGGAAAAAGTGTTAGAGTTACTACAACAAAAAGAATTCCAAGAAATAGATTCTAATCCACTCAACCGATGCATAAAAGATGTACAAAAAACCATCATTAATAGTAAAATTTTAACAACTGCAGAACAAAAAACTATCAAACGGGACAACCCTACCCTTGCAAGACTATATGGTTTGCCTAAAATACACAAACCCAACATACCCATGAGACCCATTGTAAATAATTTAAACACTCCTACTTACCTTCTGGCAAAATGGCTGTCCAAAAAATTTCAGTCCTTTCCACAATTCCATACTCTGAGCATAAAAAACTCTTTAGACCTGGTAGAAAAAATTCAAAATCTTAAACTAAAACCTCATGACACTTTCGTATCCTGTGATTTCCGCTCCCTCTTCCCTAGCATTCCATTAGACAAACTTTTGATTCAACTGAAAAAATGGCTAAATTCTATAAACCTAGATGCCAATGCAATAGAAGAATATTTGGCAATGACTGAAATATGTATACATCAAAATTGTTTTGTCTTCGATGGAAAATATTATAAACAAATTTCAGGACTAGCTATGGGAAGCCCGCTATCACCATTTTTGGCCAATCTATACATGAGCTTTTTCGAAACACATATAACTAAAGCCTTCCCTCATATTTTTAAAACATGGTACAGATACGTAGACGACATCTTTGCAATAGTGCCCTTCAAACAAATAGATGATGCTTTGAAACTACTCAACCTGCAAGAACCCAGCATACAATTCACAGTGGAAACTGAAGAGGACTGTACTGTACCTTTTTTGGACCTTAAAATCACAAAAAGCAATGAAAAATTAGAATTTGGTATCCATAGAAAAGCAACACACACAGATAATTACATCAAAGTAAATAGTTTCAACCCAATTCCACACAAACTGCCACCATCAACACTCTCACACACAGATTAGTAAATCTACCCCTCAGCCAGCAAGAATATCAAAACGAATACCATCAAAACGAATACCATCAAATCTTAAAAACTGCAATTAAAAATGGATATGGAAAAAACCTTGTAGATAAAAAACTAAAATCATTCAAACTTCAAAAGAGATTAAAACAGATCACAGCTCTCACACCAATAAAAACAAGAAATTAGATTTGCTAAATTTACTTACCACCCCTGGGCCACAAAAAAGTTCCAAAAAATATTCAAGAAATACAATATAACATTGGCACCAAAAAACAATTACAACATTAAAAACCTACTTCACAGTAATAATACTGATAAGATAAAACCAGAGGAAAAGTCAGACATTTACAAGATTAAGTGTAAAGACTGAAAAAATTTACATAGGGAGGACAAAAAGAAACATAGGCACTAGAAAGAAAGAACACTTCAGGCACTTAAGATACAAAAATATTGATAAGTCCGCAATAGCAGCTCATTTCTGGTCTGAAAATCATGAAATTGAAGATAGCACAGAATTACTAAAATACGTACAAAAACATAGTGAACTCGTCATATGGGAGAGAATATACATAGAAAAACATAAAAACCAACTAATGAACTTTGAAATCCCGCCAGAAGAGAATCCCACATTTAAGTTCATCACTAAATCAGCAGATGGCAGCAGCAACTCCAGAATTACCCACGCCACTGGATCAAGCTTTAGTCGCATAAGAGCAGAAGATGCAAACAATGATTTGTGAGACATGTCCTCAAAATAGGTACGAAAGGAAAGCAGTTGTGTAATAAATACGACTCATCTAAAAATTAATAATTATTTCGCTTCACTGTGGTGTTCCAATACAGTTAAATCTCGATGGTGATATATCTTTATATGTTGGAAGAAAATTGTCAAATTTATATTTTCATAACTGTTTTAATTAAATATATCACGCAACAGAGTTGATTTATCTGAAATGCATGTTAATTCTTAAACGAAGTAAAGAGGAGGTTCCTTTGCTCTCAAGCACATGACACGATAGCACGTGCTTCAGCGGTAGTGGTGACATATTTGTTTATATGACTTATCACTGACCTTGTTTTGAACTGGATTTGTCATATATCGCCATTCGAAGGTTGTTGTGCCTAGTGAGAAAGCTAAATTATTTTATTGATTGTGGATTGCGCGTGTACTTATATGAATAATGGCAGAGTCTATCGCCAGTTTTTCGCTGAAGTATCGCAAGGGTAAATCTTTACAAACAGGCGAAAAAAGAATTGTGTTGCATGTGTTTAATGCACTCATAGAGAAGAATCCGTCTGAGAAGAATCCGTCTTTGTCAGTGAGAGAAGTCGAACAGCTGTGCTCTGAAGTTACAGGTGTGAGTGTTAGATCCGTAGGAACATCGAGAAAACAGGAAAACTTACCACTCCAGGCAAAAGCAGGAATAAACAAAAGCATGTGCTCGGAGAAAATACGTGAAAAGTGCTGTGCGTCGTCATGTGTAGGTACAGTTTTTTCTTTAGAAACAAACTTCCTAACATAAATAACATTTCGTTTCCTGTAAACGAGGATGCAGATTCACCAAATTTCAGCAGATTGCTTATATAGCTGGGGTTTGTGAATGAAAAAAGAGGCAAGAAAAATGTGCTAAAAAACAGAGGCGATGTTGCTGTGTGGCAAAGATGTTATTTAAGGACAGTCAGACTGTACCGAGATACAAGTCGCAAAATATACTACCTTGACGAGACTTGGGAGAATGAAGAACACACGAAAAGTAAGGTATGGCGTGACACGACTTTTAAGACTGAAAGACAAGCATTTTTGAAAGCTATGTGTGCTGGTTTAAAATATCCCAGTGGAAAAGGCTGAAGGCCTTTCATTATAAACTTGTTTCAGTTACATTGCTCAGTCATTCAGTTTCAACTTGCTCAGTTTCATTATAAACTTGTATTTTTGCATGCCTTCATATCCTTATTTGTATGATTTTATTTATCTTCCCGGCAATTATTATGACATTTACTGCAGGTTTAAATGTGACGGAAAGGCACTGCCTATGGCCTATGGCACGAAAGCACTAGCCAATCAGGGCGAGGGGGAAGGTAGTTTAACGCGGAGTGATACATGTTAACGGGGCAAGGTTATATGAAACAGAGTATAATACCACCGTTGCCATCCAACACATCCCTGTCGCTCACGCCTCCACACAGACTGACTTTCTAGCGCCTACTCCCACGTTGCCTCGAACCACATTTATAGCTACCACCAGCACTATTACCACCACCACTTCAGCCTGACAGATGGCACCCAAGCCGTCAAAAAGTACTGCTAACCAAGTAGTGCTTGTAAGAAACCGATCCCGACCACCACATAGATCACGCAGTTGCATACCTTTGAAGACATCTCGGTCTCGCTAAGCGAGCCGAAGGAGTTCTTCTGACTCCCGTACATCTGCAGAGTCGCAGGACGCCAGTGATTTTCGCATCGTGGGCCCTAAGTCATCCAAGGTCAAGAAAAAAAGTAAAGACAACACATTAAATCCCTGTATATGGAAATAATCCAGTGGAATGTCAATGGTTTTCCAGCTCCCACTCAAGACCTACAACATTTAGTCTCTCAACGGTCACCGTCAATTATTTGTCTCCAGGAAACCCACTTGCATTCCAATCACTCGTTACACCTTCACTCTTTTTCGGCGTTGCTACCCTAGTGGCGCCTAACATTTCACTACGCCATTGCAAGCTGTTGCCGTTCGGATACAGATGGAGAGCATCAGTTTTACCATCTGTAACGTGTACCTGCCTCCGCTCTGTATAATTCAAGAGCGGGATCTTATAGCTCTATTGGCTCAGCTCCCCTCACCACTACTCCTTGTGGGAGATTTGAATGCCAAACACATGCTCTGGGGATCCGACATTGATGACGCCCGTGGATGCCTCCTAGTAGACGTCTTCGATACGTCTGGCCTGCTTCTGCTGAATACTGGTGACCCGACATTCCTATCATCTGCCTATGGTACACATTCCATACTAGACCTTTCTTTCTGCAGTCCGGCATTAGTTCCACTACTTGATAGGTCAGTACTTTCCGACCTCTTTAGGAGTGATCATTACCCCATTAACATTCATTTTTCTGGCCGCCACTGTGTACCTTCTCGACATCCTCGCTGGATTATTTCTAAAGCCAACTGGGGAAAATTTCATTCCCTCATACACCTCATCGATGATGGTTTGGACACCATTGATGCAATGGTCGAATATTTTACTTGTTCTATCCTGCTCTCCACAGAATACAGCATTCCTCGAGGTTCATCTACACCACGTCGTATCCCTGTACCCTGGTGGTCTGAGGAATGCAGTTTGGCTGTCAGAGCACGCAAACGTGCTTTGTGCGCTTTTCAGCGGCACCCGACGGAATGAACTTCGTCTTTGAACGTTCTTGCGCTAGGGCACGTTTTATACTGCACAATGCAAAGCGAAAATCATGGGAAGCCTATGTGTGTTCCCTTTCCCGTCGCAGCTCTACCCAATAGGTATGGTCAGCTGTTCGGCGGATGTATGGCAAGTATTGCCGGACGGTCATTCCCAGACTTACCATCAACGGTTCCTTGCGCACCACCGAGCAGGAATAGCTGAAGTTCTAGCCACCACATTTGCTGCTACTAGCCAAACAGCCCAATATGACACCCTCTTCCTTCCTATCGAGGAATCGGCGGAGCGGATAACACTTAATTCTAATAGTGACTGTACTGAGCCGTATAACCAACCTTTTACCGCTGTCGAGCTCGGCCGTTCTCTAGCGTTAGCAAAAGATTCTTCTCCAGGTCCCAATGACGTACACAGACAGATGCTGCTACATCTTCAATCTGAGGCGCTATCTTTCCTCTTAAACATCTATAATTGCATTTGGCATGAGCGGGTTTTACCCTGCTCCTGGCAAGAGGGTAGTCATACCAATCCCTCGACCCGGAAAGGATCGTACCCTTCCATCTAGCTGCTGCCCCATTTGCCTGACGAGTGTCATCTGTAAGACCTTCGAGCGAATGATAAACACTCGGTTAAATCGGTGGCTGGAAACCCATAACCATCTGTCCAACTTGCAATGCGGTTTTCGTCGCCATTGCTCTAGTGTTGATAATCTAACATGCCTTGAGGGTTATATTTCTGATGCCTTTGTAGTGAAACAGCATGTCATGGGCCTGTTCCTCGATCTGGAGAAGGCCTATGACACCACTTGGCGGTATGGCATACTCCGTAACCTACATGGTTACGGTATGCGTGGTCACCTACTCGAATTCATATGCAACTTTTTAAATCTTTGCTGTTTTCGTGTCCGCATAGGAAACACGATATCACGGGAGCGGATATCCACTTTCACCGCCCATGTGGTATTCACCCGCCCCCTGATCTCCATTTGAACGGCACACCCCTGCCGTTTGTCTCGCACTTGAATTTGTTGGGCCTCTACTTGGACAGACAACTCACCTGGGAGCACCACATTTGCCAACTTCGAGCCTCTTGCGATCGTTCTCTTTGGGTGCTGAAGGTTTTATCTGGAGCATCTTGGAGGGGGAGGGCGATCACACGGTAATTTGAGGCTTAACCACTCCCTGGTTTGGTCCAAGCTGGACTACGGCAGTTTTATTTATGGCGCAGCGACCGCCTCCAAACTTCACCTTTTAGACACCGTGCATCATACTGGTATCCGTCTTGCCACAGGAGCTTTCCACACAAGTCGAGTCGACTGCCTGTATGCAGACTCAGGCAAACCTCCGCTCTATATTCGTGCCCCTCAAAATCCAACTTCTGCGGTCGTCGTCCCGAGGGGTGGGCAACAGGAAGTAGGGGATTGACTGATGGGGTGATGTACGGTGGGGACTTGGTGTACCCCAGGACCGCTACGGCTGCCGCGAAGGCCCATCAGTAACCCCAAAAACTGGCAGAAGAGGCTCTGGTGTTCCTCCCCAGGGACCTACTACGGTAGGTACGGGATTGGCGATCCCGGGGTCCCTAGCCACTCACCTCAATTCATCCCCTTCACCTCCATCATCTGCGCCACGTTCTGCTACTGCTGATCAGTAACCATCATCTTCTTTCCGTTCTAGTTTTTTATTATAATTATTAGCACTTAAGGTCTTAGGTTTATAACTCCTGTCTCACCAGCAGCGATCTCTCCTATCTCCGTGGTTCTGTCCCACGGTTTTCAGCACAGCTTCCGACATGTGTGCTCTCCGGAGTTCTCAAAAGTGAAGGTTGAGCGGACCCTTTGCACTGCCCCTATGTGTAGCCTTAGGTGCGGAGCCCGTCTACACTGTCAAGTACACCCACATAGCTCCTAGAGGCCCCGGTCTGTGTTAATCTCCCGACGGCCGTGCGCCGTTGCGTTAGTATCATGAACCGGACGTGTTACCGCTGACGGAACCCCGGTGTAATCAACCACAAGTCCCCTGAATCTGCGCGGCCTAGAGTGGGGAGCCACAGGCGGTTATTCCTGTGGTAGGGGCTTAAAGCCGGGGTGTGCGTGGTGAACGGTTTACCCATATGGACAAGCAGTGGATATGGAAGGGTAGCTGTTCTGAGGTACAAATGAGATTGGTCATGGGTGGGATCCCCATGATGGCACAGACCGTGAAGATTCAGTGTCTTTCTTTGTTTAACCCCCGGATGGCAGGCTGACGCCGACGGTTCCGGATGGGGGTCTGTATCATAATTTCTCCGCACAAAACCTCTTTCACGGACCCTTATTTAGTGATGACATTGACTTGTGATGGGGAAACTTTTAAAGATGTTAGTCCATTCTATATTAAGCACGAACTTGACAAAATCAGCGGCCCGGTCAAAAACGCTACGCGTCTCCGAGACGGCACCTTACTATTAGAGAGCACCAGTGCAGACCAATCTCATAAACTGCAAAAAGCGACCTTGTTGGGCTCCTACCCTATTCGGGTAACCCCACACAAAACGCTTAACACCTGTAGAGGAGTAGTCACCACCTCCAGCTTAGATGATCTTGCGAATGAAGAAATAGTAATTTGCCTCTCTGATCAGCTTGTTTGTCAGGCGTACCGGCTAACACGAAAACAAGATGGCAAGGAGTACCCATTACGTACGGTTTTTCTTACTTTCGCCGGGACTAAGTTACGCGAGTACATCTATTGCATCTATGAACGTGCGAGCGTCCGCCAGTATGTCCCGAACCCCATGCATTGTTTCCAATGTCAGCGGTTCGGACATACTAAGATCACGTGTACCAATCCTGCTCTTTGTGAGCAATGTGGCATATACCTTGTTTCACGTAAGCTTGCCCAGTATCTCTTAACGGTCACGTGACCTAATCACCTCTCATTGGTTGCTGTGGTGGTAATGACTGTCGTGCGGTAAAAATGAGTTCGTTATTTAACATGGTGATATATCATTATATGTTGGAAGAGAATTGTCAAATTTATATTTTCTTAACCGTTTTAATTAAATATATTACGCAACAGTTGATTTATCTGAAATGCATGTTAATTAAACGAAGTCAAGAGCAGGTTCCTTTGCTCTCAAGCACATGACACGATAGCACGTCATTTAGCGATAGTGGTGACATTTGTTTATATGACTTTTATCACTGACCTTGTTTTGAACTGGATTAGTCATGCATCGCCATTCGAGAGTGCGGGAGCTAAATTATTTTATTAATCGTTTACTGCGCATGTACTTATTAAATGTATAATGGCAGAGTCTACCGCCAGTTTTTCGCTGAAGTATCGCAAGGATAATTATTTACAAACAGGCGAAAAAAGAATTGTGTTGCATGTGTTTAATGCACTCACAGAGAAGAATTCGTCTTTGTCAGTGAGAGAAGTCGAACAGCTGTGCTCTGAGTTATAGGTGTGAGTGTTAGATCCATAGGAACATCGCGACATGAAATTGAGGAAACAGGAAAACTTAACACTCCAGGCAAAAGCAGGAATAAACAAAAGTGCGTGCTCAGAGAAAATACGTGAAAAGTGTTGTGCGTCGTCATGTGTGTAGTTTTTCTTTAGAAACGAACTCCCTAACATAAGTAACATTTCGTCTGCTGTAAATGAGGATACAGATTTACCAAATTTCAGGAGATTGCTTATACAGCTGGGATTTGTGAATGAAAAAAGAGGCAAGAAAAATGTGCTAAAAGACAGGCGATATTGCTGTGTGGCGAAGACGCTATTTTAAGGACAACCACACTGCACCGAGATACAAATCACTAAATATACACGAAGAACACACGAAAAGTAAAGTATGGTGTGACACGACATTTAAGACTGAAAGACAAGCATTTTTGAAAGGTATGTGTTCTGGTTTAAAAATCTCAGTGGTAAAGGCCAAAGGCCTTTCATTATAAACTCTTTCAGTTTCATTGCTCAGTCATTGTGTTTCAATTTGCTCAGTTCATTATAAACTTGTATTTTTGCATGCCTTCATATCCTTATTTGTATGATTTTGTATGATTTTATTTATCTTCCCGGCAATTATTACGAAATGTGACGGGAAGGCACCGCCTATGGCCTATGACGCGAAAGCATTAGCCAATTAGGGCGAGGGGGAGGGCTGTTGAACGCGGAGTGATACATTTCAGCCGGGCAAGGTTATATGAAACAGATATTACCGACACACGACGATCCAAACTGCAGTCGAACACCTTGTTGCGTGAACTGTGGCGGCAGTCATCCCTCCAGCTCGCGACAGTGCCCTAGATTCATGGATGAAAAAAGTATTCAGGAGCTACATGTAAAGGAACGCCTGACTTTTCCAGAGGCACGACGGCGCTTTGAACAACTAAAGCCTGCTACTACTACTGGATATGCATTAGCAGCTCGCCGGACTCCTAATACCACTGTTGCTGTTCAACACGTCCCTGTCGCCCACGCCTCCACGCAGACTGACTTTCTAGCCGTTAAACCCACGTTGTCTCACACTACTTGTATCTCCACCAGCACTACCTCCGCTTCAGCCATACAGACTCCAGCTACCAAGCCATCAGCGAGTACTAACCATCCCGTAGTAAATGTGAAAAACCGATCGCTGCCACAACATAGATCGCGAAGTCGCTCGCCTTCTATGAGATCCCGGTCTCGTTCTACGAGCCGTAGGAGTTCTGACTCCCGAACATAAGCAGAGTCACAGGAGTCTAACGATTTTCGAATCGTAGGGCCCAAGTCAGCCAAAGTCAAGAAAAAAGTTAAAACGATCCGTTAAAAACTCTTTATGGAAATAATCCAGTGGAACTTCAATGGTTTCCGAGCTCGCGTTCAAGACCTACAGGTCTTGGTTTCTCAACGGTCACCATCAGTTATTTGTCTCCAAGAAACCCATTTGCATCACTATCACTCATTACAGCTAAGCTCTTTTTCGGTATTTAGGGGAGACTCCGTTGCAGGCACACGAGCAAGCGGTGGCGTTGCTACTTTAGTGGCACTTAATATCTCTGCCACCAATATACCCTTAACCACGCAAGCTGTCGCTGTTCGTATACAGCGGGAGAGCATCTCTTTTACCATCTGCAACATTTATCTGCCTCCGCTCTGTGTAGTTCAAAAGCAGGATCTTCAGGATCTTTTGGCTCAGAGCCGCGCCGTGGCTCAGTGGTTAGACCGCTTGGCTCTCACCAAGGCGGCCCGGGTTCGATCCCAGGCGACCGCAAAGTGAGATTTGTGTTGGACAACACGGCGCTGGGGCGGGTTTTCTCCAGGACCTCCGGTTTCCCCCGTCTCATTTCACCGGTGCTCCATCTTCATCTCATGTATCATCAGTGTCACCGCCTGCGGTGCCGTATGTAGTAAAAGCGGGCGTTAAACACTACACACATTTCCCCTCACCGTTACTCATATTGGGAGATCTGAATGCCAAACACACGCTCTGGGGCTTCGACATTGTTGATGCTCGGGGCTGCCTCATAGTAGATGTGTTCGATTTGTCCGACCTGATTCTGCTGAACACTGGTGACCCGACATTCTTGTCATCCGCTTATGGTATGCACTCGGTACTAGATGTCTCTTTCTGCAGCCCGGTATTAGTTCCACTCCTTGATTGGTCTGTGCTTTCCGACCTCTTTGGGAGTGATCATTACCCAATTAACATCCATTTATCCGGCCGCCACCATGCGCTGGATTATTTCCAAAGCTGACTGGGAAAAGTTTCATTCCCGTATACACCTCACCGACAATGGTTTTGACACCGTCGATGAAATGGTGGAATATTTTATATGTTCCATCCTGCTCGCCGCTGAATCCAGCATTCCTCGAGGTTCTTCTACCCCACGTCATACCCCTGTACCCTGGTGGTCTGAGGAATGCCGTGTGGCTATAAAAAACGTGCTTTGCGGCTTTTTCAGTTGCACCCGACAGAAAAGAACTTCGTTGCTTTTAAACGTTCTCGAGCTAGGGCACGTTTTGTGCTTCGCAATGCGAAACGAAGATCCTGGGAAGCCTGCATGTTTTCCCTTTCTCGTCGCAGCTCCGCCAAACAGGTATGGTCAGCTGTTTGGCAGATGTATGGCAAGTATCGCCGGACGGTCATTCCCGGACTTGCCCTCAACGGTTCCATCTGCACTACCGAGCAAGATATAGCCGAAGCCCTTGCCACCTCATTCGCTGCTACTAGCCAAACGGCTAGTTATGATGCCCTCTTCCTTCCTATCAAAGAAGCTGCGGAGCGAATAAAACTTAATTTTAATAGCGAATGTAATGAGCCATACAACCAACCTTTTACTGCTGCCGAGCTTGCACATTCTTTAGCCCTAGCTAAGGACTCTTCTCCCAGTCCCGATGACAACTACAGACAGATGCTGCTACATCTGCCACCCGATGCGCTCTCTTTCCTTTTAGGCATGTATAACCGCATCTGGCATGAGCGGGTTTTTCCATCTTCCTGGCAAGAGGGTGTTGTCATCCCCATCCCTCGACCCGGAAAGGACCGCACACTTCCATCTAGCTACCGCCCTATTTGCCTGAGTGTCGTCTGTAAGACCTTTGAGCGAATGGTAAACTCTCGGTTGGTGTGGTGGCTCGAAATCAATAACCAGCTGTCCAACCTTCAATGCGGTTTTCGTCGCCATCGCTACAGTGTTGACAATCTAACACGCATTGAGGCTTACATTCATGACGCCTTTCTACTGCAGCAGCATGTGGTGGGAGTTTTCTTTGGCCTGGAGAAGGCCTATGACACCACTTGGCGGTATGGCATACTACGTAACCTCCACAGTTACGGTATGCGAGGCCACTTACCGGAATTTTTAGGTAACTTTTTAGCACTACGTCGTTTTCGTGTCCGTATAGGGAACAGAATATCAAGGGAGCGGATCCAGGAGAATGGTGTACCTCAAGGGTCGATTCTCAGCGTCGCCCTTTTTGCCGTGGCTATTAATGGCATTACTAATGTCGTTCGCGGCGGAATTCCATCGTCCCTGTATATTGACGACTTCGCTATATATTATCGTTCTTGTAACTTAGATCATATAGAGCGTCAACTGCACTTGACCATCAACCAGCTGGCAGCCTGGGCGCTTCGAACTGGCTTCCGTTTTTCGCCTGCAAAGACAGTGTGTCCACTTCCATCGTCTACGGGGTATTCACCCTCCACCTGATCTTCACTTGAATGGCACACCCCTGCCGTTTGTCCCACACTTGAAATTCTTAGGCCTCTATTTGGACAGAAAATTGACTTGGGAGCATCATATCCGACACCTCCAAGCCTCTTGTGATCGTTACCTCCGGGTGCTCAAGATTTTATCTGGGGCATCTTGGGGGGGCTGATCGGACGGTGATGTTGAGGCTATATCGCTCCCTGGTCCAATCCACGCTGGACTACGGCTGTTTTATTTATGGCGCAGCGACCGCCTCTAAACTTTGCCTTTTAGACACCATACATCATACAGGTATCCGCCTTGCCACAGGAGCTTTCCGCACAAGTCGCGTTGACTGCTTCTATGCTGACTCCGGCGAGCCTCCACTTTATATTCGTTGCTCGACACTACTCTGTTCATACGTTGCGAAGCTGGCAAGTTACCCAAACCATCCATGTTTTAAACCAGTTCTGCATCTCGATTTAGCCCACCGTTATATGCACCCTGGTTCTCGGACTCGCCCAACCAGAATAAGATTCCGAGAACTCTCCCGTACACATGACCTCCGAATGCCTCGCGTGGAGCGGTCGTTTCTGGGTTGTTCTCCAGCGTGCGCAGTTCGATCGCGCTCATTCGACCAACTCTAGACTAGCTACCCCACATTCGGTATTTCAACAACTTTTTGCCGAACTACTGGGCCGTTACTGTAAACTATGTTCCATCCTTTACAGACGGTTCCCAGTTAAGTAGCACTACGGGTTGCGCGTTCTTCATTAATGGTGAGGCTCATAAATTTTGCCTTCTGGTCTCCACTTCCGTTTTTTCTGCAGAGCTGTAT
The DNA here is from genome assembly GCA_030765055.1 of Mantis religiosa. Taxonomy (NCBI): domain Eukaryota; kingdom Metazoa; phylum Arthropoda; class Insecta; order Mantodea; family Mantidae; genus Mantis; species Mantis religiosa. The sequence goes on from CM060948.1 coordinate 176,742,888, forward strand.
GCCATCTTCTATTTGCTCCTTTTTATTTGGAAGTTGGTTCCTGGTTATTTTATTGTCTGCACTGACTCTTCAGGCCTTGCAACAGCACATTGCCGCTCACACTCTAGTTTTAAAAATACAGGCTCTGATCTCACAAATGCTCAGTTGTGATACCATTTTGTTTTTACTTGGACCCCAGGCCATGTGGGCATTTCTGGAAACGAGGAGGCAGACGCGGCTGCTAAGTCCGCTTGCCGTTTGCCCTGGAGTTTAACAACTTCGGTGCCATACCAGGATGTGCAATGTTTTTTCCGTTGCCAGCTCCTATCTGCTTGGCAGCACTCCTGGACAGCTTTGGAAGGCACACAACTCCAGGAGATAAAGGAGAGCATGCAACCCTGGCCAGCCTCCTGTAGGGATAACCGGCGGGCCGAGGTGATACTCACCCGGCTGAGAATTGGGCACATACGTGTGACTCATGGCCATCTGTTAAGTGGGGAACCGGCCCCTGTGTGTGCTCCGTGTGCAGTACGCCTCAGTGTGCAGCATGTATTGCTCATTGCCTGCAGTACGCTCCTGTTCGTCAATCTTTGGGCTTTGGGACTAAATTGCACGGTGTTTTAGGGGATGGCCCAGTAGCTGTGGTTAAGGCACTGCGGTTTGTTGCTGAAATCAGTTTTAATAAACAAGTCTGACTTGGATTTTATCTTTGTTACTTTAAGAGATTTTAAATTTTTAGTCCGGTGATTGGTTATTGTTTAGCTTTGTACTCTGAACTTCGTGCCTTTTATTTTTTAATTTTAACCTTTGGATGTACTTTTGATTGTTGGGTGTTTTTATTTTATTTTACCTTTTAGCTTAGTTTGTGTGGCTTTTAGCTTTTAGTGTTAACTTCGGGCCCAAATGACCTCGTCGACGGGACCTAAAACACTACACACTCACTCACTCACTCATTCACTCACCTTAAGTAACAGATGGCCAAAGGAAAATGGAATTAGAAACTGTTAAATAAAAAGAAATCACAGAAAAGGTAAAATAATCTAATGAGAAATTAAACAAATTAGAAGAGGTGGATGCAGTTCATGTTCATCATGCACTTAAAAATATGCATAAGTGAACAATGACAATGAGGATGTACTCCTTAATGAACAGCAAGTGTATAGCAATTATGGGTTCTCACAGACTTAGGAAATGTATCTTGAAAACACAAATATAAACCACACACCAAATTTCCATCTAGCAATGCAGCCTACTGTAAGCAACTTATGTCCAAGATTAAAGCTCCAGTTTTTGATGATGAAGATTCACAATGTGAAGCAAATTCTTTGAGAGATTGAGAAGTATATCAAATAAAAATAATTCCATATGAACTAGGGATGTATGTAATACAAAATAACCTTAAAAAATGGGTTGCTGAATGGTGTCATACTAGTAGGTGATGAAACCTAACATGCCACTGTTGGCAATGGCAATCAGTTCAGATTCAAATCAGAATTTAACTAATCATAGGCAAATACAATCCTTAAGATAGTTTAACAATGGCTGATTATTTCATGTATGCAGTAAATAAAGCTCAAATATCTGATCCATGTATGAGTGGTCAGGAAATTATTTGCTTGGTAACCATTTTGTAGAAAATACTACAAACAATCTGATAATAGCAAAATCTATAAACTTTTCAGACATAATCAAATTACTAACAAGACAAGCAAAAGAAAGACAGTGCACAAGTAAACAGGTGTATCCACTTAGACATGATAGTAACAGAACAAATAATGAAAACAGAAGAGGGCAATTATGACGTGCAGAACAGCTAAAGTGAAAACTATACATTTTCAGAATCAAAATTACTGGAGAGGAAGGGAGACACTAACATCTTACAGAAATAATCAAACTTCTAATAATGTGAGAATACACAATGGGAACACAATGCCATGAATTGATGATACAGTGCAAAAAAATAGAAAAAAAAAAAAGAAAATTCATTTTAACCATTTCAGACCAAAAATGGTTATTGAAGAAGCATGCAAATAAACTACATGACGTTTCAAAGTCTGTGATTAACAGTATGCAAATAATGCATACTATGGTATGTAATTTCAAGGGCATTTCTGAGAATCCAGGAGGAACTAACAAACTTAGAGAATGGAAACCATGAAAATTCTCAATGGCAACATTGGCAACATTTGTATCTGCTGAAAATGATATAGAAGAAATGATTGAAACTTCCTACAAAAAAGGAATGACAATATGGAAAACTACACAAGTTTATGCCAAGGTTCCAGACCATAACCTCAGACGACATAATTTCAACTTAAAGAGCTCTTAAAGTTATGTAACAGTATAAACTGGATGGAAAACAGAATAACAAGTATAACACAGATATGCAGCTAGAATTATTAAATCCACCACTAATAGAGCTAGAGATATATGATGCACTTCATAATGTAATGATAGACGCCAGTGTATCAACATTGTATGTGCAAGAAATGGTGTGTACATCTATGCCATTCGAACAGGCACTTATAATACCTCCCAGTTTGTAATGAACTATGGTGTAGCAGGTGGAAAACATCAAGAACACATCAGATTCCAAGTGTGTTAAATATGAAACTAGATGAATAGCAGCATGAATTTATTTTGCTAGCAGTATCTAGAGTACAAACAATGTGATATTAAGATGTTAAAAAAAAAAAAAAAAAAAAAAAAAAAAAAAAAAAAAAAAAAAAAAAAAAAAAAAAAAAAAAAAAGTAAACCAACCGATACAGGGAGGAGATGTGGTCAGCGTCACGGCACCCCTCAGCTGGAAAGTTAGCTTTCTAGACCAAAGTTTGCTACCTAGCTTACCTCCTCACTTTCCTCATGATGCTGAATGAGCACCTCTTCTATACCCAGGACTTAAAATCCACTCCCCCAGGAGTGGGATCGATCCCAGATGCAGTCCGTTGCAGGGAACCAAAGCACAACACAACACACTAGCCCACTATGCCATGGTGCAAGACAATATTAGGATATAGTCTCCTAAATTATTGGAGAACCAAGCTATACTTTGATGTGTGAAGGTAATAGAGATGTAGATAAAGATGTAGTATTTCCCTTAGTGCAAGTGGAATTTACAGTGAGCAAATATTACCATATAAGATGATTGTGAGCAAAAGATGAGAACAATTCTTCATTGAGTTTATAAATAAATAATTAATATCATTATATACATGGTGTTCATGTTTATTTATTTCCCGCCCTCTGATAGAGCAAGAATGATGTCATAGTTGACTGGTGAGTCTATCTTGAAATCATAGTGCCCTGTACGGAGAAAAAGTGGTAATTTTTGCATAACAGTAAACACGCTCTTGAGTGTGGTTGTGTTGGTTGTGTTGGTAACGAATACAACCAGCCTCTCCTTTCACCCCTCTAATGGTAATCGTGACTAACATTCTAGTACATACATATGTATAAGTAGCACGTTTCTACTCTAAGAGCACTACATCTTCATGGTTGAATGCTACTTTCATACCGGCATTAAAATTGGAGCGCCATATAAATACAATTTAAACCGCTTCATAGAGTTTATGCAATGCTATCCAGCATTCAGACAAGTCCCTCGGAGCATAATGTCAAAAGGATCCAGCTACCTTTAAATTGACATACTTTTGTTTGCAACATAAACATCTTACGTCTTATGAGTATATGATATAAATTTTTTGTCATTCTCATGCTTAATTAAAATGTCTATTAATGTTGGTATCCCTATGTCTTTAAAAACCAATATGTGCATCAAACATTTCCAGATACAGGATTAGTTAGTTGCAAAAAGAGTGGTACTGGACGCTATAAAGTGACTGGTCCCAGTCTAGAAGTAATAAATATAATAAATATTATAAATATATAATATAAATAATCTGTTTCTTTCCTGCCTCCATGGTGTGATGTGTGTGTGCCTCACACTCAAGAGGTCACGAGTTCGAGTCTCGCTAAAGATGAGTTACCTAGATAAGGTTTTTTCCAGGGTTTTCCCATATCCTACAAAGACGAATGTTGCGTAACTCTGAGCTCTAGGGACCTGGACTTCAACATCATATCACCCATTTCATTCATTAATTTACTTATTCATTTATTCAGTCATTGTTCGATATGATGTGCACTGTTGAAAGGACAAAAGAAATCTGTTTATTTACTAAAATGTTTTGAAACTAATACTGTTATTAATTTGGCATTCCTTTATTAAATTATATTAAGTTATATATCTTCACAGAGACACACCAAATTGGAAGATATTGTTTGTATTTATCTGTCATTTATAGTGTTCACATTCATTAAAACAAACTACAACAGTTATTGTATCTATGCACCAGGCGAAATTTCGCACCTTTATATTACGCAGGTGGGACCCACCTCTTAAATAGTATATTTATCTGCCAGTAGAGGGAGACCTCAAAGCTGCTGTCAGCACATCAAATACGATTGCAAGCTGCTAGGGGAATCATATACAAACTCGCTCCATCAGCGATGCTATTGATGTAAAATTCTGCACTGTAGAATCACAGATATAAATGAACACAGTGTATACATATATAAAATGGTATAATTTTTATTAGTGAAATTCTACTGTCAAATGCCAATGACTTATGTCATAAGGAATTCTGCATTGAAATACTTTGCATATTTGAAAGTAATGAGTCGGTAATTCAAACACAAACATCACTTAAATTGTGTTTGAATTACCGACTCATCACTTTCAAATGTTAAATACATCACTGTTTCTAACCTTTTGCTTCAAATAATACTTTGCATATTGTATGTCAGAGAGAATTATAAAAATTCTCTAGAGGAAAATAAAAATTTAGATTTCCCAAAAAATGAGAGCTGGAAAAAGTGCTGGTTTGAACATAGGTGTAAGGTATTGAGGGGGAAAACAGTCCTTGTAATTCCTTTCATGGAAGTGTTGAAAACAGTGTTGTTGTATAAATAATAATCACAAAGCTAGGCTGATTCTAAATATGATTGGGTAGAAGTGGATAAAGATTTGTTAATTATAAATATTTAATTAAAAATGTACATATATGTTAACATTAAAAACAAATAGTATCAGTTATTTCCAAAGGTGAATTTATCAATAATTTCTTGAGGTTAGTTTATATACATACAATGTTTAAGAGAAACCAAATTGGCAATTAGTATAACCTATTACTGTTTTGGATGGACGGACGGACGAACAGACAGACAGACAGTGTGCGTGGGTGGGGGTGGGTGGATGGGTGAGAAATAGGTTGTTGTATTAAGAGCATTAATGGCCCAGTAGTTGAGCACCCTTAAATATTCATCATCATGATCATCACCATCAATCATCTTGCTATATGAAGGAAATATTAGATGATGTAACAAATTGTGAAACAAAATCTCAAGCATCAAAAAGATTTTAAATTATGAGAATATTAATGAATAAAAAGTGTTGAAATTTAATTCTACAAGTGGTAGAGGTGTAGAAAAAGTACTGTGAGTTAACAGGAAAATATCTGCTCTGTACATAATTAAGTAGTTCTTCAAGGATATACTTGCATAAAGCAACAACAGTTGCATTATGTTGAGAAGTACCTAAATTTTGCTAACCATAACAAATAATTATTCCAACACACAATTAAGTGGAATATCTTGAAAGCTAAATAATAAATAATTCAGGATTATTGTTAAACATTTTTGTGTTAAACATGTATTATCACATAATTTTCAAATAATTACATTACGTTCATTTAGACAAGAAATGTTTGTATAAAATATTTGCAGTTTATTCAGATTTTGTTTCTAGAGAAATAATAAGTAAAATATTTTATTGTTCAGGAAAACATGTAGTACTGATATTTTTAATTATGAAATAAGTAAAATTAATTTTTCAGCTAGAAAGGAATTAATAGATTTTGTTAAACTTTCTTTGAGAAGTAATAAATACAATTATAGTTAATCATTAATTTAATAATTTGGAAGCATAAATTATTTTTCTATTGTTGAAACTTGTATATATATTTCTGAAATAATGTTTAATTCAGTTCAGTTACAGTTTGAAAGACTTGTTTGTTTTGATACCCAAATTCAGCCATAACTATTCCAATTGACTTGAATGTTACTTATTAAAGTTACTTACAATCTAATTGAGTTTGTAGTGCATTAATGCCTCTTTGGTTTCCCCTAACAAATTTTCACTTAGAATATGTTTAGATGGTTGTTTCAATTATCAGTTGTATATTAATTGGTGTCTGGAAGGGTAGCCTTAAACCTTGTTTCTTATTATCTTGCCCTGCTGATATGTATTGTTTCTTTCTATTTTTTCACATTGGCTAATGTACACCTTTGAGTGGCAGTGATGATGACAACCCTGTGCAGGGCAAAGTCAAATGACAAAAATGATGTAAACATTCTGGGATGATTAGAACCTGGAAGTTTAGCCAAAAATTTGTGAAGTTAATTGTGAACGAGGTATAGAGCGCCAGTGGAGTTAGTCATCAACTTGTGCTGTTGGTAAACAGAAGAGAGAGGAAAATGGGCCTTTAGTGTCTAACTTTAATGCAGACACAGTAGTTTTTGTGTGCAATGCGAATGGTGGGAGCAGACATCCACTTCTGGAAAGTAGAAAATAGTTATTTCTTGCAGTTTTTAGAATAATATACAGGAAAAATATTGCAATCTGAGTTCACAATATGCAAGGAATACCTAAGGCTGTGCTATGAAGACATACTTCAGGATATTAGAAACTCTGGTTAGACTATGGTTTTCCTTAGATGAAACAGACTGTAGTGCATGTAATTGTTGGTACATTTAGGCATATGCACATACATTATGTAGTATTGTCATAACTAATTGAAGCAGTCAGAATCAGAAGTTGTTAAGTCAGTGTTTCAAAATTGTGCAGGAGAACTGCTCAAAGTTTTCAAAAGTTGTTTTAAATACCAAAATAGTAATACAAATGAAAGAATTTTATGTGATGGGTCCGTTTGGAGGTACAAAGTACTGTGTTGAAGTGTTTCTCATGGTTAGACTTATGTAGCATGTGTGACAGGATATTTTATTATTAGGACTTAACAACTTTTAATTCAAAATTAACAGCTTCTGATTCTTAATGTTAGAGTTTTTCCATTATACAATTTTATGATATGTAGCCATGGATAAACTATTACTTTATTTTCACCAATACATATCTACTATGGACTAATCCAGTATGCACTTCATGGATTGACATACAACATTGTCATCAAAACATCAGTCCATCTCTTCTACATCACGTCCATGTCATTGTGTCATAAAATGTGGTACCTTCTGGCAGAGTGAGATGTTCCAGTGGTGAACGAACATTGTAATATTTTGCCTTAATCTTCTGAAACCTGTCTGGTGTTTTTTTGCACTATCACATGCCTTGTGTAAGGCTTGCAACCTCATTACTCTCCTCAAAAGAGACTGGGGATGATAAAATGAGGAAGGCATTGTGTGACAAACTTCTGGTACACATCCTCTTTGGAAATACACAGCCCGGATTAAAGTGAATTCAGGAATACTTCTTACAAGGACATGGTCGAGGGCATCTTTGAATCCAAAAACTTCAACTACTGGAGTCCCATCATGTTCCCTGTTATCGGTCAGTGGACATTTGACATGGACAACATCAATGGGCTTCTTCTGTGGTGAATCTTGATCAGTTTCACCCATGTGAAAGGGACTAAGACTTTATCCATTGATCGTTTCTTCTTCTCATATTGTCAAAAATTCTTTCAATAGGCATGAAAGAGTGCCCTGGTATTGGGAAGTACAGATAAACTTTCTGAAAGTGCACTTGAGGAATGTCTAAAAATGTCTAATGTCTAAATGTCTTACCTAAAATGTATCAACATGTGATATCAAAGAGCTTGGGTGGCACAGTGTAGTTGCACCACTAAAGGGCTAATGTGGCAACTACTTGACTTAATATCTAACTCGAAAAGGCTGACTTAACAACTTTTATTTCTGAAATTGATGCCCATTCAACATGCCAGGGTCATTATATGTTCGACCTAACATCTTCTAATCCGCAAATCTTTTAGCACTATTACAGAACTGGTATTCAGAGTGCTTATCGTGTGTTTAACAGGAATCTCAAAAACATTGACTTAACTTCTGAATCTGAGTGTTTCAATTTGCTTACTGTGCACATTTTAAATATTAATGATTCGTTTGTTTATATTTATATATCCAGAAAAGATAGTTTGTTTTGTATAATTTATGAATAAATGTGTAACATATCCTATGACACTGTATCCATTGTGTGACTGATAGATTACCGTTGCCCGTGACCTTGGTTGTATGAGTACATGCCCTACTGCATGGCATTCAACCCTCTCCCCTCTTTATGAGACTTAGCTAGTATATAACCCTGTCACTACTAACCTGTTGTATTGTTTTTTGGCTAAACTTCCAGGCTGTAGTGATGATAGATGCACATGGTTCCATCATGCTGAGCTGCAGGTTTAAAATGAAAGACCCTCTTATTATTTGTTGATAATTTACATATATTTCAGATGCATTAAGTGTTACATATATTTGTTTATATGCTTATGAAAATATAAATTGTATGATTCTCTTTGAATATATTAAGATAAACAATCATGTTAAATAAGGACATATTTTGCATCATAACCGCCAATGAGAGATGACTAGTGCATGTGACAGTTACGAGATATTTGGAACAGGGTTTAGTTCAGTGTTAGTTGGAATGTCATCTGTTTTTCTAGTGGCAAACTTCAGTCATCTATTGCCAGAATTCCACAATTCATTTCTGAGTATGCATTTTTTCTGTTCTTTAAATTCAGTTAGTTTTGGCATGTTTCAAAAGCACTTTTTCCATTTAATGTTATCTTCTGTTGACCAAACATGATGAACTACTGGAGATGAATATCTGCTTAAGTTTTAAATTTCTTAGGTGTTTCTTTAGTCTGGTTTATTGGCTACTCTTGATTTTTCTGCCTGCAGATGTTAGTACATCCAGTACTGAATTATGGGATCCCCTTCCAGAATCATTGGGAATACAAGTGATAATGAAGATGAATATCCTTGAAAAGTGCTTTCAGTGAAAACTTAGGAAGTGAAATAAAAGTGTCATCAGTTCACTCACAACCTTGATTATATTAAAATATTTCACTGTTTATATCACAACTAATAAGTAGAGACAGGCAAAATATAAATAAAAATTTTCCAAAACATGAAAGAAATTTGAAATAGAAAATCCCAAAATATGAAATGTATACTTTTAAGCTGAAGGTTCATAAGCCTCAAGTACATAATCAAACTTGTTTTTCTGTTCAAAGGTTTTTCAAGAGTTTACAAGAAAAATTGCCAAATGTTAAAAATATTTGACATTGTTCAAAACTTAAAAATGTCATAAATAGGTATTTACTTGTCCTTTTGCCAAACTTAACTTCTTCAGAACACATTGATAATATATTATGTGCAAAGTAATTTACTGTTAGCATCTTGGCATAACAATTGAATACACTAGCTTTGTTCTTCCAGAGAAGTTCTGCTCCCATGGTGAAAATTCTTGATTTTCCATAAAAACATACTTGCTCTACCACCAAAGGGGTGCAAGGCAGTTGGATGCGCAACACATAGCCTCTCCAATTGCAAAAGTCAACCTCACCTTCCCGTAGTGCTCCCATGTTATCACTGACGAGGCTCTGGTGACCGAATATATGGTGGAATAACCATATCACAGTTAAGGATGCAGTAAATGGCATCCTTTCCACCCACAACATCTGGGGTGGCAGCCAATGTGAAGGCTTAAAGGTGGCAGCCCCACCATGACACTCAGCAAATGTGGGCCAATAACTCGCAGTTGCTTAAAACCAATTTATTAAAGAAACTAAGAAAAGCAGACAGACAGATCCTAAGACGACCTTTGGCTTGGAAAAGGATATGAAAATTGGATTTTCGAATGTAAGAACACTGTATCAGACTGGGAAATTAAAACAACTTGCTACCGAGGCAAAGAGGTACAGATTGATATCCTAGGAGTTAGTGAAGTAAGGTGGAATACATTTGGAGAGTTAAGAACCTTGAGCGGACAAACATTTCTCTACTCTCATAAGCCAAATGACAGTGGAGAGAAGGGCTCTGTTTTTGAACCCCCAAGAAAGAGAGTTAGACCCAGGAAGTTGTGGAGATGTAGTGTGATGGAGGAGGCAAGACAAGAAGCGAAGACCTTTGGAGAACTCAAGACCCTGGCTCAAAATAGGATATGCTGGCACTGCTTTGTCGAAAGGCCTATGCTCTGCAAAAGAGTAAAAGGACATAAATCAAGTAAGTCAAGTCTACCACCAAAGACAGCATCCCTTCAAATACAAAACCTGGAGTCTACAAATAGAATGCAATGCAACCTAATCTATATAGGGAAAATTAAGATGAACTTGGAAATAAGGTTTAAGAAACATTTCAGCTGTATAAAGCACTAATACTTAGAAAAATTAGCAGTTGGCAACCATTTTTGAAGAAAAAATGACAGTCTAGGACCAAAACTATTAAAACACATAACAGGGAATCAAGAATTGATCAGTCGGTCAGATTGATAATGGAGGACACTAGCCTTAAAAAAAAGGGCAGTGTATTAATCACTTTTAAAATGTGAGTGTGGGGTATTAATCAACTTATTTTCAACTTTTAATAAAAATACTTGTTCACAATAAAGATGGCAAATATGGTTTGGAATATGAAATTTCACTTTTTGCCTGTCTCTAAGATTACCGTAGCATATATGTTACAGTTTTTAAAATTTAATTTTAAGAAATAAATTTACAGCTTAATATAAGTGAATAAGTAAAATTAAAATGAAAATTATTTCACAGTTAAATAATAGTGCTTCTGTTTCCAATATTTACTGCAGAATCTGTTTATTTAATAAACATAAATTTGTGATTTAAATTTTTGTTTTCTAGGAAAGGAACACGCTTTCATGATTGTAGAGGAAAGCATTATAGCCCTGGTTATGGTGAGGGAGACACTCTTGGTTTTCTTATTATTCTTCCAGAGTCACCAGACATTAACTATATACCACACACATATAAAGATAGGGTAAGTTCTGCGTCAAAGTATTCACTGTGTATCTTTAGAAATAAATTTATTCTAATGAGAAGTATTTTTGCTGTTACATTTCATAGTGATACAGCATTGTGGACCATAAGCTGTGGTTGAATAGATTTTTTATTACAATAACACATCTAAAGCATTCATAAACTAATGTACAACTACTCCTAAACCGAGAGGTATACTTTGTGCCTTCAAATACTGTGGGCAGTAATTAGTACCTCTCCTGTGAACATAAATGTTACTAATCAAGCCAGGTTATGCATGTTTCTTAGTTGGTTTTTTTATTGCTGTGCTACATTGTTTTGTCTTTTCTGTAAGCAGTGATGAATAAAAACAGATATACAATTGAACATTTTATTGTGAGCAAATAGTGTTATGAAAAAAAAAAAAAAAAACATGTTTACACTCACATGATTCCTCCACTCACTGTTGTACATGTGTTACAAATGTTTATTCTTTTATTTTATATTAATCATGATAAATGTTTGTAGAAATTATTTTATTACTATTTTCTTTTAGGTTCAATGGAAATACAGTAGTCTTATACCTTTTAAGACCTGGTTGCTGATGGCTTTGAAATTCCATCCTCTTTGCATGACTGGGATTGGAGGGGGGGGGGGGGGAGAATAATGCCTTCCCATTTGAGTAAAATATAAGTATTGGAAAACTCAAACAATAGCAAGGAATATTTCAGAAATGGTTAATTCTACAGAAGGAGTTTATTACATAAATTGTTTGCTTGCCTGCCTCGGTAGCGTAGATGGTAGTGTGTTTGCCTCATGCTCAAGAGGTCCTGAGTTCGAATCTTGGTCAAGGTGAGTTATCTGGAAAAGGTTTTTCTGGGGTTTTCCCTTATCTTGAAAGACGAATGTTGGATAACTGTAAGCTGAATGGATCACGGACCCATTTGAGTTTCATTTCATTCATCGTCTGATATGACTTAACATTGGAGGATGTAAATTACACACACCACATAAAAAATGGTTTGCTTTAATGACATAATTTGTTTTTCTAATAAGATTTTGTCTATCTCTTATAGTTTATCAGTCATATAGAAGTCATTCAGAATAAGGAATACTTTTAAGACTATTCCCAGAAAATTCAGGATATACATATTGTCTTGAAAATGTCTTAAACATATAATTTAATAACATTTGTTAGATCTATTTTTGAAAAATAATTTTTGTTTATATTAGAAGTAAAGAGCAGTTTGGGATGGGAAATCTTTTTGTGCCCCAAAATTTTTTGAGTTGCATGTTTGGAAGATGGAGAACTTAAACACTGAGTTTGATGTTTAACTGACATTTTGTATTTGAATTATGTTGTTTACAGATAGGCCTTTTTCTATTTTTTTTTTTTTTAAATCAGGGAGTCTCAAAACATGTATATTTGCTGAAATCTTGTATCAATTTTCAGAGGAATGCACGAGGGTCATTTGATAAGTCGGCTAAATTTCCAAGAAGGGGTGGAAATTTTCTGCTACAACTTTTGGGTGTTAAGCTTGATTATTCAAAAGATTGTGCAGAAAATTTGAATGTACTACAATATGCTGCTCATTGTTGACAGCCCTCTGAACTAGCTGCGATTGAAAATGTGCTGTTATTAAACATTTTTATTTGAAGGGCTGGACTGCTGTACAAGTCAAAACTGAATTGAATGAAGTTCACGCGGACTCTGCACCTACATTGAAGACCATTTGCTTTAGGATCAATGAAGTTAAATGTGGTTGTAGAAGCACCAAAGATGAATTGCACTCTGGTCGCCCAGTTGAGGTCACCACACAGGACAGCATTGAAAAAATCCATGATCTGGCTATGCAAGACTGCCGAATCAAAATTCATGAGATTGCTGAGGCTATAGGCATATCAACTGAGTGAGTGCACAATATCCTGCATGAAAAATTGGCAATGAAAAAGCTGTATGCAAGATGGATGCCGCGAATGCTCACAGTCAACCAAAAGCGCATTTGGAAAAATACTTCTACCAAGTGTCTGGAGATATTTAATCGCAATCCGCAAGACGTTTTACACCAATTTGTGACCGTGGATGAAACTTGGATCCATCATTACACACCAGAGTCTAAACAGCAGTCAAAACAATGGACCAAGTCGGGTGAAGGTACACCAAAGAAGACAAAGACCATTTTTCAGCTGGTTAGGTGATGGCCACTGTTTTTTGGGATTCTCAAGGAATAAACCTCATAGACTACTTGTAAACAGGCAGAACCGTAACTGGAGTCTATTATGCTTCTTTGTTGGATTGTTTGCAAAATGAGTTAACTGAAAAGAGAACGAGATTGAAATGCAAAAAGTGCTCTTTCACCAGGATAATGCACAGTTGCACACATCAGCAATCGCAATGGCAAAAGTGCATGAATTAGGCTTTGAATTGGTTCCTCATCCACCCTATTCACCAAACTTAGCCCCAAGTGACTTCTTCCTGCTCCCAAACTTGAAAAATTGGCTTGATGGTAAAAATTTTCATCAAATGAAGTGATAGTCACCATCAACGAGTATTTTGCAGACCTTGACGGAACCTGTTATTCCAACGGAATGAAAAAGCTAGAACATCGCTGGACCAAGACTATGTCGAGAAGTACGATGAGATGTTCACACACACACACACACACAAACTTGTTTTTTTTTGTCATATTTAGCAAACGACCCTGTAATACCTCCAAACTGGTTAAATGTATGAATAAATCGGAGGAAATTTGTTTAATAGCTTCAGTAAATCAGTCCCATCTGAAGCTAATTTACAGAAACTGGAGAGGAAGATATTTGCAACTGGTTCTGTATTGGATGTCAAATGCCGTGGAAGATCTATAAAATATTACATTTATGCTTTCAGTAACAGTAATAATGAGCCATTGCTACATTTGGATGAAATGGAAATCTTGTGTATTCTCCAAGAAACACCGACCTCATAATGGTGACAACTAGCTGTGGTCCTGACTAAAGAAAAACTTTACAATGATTTGTATGTTTGTTCTTAGTGATTCAGATGATACTTGAATTATCTCTACAGTGGTCATTCTCAAATTGCTCATGCAGACAAGCAGATGCACATGGCAATGGACCAAACTGCTGATGCTTATAGTCTTATTAGTCTTATGTTTTTTTATCTGATTTTATGAAATTTTCTGTGGGTGTTTCCGGATATAACCCAAGACAACACAAGCATGCTGTTATCAACAGTTTAACTTACAGGCTGGTTAATGTACCTTTAAAAAAATGGAATATATCAAAGAGTACAATAATATAATTCACATTGCAGAATACAATGGATTCTGTGCTGAATTGGTAAAAAAGAAAATTGATAAATTCAAAAGACAACAAAGATGCAAACAAAGTAACTATTTTTCCCCAATCAGCAATAAAACTTCATACAGCATTGAATTTTTCATGTTCACTCTATCAAAAACCTTAGCCTATATAGGACTAGTGTGGAGATGTGATTAATTTACATCAATTAACTAAAATAAAATGAGTTAAATGATGAAGTCTGGGACTGAAGTACTTACAATAGTAAGTCGCCACAAATGGTGCGAGAGCCCCTAGTGGTTTACCGGGGAAATATACGAGTCAAATGGAGAATTTAATGTCAGGACGGCACGTTGGCCATGGTAGCTCAATGATTAGAGCGACTGGAAGGAAACCAGCAAATCTGTGGTTCAAATCCTGGCCATGGCATTGAATTTTTCATGTTGACTATCTATTCATACAGAAAATTTACATATCATCCCAGAGCTAAACATCTTTTTCAAAAAGTCTTCAAAGAGCACAACATTACTTTGGACCCACAGAACAAATTCAGTGTACAACACCTTTTGAAATCATATAATACAAAGGAGATAACCACAGACAAAAAATCAGGTGTGTACCCGATAAACTGCAAAGGCTGTGACAACTTTTGCATTGGAAAAACTAAAAAGAATTTAAACATTGGACTTAAAGAACATTTTAGGAACATCAGGAATAAAGAAATAGATAAATTGGTGGTAGCGTACCATTTTTGGAATGATAATCACGATATAGAACAAGAAATCCACTTATTAAAAAGTGTCCAGGGTCCAGCTGCCTTAATCACATGGGAAAAAATTTTCATAAAGAAATATGAAAGAAAATTGTTCAATTTCGACACTACCTTTGAAGAGATCTCAAACTTCAAGTTCATCAAGATACCAACAGAGACGCCCCTATCACATCCAAGGAGTTCACCAAACCAACACCCAGTAGTCGACAACAGCTGATGTTAGGAAGGTCCTAACGAAATGCATTCTAGGTAAACACTAGCAATAAATGGAGCACTGAGTACTAGTTCAACTCAAAATTATATTAAAATTCTATATGTTTAAGGTATTTTTGTGATAAGTGAAATTTATGCATTAAGAACCCTATTTTACACTTTCGTTGGGCACACTTAAAAATGGTGGAACATCAAGAAAGGTGTAAAATTAAAGAAAAATGTGACTGCATACAGACAATTCTGAGGTAATGTAACAGCAAAAATAATGAATATTACTTTTAATAACTAGTTCCAATCATGTTCCAATCACTAGTTCCATATGTATTAATGTCCTGAAATTTCAGTTGATAGATTTATGAAAAAACTATCTAACAAGGGCTAATAATAATAATAATAATAATAATAATAATAATAATAATAATAATAATAATAATAATAATAATAATAATAATAATAATAAAAATGATGATCACGATAACAATAATGATAATGATGCTTTTTAGCCCATAGACAAGTTGTACAATATGTTTCGAGCATTGTCAAAACTACAATGAAACATAGCACACATAAATTTACATCAACACTTAAAAATATGCATTATCAAACCAAGTTTAATAATTGTCTTATGATAAAGCTAATAATAGGAAACCATGTCAAAAGTTTACATTGTCAGTCACAGTCAGTTGTATAAAACTCAATACATTTCATCTATTCTGTATAAACATTTCCCTGTTAGATATTTCTTTAATTCATTTTTGAAGTTTGATCCTTGTTTAGTTTTTTGAAGTGTTTGGCAGTTTGTTGTATAGTTTCACTCCACTTATGTATGGATCATGTTCACTTGTTCTTTTATTTACACTAATTCTATGTATCTTATTAACTCCACGTGTGAAATTACTATAATATTGATTGTTAGAATTCGTAATATGTACATTTTTATTTACAATATATATTATTACTTTATATACATACAAAGAGATTACTGTAAACAAATTATTTTCTTTAAAAACATTACGACATGAACTCCTGTTGTCAAGCTTATATATAATTCTAATACAGTTCTTCTGCAAAATTAATAGCCTATTCAAGTTTTGCATGCTTGTGCTCCCCCACACCTCTATTCCATATTGTAATATTGTAAGTAATGATATATTACACCAAAATATACAGTTCTTAAAGTAGTAGTATCTACGTATTTAGAAAGTCTTCTTAACAAAAATAATTCTGCACTTACTGTATTACAGATAGTCAATATGACAGTCAAATGATAAATTTTTGTCTAACAGAAGTCCTAGAAATTTAATGTGCTTGTACATGTTCGATACATGTGTTTTTAACAGTTACAGAAACAGAGCTATTTGCACTTCGAGAATACTGAAGGTGAAGGAGTTTTGTCTTACCTATATTAACATTTAAGTTGTCATTCAAATATTTTAGAATTACTTTTTATTGAGTCCATCATTGAATTTTCCAGGATCTTTATGGATTTATTCCAATACAAAAGTGTTGTATCATCAGCATATGATACATTTGCATAATTTTCAAATCTGGGTACGTCATTAATGTATAATATAAACAGTAGCCCCAAAACCGATCCCTGTGGTACTCTATATTTAATAGTGTCATATGTGGTATGTGGATGTATAACTTTTGGTTGAACCATTGAATTTACTTGTTATTACTGTACATTGTTTGCAAATAGTTAGATATGATTGTATTATTTCATGCATTTTACCCCTTATCCCATAATTTTCTAATTTATCCAATAACATTTTTATACATATACTTTCGAACGCTTTGGAGAGGTAAAGAAAAAGTGCTACCGCATGATTGCCTTTATCTAATTATGCATATATTTCATGCAAAAGTTCGACAATTGCAGTCATTTTCAGTTGATTAAATAAACAAACAAATAAATAAATATATATATATATATATATATTAAAATAAATATATATTTCTATAAGCCAAGTGCTATGTTTTATGAATATATGTAATTTTATGTACAACATTGCGAGTAGATACAGGAGGGGGGAAAAAACTGAAAAGAATGCAGCATTAATGTAATAGCCATCAAACTTTGAACCAAGTTTTATTCAGAGAAGCCTTTGTCACATTAATTTATTTTAAAAATTATAAAATTACATAATGAATTCTGACTTAATGCTACAATTTAAGTGCAATTTTTTTTGTATTGTAATTTACGTCCTCCAACGTTAAGTCATATCGGACGATGAATGGAATGGGTGAAATGATGCTCAAATGAGCCCAGGGTCCATAGAGCTTAGAGTTACCCAACATTCATCTTTCAGGATAAGGGAAAACCCCGGAAAAACCGTATCCAGGTAACTCACCCTGACCGAGATTCGAACTTGGGACCTCTTGAACATGAGGCAGACATGCTACCACCACGCTACCGAGGCGGGCATTTTAAGTGCATGTATTAAAGATGCTATAGTCTGTTCTAATATTTGTAATGTTCACTTTGTTCATCCTCACTCAGTCATCCCAACATCCCAACAATAATGTTTGTTTTGTGTGTTCTCGTCCTTTCAGTCTGTACAACACATTTTTCATTTTTTAGCACATAGTAAGCTTTTCATCACTAAAGGCTAGAGGCATGCATGTTTTTCCTTAGGTATACTGCACATGTGCTGTACTGTTACCACATGCTCATGTTAACAATTGCAGGTAGGTAGGTACAACCTGACCATATCAACTGCCTCACTGCAGCACAAATTAAAAACATCATAAACTATGCATTCTGGAATTGCACTCAAACACTTCTACATACTGC
This sequence comes from Mantis religiosa, assembly GCA_030765055.1. Classification (NCBI taxonomy): domain Eukaryota; kingdom Metazoa; phylum Arthropoda; class Insecta; order Mantodea; family Mantidae; genus Mantis; species Mantis religiosa. The sequence continues at coordinate 176,761,009 of CM060948.1, forward strand.
TGTTTATTAAATATATCATCACAGAGTGCATTATATTGAGTTGCAATGTGCATTTGTAAGTTATTAAATGTGAAATTTCGATACCTATTACTGAAGCTGTTTTTAAACAGTGAAAAACCTCTTTTGATGTCACACGATGTCAGAGGTGCAGATGTAAAGAACTCCACTCTGCCGAAGTCTTCTGCCGTGTTTTTCTTCCTACTAATTTTTAAACTTTCACACATAGCTTGATAACCACTATTTTGTTTTTGTTTAGAATGTTCTGGAATTTAGCTTTCACTTTTTTGATCTGGCACAAGAGGTATCCTATTAATTGAATTAGCTAAGTCTTCTATTATGCTTATGCTCTTGGACATTTCCAAACCCAACTTTTCTAATTGTTTAATAGCTTTAGGCAACATTGCAAAATTGTTGGATAGGGACTGAAGATTTTCAGGTAGTTCATGTAATATATCAGAGACTCTGCAGCTACAATAGCAGATGAATCTGCATCTCATAGAATGCTAATAACATTTAAAATTTTATTGTAATGCTCTGCATAATACATGATGGCCTCTATCCAAGTACTGCTCTTGTATTTATTGACTTTGGTGGCAGAGGAATTACTAGTGCCATATTACGAAATATTGAAAGTCTCGCAGGGCCTTTGAGAATTATTTTCTTAACTGAAGATATATAAACTTGTCAACATCACTGAATACTTCACGGATAGTTTCAGCCAGTCTGTGCAGTCCATGTGCAAGACAGCTTATATGAATTATTTTTCTAAATTGTTCACAAATTTGTTTACCCACCTTTATCATATATGGAACACAATCAGTAATAAAAAGTAAGACATATTTAACACCATCTGGCCACAAAAGGCACATCACATTATGAAAAAGCTGTTCCATACTTCCAGAATTCACTTTTTCCAATGTCTTGGATGTTAACAAACATTTTTCCCCTGCACACTTAGGCGAGAGCACACCCACAACCACATTCACATCCACTTGTAGCATCTGTTGTTTCCTCAACTGAAGCCCAGATTTTATTACCACTGTCAGAGTTTCTAATCTTAGCCATTGTAGTGTTGTGGCAAATGGGTAAATAATTTTTACGTACTGTTGACTCACTTGGAATACACTGTTTTGTATGCTTCTCCAAAAAGCTTCTAAACTGCAGGTTATCAAGTATTGAAAGAAATTTTCACTGATATCATATTGCACAACTCCTTATTAAATTCAAACTGAGAAATGGTTTCAGTATCGGTATGTGCCAACACCCTCTCTGTATTTGTTTTATGTATTTTGCTGTTGCAATGTCTTTTTGTATAGCACTTCCTTATTATTTTAATGTCACATTCACATGCAGTGCACCAAATAGTTTCTCCTTTTAGAATCACGACAATTCTTCCACATTTGTTTAAGATACACTATAATTCTGAATCCTTTGCTTTCAGCATTTTGAATTACTTTAACACTAAAGAACTCTTATCACTCCACGTCTGCAGCTCACTGTGAGAAGAAGCAAAACAATTGCATTATACTGCACCTTGACCTTGTGTCTGCATAGACTTGCTAGGCAATGCTTCACTAATCTCTGTTTCATATAACCTTGCCCCTCTGATATGTATCACTCCGCGTTCAACTACCTTCCCCCTCATACTAATTGGCTAATGCTTTTGCGCCATAGGCCATAGGCGGTGCCCTCCCGTCACATTGAAACCTGCAGTAAACGTCATAATAATAGCTAGGAAGATAGATAAAATCATACAAATAAGAATATGAAGGCATGCAAAAATAATGTTTATAATGAAACTGAGCAAGTTGAAACTGAATGAATGAGCAATGAAACTGAAACAAGTTTATAATGAAAGGCCTTCAGCCTTTTCCTTGGGATTTTTTAAACCAGCACACATACCTTGCAAAAATGCTTGTCTTTCAGTCTTAAAAGTCGTGTCACGCCATACTTGTCGTGTGTCCTTCATTCACCCAAGTCTCGTCAAGGTAGTATATTTTGTGACTTGTATCTCGGTGCAGTCTGATTGTTCTTAAATAACGTCTTCGCCACACAGCAATATCGCCCCTGGAGTGGTAAGTTTTCCTGTTGTCTCAATTTCATGTCGCAATGTTCCTACGCATCTAACACACCTGTAAGCTCAGGGCACAGCTGTTTGACTTCTCTCACTGACAAAGATGGATTCTTCTCTGTGAGTGCATTAAACACATGCAACACAATCCTTTTTTCGCCGCTTTGTAAAGGTTTTCCCTTGCGATGTTTCAGCGAAAAACTGGCGCTAGACTCTGCCATTATACATATAATAAGTACACACGCAATAAACGATCAATAAAATAATTTAGCTCTAGCACTCGGCATAGCACACCGTCGAATGGCGATATATGACTAATCCAGTTCATAACAAGGTCAGTGATAAGTCATATAAACAAATATGTCATCACTACCGCTAAATCACGTGCTATTGTGCCATGTGCTTGAGAGCAAAGGAACCTCCTCTTTTCTTCGTTTAAGAATTAACATGCATTTCAGATAAATCAACTCTGTTGCGTAATATATTTAATTAAAATGGTTACGAAAATATAAATTTGACAATTCTCTTCCAACATATAAAGACATATCACCATGTTAAATAACAAACTAATTTTAGTAACAATGGCACTCCACTTTCTGAAATACTTCTTTTTATTCTATATAAACTAATTTTTACCGCACAACAGCAGCCAATGAGATGTGATAAGGTCACGTGACCGTTAAGAGATACGGGGCAAGCTTATGTGAAACAGGGATTAGTTTGCAGAGTATTATGTTACGTGTTTTCGACTTTTGCTTCTAGTGGCAGTTGTTTGCACATTCGATGGCTGTGCTGCACTTCTGATGTCATTCATACTCTGCATTCAGTTAACCCGTATCTCATGCAAGTGCATATCCCTCTGGCCTTTATTCATCACTAACACTGAACTTTTAGACTCTTGTATTATGTAGACCTTATAGAGTATCTGTAAATTTAATATTCTCTAAATGCACCACATAGCACATATCTTGATCTACTTTGTTGCCATCTTCTTCCATGACTGACATAAGGTTATTATTAAGCACTTCATCAACACTTTGCACTTCACAAACGTTTACTTGATCATTACAAGCAACATAATCATCAAATTCTGTACCAGTAGGTTGTATGGATTTCCATTTGTCCTCTTGATCTATAAAAACAAAGACAGTAGTATTGCATCCTTCTGGGTTAGGAAATCCTCCTTTGTTGAAGCAGTTCTGGATAGTTGCCAAACCAATATTTCATTAGGCCTCTAAACTGTAATGCATAGCAGAAAGAATGATCACACTTAGCTTGGAAGCTTCTGGTAAAAGTCCCCCATCTATCAAAGCAACTGCTTTCGTTATCAGTGTAATGGCACTGGAGTGTTCTGATCATTCCCTGGTCCAATGGCTGTAGCTTGCTGGTGCAGTTCGGGGGAAAGAATACTACTCAAACATTCTTTAGGGCTTTTGTATCTGTTTTGTTGTTGTTCCATTTATACCCTGCCTTTAACTGCAATGGTCCTATCAGCAGTTCTCCTTTGGAACATATCGCCTATTGGCAATGTTGTTAACTCTTAGACATTGGGTTGCTGGTACTTTTGGATTTTTAATCATTAGATCATGCACCTATTCGCACACTCATTTATACTTCCAAACTCTGGGGAAGATGAGGAATCATCTTGGTTGGAGAAAAATCCCCATCCCCAACTGGGAATCGAACCCAGGACCCCTCGCACAGCAGGCAGGTGCTCTACTGACTTGTATCTATAGGAAATGCTGCAGACTGGTCTATAAAGAGAAGGATTCATCTGTTCTTAGCACCCATTTCACAATCCAGATATAGAGTAGGTAATCCTCAAATGTTGCTTTTGTGATCTAGTAGTTTGAGTTGGCCTTGTATTTGGTTGGCAATGTTTTAACTCCCATGACTTATTAATTTCCCAATAACAGTTGAGGTAATTTATTAGTTACTTGTGTTGCAAGTAAGCATTGCAATCATTCAAACGCTGATTGGATTTTGTAAACCTCATATCAAGGTTCATCTTTGTAAGTGAAGATTTTGTTATTAAGAAACAGGCCAGTTTCATCTGTATTTAGATGTGCTTCAGGTGATGCACTGCTTCAGGCAGAGGAAGAACTGCCACAAAACAGATTTGTTATAGTATTAAAAAACTGGTTTAAACAAAAAGCATTTTATACTGTACAAGAATACTTAGAATATAACATACATGCTAGCGAATTTATGTAAAACTATTGTAAATTATAGTAGTAGGTACCTAATTGTTTAATTTTATTATTACTATAGTAAAGTTAACTTACAATAATTACCAGCTTAAGCCATGCAAATCTGATTTCACCTAGAATTTTATATGCATTAATTTGTAAACCTTCTGTACTTGTAAATACATTGTAAATACTTTTTATAACTGACGAAACCTATTGCTTCTTGTAAGCTTAATGGTGAATAAAGGATTATGATTATTATGGTTATGCCTTCCACCAGTTGCTGGAATTCACCCTTCCTTCTGGCAACAGTATCACAGTCTACACTAATGACTTTCTCCAGAAAAATACTTGTAAACCAAATTATGCTGTTTCTTAAAGCAATTGATCCAACTGTTCAGTGTCTTAAAGAGGGCTTTCTTTTTTAAATGTGTGCCATCAATGGAAGTGTTTGCCACGTGAGCTCATTTGAACCTGTTGAAAGAGAAGTTTTTAGTTCTTCGAGAGGCGATGTCTTTAATGATTTCCTCTCCGTAGAGAAAGTGACACAGCTTGCAAAACATTTCTTGATGTTGCTGCATTTTTCCACTTTGGTATTTAATGCTGATAGGGACAAATTAAAATCAATGCAAGTATCCTGTGAGTATCAACTTATGCAAGAATTATCTATTTTCTCAAAGATAGAAAATATGTTTTGCCACTATTTAGCTGGATTCAGAGCCATTATTAAAAGTTGGATCACAGAATCTATGAACTGAATTGCTAATGTAAACAAACCACAAAAGGGTATAACAGAAGAACATGGTAAACAACCTCTTGCTGCTGCAAGTGCAGCTCAGTAGTAAATATACACAAAGATGACTGACTGAAGATGATTAAGCACAATTGTGATGAAAACCAGTGCATGTTTACAGAAACAAAAATTCAAATGGTAGTAGATATAGATATTTTTTATACTTATATTATTTGTATTGTTCTAAATATTTGTATTGACGTATCCAATGTCATTGTATTGACTTAACGGATGAATAAAACTACTACTACTACGACGACGACCTCCACCACCAACCACCACCTCCACCACCTCCACCACCTCCACCACCAACCACCACCCACCACTACTACTAGATTCACGTAATCAGCTGCTGATGGTGTTGCTATCAATTGTATTATAACTTTGCCATATCTTGCGCAGAACTATACCATGGCGCAAAAATATTCCTGTGCAAGATCAAGGAAAATATAAAACAAATAAACTTTAGTTTTTCTTAAATGAAAGTTCAGTTGGGATTTTTAGTTAATGAGTAGAATGCGGCTAAACCTAAATTCAGTGAATATAAAATAGGAGTTCCACTATATTCTGAGCTTTCTGGAAATAGACTCTGAAGTCCTCTTCATTCCAAATGACTTTTGTATAACTGCCAAATGATATGATAGAATATTACTTCATGGAAGTAATGTCAGTTTAGATCTCATAAAACACTCAATTTATATCACAATATATTTTTTGGTGTAGATAACCATTTTCAAGATATTCCTTGTTTGTTTGAATTTTCCAATACTTATACTTTCCTCAGATTCAAAGTCAATTATTCTTACCCTCTCCCAATCATGCAAAGAGAATATAATTTCAAAGCCTTCACACAGCAATCCATTTTTAAAGGGTTTGACTATTACTTAAGCCAACTGTATTCCCGTATATCCATTGTGTTTAAGAGATATCAGATAGCAGCATTTCTGTAGATGTTTATCTTGATTAAATTAAACTAGAAGAATAAGCTTTTGAAAGTGTAGTTTGTTAAGGAATGGGTTGAGAAATTCATATCTATGTAACTTATCAGATGAATTGTTTTTATTTTTCCTGCATAAGGTAGTGTCACCTGTTTGAATAGTACCACAGGCAGTGGACCTGATAATTAAATGAAACTTTAATTGGGAAGGAAATATTCCATGCCTAAGTTTGGGGTATCTCACAAGCATTTGCTGCTTATGATAATCAGGAAAAAATCTCGGTGAGACAGGATAGTCCTGGGGGATTTGAACATGGGCCTCTAACATATGGGAAGTCTTGTAGGATACAAATTAGAAAGACATTGGTTTAAAATTTTGTAATTAAGGATTTCAACTGTGTTTTCTTGTTAATTGTGCAAAAATTATGATACATTTAATAATGTACTTTTTTCTCCCTACAGCCTTTAGTGAAATTCAAGAGTCACCTGTATTATGAAGAAAAGGACAGAGTTGCAGAGAGTTTAAAAAATCTTAAGGTTCTACCCGGCAGCAAGCTCATATTCTTTAAGAATGGTGCATGTCAGGGTGTGGCATACGCAGACATTTATGGTGGCCATTACTATCCTACACTATCACTGCATAAAAATGCAACAGTTTCTGTTAATTTTGGCCCAAAGTTCAAGCATCCACCCACAGACTACAAGTTTAGAGGAGTAAGTATTAAATGAATTAACTTTAAAGAGAGTCGATTAAAGACACTAAACAACACTTACTTTTAAATTTTTCCGGAACATGTTTCTGAGGCTTTGCCTCTATCATCAGCCGTCTCTCGTCTGGTTCTCGTTGGTGTAGCTGACGATATTTTGTCACAGGTCTCCTCTGGTGGCGGTTCAAGGAACTTGCTGAACAAATCTTTCTGAGGGATGTCGAAATTGAATACTTTGTTCCTATTTTTTGAAATGAAGATTTGTTCCCATGTGGATAGTTCTTGTTTTCCTGATGTATATTTTAGTAGTTTTGGTTCTGGATTTATGTTGTGGTTTTTTTTCCCCAAAATGTGTGTCAACTGCTGATTTTTCTAATTGTTTATATTTTGTGTTTCTAAAGTATTCCTTTGCTCTTGTTTCTAAATTTCTTTTGGTTTTTCCAATATAAATTTGACTAGTCATTGCATTCAATTTGATATATACCAGAGTTTTTGTTAGATGGAATGGCATCTTTGATGTTTGAGCAAATTAGGTTTTTAAAGGAGAAATGGTTGACTGGTGCTAGTTGAATGTTTTGTTTTTTGAAGACTTTTTTGAATTTATCATAGGCCCATGGATGGTAAGTGAATTTTTTGAAAATCCTATTAGTTTCTGTAGCTGAGAGGGTTGTGGTTTCCTTTAGTAGCTTCTTCTTTTTTGCTAAGTTCACTTTTTTGTCCACTAATGATTTGGGAAAGTTATTTTTTTGTGCTATTTCAATTATTTTGTTGTATTCTGTTTTGTATTCTTCTGCTGTGAGAGGGATGTTTACCAGTCTGTGTGCTAAACTATTGAAGATTGCCTGTTTGTGGGATCTTGGGTTGTAGCCATTAGCTTTTATGTAGTTGTCTGTCTGTGTTGGTTTTCTGTAAATGCCAAAGTTTAGTCTGTTCTTATTCCTCATTATTTTTAGATCCAAAAATGGTAAATGCTCATCTTTTTCTATTTCTACAGTGAATTTGAAGCTTTTTTCTTGGATATTTAAAAGTTTTAGTGCATCACTGATATGTTTTTTTGGTACTATTGCAAAGATGTCATCTACATATCATTGCCAGAGTTTGAACATCCAAGGGAAACCTTTGTTGATCCTTATTTCTAATGCACTCATGTACAGATCGGCCAGGAAGGGTGATAGGGGGTTGCCCATTGCTAACCCTGAAGTTTGGTGAAAATATTTTGTTTGAAACTGGAAGAAATTTTGTTCTATGCATAATTTGGTTAGTTCGATGTAGTCTGAAATTTCAGGTGATGCCATTCCAAGTGATTTGAGCCATTTTTCTATCAACGGTGGGAGTTGATTAACTGGTATGCTGCGAAACAGTGATTTAACATCAAACGAGACTAGTGTGTCCTCTTCTTTTAGTTCAGTATCCTTAATGTGTTCTATAAGTTCATAGGTGTTTTTGATGCTTAGGCTGTTGAATTTTGGAAATGAGTTGAATTTGTTTGTAGTTAAAGTTAATTTATCATAACACTGTTTTCAACACTTCCAAGAAAGGAATTGAAGTATTAAATGTTTTATTTGATCACCAGTAAAGGTTATAAGTAAATATTAGCAGAAATAATGGTGTTGCCTAGGGCTTTCACAGTTTTGGTACAAGGTTGATTGGAATATAAATGCTAATTGTGCCAATTTACTGAGTAAGCAGTTCCAAGCAGATGGTGTTTCAGGGAGCAGGTAGCAGCTTGGTTAGCTGCTTTGCTCAGAGGTTCTTTTTATGTTGTGCAACATATTTTTTTTTAAAAGGAGTTAAACCCTCAGACATTTTAACTTGTTCGAAGACACAGTTTGGGAATGCTGCACTGTCCCAGAATCTAGTATTACTTGGGCTAGACAATTTAAGAGTAGCTGAGAAAAATGAAGGTCATGCTTGATGCCTTAGGTCAAACCTCAAGGAGGACAACATCTGTGCCTTTCGAGAGCTTATCAAAGTGGTCGCTGGTACAATGTTGAAGAAATCACGTCAGAAGTGGTATGAGAATTGGGAGTAGAGGCCGTCCTTCCTTCCTCCTGTTGCTTGAATACCACAGTGAGAAGGGTGATTTTGTAAAGTGAAGCTAATATTGTGTTGTGCCGATGAAATGAAGTCTATATAAATATTAAAATCAGAAGCATTATTAACAGTGAAGTATTCTTCATTTTTGAGTTTGATTTATGAGTCACTATGTTTACACTCAAACTTCACTTACTTTTTGTATAATTGAAATGTTTTCAAGATCATTCGATCTCATCCTCAGCTGTTTGGTGACTAACTGAACATTCCTCTTCTTCCACTACTACGGAGCTCTGATCACTCTGCCATCTGGTGTTAGGGGCACTAAGTTTTAATACTTCATTTAATGCCGGGATTTCAAAATTTATAACTTTATCACAGTTTTTGGTTATGAATATTTTTTCCCAAATATCCAATTCTATGGGTGTACTTAAAGATTTTAACAGTTTAATGTTGTGGCTGCTATTGCGGACTTATCAATATTTTTGTATCTTAAGTGCCTGAAGTGTTCTTTCTTTCTAGTGCCTATGTTTCTTTTTGTCCTCCCTATGTAACCAGAGGAAAAGTCAGGCATTTACAAGATTAAGTGTAAAGACTGTGAAAAAATTTACATAGGGAGGACAAAAAGAAACATAGGCACTAGAAAGAAATAACACTTCAGGCACTTAAGATACAAAAATATTGATAAGTCCGCAATAGCAGCTCATTTCTGGTCTGAAAATCATTAAATTGAAGATAGCACAGAATTACTAAAATACGTACAAAAACATAGTGAACTCGTCATATGGGAGAGAATATACATAGAAAAACATAAAAACCAACTAATGAACTTTGAAATCCCGCCAGAAGAGAATCCCACATTTAAGTTCATCACTAAATCAACAGATGGCAGCAACAACTCCAGAATTACCCACACCACTGGATCAAGCTTTAGTCACATAAGAGCAGAAGATGCAAACGATGATTTGCGAAACATGTCCTCAAAATAGGTACAAAAGTGAAGCAGATGTGTAATAAATACGACTCATCTAAAAATTAATAATTCCATTCATATTAAAAATTCTCCAAAGTCTTCCTAAAAGACGAAGAGGAAACATACATCTTATGTCGTTATTTACAAAAATATGCTCCTTTGTGTTGAATATCCTCAAAATTGCTGCCATGAAACACACTCCACCTTATCACCCATTGGGGGTGAGTTTTGTTATTCTAAGCTTAAAGGAGTAATAAAAAAATAAAGATTTGTAAGTTTATTTCACCAAAATATTGAGAAAATAGACCAGATCATTCTGAACAACTTAAAAATTGCTTCCTGCTGAACACTTTGTCTCTTATGAATAGTTGAAAGATTTCACGGCCGGAGTCTAATTTGTAGATAGAGGACTTTTCCGGGCTGTGAAGCCATGGTCTGCTGGAGTTGGTAGATCCAGACGTTTCGTTCACGCCTATGATGAACATCTTCAGTGGCGTGGCCTGAGTCTTCTCAGTGAAGGTTAAGTCACAACTGACTAGCTCGCCAAAACGTCTGGATCTACAAACTCCAGCAGACCACGGCTTCTAAGTCCTGAAAATTCCTATATCTACAAACTTTGTTTCTTGTTCATTAGAAGTGGCTTCTGGTGCTACTACCCCCACAGTATTTTTACTGCCTGCCTCTATGGTGTAGGTGTAATGTGTCTTGATTTACATTCAGCCGGTTCTGAGTTCGTATCTCAGCCAAGGTGAGTTATCTGGATAAGGTTATCTCTGGGGTTTTCCCTTATTGTGAAAGATGAATGATGGTGACCTACATTGGAGGATCTTAAAAATATATATATGCTAAAGAACATGTATGTCCAATTTCCCATTCATATTGAAAATGCTCCAAATTTTTCCGCATTGAATCATTTTCAACTGTCTCTAAAAGAATAAGAACAATATTTAAATTATGTTTAGCAAAAGTGTTGAGAAACAGGCTTCCCTCCAATATTTGCCACCTACTATTATGTTTGGAGAGCTGTTTGTGATACTGTCCCACAGTGTTTTTATTCTTGTCCTAAACAGTATACGTGGTTTGTTCAAAAAGAAACCGAACCTTTGAAATAGTGTGCCAACCAGCACAGAGAGAGTGCACTGCGGCTACTGAGTGCACCTAGTGGCAGGTTTAAACAACAAACTGCCATTTGCACATTTTGCTTGGACAATTAGCAAGCGAGCCACAGCCGCTGAATTAAGCACATGTACAGCCTGCTTGTCACATTAGTGAAAGAGTAACAATAAAGCAGCTTGAGGAACATGTGTGTGTGAAATTTTGCTACAGACTTGGCAAAACTTTTACAGAGACATTATAAATGCTTAGCCAAGCATATGGCAAGGACTGTATGAGTCGCAACAGTGCTACGAGTGGTTTAAACATTTTCAACAGGGCAGAATGTCAGTCTGCGATGATTCCAAGTCTGGATGTCCTTCCATATCACGATGATGATGGCCATGTGGAAGCCATCACAGAGCACCATCTCTTAAAAGCTTTGACTATCACTTAAGTGTACTGTATTCTGCTATTTTCATTGTAACTATGAGGAAATATGTAATTAAACCATTTCTACAAATGTTTGTCTCTCTAAAATATGAAGTAGAAAGAAGCATAAATAATATAATTTTGAGTCAAACTATAAGGCGTACAGTTTTAGAAGGCATGTGAGCTGAAGATGGGGCAGGGAACAAGGAAAGTAACATTTCCTATGAGGTAAGGACTATGGTACATTGAAGCACAAAATTATATTAAAGTAACATTTGTTGTCTCACAAATTGTTAGAAGGTAAACTTATGCAGCAAAAGATAATTATGATAACATTATAAACTGTAACATTCAATATTAACATGCTTATTTATTGAAAATAACGTAACTGAAAGTTTTCCTGCAGATTTAAATAAAGGTTCACCATATCGAGATTTAACTGTATTGGAACACCACAGTGAAGTGAAATAATTATTAATTTTTAGATGAGTCGTATTTATTACACATCTGCTTCACTTTCGTACCTATTTTGAGGACATGTTTCGCAAATCATCGTTTGCATCGTTTGAGTCGCATAAGAGCAGAAGATGCAAACGATGATTTGCGAAACATGTCCTCAAAATAGGTACGAAAGTGAAGCAGATGTGTAATAAATACGATTCATCTAAAAATTAATAAAGGTTCACCAATTTCTCTGCTAGAAGTTTTACCTTTTTCACAGTACGTGATTCACTGTGCATACTCACATTGCACGCTCTGGCGCGAGTTCCTGGCTCTGTGAAAAATTTATCCGGTCACACACTTCCTCAGATGACAATTCTTTAAAGAAACTACACTTTGAAAATAATATTTCTGGTCGCGGAGCAGAGTACTTTAAGCTTAGTATCTATGCCACTGGTACCACTACTCCACAAATATTCCTACAGTTGATAAACACTGATACCTTTTCTTGTACCTTCCCTACATATTCCTCAGTGGCAAAGCTTGCAATGAAGCGCTAGAAGCACTGCTTCCACAAGAATTTCAGAAGAGAAACAAAAATTCATGCCAAACAATGTTATTTGCTCTGGATACATTTTCAAAATTTATTTGCAAACATCTATGTGCTGCAGACAATTTGACAGCTGCTTAAGCTCAGGTGAGCGGTTCTGCGAGCTCATCCAGTACTGAATATTTCTATAATCACACATTTGTAACCTTGAATACCATGCTTCATAAGTTTTTGGAAGCAATTGTAATTCTTTGGTAGTTAGGAAGTGCTCGACAGATTTTGTCGCTAGAAGCAGATATTTTTTTGTTTTATGTGACGCTTTTAAATACAACTCTAAATATATTTCAATAACATTAACAGTAGTAATTTACGTAGATTGGTATAATGTGGTGACAAACAGAAAATTCTCTTGAGCTTTTAAGTTATTAGCAGAAGTGTGTGAATTGCATACTTTCTCCATGTTAGATTAACAATTCATGTGGTGTGGGCCGGCTGTAGGAAACATTGGAACGTCTGAATGGAGAGGAAAAGCAGGAATGTCTTCTTGTAGTGTGACCATTTTTGCAATGCAAGAAGAGCATACGTGTAATTGTTCAATAGTAGAAGTACAAGAGTAGCTTTAGTTCTTTGAGTCACTATTCTCTCTTATTTTAATGAAAATTGTTACGTGGAGCTTCCCTCGCTTTGAAAGTCATGCCTCGCATCTGCTATTCCTAGATGATAACTGAAAGAAGATATTAATTGGTTTGAGTTAAACACTATCAGTATTAAGAGATACTTGAATGTTTTGTTTCATAGATGTTTGAGAAGGCAGAAGAGGCAATCTGTGAGCAGACTATGGCTGACCTTCTGTACCTGACCGAAAATGAAGGAAGATTACGTCTGGACACTTACTGCATGTAGCATTTGGTGTAAAATGTGTATACACATGTAGAAGAAAATCACAAGTCTAAAGCAGTACATCATATTGCTGTTACATAATTTGCTTCTCAAAAGCAGCACTCTCTATACTGAGAGTGAGCTTGGAGGCTTCTATTACAATATAGATAGAAAGAGTAAAATGAAATGAACAAAATTAGCAATAAGAGAATAGGTACAGAACAAGATGCTTATCTATTTTGTATATACTGCGAAATGACCTAAACTACAGTTAATATCTTCAGATTTAAAGATTCATTAACATTTGTTAAATCTATAGTATTTTGTATATTACTTTACTGTAGAAACCAAATTTTAGTCAGTTATATGTACAGCTTTACTCTTGTAAAATTTTTGTGTGAACTTTTTTTTTTCTGTTAGGGTTTAAAAAAGTAACTTTTTCTCATGCTGTTTCATTTTAGTTATTTCATTAACTTTAAAATTTTTGCCCTGATGCATTGTGGAATTACCAGAATTTGTAATCGTAATATGCATTTTTTAATCCATTTGTAAGAGAATTATTTGTTCTTACATGATTTTACTATAGCACAAAAATGATTGTCTACTGATTGTTAAATTGTTGAAAATGTAATCTCAGAAACTATTTGTAGTTGGTTTATTAATACTCATCACTTGTTTCTGAGATTAATTTTGACGTCACTGTTACTAAATTCCTCCAAACACATATATTTTGAAAATGTTCTTGTCATGTGGCAATTCTGGGCACTTAGAGAATTAATTCTGGACAGTCACACATTTTAATCCAAAACAAATTGACTAAGTTCATGATCAAGGCCCATGGGTTTAGCAACAATTTGTCAAATTAGTTGTGCAAAATGTATGGATCTGCATTAATAAAGCAACTTATGCTACAGCAAGCAGACTGGGGATATGCTTCAAGTGAAATCAAATCATACATAAGTGAGGATCCAAGATACATTGTAACAGATGTATTGTTTGCAATTTATGGCAGTGAGTATTGTCCTGTGATAGCCAGAATATTAGTGTGCAAAAAAATGTAAGGGTTGGTCACCATAAATATATAGACCAACATAACAAAGCATAAAAACATGCTGTGTGATTGGAGGAATTTAGTAACATTAATGTCAACATTAATAAAAAAAACTATTTGTAGTCGTCATTTACATTTTTATATTATCGAGGGACTGGAGAGAGGTTGAGGATGTAAGTGGTGGTTTCCGAAACTAGTTCCTCGATACATAAAAATGTGAGTGACAAAGTGTCAATAAGCCAACTACAAATAGTTTTTTATATAAAAACAAATAGAGCAAGAGGAAGGAAATATTACCATCAGCATATAATGTTAATTCAGACACATTATCTTTGTGTCATGATCTTTGCAATATAATGGTGAGTACAAACATCCCCTTCTAGAAACTCAAAGCAGTTTTTATAAAATCATGTATTATCCAAGATGATACTCAAGAAATACCAATGTGAAGGCTATGATGTGAAGGCTTACAAAATAAACTAGAACGTTCTAGAGATGTTAATCCACATATAGGAAACAGTAGCACCTCAACTTAGCTTAAGTTTATCTCAATCACATGTGCTGTAGAGAGAATCTTTGTTCCATTGCAGACAGAAAATTGTTCTCGTTTGCAAACTTGTAAAATATATGGTTGTTTTTGTAACAAAGCATGTGTACAGACATAATGTATAATATGATAAGAATGAATTACTTTTTCATGTGTGTACACATTTTTAATATTAATGTTTTTATATATGTGTGTGTGTGTATATATATATATATATATATATATATATATATATATATATATATACATTACTGGAAAATATATTTTGTTTGTATAATTTATGAGCAGGGCCTGCATTTTAATGAACTAAAAGTATCTAAAAATGAATAAGATTATTTAAAAGATGTGCATAACATTATTGAGAAAGAGCATGAAATTATATAAAAAAAAAGATGCATAAAGCTATCTAAAAATGATGAATAAAATTATCTAAAAAATAACTCTTCCCCCCCCCCCCCCCCCAGAAGATGAGAGTACATCATGATTCGTCTGTAATATTAGAATATTTGTAACAAAGCATGTGTACAGACATAATGTATAATATGATAAGAATGAATTACCTTTTCATGTGTGTACACATTTTTAATATTAATGTTTTTATATATGCGTGTGTATATATATATATATATATATATATATATATATATATATATATATATATATATACATTACTGGAAAATATATTTTGTTTGTATAATTTATGAGCAGGGCCTGCATTTTAATGAACTAAAAGTATCTAAAAATGAATAAGATTATTTAAAAGATGTGCATAACATTATTGAGAAAGAGCATGAAATTATATAAAAAAAAAAGATGCATAAAGCTATCTAAAAATGATGAATAAAATTATCTAAAAAATAACTCTTCCCCCCCCCCCCCCCCCCAGAAGATGAGAGTACATCATGATTCGTCTGTAATATTAGAACTGAAATTAAAAATTAATACTAATTTAAATTTTCCTATTTATATGTTCTAGGAAGAGAAACGAGTTGATGTGCATAGTCTTGAAAGCTAGGAAACACCTGTGGTCAGAAAGTACAATTTTGTACCTTGAGGATAGAAATATTTAAGTGGAGAGAAGAAAAGGAGGATTGTTTCTTAGCAGATATAAGTTCAGAAGTAGGCCAAATTTAGAATGTGGAGTAATGATTATCACAAAAGAAGGAAACATAAGGAAAGCACTTGAATGATCAAAGTTATTAGTATCTAAAGCAGGGAAGGAAACAAATAAAAGAGGAATGGTATGATGAATGCAAATTAGCAAAAAGAATGGGGTTCAGACATCTAGAAAGGTGGAGGAGCACTGAAGGCAAATTAGATAGACTAATTTTGTTGAAAAGTAAAAGGGATTATAAAAGTTTGTTAGAGGAAAAGAAAAAAGAACGGCAGGAAAATATAAAAACGAAATTATGAGATGCAATAGAAGAAAAAGATAGTAAAGCAATATGGGAAATAGTGAAAAAAGCGAATAAGAAGGGAGAGAAGGAATTTAAAATATCGCCTCAGGAATTGTTAAAGTATTTTAGAGGCGTAATAGATAAAGGAGTAGATAGAATACTGGGATATTATAGCTTGTCTCAATCTTAAAAAACAGTATGAAAGTAAATACGATATATATCTCTCTGTCTAACACATGGGAATTCTCATTAGCTTCGTCCTTTTTTACCCTCGCATTGTTACCACTTGCTAATAACATGATATAAATAAATAATTGTAATAATTTGCAGCTTTGAAAACACTGTCTTATGCAGAATATTTTCTGTGTCAGATTATGTCATTTTAGTCATTTTGTGTTTCTATGGGCCCAAATTTTCCGAAAATGCTTGTTTTTTGGTAAAAGTCCAATATTTGCTATTTGTATGATCATAATATGGTAACTAATAAAGCTTACCGCTAAAACAATTAGTTTTTAGGTAGAGAAGACTACAGTGCTCCTATCCGCCAAGTTTTAATTCTCCATCTTAAATCAGACAAGTGTTATAATTTTTTACATGAAGTAATTTCAGAAAATGTTATATATACGCACTAGAAAATGTAGGCAGCGAGAAACTTTTTTGTTATTTGGTTTACATCAGGGGACAAAGTGAGAGGAATGTAAAGGAAGGTTGAAGGCAATTTTTAAAAGAAACCGCAACCCTCTAACTTCTTGCATTCATCATATGTGTCAAATAAACAAAAGGCATTCATATATTTAAAGAAACGGCGACATTCGCGAGGCAAGGCAAGCACCATCTGTAGATAAAGCATAGCATAGAGCATAGAGTAGGTACTGTGATTTAGTAAAAGTGAACATGTTTGCAAGAAGAGCTCCTATGACTATGTTTATAGCATGTGAAAGATTGTGAAGTGTTGTGATGCTATTTAACAGTTTTGTAAATACTTACAGTTATGGAAGGGGAAGCTAAGAAACAACAGTATATTGGTAAGCTAAGAAGTAAGGACCACACATTAGTATTGAATGTCTTATGTTATTTTTCAAGTAAAATTAGTGTCAGTAAGGCAATGAAAGGAACAGCTAAGGCTGTTCAGAAACATTAGTATATATAGGTAGAATAAAACAGGAACGAATGGAAGGCCCCCTATGAACTTCTTAAAAAAAGGGGCGGTGAAACAAAAGAATGCTAGGTTAACGCAATATGATGGAATAGTGCAAAGTGGAGTGTGGTGTATTGTTCATTCTTTGCTGCCCGAAAACATTCCACCCACACTGGATCTAGTTTTGACAAGGGTAAACAGTTTTGACGACACCCTACCTAATTACTCAAGGGTCACTTTGAATCGGGTTCTACACAATTTGGGGTTTGAATATGAAAGAAGGGGTAACAAGTGTATACTAATAGAAAGAGAAAATATCAGATTTGTCGTTGAAGCTAATGGACGACACAATGGAAGGAATTACACCCTTATCAGATGACAGTGAAGAAGCATAAAAGTAACCGACATATTTAAAGCATATTTAAAGCTTATATCATTGTATGCCTCTATTTGGTTTGTTGTAATATATATTTTTGTCTGCAAAATCTTCTTTTGAAGTACTAAAGTAACAAGTAAAAGGAGGAGTAAAAATTAAAATACATGCACTCAGAAATTGAATCTGTTAAAATAGAATTTAATAGCAGTGTAGATAGTTCCACATAAATGATCATTTACAATACAATATCAAATCAGCAGACGCTCGCTGCCGTGGCTAAGTTGTATAGCATATGTGGTAACAGGGCACCCCATAAGACCTGTACCGTCTTCTAAGCGTGATACGTGCTATAGAATACTGGGGAAGGAAATAGTGAACAATAGAATACTATAACTAGACCGCAAACAAAATGCAGTTGGAGGCGTGGCTTACCAACTCTAGCTTTCCCCTCTACCGTCATTTCAGGTTGCCTCTCCTCCATTGCGTGGGCTGCACTGTTCATTTGTTTCACTTGCTCTTGCATTCACTGTTACATTCACTCTTTGCATTTTCTGCCGAATCGCTGCTTAGTTCCTCAGGGTTTAAAGAAACTGATTTTACCTATTTGTTGATCGATTGTGAAGGTCACTTCCGAGGTAATTCTTTTCATAGAGGAATACCTTCACTTAACAAATATTTGCATTGAACAATCCTTTTTTACATTTTCAAACAAAAATCAGGACTATCTACGGGCAACCCATTGTCCCCATTTTTGGCAGACCTCTTCATGAGCTTTTTGGAAACCCATATCACAAAGGCATTCCCACTAATTTTCAAACATTGGTATAGACATGTAGATGACATTTGGGCAATAGTAAATGAGAAACAAGTGAATGATGCATCAAAACTACTTAATTTACAAAATCCTGCAATAAAATTTTCCATAGAAAAAGAGACAAACAACGAAATCCCTTTCTTAGATTTAAAACTTACCAGAAAACATAATAAACTTGAGTTCAGCATGCATAGGAAGGAAACAAACACAGAAAATTTCATAAAAGCAGATGGATATAACCCAAGACAACACAAGCATGTGGTTATCAACAGTTTAACTTACAGGCTTGTTAATGTACCTTTAAACAAGATGGAATATATCAAAGAGTACAATAATATCATTCACATTGCAGAATATAATAGATTCGGTGCTGAATTGGTCAAAAAGAAAATTAATAAATTCAAAAGGCAAAGATGCAAACAAACTACTCTTTCCCCAATCAGCAATGAAACTTCATACAGAAAATTTACATATCATCCCAGAGCTACACACCTTTTCCAAAAAGTCTTCAAAGAGTAGGCGGCCGCGCCGTGGCTCAGGTTAGACCGCTTGGCTCTCACCAAGGCGGCCCGGGTTCGATCCCAGGCGACCGCAAAGTGAGATTTGTGGTGGACAACACGGCGCTGGGGCGGGTTTTGCCCGGGACCTCCGGTTTCCCCCGCCATCTCATTCCACCGGTGCTCCATCTTCATCTCATGTATCATGCCGTATGTAGTAAAAGCGGGCGTTAAACACTACACACTACACATTTCAAAGAGCACAATATTACTTTGACCCCACAGACAAAAAAATCATGTGTGCCGGATAAACTGCAAAGGCTGTGACAACTAAACAAGCAACTAATCTTTCCCCAATCAGCAATGAAACTTCATACAGAAAATTTACATTTCATCCCAGAGCTACACACCTTTTCCAAACAGTCTTCAAAGAGCACATCTGGAAAATGGGGAAAAGGTAGCTGGTTTATTTCTGGACCTATCTAAAGCGTTTGACTCAGTTGATCACTCGCTGCTTATTGGTAAACTAGAAAACTATGGTGTCAGAGGGAAATTGCTTGAAATAATAAAATCGTATTTGACAAATCGGAAACAGTGTACTGAAATAAACTATAAAAATGGAAATATAGTTAGAAAAATCTCTTCAAAATATGATACTGTCAAATTAGGAGTGCCACAAGGATCTGTTCTTGGCCCATTATTATATTTGATTTATGTAAGCGATCTACCAGAAACAATTGACTATAAAACAATCACATATGCTGACGACACTTCTGTTCTATTTTGGAATAAATCAGCAAATCAGTTAAAACAAAACTTAATAAATCAAACTGACTTAATTCTAAATTACATAAAAGATAATAATTTAAATGTCAATATAAAAAAGAGCAATTTGGTTATTTTTGAATATCAAACAAGTCTAAAACTAAACAATGTAGTAATTATTAATTTTTAGATGAGTCGTATTTATTACACATCTGCTTCACTTTCGTACCTATTTTGAGGACATGTTTCGCAAATCATCGTTTGCATCTTCGGCTCTTATGCGACTAAAGTTTGATCCAGTGGTGTGGGTAATTCTGGAGTTGTTGCTGCCATCTGTTGATTTAGTGATGAACTTAAATGTGGGATTCTCTTCTGGCGGGATTTCAAAGTTCATTAGTTGGTTTTTATGTTTTTCTATGTATATTCTCTCCCATAAGACGAGTTCACTATGTTTTTGTACGTATTTTAGTAATTCTGTGCTATCTTCAATTTCATGATTTTCAGACCAGAAATGAGCTGCTATTGCGGACTTATCAATATTTTTGTATCTTAAGTGCCTGAAGTGTTCTTTCTTTCTAGTGCAGATATAGTAATTAATGGTAAAGATATGGAACAGGAAGATTCAACAAACTTTTTGGGTATCAAACTAGACAAAAACTTGAATTTCGACAAACAGATTGACAGCATATGCAATAAAATTAGTAGTGGTGTATATCTGCTCAGAAATCTTTCTAAATACTTGAATACAGAAGTATTAAAATTAGCTTACTATGCAATAGTACATAGCCATCTCAGTTATGGAATTGAAATCTGGGGCAGTAGTGGAATTATCAACATGAATAGGATTCTAATACCACAAAAAATGTGTGTAAGAATAATGTTTAAATTAGGAAATAGAACATCATGTAGACCAACTTTCAGAAAGGAGCGAATCTTGACAGTAATTTCATTGTATGTATATAAATTAAAATTACTTGTATATAAAACAGAATGTAATGTAAATAATGTCAACAGAAATAGTAAACTCTATGGCTACAATACTAGAGGATGTGATAACTTTCATAGACTTACTACAAGAGCAAAATCAGCTGGAAAAGATCCATTATTGAAGGGAATTATATTTTATAGCAAATTGCCAAATTATTTAAAAACATTACCTGGAAATAGCTTCAAAAAGGAATTAAAAATGTATTTAATAGAAAGATGTATATATGGAACTGATGAATTATAATGGAAAGTATTTCATGAATTGTATATTTTTTATATAAATTGTATTTTGTGAATAATGATTGTCATTTGAAATTAGACTGTGACGATGCTTGAAACATAGTATGTCTATAGGCAAATAAAAATTATTATAAAATTACATGGGATAAACATTTGGGGACAGTGTGCAAAAAAGTATATACAGATGATTTTCACCCTACAAAAGTGAGCAGTTAGGATCATGTTAGATTTAAAACAAACTGACTCGTGTAGAGATGTATTTAGAAAGCTAAATATCCTGACCTTACAATATTATATACATTTGAAGTAATAATGCTTGCAAAAACAAAATTTATAAGTCAGAAAACAAACAGTCAAATACATATCGAGATTTAACTGTATTGGAACACCACAGTGAAGCGAAAAATTATTAAATTTTAGATGAGTCGTATTTCTTACACATCTGCTTCACTTTCGTACCTATTTTGAGGACATGTTTCGCAAATCTTCGTTTGCATCTACGGCTCTTGTGCGACTGACGCTAGATCCAGCGGTCGATCCTCAAAATAGGTACGAAAGTGAAGCAGATGTGTAAGAAATACGACTCATCTAAAATTTAATAGTCAAATACATAATTATGAAACTAGGGAAATCAATAACTTTCATGCTGTAGCTCATAGGAGAAATAAAAGGTATACAAGTGACAAATAGATTTAAAAGAGAGTTAAAGAAGTTCTGTATAAATGGTAGTTTTTATACACTTGAGGAATACTTAAGCAGATAAGTAAAATATTAAATTAGTGTTGATTTTTATACAGATTTTGTGTAAAGGGAAATACAGAAGGTTTAGGCAATCAGTGCAACTTATATTGTTAAAACTTTTACCTTTTAGCATCAGTTAATTTTTAATATAAAATTGTAATAATAAATCTTATTTTACTGTATGTATTTTTAAAATGTACTAGTGTATTAGACTTTATATTAATTTGTAACATTTTAGGTCATATTTGCAATTCATTTTTATATCTTTGAAACTGTATTTTTGAGGATGCCACGAGTCTGGCTGACTCCTACGGCAGATAAATAAATAACTAAATAAAAGCACAATATTACTTTGGTCCCACAGAACAAACTTAGTGTACAACACCTTTTGAAATCACATAATACAAAGGAGATACCCACAGAAAAAAAAATCATGTGTGCCGGATAAACTGCAAAGCCTGTGACAACTTTTACATTGGAAAAACAAAAAGGAACTTGAACATTAGGCTTAAAGAGCATTTTAGGAACATCAGGAACAAAGAAATAGATAAATCGGCGGTAGCGTACCATTTTTGAAAGGAGAATCATGATATAGAATGAGAAATCCACTTATTAAAAAGTGTCCAAGATCCAGCTGCATTAACCACGTGGGAAAAAAAATCTTCATAAAGAAATAAAGAAAATTGTTTAATTTCGACACTACCTTTGATGAAAACTCAAATTTCAAGTTCATCAAGATACCAAATGAGACACACCTATCGCCTCCATTGAGTTCACCAAACCAACATCCATTAGTCGACAACAGCTGATTATGTTAGGAAGATCCTAATGAAACATGTTCTAGGTAAATACTAGCAATAAATGGAGCATTGAGTATTAGTTCGACTCAAAATTATATTCTTTTCTGTTAACTTTAAAAATCAAAACAGCATTAAAATACATGCGTTTGGTGTGGTTTGCGCTCTGTCGTATGCAGGAAGGTAGGGGTGGTAGTCATGTGATGCTTGGATGGTGAGAAGGGAAGAAGGCTCTTCTCGCGCATGCGCACACCAAGTGCATTTTGTTTGCGGTCTACCTGTAGATGGTAAATTTACATTGATTGAAATACACTAAAAAAAAGGTATAGCAGTGGGGATAGTTGGGATTCCAGGAGACTTCTGGAAAAACATATAGTAATACTAGGAAAGGCCTAAATATAATGACAAATGTGTTAAATAAAATTAAAGAGAATGAAGAGATACCAGAGTGCTTTAAAATAAGTATGATAGTACCAATATATAAAGGGAAGGAGGAGAAAATATTTCAGGAAGTTAGAGAGGAATAAGCTTATTATCTGTACTAGGTAAAGTATACTCAGGAATATTAGCAAATAAATTGAGGGATTGGGCGGAGGCAGAAGGAAAGTTACCAGAATTTTGGGCAGGATTCAGAAAAGGTAAACAAACAATAATGTTAGTTAATTGATGGAAATTAATCATATCTCCACACTAGCCATATGTAGGCTAAGGTTTTTGATAGAGTCAACATGAAAAAGAATAATGTATTCATAATAAAGACAATTATTGATAAATATCTCAATAAGAGATAAGAGTACCATATTTTATCACATAGCCCCCCCCCCCCCTCACATATTTCCCTCTCCTATGATTTTTCATCACTAAAAATTATTTACTTATTAAACATTGCATAATTCCCTCTCCTGGTTTGTTCTTATTGGAGCAGTCTTCAAATGACTTGATAATAGACAATCGACGCAGCAGTGCTTGTCACAGACAACAATGGATGCAGTGCTTGCTACAAAAATACTCGTATTGCCATTGTCACAGCATATCTTAAAACTGAAATGTGATGTTGCAGATGTGTTTCTAAGTCAGTTTGTTACAAGTCGTTATAATGTCGAAATATTCAAACTACATGGCAAAATTAAAATTAAATGTATTATCTTACGTCAATCAAACAGGTTGAAAGCTGCAGGAAGACGTTTCTCTGTTGATCCCAATTCAGTACGGTATTGGCGGAGACAAAAAGATAAACTCAAGGCTGCAAAGACAAGCTCCAAATCTTTCGGTGGGCCTAAAACAGGAAAATATCCTAAAATTGATATTGGTATAATTGGTTATGTCAATGAACTTCGAAATGATTGTTGTGCTGTCTCTTACAAAATGATTAAGAACAAAGCTTGCGAGATAGCTGTCATGCTCAACATTGACAGAAAGGATTTTTAAAGCAAGCATTAGTTGGGTGATCCATTTTATGAGATGGCAAAATCTCAGTCTACAGAGAACAACATCTTTGTGCCAGCATTTATCTCGACACTACACAGAGAAGGGTACTAGAGTTCCATCGTTACGTAATATAAGTGTGACAGTAATATGACTATTTGCTCTCTCAGATTGGTAACGCTGACCAGATGCCAGTGATTTTTTGATATGCTGCATAAGACCACCATTGCTCTAATTGGCTCAAAAGTGTGCATGTGAAGACAATTGGAGCGGAGAAACTAAGATGCACAGTGATGTGCAGATGGCAATAAACTTCCATCTTACGCCATCTTTAAAAGGAAGACCTTAACAAAGGAGACTACCCGACATGGAATTCACTTGCGAGTTCAAGAAAAGGGCTGGTTGACAGCAGATTTGATGGTGAATTGGTTGGAGAAAGTCTGGGGAAGATGACCAGGGGCATTGTTACAAAAGAAGTCCCTTCTTGTCCTAGGCAGTTTTCGAGGTCACCTGGTGGAGGCTGTAAAGGATAAAATGAAACAGATGAAGTCCCATTCTGTCTAAATCGCTGGAGGTTTAATGTCCATTCTTCAACCTTTAGATGTCAGCATCATCAAATCCTTCAAAGAATATCTTTGATGCCTGTCTTCAGAATGGATGACAGTGGGATCTCATCAGCTGACTCCAGGAGGCAAGATACGGAAGCCATCAATATCGATGATGTGCGAGTGGATAATCCGTGCGTGGGAGGAAATTAGTGTCAAAATTGTTTAGAAGAGTTTTAAAAAAACTACAATTTCTTGTGACATTGATGATTCTGAGGACATGTGTGGAATAGTGAAAATGAAGATTTTTGATTGATAGAGTCAACATGAAAAATTCAAATCCCGGCCATGCCATTGAATTTTTCATGTCGACTATTAATCCAAAATTGTAGCCTGTATACGACTAGTGTGAAGAAATGATTAATTTCCATCAATTAATTTAAAAAATGAAGATGATGTATTATCTGAGCTAGATATAAATGAAAATAGTGATGATAGTGATGAAAGACCGCAGAATAGTCAGAGAAAAGAAACAATGAAACAATACATTGTAGGTCCAATGAAACCGTTGTATGTATTTAGTTCATTCACAAATTACGGTATACATATATAACTTTTACATAATTTCAAGCAAATTTTTCGAGGAAAAATGGAGGGGAATTAAGCGATGAAATGCAGTATATATGTTTTCTGCAGACTTTGAAAAAAGCATTGGATACTATGAAGGCTGTTCAATAAAGAATGATCATAATTTTTTTTAGGGTCATAATTTTTTGCACTAAAATTCAACCTTATATTCTGTTAGCTTAATGTGAAACAAACACACCGTAGTAGTTTCATTGTTGGTACTCCTGGTTTCCGCCTGTGAAAACCAGGCAAGTTCAGACATGTTCAGTATCGCCTACCGCTGCAATGGAGGTAAATGCAGTTAAAGTTGCAATTCCTTTCTTGGAAGTGTTGAAAACAGTGTTGTTATGATAAATTAACTTTAAAGAGAGTCGATTAAAGACACTAGACAACACTTACTTTTAAATTTTTCCGGAACATGTTTCAGAGGCTTTGCCTCTATCATCGGCCGGCTCTCGACAGTTAAAGTTGATGTTAGAGGAAGATCCGGAGTTTCTTTCAAACGTAATCACTGCTGATAAAACTTGGCTACATCATTTTGATCCTGAGAGCAAACAGCAAAGCTCAGTGTGGAAATCTCCTCCATCACCAACCCTCAAAAAAGCAAAAGTGGTTGCTTCTGTTGGGAAAGTTATGTTCATCTCATTCTTTGATATTAATGGAATGGTTTATCAGCATGTACCTGCACACACATCAGTAACTGGACAATACTATAGGGATGGCCTGAAAACATTGCAAGTCCATATCAGGCGCAAAAGACCATATTTCTATGAAGCAGGCTTGATGCTGCACCATGAGAATGCACGGCTGCATATTGTTGCTGTTGTTGCTGAATATCTTGCAAAAATCAACGTGAAGTGCATCCCTCATCCTCCCTATAGCCCGGATTTAGCCCCATGTGACTTCTTTCTATTCCCTAACTTGAAGAAGCGCCTTCGTGAAAGGCATTATCCATCATCAGACGCAATGGTTAAGGCTACGGAGGCTATTTTGAAGGAGATCTCAAAAAATGGTTTTCAGCATGTCTTTGAAGACCGACAGAAATGCTGGGACAAGTGCATCACATTCAGGGGAGACTATTTTGAGAAGGACCATCAAAATTATGAGGATGTGTAAAGGTACGTTGTAAAAAAAAAAATTGTGATAGTTCTTTATTGAACAGCCCTCGTATAAATAGAGATAAACTAATATTCAAATTGAGAATAAAAGGAGTAAGTGATGAATTTATAAAAGAAATAACTAAAATATATAGAGGAATTAAATTTTGTGTAAGATGTGAAAGGAATAAAATCACATGACAGAATAGAAGTTGTAAAGACAAGGTTGTAAATTAAGTCCCATTTGATTTAATTTGTTTGTAGTTGATGTAGTGGATAGTGTGAAAGGAAGAAATCTACACTCTCCGATAATAGAAATAAAGAGATACCAGGTTTGTTATATGCAGATGATCTGATGGTAGGAGCAATAAATGAAATTCAAAAGTTCTGTGATGAATGGGGAATTAAAGTAAATACAAAAAAGTCGAAAGTGATGACTTTTGAAAGAGGAACAAAAGTGAAGAAAGGAAAAATGGCTTTTAGAGAGACAAAAATTAGAAATTATGAAAGAATTTCAGTATTTAGGGGTTAGGATGAATAATAATGGAGACTTGTAAGTGCATGGCAGAAAGATGGTAGCCAAAGGAAAGCACTAATGTCAGGAATAAGGATATGCAAAGCAAAAGTCCATATGTCAAGCAAATGGTTAGAATGTATGAAATACTGGTAGAGTCAAGGGTGTTGTATGCTGCAGGAATATGGGGGATGTCAATACTAATAAGACAGACCAGTTACACTATTTGTTAAAGAGATGTTGGGATTGCCTAGATCAACTCCAGATGAAGTAGCCGTAGTAAAATTAGGAAAAACCAAAAGAAGAGGTATAATAAAGGAAAGAGTCTTACAATTTTGGTATAAATGCTTGATAAAAGATGAAATCGTAAATGTATGTATGAATCAACAAAACTAAATGGGAAATAGAAAAATTTGGTTGTCAGAGGCAGAAAAAACTGTGGAAGAAATTGGAATGGGGGATTTATTGAGACTAGAAAATAGGAATGTAGAAGGATTTTGGAAAATAGAACCAGAATGGAAGATATAGAAAGACAAGAAATATGCGGAGGGTTAGAAAATAGAAAATAATTGAAGTTTTATAGGTTAATAAAGAGACTGAGGAAGAGAAAGATATGTAGACCAATGTAACAGGCAGGGAAGGAATGGCTTGGTTTAGAACAGGATCAATGGTCTTAAGGGGACTAAGAAGTAGCAGGGTAGAAATATGTGAAGAAACAAAGTATAGTTCATATTCTGGCAGAGTGCAAAGAGCTAGCAGTATTGAGAAGAAAGTATGGGAGAAAAAATGGTAAAAGATGCAAAGTGAGTTGATAGCCATAAAAATGGTCATGGGGAACAATGAAAGTACAAATAGAAATATGGGGAACCTGATTTGAATAGTTAATGAGAAATGGATGAGAAAATTAAAGAGTGGAAAAAAATGCTGGAACAACAAGGGGAAATGGATAGCAAACTAGAGTAGAGGATAGAAGGGTGACTATGCTACTCAGCAATGCTAGAAGGTCTGGGAGCCAAGCAGGCTGAGGTAGCTAGGTTAAAAAATGACACCAAAAAATTTATACAACTAGACTAAGAAAATATGTATGTAGTGTAGATAAAACTATTGTAAATAGCAAGTTGTATATAAAGAAATTCTATTTTATTCTATTTGTACTGTGAGGAACTCCTTTCCACATCTGGTGATATAACTGAAGCATACTTGAAATACACTAAATCACTGGCAGTGAGATCTTCAGTGCAGGAAGTATCAATGTTTCTCTGGTTAGCACTTGAGAAATGTGACACAAAGTTTTGTATCCAGAGTTTTTATCAAAAACTCTCCACTTTCTTAGATACTCTTCTTCTAACCTCTACCCCTACTCTTTTCAAATCAGATCCAATTTTGTTTACTTGATTTAGGGAAATTTTCAGATTTGCACCTTTCACACATGTGATTCCTTGTGAGCAACTGAAATTTATCTTTATGAAGGCAAGCTGTTGTTCAACTTCACTGTTTGAAAATAGAGTTTTAGCTGCATCAAATCAACAAAATTCAAAAGGGAAATTCTCTGTGCAAAAAAGAAAATCCTATAATAAATTTATGGAAACTATTGACTATAGGAAAGATAATAAAATTATATATAAGTTGATTTCAATATATCATAAAGATAATGATGTCCCTGAACATTGTTTTTATATCGAGATAAAGAATTAACATAATAAAAAATAGGTAATAAAAAATTGTCAATGCATTTAATTCAAATTTTACATCATCTTAGAATACAGGAATATATAAACAACTAGAGAAGAGCATAAAGAAATAAATAAAAATAAAAAAATTTATCTCGTCATTTAACTTCAACAAAAGAAATATTTTATGGTGAATTTACAGCTTCTGAACTTGATATAGCTAAAATGTCTAATAGCAAAGTTCCAGGACCAAATAAAATTAATCCAGAATTAATAAATTTAGGAAAGAGCTAAAACCACATTACTTAACTACTTCAATCAAGCCTGGAAATCTTCTGTTCCTCCAGTTTGAAAAAAATCTACTATCCCAATACTCAAATCAGGTAAATCAGCAGTCAATATAAATAACTATAGACCTATATCATTAACCATTGTTCTAGCAAAAATTATGGAAAGAATGATTTCAGCCAGATTAAATGGTATCGTGAACACTATAATCTGTCACCTGCCAAACTGGCTTCCAGATAAATCATACTATCAGTGAACAATGGAGATGTAATCTTATCAAGAAGTTACAACAGATGAGAATTAAAGATAATATGTGGCTGGCCCCCGTAGCTCAGTCAGTAGAGCTACTGCCTTCTGTGCTAGGGTTCCCGGGTTCGATTCCTGGCAGTGGGGATGGGATTTTTTCTCTGACCAAGATAATTCCTCATGATAATAATAATGTTTATTGTCTATAGACTTCATACAAGTTTCAGACATTGTCAGATTCTACAATACAATGGGTATACATACATTTGTTCATAGGTTACATTAATATTACAAGATTAAACTAAATTGAATATATACATACATTTGTTAAATAATTATTCATTATAATTTATCTAACCTATATATGCATTTCTGAATTAAATAAGTTTTCAGTTCCTTTTTAGATTTTTTTCCTTTGTGTTGTTTAACAGTTGTTGGCAGTTTGTTGTATAATATCTGTCCTTTTATTAATGGATCCTTGCAAGTTGATTTGAGATTTACATGCTTCTTGTGGTAGTTATCCCTTCCTCTGGTATAATAATCATAAAGTGTGCTGTTAGCTGTGTCATTATTTTCCTTCTCAGTTGCAATTACAACTAACTTATATACATATAGTCCAACTACAGTAAGAATCTTATTATCTCTAAATACATGTCTACATGAATCAG
Organism: Mantis religiosa; assembly: GCA_030765055.1. Classification (NCBI taxonomy): domain Eukaryota; kingdom Metazoa; phylum Arthropoda; class Insecta; order Mantodea; family Mantidae; genus Mantis; species Mantis religiosa. The sequence goes on from CM060948.1 coordinate 176,790,537, forward strand.
TACATGCTAATCTATAGATACAACGTAGACATTTTTTGTAACACTTATACTCTATTCATGTGCGCATTACAGGTACTTCCCCATAATTCTATGCCATAGGAAATATGAGGATAGATGAGTCCAAAATATAAAGTTTGTAACATGTTTTTATCTAAATACAATGATAATTGTCTTAAAGCATATATATTTGAGCTAATTTTTTTACATAGTCAATATGAGCTTCCCAAGTTAACATATTGTCTATGTGAATCCCTAGGAAGTTATGGTTATCAACTTTTTCAATTTTAGTGTTGTTAAAGTATACATCATCAGTTTCTACATTTGCTTTACAGTATTCAAATATGATCATTTTGCTTTTCTTGGAACTAACTTCTAAATTTATGCTACTTAGGTAGGTTGCTTTACATATATTAGATACAAAATTGGACCCAGAATAGACCCTTGCGGTACTCCAGTTGTTACTACTTTTTGTTCTGATACATACTTTACATTTTTTAAACCTATTTTATGGTTGATTTCTGTTGAACACTTTCTATTACTTAGATAAGACTTAATTATATTTAGCATTTTGCCTCTTATGCCATAAATTTCTAGTTTATTAAGCAGTATTTGATGTGAGACACAGTCAAACGCCTTTTAAAGATCAATGAATACTCCCGCAGTGCTCAAACCTTTGTCTAGATTTTCCGAAACTTTGTTCATAAAATCAGCAACTGCTGTGGTTGTTGACATACCTTTTCGAAAACGATGCTGGTGGCAATTCAATACATTGTATCTGCTAAGAAAGTCAACCAGTCTAACTAATAAAATCTTTTCAAAAACTTTTCCAATCACAGAAGTTAAGGTTATTGGCCTATAATTATCAACACTATTTCTATTACCCTTTTTATAGATAGGACTCTTCCCAAGAGTCTGGAAGTATGAATGAGAGTGTGAATGCATGCGTGATCTAATGACTAAAAAACCTAACAAATATGAGTTGACACCTTTGATATGTTCCAAAGGAGAACAGCTGCCAATATGACCATTGTAGTTAAAAGTGGGGTATAAATGTAACAAATAAAAAAAAGATAATATGCTTCATTGGATATCAAAATTTTCTTTGAAAGAAGTTTTACAACTTCTTATGGTTCAATTTTATCAAGATTAAAAAAGACCTTAGTCTATATACGACTAGTATGAAGAAATAATTAATTTCAATCAATTAAGTAAAATAATGAGAAACAACAACCAGTTAGGTTTACCTCAGGGTGCAGTACTTAACACCACTCTATTCAGTATCATAAATGATATGCCTAAACAAACAGGCGTCAACACTATTGTATGCAGATAATTTAGTAATTTGGAAATCACTGAAATCAGACAAACTTGAAATTTTAAAAACAAATACTCAAAATTCTTTGAATACATATAATGTTGTACTAAAAACCTCATAAAAGTAAATGCTTTGAAGAGTAACTTTCAGTTCTATTCTCTAAAAAGGAAACAACCCAATATTACCTCAAGTTGTGAACAGAAAATGCACAGTATCTTGGAATATTCTTTGACAAACATTTAACCCGGGAAAAACATATTGAGAAAGTCAAAGATAAAGCAACCCAACTTTTTAATATATTAACAAGACTTGTAGGAACTAAATGGGGTTTTTCAAGGTCTACATTAAATACTACATATAATAAATATAAGACCAGTTCTTAAATACCGTGGAGAAATACTGATAACATCACCATGATGCTTGAGCGCACACAAAATCTACCTCTTAGGTTAATTGCTGGTACTATCAAAACTACTCCTGTAATGACCTTACAAGCGTTTGCATGTAATAAAACTATAGTGACAGATTTAGAAGTGCAAGCTGTTTTAACACATGAAAAACTCTTGAGACTTACAGAGAATAAAAAATGGGTAAAAAACTATTTATCTACCTTCAGTTTAAAAAACTCAGGCTTCATACAGAAAGTTCAATAACTAAGAAATAATATTACTTATCTAAAATAGAACCTCTCATGCCTAGATAACAACCCATTGAACATCAGAACTAGTACAACCTTGATCTAATTGTAGATTTTAAAAAGAAATAAAATTCATCTATAGAAGCTAAAGCATATGCCCTTTAAACTGTAAATGTGAGACTCCAGATGACAAATAGACTCACATCAATACAGATAGATGGCTTTTTTTACAACCAAGAAGATGGAGCAGGAGCAGTGGTTACCTGTAAATTCTTTTCTTTCTGTAAGCATATTGGAAATTATTTCATAAGCTTTGATGGAGAAGGTGATGCAATGTGTACTTCCTTAAACAATGTATTCGCCTGAACAAATAAACTTTGCTTTCACATTATTTGACAGTGAATTTTTCAGTCTGATTTTACATTTCCAAACTTCAGCCTACACATGGCTAGTGTGAAAGAATAATTAATGTCCATTAACTGATCTCTTTTGTATATTTACAATGAACAAGAACCTGCTACATGGTAGCATTTGGGATGAACATCTTCAATGTGTTCTATGTTTAAGTTCTTCTAGTTTGCAGCCATACATTCAAACACTAATATTTAAAAAAAAAATCAGCAAGGATACCAACTGTGTAAATTAAGGGAGTATCATATCACTGCACTACTATCTATCGTACGTACACATCTGCTACAAAAGAGTAAATTGTATACCAAAAGAGATTTCAATTACTCTGTAACTAGGAGTGTAGCTGGAAGAATATGGGAGCAGATAGTAGAGCTAAGTGGCAGAGAAAGGTAGGAGCTAGATTAGAGATAAGTAGATAGAAGGAAGTAGGTAGAGCAAAAACAGAGACAACACCGAGTTCTATAATATGCCAATTTACTGTATCCTAATCTTAAGTACAATGCACTCCCTAAGTCTTGAGGAGACTTAGGAGTGAAATGGTGTTGGTGTTGACAGTTACATTATTACATTGCAGACCCAAATGGGCTTACCTTGAGGCTGTGTAGCCGTGTATGGTTAGAGGATGCATCGTGTAGAATAGTCATCACTGGAGGGCGGCATGATCAGTCTGAATCTAAGATCAGCGTGACCTCTGGAGTAACCAAACTAGAGTCAACCCTCCAGACTAGAATGACCCACAGAATCCCAGGCTGCCAAAATATGCAGTCTTTAAATAGTGTTACTTTCAATATGGCTACCTATTGCCAATTCAGCATTCTCACATTAACGAAGCTACATAGACATTTCCCAAGCTAAGTTAAATAAGATCATATATCCTCAAAACATCCTAACTGCAATTCAGCGTCTACATGACTCAAATTACCCTATTCAGCAAAGAGCCATGTCCGGCCACCTAAGTGGTCAGCATGAGTAAACAGGAAGCTGATGTCATAAGCCAACATCATGTAAAATCTGACAAAATGCTGTTCTCATTAGTCCGCAAAATTAAGGACTTTAGAATGTGCAAACCAGTCAAGTCACAGGAAGTGAGAATTAAATATTAAGATTCCAGAATTTGATGTGTTCCTAAGTCTTCCTCAACCATACACGTGACAAAATTGTAAACAATTTCAAAACAGCTTTCAGATAAATTGTTGCATTTAATTTTGAGAATACAGTATAGGAACTATTTAAATGTCTTTAGCAGTGCAAGGGAAATAATTAGCACTGCATAACAACTATTGTACAACAAAACAAAGATAATACATATGTTAACTTTATAGAACTGCTTTTGTCAATTTAATGGGCTTAGTTCAGTAATGTGGTGAAAGAAAGGTTTCTCACACAATGCCAATATGAGCAATTCTATCATTGTCGCTACATCCTTCACTCATATTGTCTAATCCTCCTTGTGCTTTCCTAGCCAAACCTTGAGTTCCAAAGTATGCATTTGATTACATTGAAAAGATGTTTAATTCAAAACCCAAATGACTGCCATAATGCCACAAGTCACCTGTCTGTTTAACTGCCAGATAAAAGGAGACAGGGTGATTGGAGGAGTAAAGCTTTTTACACTCTGGGTGCTCATCTTGCCGACACTGCATTAGTATAAAAGTAAATATTAAATAATTTTAGCTAAAATAATTTTTTGCAAAAAATAAAGAAAAGGATCAGAAAAGTTAGTAAATCACAAAAAATTATGTGAAAATTCGAAAAGTGGCCTACAGTTTCTGAAACAGAAAATATAAAGAAAAAATGCCCAATAAAATTAAAATTTTTATACCTAAAAATTCATGCTCGGGATTTTAGTAATTAAGAGTAATGCATACTACACAAGACAAAAAAAGAAAAAATGGAATATCATTAGAGCCTGGATTTATACCAGCAAAAACAATACAGGACTTCAAACCACATTACCAGATGCAAGTAACTTCTAGGAACTGAGAATTTCCATCCAAGGATGGTATTAAGAAAGAAGACAGTGAAAAGTTGGAGATAAAAAGTTTATTTTTTATTGTAGTTATTTAATCAATGTTAAATATTTATGTTACTATGTAGCAGGGGTGGCCGGTGAGGCATTGTATTGACAGTGCCATAAATAAATTAAATAAATAATAAATGAATGAATAAATAAATAAATTAAATAAATAAATTAAATATATAAATAAATAAATAAATAAGGGTTGCTAAAATATAAATATGTGTACCAATTTCGAACGATTTAGGTAATCTTATCAATAATCCATCCTATTTTATAATATACTGTACCAAACAGAACGTACAGGGAAACGGAAATAGATATTTATTACATCCATACTCTTGCTATGCACAGGTGTAACGAGTACAGTAAAAGTTTGATAGGTAATACAGTTCATGGAGAATGTGATATGAAGCGTTTGTATATGATTTCACGACAGAGAGATAGTTATCTTAAGTCTTGTGCTTTACTGCACTCTAACGGATAAAGCGTAATTTATGCGCCACAGAAAACTCGGCACCACCTTCTCCCATAAGAAGCTGTGTATAAGCAGACATCCTAGCCCTTAACACAGGTGCTTATGATCGTAGATGGTGCCGTTCTAGAATCAGCGCCAAGCCATGGAAAACAACCAGAACAGAGCGCTTGCATTTAACGCACCTATTCACACGAGGGAGCAGATACTCAGAAACAATCTTTTTCATCCACTTCCTATACACTTTTCTTTCTTTCTTTCGTTTTCGTACAGATGGTGCCATGGTACAGCGGCACTACCTCAGCAGCCGCCCCTGCTATGTAGTATTAAAGCAGTGGACAAAACGTCCCAGAAAGATCTGATGAAGAGGTAGAATTAGGGGTGCAAAGGAAACAAACAACATGCAATAAAATGGATACAATTAGAAGTTGACAAATCAGTGTTGTAAGGAGCGAAAGTGCAATAATGACTGTGTTACAAGAAATTATGGTAGAATTGAAGCAAAGTTTAAGGAAATCAAAAGAAAATTGGAATATAGACTTAGAAAATAGAAAGAGACACAGAAGATAGGAAAGTAGAAAGAAATTAAGGGAGAAAATAGAAATAGAAGGGAATTAGAAGAAAATAGCAGAATTGACACAGAAAGTGGGAAACTACAGACTGTAGAATTGAAGCAAAGTTTAAGGGAATCAGAAGAAAGTAGGAAAGTAGAAATGTTAGAATTGAAGCAAAGCTAGAGGAAATTAGAAGAAAATAAAAGAACAGACATAGAAAGTAAGAAAGTAGAAATGGTAGAACTGAAGTAAAGCTTAAAGGAAAGTAGAAACAACAGTTATGAAAGAAGACAGAAATGGGTAAAGAAGAATGTAAAAGAAATAAATATAGAAAATGTAAAGAGGAAGATGAGTGAAACTAGAAATACTCTTGAGGGTAAAATAGAAAATTTACCATACTTCAAGAACAAGGAAGGGAGTGTAGAAATGAGATGACAAGAATGTAGGAAATATTTAGAGAGTGGAATCAATGGAATAAATTCAAAGAAAGAGAAAAGTTAAAATTAAAAAGGGGCAATTTTGAATCAGAACAAATAGATCAAAATCAGCAAATAGAAAATGAAAGGAAAGATCATGCAAATCCTGAAAAGTTAAAGGTATAGTACAGGCAAAAATAAATCTGTTAGCGAAAGTGATGCAAACACATAAAGTAGCTATGAAAAATATTTAATTAATCTTTAAAGTGTTTCATGAGGAATATTTGATTTCATTGTTTGAGCAATTTTGCAACCCTTTATGGCCAATATATCTGCTTGCTCATTCCCATAAATTCTGCAGTGAGATGAAATTCATTAGAAAACTATATATTTACTTAAATTTTGGAGATGTTTTATCATATTATGAATTTTGTTTTTTTCCATTTTAGAGCAGTCAGTTGAAATAACAGCCTGATAGCTGCTTTGGAATCTGATAAGAAAACTATCATTTTTCTCCACACTATTACTCACCTTTTGACTTAAAGAGCTCAAATTGACCCTCGTCATTAAATACAACCTTCTTCCAGAAATCAAACCTATCATATTTATGTTCTTTTGCAAAAGCAACTTGCTTCTTTCTGTTGATTTTACTGGTATATGCTTTTCTGCGGGCTGTTCGGTCTCCATACTCAGCTTCATAAAGCACATTAATTAAATTAATTATTTAATTTAAATTAATTAATTAATTTAACATTTCTTATAGTTTGTGCTGAAACAGACTTCCTGTGTGTGTTTGAAATGCAATAGCAGCATGGCATTGAATTTTTAATGTTGACTCTATCTGTTCAATAGCAAGTTTTGGAGCACTTAGTTTAGGATTTTTCTTCACTTCTCTAAGTAAGTGTCGTTTCTCCATCTCGGATAGAACTGCAGGATGACTGCCTCTTGATTGATTTTCGTAAGTTTTATTCTGATCAAATCTGTATATAATAGTCTTCACTGCACTGATAGGTCTTCCAAAATTTTCTCCAATTTCTTGAAAAGATTTTCGTTTTTTAAATAACTTGATGCAAATTTCTCTCTTCTTTTGTAGTTTCACAATGTTTTCGACCTATATTACGTAAATAGCAATCAACAGCTTTGAAAACAAGAGATGGAACTGTCAGCAACATTGGATGAAGCACAACTGCATAAGAAATGGGAAGGGGTGTGTGTCAGTGAGACACCATACCTGGGATCTTATTTATTAGACGAATACTTGTTTGACATCAATTGGGACATGATTTTAAATAACGTAGAGCTGTTCACTAATTAAACAATTGTCTGATTGTGCTTGTTATATTCTATGTGCTATGATTAGACGAATACTTTGTGGAGTATCTGTATATATAAGACTATGACTACTTAGCATGGCTTCCTTTGGAAGGCAAGTAAAGCTGTTAGTTCCATGTCATAGATTTATGGCACATAAAAGAACCCCAAGACAGATAAAGAGACTTCTGAGAAAACTTAAAGTCTTTCATACCCGATATAAAATGGGAAATAGAACCATAGCAGTTATAGAGTATCCATTGATAAAAGCTCAATTTCCTTTGTCTCTTATTAGTCTGTATAAAAATGATTCTTATCAAGGTTTAATTTTCTTATCTATGAGGGCTGTTCAATAAAGAATGATCATAATTTTTTATGCTCATAATTTTTCGCACTAAATTCAATTTTATTATATTCTGTTAGCTTAATGTGAAACAAACACACCATAGTAGTTTCATTGTTGGTACTCCTGGTTCCCGCCTGTGAGAACCAGGCAAGTTCAGACATGTTCAGTATTGCTTGCCGCTGCAATGGAGGTAACATGTGAGGAACAATATGCGGCTTAAAAATTCTGCTTTCGTCTCAGCGAATCTTCAGTTGAGGCCTATTCAATATTACAGGAGGCCTATGGAGAATCTGTTCTTCCCTACAGCACAGCTCGAAGGTGATTTAAAATGTTTAAAGAGGGGAGAGAATCAATTTCAAAGGAAGGTGGACCCGGTGCTCCAGTTACTGCTCTTACGGAAGAAAACATCAACCCTGCTGCTGCCATTGTGAGAGGGGATCGACGAATTACCTTAAGATCACTTTCTGAAATACTGAACATTTCACTGGGTGCCACCCACACGTTGGTGTCAGAAACATTACACATGAGACATGTTTGTGCACGATGGGTTCCAAGACTGTTGATTCCCGAAAAAACAAAAGAACATTCGTATGCAGTTCTATATGCAGTTAAACTTGATGTTAGAAGAAGATCCAGAGTTTCTTTCAAACGTAGTCACTGCTGATGAAACTTGGCTACATCATTTTGATCCTGAGAGCAAACAGCAAAGCTCAGTGTGGAAATCTCCTTCATCACCAACTCACAAAAATGCAAAAGTGTTTGCTTCTGCTGGGAAAGTTATGGTCATCTCATTCTTTGATATTCATGGAATGGTCTATCAGTATGTTGTACCTGCACACACGTCAGTAACTGGACAATACTACAGGAATGTCCTGAAAACATTGCAAGTCCATATCAGGCGGAAAAGATCACATTTCCGTGAAGCAGGCTGAATGCTGCACCACGATAATGCGTGGTCGCATATTGCCAATGTTGTTGCTGAATATCTTGCAAAAAAACAACGTTAAGTGCATCCCTCACCCTCCCTATAGTTTGTATTTAGCCCCATGTGACTTTTTTGTATTACTAACTTGAAGAAACGCCTTCGTGGGAGGCATTATCCATCATCAGAAGCAGTGGTGAAGGCTGTGGAGGCAATTTTGAAGGATCTCTCAAGAAATGGTTTCCAGCATGTCTTTGAAGACTGGCAGAAACACTGGGACAAGTGCATCACATTCAGGGGAGACTATTTTGAGAAGGCCCATCAAAATTATGAGGATGAGTAAAGGTACGTCAAAAAAAAAAAAAAAAATAAATAAATAAAAATAAAATAAATGTGATCATTCTTTATTGAACAGCCCTGATATATTTTAATTAAGGTAAATTTTCCAGAAATAGCTACAATATGCACTGTATTATAAATACAAAGAAATAGTCAAATGTTTTAGAACTAAATCCTATACACTAGCATTAAAATTCGATACTCTTTCCATGAGATTGAAGGGGTGGGGGATAGGGTGGTGTAATAAAATCTGAAATTAACAACCCGGCAACTTGGTTACTATACTGAGACATATGTCCATACTTTCTCTTTATTAACAACATAAAATAATTAACATTTCTTACATGCTCTTTTTTCAGATGATACAACTACAGACTACGAGATGAAAAAATCAACTCCCAATTGTACCTTAATATTATTGGACCAGTAACTCATGGTGGCTGGAACCCAGTTGCCTTCTACTCCTAAAAAAAAAGGAACTCTAATACGATACGACTAACTTCACTGTTAATCAGTACAAAAATCTACATAATTCTACTAATAGAATTTTACAGTACTGTTCTTAATTTATTTCACAATAATGAACACTAGTAAATAGGCTTCAGACAGGGTTACACTTAGTCTTTCATTGCACTTTGACAGAACATATTTCATATGCACAGGGTTTCACCACAGCCTTCCCTTATGCAAGCACTGCCAGTCATTTACAAACTCAGTAGTGCATGAGACTGGTGCCTCTCTACTCTCTGCTCGCTTGTAAACAATGCACCAGTATGATAGAACTTAATCTAAAGTCATGTCCAAAGCCTACTAATAAGTATAAATGTTAATTCCTATCTTCTTTTTTCTAACACTTTTTCACTTTCACTAAGTTGTTATTAAATCATTAGCCTTTTTAAATTACCTCAGCACTTCATTACAGTAATTCACTTCACTGAACACTAACAACTCCGTATTGTAGTTTACTTTTCACTCTGCCTCCCTCAACTGCAGTTGGCTAGACATCCTCCAGCACATCACATATTTCCTTCTCCTCCATATAGTTTGCTTCCCATTTATCCTCCAGCAACTGCAGGAATAAGTTAGAATGGATCATTAAATTAGCAGAAGAAAATGGATACAACAAAAGTATGTTATTTAAGAAAATTAAAAAACTAAGCTAAAGAAAACCATTAATGAAGCAACCACATTCAATAAAGAAAAAGAAAGCAACAGCATATTCAGTAGATTCATGTACCACACTAAGGCTGCACTGTACTGAGTGGTTATACCACTTGGCTCTCACCAAGGCAGCCTGGGCCTCACGTTCAAGAGGTCCCGAGTTCGAATCTCGGTCAGGGTGAGTTACGTGTATAAGGTTTTCTCCAGGGTTTTCCCTTATCCAGGAAGACGAATGTCGGGTAACTATAAGCTCCATGGACCCCGGGCTCATATGAGCATCATTTCACCTATTCCACTCGTCTGATATGACTTAACGTTGGATAAATTACAAAAAAAAAAAAAAAAAAGGCAGCGTGGGTTCGATCCAAGGTGACCACAAAGTGAGATTTGTGGTGGACAACACAGTGTTGGGGTGGGTTTTCTCCAGGATCTCTAGTTTCCCCCGCCATCTCATTATACTGTTGCTCCATCTTCATCTCATGTATCATCATGTATCATGTATCCATCTTCATCTCATGCCTGCGGTGCCACATGTAGTAAAAGTGGGCATTAAACACTAGTACACATTTCATTTCACTTACGTACCACCCAAAATATTCAATAAATTCAAAAAGATTTTCAAAAAGATTCAAATAAATAAATTCAAAAAGATTCAAACAGAATTCAAAAGGACAAAATATCTTGGCACCTACAAATAGATACCCAGTATTAAAATTGTTAAGTTCAAAAACAAAAGATAAATCTGACTAATCAATAGATCTGGAATATACATAAGTTGTAAGGATTGTGAAAAATGCTACTTAGGGCAAAGTAAAAGAAACCTAAAAGCCAGTCAAAGAGCATTTTAGAAACCTCAAACTGAAACAGGAAGGTAATTCAGCAGTAGCATTTCTCTTTTGAAATGAAAACCATGACCTTGATCCAAATAAAACATTATTGAAAGGAGTGATAAACCAAAACAAATCGGCTTTCCTTTCATCCATTGCCATTTCATATCATCTACTTCTTCACCAGGCTTTGGGCTGATCCCCCATTCTGGGTAGCCTCTCAGATCCAGAATTTCTTATGCTCTTCAGACACTCACTTGTGTGGGTCCTAAAGGCATATAAGTCTTACACACATAGAGAATAATCAGATTATGGAAAAAGTTTGGAAAAAGAAAGAGTACAACAGATATTAAGATAATGGTGGATAAATATTTAAGCATTAAAAAGGGTAGTGTGTTTGATCTAGAAGAAACATTTGCTACTATTAATGGGGGCATTGTGGTTTAAACTAATTAAGAACAGGGTGAGTGAATCATTTATAAGGAATATAAAGGTTTTATATGCAAATAATGAGTGCTGTGTTAATTAACGGAAAAATTACTGAAGAGAACAAAAATAATTTAGGGCTTAGACAGGGGTGCCAACCTAGTTCATTGTTATTTAACTTATTCATAGATGATGTAGAAGAGAGGGGAACATATAGGAACATTTAATAAGCATTCACTAATCATTAACCAAGCGGGTTGGCTCAGGCATGTTCGTCTGGGGCATAGATACAATAGACCAAGACTGGAACTCGATGCTGGGTCCCCTCCGTAGCATAGTCCAATCCAATCCAACTAATCCATTAATCATTAATAAGGAAATACAAGGTTACTGTTTGCAGATGATCTAGTGGCAGGTTCCATTTCAGTTGTGAGGTTAAGCAAAGCTAATGAATCAATTGGCATTCAATTGATTAGGGGTTGAAAATAAATATTGTATTGTATTTATTTCATCCTTTGGAACATAATACATATGTTATAGGACACGTCAGTTCAAGATACAAAGATAAATATAAAAAGCTACATAAGACTAAAAACTGTAACAGATACAGGATCCAACAAAAGTTTAAAGTAAAAAAGGGGATAAAAACAAAATATATAAAGACCATAGAGAAATGTTATATAAAAGTAATTGTTCACAAATGTGGAGTTAACTCTATTTCATGATTTAGAAAATATTCTACACTATAAAAGTTTTTCTCCATTAAGGAATTAAATAGAGCCATTTTGAATTTTGGTTTGGGCTCAATATTCTTTATACTCTGTAGTTTATTGAGTAAATGTAGACTAGCATATGTGAAGCTACTTTCATACAATTTGGTTCTATGCGAATTGATAAATAGATTGTTCTTTGCTCTAGTATCATGTATATTAACTTCTGCATTTGTTTTGAATGAATTTAGGGTTTCTTTCATGTAGTTAAATGCTTCATATTGTGACTTTGTGGGTTCGTGGAATAAAAAGTCCAATTTCACCACTCAAAAATGTTCTTTATTTCCACCGACTTACAGTTTAACACTTGCCAATTACACAGAATTACTTGCTGCACACAATTACAATTTGCCAGTTCGTCCGTTACAATTTCACTTGTACTCGCGATTACATAAACTCCGATGCACATACCAGTTACGTACAGTCTTCCGTTGCACAACCCTTTCGTTCATTTACACGTCACTGCCTAACTCTTACACCAAGAACTGCGACTGTCTCCTCGCTCACACTCACTAACCAACTGACTGACTGACTAGCTGCAGCCCTTTTTATAGGCATCTCGCCGTTTTCTCGACGTTTCCAGATGATGAACGATCCCGTAATTTCTGGAACACAGGTGAAGGAGAAACAGACCGCACAATTATGTTTCTTTCCCCAGTCGTCCCTGTCACCACTATAAGACAAACGAGGCGAGGGCGTGGCTAACCGAACCTTCCCTGTCTCCCGCTGCCAGCTGCTTTCACAGGGTGTTCCAGTGGTCGCGTTACACTGCTCCCTCCTCAAAGCTGTTCGCCCCGAACAGCCCCATCGTAGCGTGCGAGGCGGTCCAGGTGTACCACCAGCATCTGCCCGGAGTCTGAGCCAGAAGTAGCGCTGCCGTAGTTTGTGAATCATTCGGTTCGCTCCCAGGTGTCCCCCTGAAGTACCGGCGTGCACTTCCTCCAAGACTTCCGGGACCTTGCTCCGGGGAAGTACCAACTGTTCTCTCTGTGCCTTCCCATCGGGTGACTCCCATACCCGGAACAGCACGCCCTCTCTGGTCTTCAACGAGTCCCATTGGGCCCAGTGCGACTTGTAGGTGGCGCTCCTCGGTGCGATGTCCTCCCAGGTTGGTCTCGTCCCTGCGTCCGCTTCCCTCAAGAGTGGCCCCAAGTCTGCGTCCGCCAGCTGCTCCCTCCTCAGGCCTGCGCTATCCCAGCCTTCAGCAGGCACTGCCACAACTACTCGGACTGCTGCGGCACGCTCCTTCTCTTCCACTCTTGTGCGCTCATGGCCGTCCTGGATTTGTGGTAGGACACCTCCAATGTAATGGTCGCTAGCGTCGGTGTCCACAATGAAGGCGCCACCCGGTTGTGGGAAACCCAAAATTGAAGCACTGCACAGGGTCCCCTTTGGGTGCTGGAAAGCGTCTTCGGCGTCCTCCGTCCACACATACGGCCGGTTTTCCTCCGTCAGGTGGGTGAGGGGTTTTGCGATGTTGTCGGCCTTTTCCTCTAAATCATTAAGGCGGTCGTCTACTTGACCCTTCCGTTTGCCCAGGTTCGCGACGTCATCCCTCACGCCGGCCAAACGTTCCTCAAACTTTGCGGCGAGAGCCTCGTTCGCCGCCTTCATTTCCGTGGCCAGACTGCCGTTCGCTGCTCTCATTTCCGTGGTTAACTCGGCCTTCATTTCTTCCATCTCCGCGGTGATGTTGTCGTTGGCCGTCATTTGTTTCAACTCAGCGATGAGGTTGTTGTTTGCCGCTTCTATTTTTGCAGCGAGGTTTTCATTTGCCGTCTTCATTTCCGAGATTAGTTCGGCCTTCATTTCTTCCATCTTCCCGGCGATGTTGTCGTTGGCCGTCTTCATTTCTTTCAGTTCCGCTTTCATTTCCATCATCGTCTCCAAAATTTTCTCCAATGCCGCGTCCATGGTTGTAATGCTCGGTGATGTTATCTTCCCGCTTCCTGACACCAGTGTGACTTTGTGGGTTCGTGGAATAAAAAGTCCAATTTCACCACTCAAAAATGTTCTTTATTTCCACCGACTTACAGTTTAACACTTGCCAATTACACAGAATTACTTGCTGCACACAATTACAATTTGCCAGTTCGTCCGTTACAATTTCACTTGTACTCGCGATTACATAAACTCCGATGCACATACCAGTTACGTACAGTCTTCCGTTGCACAACCCTTTCGTTCATTTACACGTCACTGCCTAACTCTTACACCAAGAACTGCGACTGTCTCCTCGCTCACACTCACTAACCAACTGACTGACTGACTAGCTGCAGCCCTTTTTATAGGCATCTCGCCGTTTTCTCGACGTTTCCAGATGATGAACGATCCCGTAATTTCTGGAACACAGGTGAAGGAGAAACAGACCGCACAATTATGTTTCTTTCCCCAGTCGTCCCTGTCACCACTATAAGACAAACGAGGCGAGGGCGTGGCTAACCGAACCTTCCCTGTCTCCCGCTGCCAGCTGCTTTCACAGGGTGTTCCAGTGGTCGCGTTACAATATATATACATGGCAAAGACAAAATTTTAAATTTTCTAAAGTATGGTTTGCAACTAGTTTAGTTTGTGACATTAGCCATAATAGAAAATGAAGTTCATGATCTTTAAGAAGAAATATAAATTAACACCAAAAAATAGTACTGGAAAAAAACAGAGTTGAAAGCAGTTAGGAAAATTGATTTTCTAGGAGTAAGGCTCAGTAGTACAGGAGATTGGGGTGAATGGAAGAAAAATGTATTAGCAAAGGGGAAACAGTACATGATCAGAGCCTGTATGAAAAAAAAATACTATAAATATAAATTATGTGGTTAGAAAGAATTTATCACACAGTGGTAAAAGTGAGGCTGTTATATGCAGCAGAGATATAGGGGTTGGAAAAAGTTTGAGAAAATGTGAATGTTAGTTTTGCAAAATAGCCCTGGGGTTATCAATAAGTGCACCAAATGGAATAACAGAAACAGAACTAGGGAGATGGGAGTGAAAGTTAAATAGTAGAAACAGCAGTCACACTGGTTCAACATAAATCTATTAGAGGAAAACAATATATTAAAAATACTTGATTGTATGGGAGAAAATGGAGAAAGAAGAAATTTAGGTGCACAAGATACAGTTAACATTAGAAGAAATAGGGATGGGGTAAATATTGGCAGAATGAAACAATAAAAGTAAGGGTTTCTGGAAGGAAATAAGAATAGGAGTGGAGTATATAGAAAAGCAAGAAATTGTATAATGGAATGGAAAAGCGCAAAATACATCAAAGTATTTAACAAAGAGCCCAGAATGGGTGTATGCATGGACAAAGACAGGTGTAAAGAATTTAAATGACCTACAAAGTAGGAAAAGGGGAAGAGATGCATTAATTGTAGTATATTTTTTTATAATTTGCAATATATTCTGAAATGCAATGAAAAAGAAAAGGAAGAGAGAATTTAATACTAGAGAATTGGTAAAATTTTCTAATAGAGCTAAAAGTTAGGAAGCTTTTTAGCTCAAGATCGGGTGAATTTATGGAGAAAGCAAGGAAACATTTAGGACAAATAGGGTTAAAATGGTTAAAAGAAGTGTGAAGAAAAGCCAAGAAAATATGGAAAAAGGCTATAGAGGTATAAAAACAAATAGTGGACATAACAGACTTCTTTATTTTATATACAAGAGAATTTTAAACATAAACATAAGAAAGAAAAGTAAGCAACTTTAAGAGGGAATATTATCCTAGACTTCTGCATTTCCTTACACGTGTTTTAGTAAATTCTGTGCTCTTTTTCTGATTTACCTTTCATGTAAGGCTTCTTCCTTGACACCCTTGCGTATTAGCCAGCACCATTCATTACTCTGGTGATTGTACAAGGATGAACTTTTTACCAATCGATTCCTTCTGCTAAGATGTAGTCTCAAATGCTATTATTTTTTGAGTTTTATTGGCCATGTTAATCACGATTCTTTTGTCCCTACTATTCAACTTTGGTCTTTCAGTTCCAGTAAATTTTGTAACCCTGAACACTACAATTAGTTGAATGGCTTCTATTCACCATTCTTCTTAACTTTGTAAGTGTCCTGTCTGTGTGTAAATGTATTATAACTTTACTTTCCTCAACAACAGTTCTTTGCTTTGCAAGCCATGTTTGTACTGATATGAAGCAGCCAAGGAAATCAAAGTTTTGAACACTGGTCCCTTGATCATATATAAGCAACTAAACATAATAAACATACAAAGCAAGCTGTTTACAGGCACTTTCCTTCTGCATACCATGTTTATGAATGGGCTGAGATAGGTGCACCAGAAAACCACTCACAGGCTTTTAATATAAAGACAAACTGTCATTGTGTAGGGTATGTCACGAGAACAATTACAAGGTGTTTGTTGTAATTATCAAATTATGCTCACTATACCAATTTAAAAAAGTGATCATCTGTAGTATTTGTGTACATTCTTCCAAATACTTCTATCTGCCTCTGTATATTGTATACAAATTTCAGTCTGATATCTTAAATAGGTTATGAAATGATGGATCATGAATTTAGCAGATTTAACTTAGATGGGTAAGGAAGGACCTTTAATCTCTTTTTAATTAATGAAATTATTGATTAAAAAGAGACTAGTGGAAACTTCTGAACAATAACTCAGCACTCAGTACTTTTAAGCTCATATGGTTTTGCAATTCCTTTTGCTTTAATTTCATTACTTGAGTGCTTAAATATTGATGCCACTTGCCATTTAAAAACCTCCATAGACAAAGAAGACCAGCAACTCAATTTCATATGTGTCAGCTTCAAAAATAAATTTGAAATTAATCTATTAATATCCCATCTAACTTAAAGGGAAATTTGTTGGTTTGCTACTTTGCAACACACAGTCTTTTAACCCAGATATACTAGTTAGTTGGTTAGTTAACTGATTAGTTTATTGATCCAGTAATTATTTAGCACAAAGAGGTACAATTACTGTTGAACATGTCAAAATAAAACATAAAATATTTACAAGATTAAAAAAGTGACAACTCTAAAAAAAATGTAACAATTTTCAATAAATAAGATAATATGAATTTAGAAGAAGAGTATGTACATAGTAAATGCAGTATTTACAGTCATTAGCTAGGAAACGTTGGAGTAAAGGTAGTGGTTAATTAGCTGTGTCTTTAGGAATAATTGAATCCATTTTCTTCCTGTATTTCCTTCAAGAATTTTGAAAGGCAGTTGAATATCTCTATATGAAAGAAGTATAATATGGTTCTTTTACCCAGAGCATCAGATTTAGAGGGACGGGAGAATTTCAGGTGCTAAAAAGTAGAAAAAACATTTTGATGGATGCAAAAATAAGTTTTTTTTTTTAAAAAAATATATGTCAAGTCCTACAATTTAAAGCACAACAAGGATGGTAAATAGGCTGTGCCACACTATATTCCTTTTTTACATGAAATAGGTAACTAATTTTACAGACATTGTAAACGAGTTTGCTGAGGAAAAATCAAGAAAAATCTTTTTTATAATGTAGATTGCTGCTACATGTAGAGATTTCCAGAAGCTGTTTTACCCACTGAACTAGTCCTAAAACATTTTCAATCCAAGTTTGATTCAAATCAAAATTATTATATTGCTGATAGACGTTATTAATATTTTCTCTACATATTTTTAAAAAGCAATTTGTTTTATTTTATATTGCCTATTAGTTCTTTATTTTGATTTAAACTATAATGTTTTTTTATTTTCTTAAGAGTGTTTAAGTTATTAAAATAAATAACTACTATGTCTTTTATTTTGTTTGGCAAAATGATGATTTTCTTTTGTTTTTTCTGTGTTTTGTAGCTATAATGCTGCATCAAACAGCAAACAAAAACTAAACCCATGGCACAACAGCCCATAGAGGACCAAGACCTGCCAATCCGACTGCTGGCTTCATGCCCACATATGCAAGGTAGAGGTGGGTGATCATCCAACCGATATGGGGAGAAGATGTGGTCAGCATCTTGGCACCCCCCAGCCAGAAAGTTGGCTTTGTTGACCAGAGCTGCTCAATTTCCTCATGATGCTGAGTGGGTACTGGTCCTATACCTGGGAGTTAAAATCTGCACTCCCAAGGATAGGATCAAAACCAGGTTACATTCCGTGGCAGAGAACCAAAGCTTGATGCCTTAGCCCACTACACCACAGTGCAGGACATCAGATAGCAACAACCATGTGTTTAATAATAAAAACAGCAAAGAATCTTTGCTTATAGAAAACCTTAGTATTAATTTGCAATTTTTGCTAGTTTGAAAATGATGATAAATAAACTTTGTAAAGTTTGTAAACCTCATAAAGTTTTATGTTTGGGAAGAAGAAAAAAAGAAGAGATGGTTAAAAGTATCTGTGAAGCCTTATTCCATAATAGTTGGTTGGACATTTGGGGAAGAATAGACTCTTTCATATTTTATAGCACACAAATATTCTACAATGTACTGTGGCTCATGTGTATGTGCATGTGTGTGAGTTTGTATGTGTCTTCCCACAGAATAATTATTACCATTCAGTTTCCCCAATTGGAAGCTGCCATAAACAAAACGTACTAAACAACAAAGGAATATAAATACATAATTGAAATTGTTAACAATACAAATATCAGTTAACAAAATTGCAACTTTATAAAATGCTACCTGAAAATAATCATAGTCCAAAAATATACAAAAATATGGAAAGGGCCCTTATCTAAAACACACAATGTGTCTATGGAGATGTTTGCATGGGTGCCAGAATTATTAGCAGATAGGTGAAACATTTTAAACATTAGAACCCGAGTTTCCAAGATGAACCTCATTGTGGTCACCCTCAAATTGCCTCCAAGGAACACAACAAGAGAAGACAAGTGTGTCATTGTGGATGAAATCACTGCAGAATTTACAGTAAGACATAGTGAAGTGCAAGAAATGATTGAAAGCTTTGGTTACCAAAATGTTTGGGCCTAATGGTTCTCATGTGTATTAATCAATGTAATTAAACTTCAGAGATTTCAAGTTGATGATTTTTTGACATATATGGTGATAGATGATGAAAGCTGGTTCCATCATTATGAGCCTGAAACAAACTGTCAGAGAACAGAATGGCACAACTTGTATTGACCACTGAGGGAAGTGAAGACTAGGAACTGCAGGGAAAGTTATGGGCAGTGTCTTCTGGGATGCACAGCATTATATTCTGATTGATTTTTTTTAAACCTGGACAAGCCATAAATGCTGCCTGCTATATTCAGGCACTTTTAAGCTCCATTGTGCATTGCATGATAAATGCCCTGGAAAGACCATTCTGCAACAGGATAGTGCATATCTTCATACTGCTCATATCACTGTGGAGAAGATCAGGAAATTTGGGTGAGAAACTTCCGCATCCTCCCTACATTCTCAGCTTAGCACCCTCTCTGTCCCATTTTTTTTTTTTTTTTTTTTTTTAGTTTTGTTAAGGAGCAAATGCATGGTCAATGCTATGAGATGATGGAGGATATTTGGGAAACAGTGTGTCAGTGTCTTTAGGCAGCTGGAATGGGATTCTATAGTAAGGGAATTCCAAACATTTAGTTTAGTTTATTTTCATGGATAAGATACAAATAATTACAATGATACAATTAGTGATAATATACACATCAATATTAATAAATGGTAATTAATAATTATGATAAAATAATAATAAGAATTAAAAATGAAGCACACAAAACCAGGTATAAGTTTTACAGAACATATTATTGAATACAAATAATTGTTGTGCATCATTGATAACAAAACAACCAGTTAACAAAGAAGGAAAGTACATAAGTAGGATACTTCTAAATTTATGCAAGTTATAACCATTTCAGAACAAAAATGACACTTTAAATGTGTAGCATAACTACATCTTCATCAATGTGTTTGACTAATTAGTACTGTTGTTTTAAAATTCCTGTGAATTGTAAAAACACTGTTTTAGTAGATATTTCTTGTGTCCTTTCTTAAATAGTTTTATATCAGACAATCGCTTTAGATCTGTTGGTAGTACATTAAAATATTTAGAATCTACATTAATTGTATTTTTATTACCAAAGGTACCCTTAAATGAACTCAGAAAAAAGTCATTTTGTCTGCGAGTAAAATAAGTATGTACATCTTTAGTACAAAATTGAATCGAGAATATATTGACACATTGCTTCAGTGAGTGAAGCAATGTGTCAATATATTCTCGATTCAATTTTGTACTAATTTGTGCTTCACTGTCCCTACGCTTCTTTCAAGTTTATACTTTGGATGTTCATCTTTGTTTAGTTGAAGAGATTCACTCGATGTTTTAACATACAAAATAGTGAAGAATACATATATACAAAATAATGGAAGTAGTATAAGTTGCTTAAAGTATGGCCTGAGAGACTCCAATCTATTAACTTTAGCCAAAGCTCTTACAGCTCTTTTTTGAAGCAAGAAGATCTGCATGAAGGAAGTTTTAGGCAAAGATCCCCATATCATTGCTCTGTATTCTAAATGGGAATGAAACAATGCAAAGTATACTGTATGAACCATTTGAAATGGTAACATGTTGGTAAGGTGGTGCAGCAGGAATATAGTTTTGTTGAGTTTGGAGTAAGTCATTAGGACATGATTCTGAAATGAGAGATTATCATCAATATGGATGCCTAGAAACTTTGTGTTTTAAACCCCTGATATTACTTGATTGTTGTACACCAATTTTAACCCTTCGTTACTGTGATTGCTTCTGTTTAATGTAAAAAGTAAATAATTCATTTTACTGATATTTGGACGGAGATTGTGGACAAGAAAATAGTTTTCCAGGTTTAGCAATACCTCATTACATTTATTATTTAACTGCTGTATATTTTCGGCACAGACAAGAATTGTAGTGTCATCAGCATAGAGTATCACTTCAGTGCCCTTTATCTTAAGATTATCATATAGGTCATTTATATATAATGCAGAACAATGGGAAAAATATGTGCAAAGAAATAGACTATGTTGAGAAGTGACAGAAAAGTCTATAGATTAAAATGATCCACTTGGCTTGTACAAAAACTGAAGAATAAGAATCTTAAACATTGTTGCTTAAGTATGAGTATGATCAGGTCTATAGCAAATTTAAATGTTCATTAACAAAAGCACTCTTAAAACATGTACCTTTTAGCATCCAGGAATTTAAAGACATAAATTTGTAATAACTTTGTAAATATTACTTCTTGTATAAGCTACTTCATATTGTACATACTGTTGAATATAGTATTATGTTATATAATTATGTAGTATTACTGACGAAGCCATGATTTATGTATAAATCAAAAGGTGAATAAAGTATCTTATCTTTTTATTAATTTTCTCCCACAATTTTATAAGTGATATTATACTCATTTCTTTAACTTGATAAGTTGAATGACATATTTTTAGTTTTAAACCTTGATTATATGAATAATAATGAATAAAGCACTTGATTTTGTTTTGTCATTTAATACATCCTTGCATTTTAATAAATAGTCATTTCAAACTTCTCAAAACTAAGAATTGCATTATGCCACTGGTCTGATAGAGGGATCACTATGCTATATCTCAGGCTTTCCAGCCTTGACATGACATGTAGCTCACCTATATCTGCTTTAATCAAATGAAAAATATTAGGTACAGTAATTTATGAAGAAAACAATGACTTCAATATTATATATGTTATCTGAGATAGAATATGGATTTAAAGCTATGATCAATCGGGAATTTTAAAAGAACATATTTTGTGAAAATATCTTGCTTATTTGTATGTACACATTTTACATAGCCATACTCTCTTTGTTTCTTCAAATATTTTATAAATTTGATTATCATTATTTTCTTTCAAGCTATTTAATTATTGTTTTATAGTTTCACCACAGCTCTACGAAGTACTATGAATAATTTAAATATATATTAATTTTTTTTTCTCCCTTCCTCACCAATGCTGGTGTGAGGAGTCGCTCGGGTTCCCTCACAGCGAGGGAGCCGAAGCATTTGACCTGAGATATCAGGTTTGAGGGGTTGGCCCAACACCTGGGATGATGAAGAGATGAATCATGGAGCAATTGGTGGAATGATGGCAGAGAAAACCCACCCCATGCCATGTTGTCCACCACAAATCCCACTTTGCGGTCACCTGGGATTGAACCCGGGCCACCTAGGTGAGAGCCTAGCAGTCTAACCAATCAGCCATGGTGCAGCCATAATAATTTTAATATTCCTTTTGTTTTGATTCTGAATTTTAGTATGTTTTTGTGTAAAAAAGAATTATATGACATTTAGAAATTCAAGGATTAAAATCTTTACAGCAGCAAAAGAGACATTTGTCACTACTGAAAATTTATATTTATGATGTTGTATGTCGTTAATATTGGATTTATCCTGAATGATAAACATATTTAATTATTTATTTTCATATTTTGCCACAAAAGTAACGGTAATAGTGATGATAATCCAGAATGTAACTTTTGAAGAAAAATGAATTCATTTATAAGCACTGAAATTACAGAAACCATATACAGATTCTGCTCCATTAAGAGATGCTAATAATCTCATTTTATGTTATATAAATTTATATGCTGCAGATTTCAGGTCATACACATGGGTTTAATTTTGGACCAATTGTTTATTGGTAGTGATGTTCAGTTGTTCTTATTGGGTGTTAGTTCTTGAGTTTATTGCTCTAGATTTCATTTTAAACATTTAACTGTGGCCATTCACTTTTCCAGGGCTGCATCTACCTAAGTGGTTAGTTCGCTTGACTCTCACTAACACAGCCTGGGTTTGATCATAGGTGACAACACGGTGCAGGGGTGGGTTTTCTCCAGGTTCTCAGGTTTCCCCCGCCATCATTCCACTAATTGCTCCATTATCTCTTTACTGTCATTCACTTTGCCCTCATTCTGTCATATGCTTTTCTCACTCTCATATTTGGGCTGATCACGCATCCTGAGTTCTCTATCCGATAGAGAGTTTCTGTTCCTCAACACAACACCTAAAGGCATAAGGGATAGAGGAAAAAGAATCCCCTAACACGACAATAGTGGTAAACTAGGGAAGTTGAAGAAGAAATTAACTTCTCCAGATTCTAGGAAGGAGGGGAATAATTGTGGTTAAAGAAAGATTTCAATGTTCCTGTCAGGAATGACCACAGAACTTTGGAGTTTGGCAGCTTGCATATAAATAGATTAGCAGTTCAGAACAGTTTATCTTCTGGCCTTCATGTTAAAATTTCAAAGTCTAGTTTCAATGAAATTTTTTCACGATGTCTGCATCTATTTTTTCTGCACTTGAAAACGAACTCCATATTTTTTCTGCAAAACATTGCAGCTTTAATGGTTTGCAATGCTTGTGACCTTTGGGTAAAAACAGAACTGAGTGTATATTGAACTGGGGTAGGGAATCATACTCTAGATGTTTTGTTTAAAATAAAAGCCCATTTTGCTAACTTTAACCACTAGTGTGCAGTTAATTCATTTAAAGAAAGTATAAAATTCTATTAAGGATATGCAAGAAATGGTACATAAAAAATAAAATTTTAACAGATTTTTGCTTTCTATGCTACTTATAGATAGCAAGTAGAGGAAGCATTGTATTCAATCCAAAAATTCAATATTGAGGTTTTACTGAAAATGCAGGGTTTGAGACTCCTGAATTTGTGAAAAAAGATGTTTTTAGAAAAAGGTCGGTGGGTGTGTAAATAACAAAGGGCAATTAAATACCTACTTAATTTAGTATTTGAAGTTCAGCATGTTTAAAAAACACGACAAAGATTTTCAACAAAATCTAATCTGAGCTACCCCTAATTAATTTTCTTAAGAACGCCTCAGACGATTTTTATAGAAATACGATTTGTCAAGATACTTGTAGAACAAATAACATGCACATCTTGAATTTTCTAGGAATAGCCGTAGATGCTTTCCACTCTGAATGACTTTTGTGCAATAATTGGTAGACCGTAAGAGTGAGACATCTTATTACATAAAAAGCATAGATCTCTTAAAAGCCCAAAGTTTAAATCAGATTTACGGGATATTCTTTGTTACTTGTTTGAATTTACAAACAACTTGCTTCAGATGGTAGTCATTTGTTTTTACCCTCATTTAAAGATATATAGAATGACATTTCAAGGCCGTGACACAGCGAACCGCTTTTTAAAAATCTATCGATTTACCTGCTGCACTCATTTTATACGACGAAATGTATATGAAAGTTTATGCGAATCAATTAGAGAATAAACTAATTAATAAGAGAATAAACTTACTGTAAAAATAGTTTGCAGAAGTGAATAGAGAAAGTATGTGAATGCTACACTTTTTCTGTAATAATAGCGAGAAATAATGAGCTTGTAAAATAGAAACCAGTTGTGAAGATCTGTGCGTTATCAGAGGACCAGTATATTCCCCTAAGATTATGAATGAGTAACCCAAAACTATTTGTAAATGAGGACCTGATTTTACTTCTGGAGTCACGTATGTTGAATCGGAGGATCATAGAAACCTTATGGCGTTCGGCAATATTCGGATGTCTTCGGGTGAACTGTTTACTTTTATGATGTTTGAGATTTCGCACTCGAAGCGTTTTGCATTGACGTAACAAAACAGGATGAGCAATAATATAAATTTTAATTTTTATATAGTTAAGTTAACAAAATAAATGCTGTGCTGTACCATTCCAAAACTAATTGCACGCCACCTGTTGTTAAAGAGTTGACATACAACAGCCGACTGCTATGACTTTGACAGGCGCCGAGCTAGCGAAGTATTTGAAATGAGGAATTTAGGGGACTCATTAGTTTGAAATACGTTTTCCCTTTTTTAGCATTATTTTCTCTGCATGATGGTTAGGAACGAAGTAACAAGGTCATAAGTAATATTACTGCATCAGTGTAGTTATAGGTTTGCTTAAAATTATTACTGTATACAATAAACGAAACAAAAAGGCAATAAAAGTTTATTTTTCATTTGTTGTGCATGTCGCGTTTTGTTTGTCCTCGTGTATTCTCTATGTTTCCAAAGCTGCGTGCTTCAGTGCATTTTCTATGCATTTCCCGGGTGCGTGGAGCGTGGATCTCACCACACCTCGTTACATACATGCACACACACAGGCGCTCTGCTGTGTCGAGCTCGACGCCGCACGCTATTGGTCGCCGGGACGCCGAGTATTGATCCCCCACCCCTCTTAGCTGTCCCAGTACCAACCTTCCAACACACATTTCGTCACTTGGTCTGCGGCGGCCAAAGCGTCAAGAACAAATTTAGTTGGGTCTACTTTAGAGCTGATTTGTTGATCTTTGGGGGGGAAACAAACTTTTTTTTTCTCTTTGCGGATGGAGTTCTACTGCAAGAAGACTTGCAGAACCGACGCTGTTATTTCCTTAGATGTACACTCCGTGGTTTTGAGGTGAAAGTGGCCGCTAGAAGGACGCCGCCCACCCCAAATAACCCGGACTCACAAATCACATACCTACCGACGAAGACATTGAACCACAAGATGCTTGGATGAGGCTGTAGTTGTCACGAAGGAAGATGTCGGACTGCGAAGAGGCCACTACGGAGTTAACCCCCGAGGACGAGTGCCTCAAGGTCCGCAAATGGTGGTGTTTCCTCTTGTCCAGCATCTTCACGTTTCTGGCAGGACTTCTCATCGTGCTGCTATGGAGGGCATTTGCCTTCCTCTGCTGTCGAAAGGAGCCGGAGTTCTCGCCCAACGACCCAAAACAGAAGGAACAGAAGGCTGCCCGTCAAGGGAAGCAGGAGTTCGAGGGTACCTTCATGACCGAGGCGAAGGACTGGGCTGGCGAACTCATATCTGGACAGACGACCACAGGCAGGATTCTGGTAAGTCGCATGTCACATTATTCTCGTAACGATAAAAATATTTTAAAATTGATAACTTCATCACCATATGATTAAGTTTGGGCATCCTGGCATCATTATAAATGTTTTTGTGGGACCTAGAGGCCCCTCCCCCAAAGTTTGAAAATTTTTACTAAAATACAGGTTGTAAATGTCATTACTATTTTTCTTAGCAGCTAATATCGCCACTTTAAGAGAAAAAACAGCTGACATGACTGCTTTTTATTCTAGACTATTTCATTTACATTCTGCAGAACATATTTGTATATTTTAAATTAAACGGGGACACTGGAGTAAAATTATACATGAAATAGAAAAGCTAATACAGCGTACGGGGAGTGGGATGGGGAAACGTTTCACTTGTCGAGACAAATTGGTGTCAAATGGGACTAGTATTTAAATAGGAAACTTACTTAGTTAAACCCATTATTTTACATCTTTCTTTTTTTATTGCTCCCCTATTACGAAAAGACGAGTGTTTTATTAGTAATAGAAGTGCTGATGCGGCAAGGCGCCCTAATTTTCAGGCAAAATATTAACGTTACGAATTTCAATTTAATTTTTGTTTCAACAAGTCTGTTTAATTACTTCATGGTATTTGCAAAATTTTTTGTTGAGAAAAATGCAGAAATACTGTTTTAAAAATGTTTTTCATTCCGCTGATGTTAGAACATGTTGGAGTTATAATAAAGAAGCAATATAAGCATGAACGTAGCCAGTTTTAAGCAGTTGCAATATTTTGTATAGTGTCAGCCCTTTCCAGTTGTGTGGTGGAATGGGGCTGATTTCGTGCACTCTGATTTTGTTTGTGTTCTGCTCTGCATGAATTAAGCAGCCGCTCAGAATTCCGCCCACTCGAAGGATGGTAAAACGGGACAAGAGGGGGCGTTGTAGCATATTTAGAGACAATTCCTTTAACATTTTTCTATTTCAGCTCCCGGCATATAAAGTAGATATCTAATTTGTACAGTCCTAAAATGTTCACTTCTTATGCTGCATTATTTTATATCGTTAAAGAAGTTACTTGAATAAAATCTGCATGTGTCAAAGCAATATTAGTTTGCTGAAGCAAGCAAACAGCTTCATGAATAATTGAAAAATGTTATAACATTAAGCTAATCAATTTTTAGTTATCTTGTATAAAGGAAGTTTTGAGGCACAATTACAAACTACAACAATTTTCGATCGATTTTTTTTTAGACTGCCCAGGTTTTGATACCGTTACTAGGTTATGAAAAATTGATAGTTAAAATCCTCTAAACGAAGCAGAAATTACATCTTTCAGAATAGAAAGACTCGGAAAGAAAACTGTTTTTTTTTGGGGGGGGGGGGCGTAACTTTTTAGGTTGCTTAACAAACAAGCTTCAGAGCTAATTCTATATCTCTCGCCACTAATGCAAAAGGGCCCCTTTCAAATATTTTTATGTTTGCAGGAGATTTAAAATGGATAAGTTACCCTATAGTCAGCGTTTTAGTTACGTATCAGGCCGCGTTGTACAGGAAATAACTTTCTGAACACGAGTACAACGTTTCCTGCACATATGTATTAGAACAAAGAGGAACACAATTTGGGTAAATTTGAACTCTATATGTTCTGGGTTATGGGCCTCTTGTATACATTTGAAAAAATAACTTCTCACTAAAACTCCTGGGCATTATTTTGAATGTCTGTTGAATATTGAATAAAAACTGAAATATTTGAGACAGTAATAGATACCTACTCATTTATGAATTTTTGAAAAAGATCTAAAAATTCATTTGCTTATAAATTATAATAAAAAGCACAATAGAAACAAAATTCGAAGACGGGATTATTCACTTAGCTATTCAAAGGAACAAAAGTTTCGTTCTAATTGACATGCCCCATTTGTGTTTAAATATCATGCGATATTTTAAAACTTGAAGTCTCATTATTCTATTCTATTCTTCAGATCTATTTTCTTTGAAGAGAACGAAGAGATTTAAAAAGAATTTTCTTGGTATCAAACTTTTGGTTTTGCATCTGGGATTTTAATAATTGATTCATAAATTAAAAGAATTGCATATTTTATTATTTCGCAAGCAAAATGTAATGTTTCAGTATATTAATTTTTATTTTCTCTACTACGCACTTAAAGTAGAGGAAGTATTGTATTCCACCCAAAATTTGATAGGGACATTTCACTGGAAATACATATTTTGAGTCATCATTACGTAACCCAAAAGCATACTTTAGAAAAAGGCCCCTCTCAGATTAAACTTGAAGTTAAGGTTCTCAATTGCACTGAAATTATCTATCGTGCAATTCGATGTTTTCTGAAATTTATAAAATGGTTTTACGTATCTTTTATAAAAAGAATTTAAATTATATAAA
Organism: Mantis religiosa; assembly: GCA_030765055.1. NCBI lineage: Eukaryota > Metazoa > Arthropoda > Insecta > Mantodea > Mantidae > Mantis > Mantis religiosa. Next base: position 176,818,660 of record CM060948.1, read on the forward strand.
TTTGTGTGCGTGTATTAACAGCTTAGCAGGAAAAGGAAGAACTACGTAAATAGCAAAAGCATTAAAGTTCATCATGCTCCGATACCACACGAAGATTCTCTCCCAAAAGAATCCCAAACACAAAGTTTCGAACATTCTGATTTTTTCAAAAATGGTTTTAATTATTTTAATTACTATAAGTAATTACTATAGATATTTTAATCAAAATCGTTAGAAATAATTATTAGAAAATAAAATTTTGAAAATGTTGGATGTGTAGTCTTGAGATTTTCTTGAAAATCATCTTGTCGCATCCACAATTAAATACCAAGTTTGATGTTTAACTGACTATTTGTTTCAGAGTTACGCTGTTTACGCACACGCACAGGAACCATTTTATAAAAATGTTTTTTTTTTTTGTATTCAGGGGACCACAAAACATTATTTCCAAGAAATTCGATATCGAATTTTTGGGTCGTATGCTATACTTCCTCTTCTACTTACTGGAAGTACGTGGCAGCGAAAGTAAAAAAGGATCAGAAACTTCAGTCAAATGAATTGCAGGCAGTTTTGCTTTCTATTGTAATCGGGGAAGGTCTGCGGATCCCGGCCCTTCACAGGTAATGCTTAAGTCCTCAGGGAATTACTTGTTTATACTAGTTACTACCGCATTTGTACCAGTTGCCACCGGGGAGTATCAAGCTGTAGCTATAAGGGGCCCTGCCCGCTGCTGCCATATCATTAGGTCCGTCTACCTTTAGTATCCTTTCATCTCAGCCCTTCCTCCCGTCAAGGACATAGGCACAAAAGATCTATAGGTCGAGATGCAGTACTCCGCTCGAACCTTGTAAGAATCAGTCATAAGGTGGGTATAGAGCGCCTGGTATTCCGGTTATGATTGGAAATGATCCCCTTTGTTGAAAGCATATCGGTCATATTTAATTCCCAATTTTTGAGGATGCAATGTTTATCGTACCCCAGAAATAATTTACAAGACAGATATTCACAATGATTTTAATTGAAGTATCAAAAGTTTAAGTTACAGGCTGGCCAGATATACGGTATATCTGACATTTTGTTTTCATTTAAAATTTCAGTCTTTTGTATAACCGGGAAACCATAATAAATAGAAATATCTCTTGTGGTACATTCTGGCGAATTTCTTTGCTCTTTAAACGTTCATATACTTCCCAAAATATTGTTGTATTCATAGACAAATTTATTGCTCCATTCACGCTTCATACGATAACTTTCTCACTGTAAATAATCTCAAATTAAGTAATTTGAGCTTGGTTACATCCAGAATACAGAAAACAAAACACTGCATACACATCAAAGGCCATTCCTACTTTCTTTACGATGTATCTACCATCCAAAAATTCCACACCGAGATCTTGCTGGATACGTATGTTTTGAGGTCCCTGGAAAAATATTCTTTAAAATAATCTATTTAAAATAACTTTTTTGTGCCATGAGCCATTTCCTATCTTCAGATCCGTTGCCAGTGATTTGAATTTTTCGATAATTTATTCCATTTTCTGAAATATTCCAATTTTAAGTTGTTTATCGCAATATTAGGGAAAGAGCATAGAACATCAAGGATAGTATTTAGCATACCTGTTTTTAACATTTGTCTTTCGATATCCTTTTTTGTACCTATAACGAAATATGTAAAAAACAAGTTAATCTCAAACTGATACCAAAGAATACGCTTTTTCAAGAACCATGGTTACGTAAACAACATGTAATTACAAAATCATCCACTTTTAAAATAGTAGACGTTACCGCAGCCTCCTGTATCTCTCCTATAATTACAACGAAATATGTACAATATTAACAGAACGCTAGGCTCCGTAGCGTACAGGTAACGTCTCTGCCTCTCGTTGAAGAGGTCTCGAATTCGAATCTCGGTCAGGACGAGTTATCTGGACAAGGTTTCTTTCCGGAGGTTTCCCTTATCCTGAAAGATGAATGGCAGGTCAATTCTTAAGCTCTACTGACCCTGAGCTCATTTGAGCATCATTTCGCCAATTTCATTCATCAGATATTCCTTATTTTGGAGAACGTAAATTTAAAAGAAACTGTGCATGTAATGTGATCTCTATAATAATTCACCTTTTTTAAAAAAAATATTTCACCATTGGAAATCCTAATTCATTCTAACTTACATAGAACTATAACACTTGTAATTTAATTTCATAAACGACTAAAAGATTAAAAATCATTTTCAAACCCTTGTACTTGACCAGGAACATAACTGGAGTTACTAAAAAGAATATGCTTACAAAGAGGAGACTTAAGTGGAGAATGGCATGGAGTAGAACATAGTTTTTACTCCATAGAATGTAAATATACGAGAACTCTAAATGGTTTACCGGGAAAATGAGTCAGTTGGAGGGTTTAATGTCGCGACGGCATGTTGACCATGGTGGCTCAAGGGGTTAGAGCGACTGGGCGGAAATCAGGAGATCCGTGGCTCAAATCCCGGCACATGGCATTGAATTTTTTATTTGGCTCTAATTAATTGTAAATATTTGTTGTACTACGTAATGTATAAAAACAAACACCAGTTACATTTTATTGCAAGGCTGAACATGATGCGACATTTTAATAAATGCAGTTTAAAGAGCGAAAATCGATCCTGTATTATATTTGTTACTTTGCAGTATATAAAATAAATACTGCAGATGTGTAAGTAATTAAGTAGAAACAAAACCTCTGAATAGTATTTATGTAATAGTTTTGCTTTATTTCCTTTTTATTAATGTTGTAATCAAGTTCATACAAAGAGAAAACAGCGAATTAATTATTAAATTGGAATGATTATTTTTCTCGAAGCTGGCAGACCATCTTTCCGAAAGTTACTAACTTTTTTTGAACTCCTATGGTCATAGCGGCGGCCGTTCTCCTTTGGAAAATGTCGAAGGTGTTAACTCGCATTCATTGGTTTTTAATCATTAGATCACGCACACACTCGCACCCATTCATACTTCCAGACTCTGGGGAAGATGGGATTACTAACTTGGTTGACTGTAGAATTGAAGATTTCTGTTTTATGGGCAAACTGTAGCTGTTAACTGTGAGACCATAAAGAAGGCTCATGGGTTCACAATGTAACCTACTTTAACTATTCAAAGAAATTATTTGACTTTTCGGACTAAGGATTCTTCCTCCGCCAAAGTATAAGTTATGTGTATCCTTTGACATTAATATCAGGGGATTTTTGCTCCATTATTTAGTATAGTCGGGATTGTACGAAGTTACAGTTATAAGGGATGAGGGGAAGTATTCACAATAAAAGCCCTCTAGAGCTTTTACAATAAGATATCTGTAACATAGATAATAACGCATCTGCTTCAAAAGGTCCCGAGTTCATGGTCAGGGCGAGTTACCCGGATAAATTAATTGATGGAAATTATTCATTTCTTCACACTAGCCATATACCGGCTAAGGTATTGGATTGACAGTCGACGTGAGAAATTCAATGCCAAGTCTGGGATTTGAACCACAGATCTACTGGTTTCCGTCCAGTCGCTCTTGTCCATTGAGCTACCATGGCCAATTTTCCGTCATTACATTAAATTCTCCAATTGACTCATTTCCCCTGTTTACCACTAGGGGCCTGGGACTCAAGTACTTAAAATAGTAAGTCTTCACAAACAGTGTATCTCGGATGCGAGAGCCCCTAGTGGTTTACCGGGGAAATATGAGTTAGTTGGAGAATTTAATGTCAGGACGGCAAATTGGCCATGGTAGCTCAATGGGTAAGAGCGATTGGACGGAAACCAGTAGATCCGTGGTTCAAATCCCGGCCGTGGCATTGAATTTTTCATATCGACTCTATCAATCCAATACCTGGATAAAGTTTTCTCCGGGGTTTTTCCTTTTCCTGAAAGATGAATATCCGGTAACTCTAAGCTCTATGGGCTCTAGACTCATTTGAACACCATGTCGTTCATCGTCCGATATGATTCAACGTTGGAGGACATCAATTGAAAAAAAGAAGAAGAGGTAAACGAAATTGAGTCAATGATTTTTAAAAAGCTAACTGTAACGTCAGGTAAGCCAATTAATGTGTAATAAATGTATTTCTGTAAAGATGGAATAACAAGTTTAGTTAGAATAATGTCTAGAAGTGTGGGCAGAAAAAATAATGTGAATGTACAACTTCTTTGTTACTAATGGATTCAATCAGGAAAAAGTATCGTGTAAGATACGATGTTGCATGGCAGTACAGGGAGTTTAAAATGTAACAACAAATATTTCGAACACAATGCTAGAAAAAATTACCGAATATAAATTTTTTAATAGCTCTACAGTTTTATTGCAGTATAAAGCAGTCTCAGAAGCTAGAGGAATGTGACCACCAAATAAAAAGGAACTCATTAGCAAATATAAGAACCAATTCATAAATGCTGTGTTAATTTTGATGAATTTTAACGTAAATAAGGTTAAAACATACCACCCAGTATACATAATACTGATACGTGATACTGATACACTAATAGAACTATGTGAACTGTCCTATAATCATGTAAGCAAATGAACTAAGCGATATTATGAAATCATAAGATAAACTAAATTATGTAAAATTTTACTTTAAAATGATGAAAACAGTTATATTAAGAATAAAACACAAGTACGTAATGTACACTGTAATGGATCATATTGTCTTTTCGTGAATAATAAAAAAATCACACACACACACACACACACACACACACACACACACACACACACACACTCGGATTCTATCTCTCATTGTTTACCAGTTATTCACAACAATGTGATAAATGTTCAGAATGAAGAGGACTTTATACAGACTTTCTGATGTCTGACTGCCTAAAGTTAGATATGACTGGATTCCTACTGCGGTATCAACCAATTCTACTCCAGCCAAAGAAGGATGCTACTAATGGCCGTGATGAACCAATGCTTTCATCGCATTCGAAATATTTAATTCGTCCACTGAAATTTATTTTTTGTATTTGACGCATAAATGTAGCTATTCTACAAAAACAATTATGTTAAGCTTTAAATTTTCAAAAATAAATAGTACATTAAATTATTTGAATTCTATATCGTATCGAGGAAAGATTTCCTCAAGTCACTTTAATAACCTTCAAAGAATTTGTATTGAAAATCTGAAACAAACTGAACAAAAATTGTATTATGAGGAGTATTTTAACGTGGAAAAAAATGAACGAATACAGAATTGTAAGAAAATAAAAATTCACAATTTCGCATGTTATTTGCACGCACCTGGTAATGTCCATTTAAATGCTAAAGCATGGTAATCAGATGGTTAGGCGAAACCGCAAATGGATCTTAATGTTTCCACTGAGAGTTCGGAAAAGGAAAACATTTTTGAAATGTTGAACAACTCTTCGCAATGTCGTACAAATGTTTCTATTGCCATAATACGAGTTTATTCCCGCGCAACTAACTAATGAATGTACCAAAAACACCAATTTCTCCAGCTGTTTTTCTTCCCTTTTTTCACTTACCTACTCTTAGATGAACATGAAAATATTTCTCAAGATTGTTGAAGAGTGTTCCATTTTTTTCTGTGCAAAGTGGAACAAGAACAAACAAAGAAAAAGGAATAAATAAAAGGGTGCCCTTTTTGTTGCGAAGTTTGGGATAGAGTGAAGAATACTTGGGATGGAACTTTTGTGTGGGTTGCAGCTGGTGTATAATGTGTTTGCTGACTCAAGGAAGAAAACACAGTAGAGTATTGGTAAATAATGCACAAGAAACTCGTGGATTTCTCTAAGCTTGTCTTCAGTAACAGTGACAGTTCTTTTTCCAATAAACCCAACCCCACCAAACAAAAACCTTTCACATGACTTACACTCTACTATTGTGTGTATTATTCTACCAACTATTTTTATGAAAGCGTTAAGTGCAAATAACAGTTGTACAAATACTTTGATTACAACTTCTGTTGTAGGTACAAGGGGGATAGAGGAAGTAGCCTGCCGAGCGGAATGGTTCAGGCGGTTTCGTCTTTGGCCCGCATTTGGGAGGTCCGGGTTCGATTCCCGTGGCCGACCTACCTGACCCATGGATTTTACGGGGGTTTTCCCGTTAATTACATCCCCCGAATTTCCTGTCCCTCCATTTCATCTCCATTATAATTTCATATCTCTCATCTGATGCTCTCTTTCAGGGTAGAAGTGTCGGCGGGAGTCTCGGCGCTGTATGGCAGGATTATATGCTTCTGGTAAACACCTCCTCTGGTAGGATGGCCTCCGGGCTGGTCTAGTGGGCCGTTTCAAGACCACAGTAAGGTGGGATACCGGTTGCACTAGCATGCCGGGGAGTTTCCAACTGGTAAAATGTAGGGACCTGTCCTCTGCACTTCCGCGACTGTTTAAAACGGCTTTACTGTCTGCTCCCGCCTCATCCTTCCTTCCGGGGATACCCATTTGAGGCATAGGTACAATAGACCAAAACTGGAACTCCGTGCCAAACCCCTTCCGCAGCATAAACCAATCCAACAGAACTTTAAAAAAATTGATGTGTTTCTGTCAAATTTCTCTACTCACTCTTACAAACGGTTGTTTCAAATATTTATCCTTCCGTTTATTTTATGTTAACCGAATAAAAATCTAGTAGAAAGGGTTTTACGTATTTCCTTGGAGGTTTAATGTGAATACAGTAGGCTTAAACTATAGTAAATTAAGTCCTAGTCGCTGTGTAGTGACTTTGAAATTCCATTCTCTTCGCATGACCAGGGAAAGAATGAAAAGCAAATTTGGCTTCCTATTTCTGAAATAAGTAAATTGCAAACCGAGGAATATTTCGGAAATGATTAGTTCCATAAAGAATATATTAGGATAAATTGTGTGCTTTAGCGAGTTCATTTTTTGGGCATCTTACGATTTACGAGTTCTGAAAAAGTCATTCAGAATGAGGAGGACTTCTGAAGCTATGCACAGAAAATTCACGATATATTTCATTTGTCATGAAAACATTTTAAATACATAGTAATTCAATATAAATTGTCAGGCATTTTTGAAAAACACCAACATTTTGGAAATATTTTCCTTGTAAAGGATAGTTTGTGATGGGAAAGCTGTTTTTTTAAATCTTTGTGTTGTATTTCTGGAAGATGCTGGACTTAAAATACGTTTTTTGTCTTTATTTACGCCTACGTGGATTTGAGTAATATTTGTGAGATTTTGGTGTAAAAGTTTTGGTTGAAATGCAATACTTCTTATGTGCGCAATAGAAAGTAAAGATGATTTAGAACCGAAGAGTTAAAATTAATAACAACGCATATCTTGGAAATAGCTGCGCTTCCACAAACCTTATTTAAAATAAATTGCCTTTTAAAGAGCTATACTTTGTTTCACAGCCCTATATTTTTGCTGTTTCACATTCTTTTGAGAAAATTCCTTCAAAGTATTGATTTTTTTATATTTTGTTTGGAATAGTCCGAGTTTAGCGAGCGGGATGACTCAAGTAGTTTCGTCTGTGGTTATCATTTAATATCATCTCTCATCTGGTGATCTCTTTCAGGGTAGAAGTGTCGGCGGGTGTCTCGGCGGTGCATGGCAGGATGATCCGGTAGGTCAGTTGCCGGTCCCCGTTCCTCTGCTGGGACCATTTCGGGACCACCAGCCAGGGAACTTTGGGGCTCAAATCGCCTGCCTTGGCACCGTTAGGGCTCGGCTGCTGGGCTCATTACCGTCCCGCTGTAGGGGAGCGAGTTCGTGGTCCTGGCCTGTCGGGGGAAGTCTCTATCCAAGTAAGCTTTAGGGACCCTGCCCTCTGTACTGTAGTGGCTCCTTGGGTCGACCACCCTCTGTCTCCGCCTCATCCTTCCTCCCGGGGGTGCCCCCACTTGGGGATATAAGAGCAAAGTGCGCAGCATGGTGGCCTGCGTACGGAATCCCCTCCATAATGAAATCGGAATCCCAATAGTCAGAATTATGCAGAAGTACAATTGTAAGGGACAAAGGAGAGAATTTACTACACAAATTACACAGTAATTTCATAAAGAACGGGGGGAGTGGAAGGCAGGTAGATAAAATCAAACAATTCGTCGGAGTTTAAAAAGCTGAAGGCTAGTTAATATGTAGTAAGATCAGTTAGCATTAAAGTTAGTGAGTTTCTGAAATAAACGGACAATTGAATTGTTGTCTTCTGTGGGACAAATGCACCCAACGTACAGGCTGCGTTTCTAACAACTGCATGAGCTACGTTTACATTTAGCCATAAGAAGCAAATACCCGGCAGGACTGGAGTTTTAAGAGGCGCGCTTAATTACAAGCCATAAAGCACGCAGTTTTTCACTTCTTCCTTTAGGAAATGCTGAATCGGTATTTCGGAGCACAGAATCGATAAATCTCTCATCAGTTTATCGCTGCTGGTTAGCGATGCCAAATCTGAGTATACCTCCCGGAGTAATGTTTTCTGAGGTGCACTCCGGCTATAAAATGTTTAGTTTGAAACTCTTGTGCCCGATTTCACCAACAGATGTTAAAATCGACGTTAACAAATGTAACGTAACAATTGTAACAGTGCTAATAAAGATGTTAAATTTCTTGCATTTCACCAACCTGTTTTCTGAAAATGTTAACACGTGTTAACGCCAAGAAACTTGTAAACATTACAGCTAAGAAGGCTATGTATGAGTCGTATTTGCGCTTTTGTTTTCATTTTCGTCTGCACACAGTTAAACAATGGCAGATAGACAAAATCGTAAACAAAAGCCGTGAAACAAATTTCTCATCGATGTAAAAAGAACTGCTAATTGAATTGGTGACGAAGTATAAGGATATCTTAGAAAATAGGAGCACGGATGCGGTGAATGTAAGAGAAAGATGTCACGTGGGAAAATACTGGAAATGAATTTAATTCAAATGCATGTGTCATTGCTAAAAACACGAAACATCAGTATTACGTAAATTTAAAACGAAGACCGAAGGACAAGTGACGAGTGACTTGAACGTGTCAAAACGGGAGGTAGACGGTGTATCCACGTAATTCAGTGAATTACAAAATCGCGAAGTTATTAATACTTGAAGCAAAGGCGATATCGGCATATTCCTTTCGATGCATGTTCTAACCTCTTGTACTTGCGCAGTGATCCTTCATAGCAACTTATTTCGACAGCCTGTACCTCTGTAGAAAATTTTCTTCTGATAGCTCCTCAAAATCATTTCTCCTCATAGGCCGTACTCTATTACGAATGCCATTTAGACGGTCTTAAATATAGCAAATCGACAACAGCAGCTGTGTTCACGCCCACCATCTTGATTATTTACAATTGTTAAGGACTTAACATCAGAAATTTGACTTGTTAGTTTAACATGAGATTTAACACGTGTGTTAAGCTAATACTTGTTGGTGAAATGCAGTTTTTGTTATAACTATTGTTAAACCCGTGTTAAGTCTTAACATCTGTTGGTGAAATAGGCCATTAGAGGACAATACGGTTTACATCTAGGCAATACTAGGAAAAAAAGTGGCTATACTGTGTATTGTTGTGTAGAACGAAATAGCATATCGTTATTAGATCCGAGGACACCAGATTTCAAAAATTGCCAACACAGGTATTTTTTGTGGTGTCTTATTAATTGGTATTGTCTCATTAATTTGAAACACATCACAGAAACATGACTGATATACTACATCTAAATAACTTTGGTTTATTAGTGAGTTCTTACGAAAGATTTTTTATTCCATTTTGAGATAAACATATACATAAATAGTTACGTCACATATTTAATTATAGATACAAAGGAAACAGCCATAGACGCATATTTAGAAACTGGAGATACTTGAAAGATGTATATAAGCACCTTTAATATATTTTATTTGAATAAAAATCGTAGTTTTTGAGAAAATTGAAAGCCTCGAAAAATGTTCCATGTAAAGGGTGGTTTGTGGCAGGGGGATGGTCCTAAAAATCTTGACGCAAGCACACTCCCAAAAGCGAAGGTGCACGTGCGCGGTCATTTTTCTAAAAACACTTTTCGTTGGCCTCAATATATATTTCTGATGACATTTCAATATAGAATTTTCGGGTGGAAAGCGGTACCTTCTATACCTGCTATGTACTAATAGAGAAGGTTATTAAAAACGTTTATACATTTGGATTAGAGAAGTAAACTTCAGCACATCTGTTAAGGGCATTTTTGCTCTGAAAATTGGTGCTGCTATTAAGGATGGCGGTTTCTCTGTGCTCAAATCATGTGTGAATCCTGTCTTTCTCCCAAAAATAAGCGAACCGTTCTTTCTTTTGAACATAACGTTTTCCACGATAAATTACCCGTTCTATTTTAAATTAATAAGCATAATCTCTAAAGTACTATTGTGGATCTACTTTCAGGTTAATGACATGATTGCTTACTTTTTAATGACATAGTTGTTGATTATTTTTAATCAAAGTATGGTATAATTCAGAAAAAGAGTATTTTTAACAAAGTTGTACACAAATAGATCAATGAACTTAGACGGCATCCTTGTACATACTTTAAAATGTTAGTATGGCATATTTCAGAGATAATGGGGCATGAATTTAGTAGATTTAGTATTGGCAGGATAGAACATTTAATCTCTCCTTAAATCCCGGCTCAGGAAGGCGACTACGCAACTAGCCAACAGCATCTGGTGTCTCGCTCTTTAGTTCAGAGGTTGCACCTGGCATCTTGACCTGCCAAATCTTTTGTGCCAATGTCCTGACGGGTAGCAGCAGGCTGAAACTCCCAGGTGGCGCCTCGTACAATCTGTTCCCTTCCTGGCGGGCTTACACATCCCCTGGGGAGCCTGGAGCCCTCCCTCGATCTGGAGGGCGAGGATTTTACAGAGCCGAAACTCCAATGACGCTTATAACCCTGAAACAGCTAACCAACTGGAATGAAAGATGAAATGTAGGAAGAGAACTTTCGGGGAATGCAATTGCTCTTCCCAGTGTTCGCCTAGCGGCCGGGTAAACCCCTGTAAAAGCCCATGGGTCAGAAAGATTGGCCAGCGGAATTGAACTTGTGACCTCCTGAATTGCGGGACATAGACGCTATCACCTGTACGATCTCCCTCGGTTTGTGTACGATTACTCAGATACGACACAGCAATTAAAACAATGTTCAATAAGCAATATCCTATTAAGGAAATATAAAATAATTTTGTATGCCATTACTCGACAACGGAAGTAGCAAATGTAAAACACTACCTTTAGTAAAAACACTGCCCAGCTCCGTGGCGTGGAGATAGCGTGTTACCTGTCATGTTTAGAGGTCTCTGATTCAAATTCCAGTTGGGGTGAATTGCTTGAATGAGATCTCCTGGAAATGTACAATTTGATTTCCTAAACCTAAAAAGGGTTCGTAAAATATGTGTGCGCATAACATCGGTTATATTAAGATATTTCTATTTAACCTCAGCAACTGTCAACAATACACTAAGATTTTCAAATATACCCTCCAACTCGGGCATATTTTTAATTACTTAACGATTTTGACCAAAAATACCACATGTTAAGGACATTCCCATTAATAATAAAAATTTTTATTGAATTCATAGGAATGGATTATGAGGTCTTGTTTTTATTACTTTGCAATATTCGTTATAACTACTAAACCATAAGGTTTGCATTAATAATACTTGAAAAAAAGTAACGTCATTAAACTGTACAATTTGTTTTACACATTTATGTGCCATCATTACTATCTGAGATCTGATTGGTGACTGCTTTAGGAACAATTGTCAATCAGTAATAATGATCACTAGTCGGCTCGCGTGCTAATTGTTGGAGACATTAAATCTGAGTGTTTATTTAAGGACGCTCCTTTATTGCGATATCGGAAGTGAAGGGCCGTTTAAGTTTCCTCAGAGGTCTCTTTATGAGGCTTGACGTTGCTTTACGTGCCATAAATTTACAACTTTGGAGCATGGTTTTACTTTCCTTTCGAAGGAAGCCATACTGAACATTTTTATGCTGGAAAAAAATTCATCGCATTCTGTGAGGTTTGAACCTGCGACCTTGGGAATAAAAGAATAGGGTATTTTTCCTTCCGCTTTATGTACCATTCAAGCCGTTTCCTTTCGATTGTAACACTACCTTCTGCCACTTCCATAAGTCGACGTGCTTCTTTGCTCTTTATTTTGTCTTTTCTGGCTGAGCTCCAGATGTAGATTTCCAGTGCATTCAGCGTATTGTCCTGGTTTGTACTTTCTCTTTCACATGCACACTTTCCCCCATCAATGCTGTCACAACGCCGCAACTGTTCACCTGCGTACTCTGTAAATATAACTGCCCAGGCAGGGCGTCCTCTACATGTCAGCATTTATACCATCACACAGTTCGGAGTATGAATTTATATAGCGGTGGTGTCAAAAAAGTCAAACAACAAAAACAAAACGTTTACAGAGGATGCAAATTGCTCTTGGATTAACCAGTGCCTAAATTTTTGTTTTAATTATCAGCGTTGTCAGGCAATTTATTAAATAAAGAAATGGCCAAAGACATGCTGGGAGTCATTACTTCACTACTGCTTACGTATGCATCAGTTGTTAAGTGTTCCAAGGAATCTTGTGGTGCTATGTTGACTGTAAATATAAACAGAAATAAATTTAAAGCGTAGTTTATAATCACATGTATTTTAAGCCCGCATCGGTGGCGTAGATGGTAGCGTGTCTGCCTCACGTTCAAGGGGTCCCGTGCTCGAATCTCGGTCAGGGTGAGTTACCAGGATAAGGTTTTTCCGGGGGTTTTCCTTAAGACAAATGTCGGGTAGCTCTAAGCTCCATGAACCCTGGACACATTTGAGCATCATTTCAACCACTCCATTCACCGTCCGAAATGACTTAACGTTGGAGGATGTAACACTAAAAAAAAAAAAAACAGGAAAGTAGGTGTGTGAATCCTTACCAGTGTTTATCATCATCATCATCATCATCATCATCATCATCATCATCATTTCAAATATACATAATAAATGTACATTTATGCCTGCCTACGTAAATGTCAGCCAATGGGAATAAAAACAGAGGAAAATTATTTGCATAATTTGTTGTTTGCAGATCAAGTTATTATAACTCTAGATACAGACGATGCTTCTTAAATGATGAGAAAACTAATTGAAGAATGATAAATGGGGCCTACGGATAAACATGAATAAAACAGAGTACATAAGTTAATTTAGATATAGATGATGAAATAAAAACACAAAAAGGTCAAATTAAGAATAAGACTAAATTCAAATATCTTGGATCAGTATTAGAAAGTGATGGCTCGACTGCATCAGAAAGAGAGAATAACAGATGGAAGAAAAGTAATTGGAATACTTAACTCACTGTTACGGAGCAAAAATATCCTTCTGCAAACCAAAACTACGAGGGCTATTCAATAAGAATGATCATAATTTTTTTACGGTCATAATTTTTCGCACTAAAATTCAATCTTATTATATTCTGATAGCTTAATGTGAAACATGCCGTAGTAGTTTCATTGTTGATACTCCTGGTTCCCGCTTGAGAGAACCATGCAAGTTCAGACATGTTCAGTATCGCCTACCGCTGCAATGGAAGTAACACACGAGGAACAACATGCGGCTTTGAAATTCTGCTTTCGTCTCAACAAATCTTCAGTTCAGGCCTATACAATGTTACAGGAGGCCTATGGAGTGTCTGTTCTTCCCTACAGCACAGCTCGAAGATGGTTTAAAATATTTTAAGAGGGGAGACAATCAATTTCAAAGGAAGGTGGACCCGGTGCTCCAGTTACTGCATTTACAGAAGAAAACATCAACACTGATGCTGTCATTGTGAGAGAGGATCGACGAATTACCTTTAGATAACTTTCTGAAATATTGAACATTTCATTGGGTGCCACCCAAACGTTGGTGACAGAAACATTACACATGAGACGTGTTTGTGCGCGATGGGTTCCAAGACTGTTGATTCCCGAACAAAAGGACAATCGCATGCAGGTCTGCATGAAGTTAAAGTTGATGTTAGAGGAAGATACGGAGTTTCTTTCAAACGTAGTTACTGCTGATGAAACTTGGCTACATCATTTTGATCCTGAGAGCAAATAGCAAAGCTCAGTGTGGAAATCTCCTTCATCACCAACCCCCAGAAAAGCAAAAGTGGTTGCTTCTGCTGGGAAATTTACGGTCATCTCATTCTTTGACATTCATGGAATTGTTTATCAGCATATTGTACCTGCACACAGGTAGGACAATACTATAGGAATGTCCTGAAAACATTGCAAGTCCATATCAGGCGCAAAAGACCACATTTCCGTGAAGCAGGCTGGATGCTGCACCACGATAATGCGCTGCCGCATATTGCCAATGTCGCTGAATATCTTGCAAAAATCAACGTGAAGTGCATCCCTCACCCTCCCTATAGTCCGGATTTAGCCCCCATGTGACTTTTTTCTATTCCCTAACTTGAAGAAACGCCTTCGTGGGAGGCATTACCCATCATCAGAAGCAGTGGTGATGGCTGCGGAGGCAATTTTGAAGAATCTCTCAAAAATGGTTTCCAGCATGTCTTTGAAGACTGGCAGAAGCGCTGGAACAAGTGCATCGAATTCAAGGGAGACTATTTTGAGACGGACCATCAACATTTTGAGGATGAGTAAAGGTACGTTGTCAAAAGTGATTATTCGTTATTGAACAGCCCTCATATATAAAATGCATGGGTACAGAGTGTCATGGTCCAGCACCGTGGCGTAGTGGCCTAAGGCGTCGTGTTTTGGTTCTCTGCCACGGAAGGCGCCTGGGTTTGATTCCACCCCTGGAGGGTGTGTATTTTAAGTCCCGTGTATAGAACCGGTTAGGAAATTGAGGAGCTACGACAGGTAGCGAACCGTGATCTAGAAAGCCAACTTTCCGGCTCGGGGTGTCGAGATGCTGACCACATCTCCCTCCCGTATTAGTTGGATGATCGCCTATCACTACCTTACGTATGTGGGCGTGAGGTCTGCAGTCGGGATGGCAGGCCTTGGCCCTGTATGTGTGGTTAACGTTTGGGTTAAAGTTTTAACAGAGTCATGTTGTATGAATCAGAGACTTGGACAATTGGTAGACAGCAAGCGAATGAATTGTCAAATGAAATGGATTTCTGAAGGCGAGCAGCCAGGAAATCAAGAATTGATAATATGAGAAATACCATGATTAGGGAAATGATGAAAGTCGAAAGAAATGTTTCGGAAATAATTGAAGAGAGAAGACTAAGATGGTATGGACATGTTATAAGAATGCCAAATGAAAGAATACCAAAGAAGATACTGGAACATGATATGGAAGGGACAAGGAGGAAGGGGCGACTTAGAAGTGGATGGATGCCGTTAAAAGGAACGTGGAACAAAGGGGACTGACCGACAGGGATGCTGAGGACCGGGAAACTTGGAGATAAACATTTCTGTGTGTGACGGAAAACCATTGTGTGGAAAAATTCCGAAATAAACATTATCATTATATCATTGTATTATTTTATTATTTACTTCGACATGTGCTAAAACATAGCACGAGCTTAGTGTACGAGTATATCTTTCTTATAATTACAGAAATTAAAACATTAAAAATATTTAATTCTCTTCATTTTGGCAACCCATTCTGCACGCAGTTTTTGATTCCATGGAAACGATCTCAAAATATAACCTTCAGGTCTATTGTGCCCGTTAAATGGTGCCCAAACAGACATTATTGACAAGTTTTATACCGTACTTAGTGCTTGACTAATTCTTGCCTCCATCTCATCTGATTTTAATCAATTTTGAAACGGAAAATAAAGGGAAAATGGAAGAAAGTGAATCGGTGTTATATTAGTAATGCGCATGCGCGATGCATTGGAAAAGTACGAACTTGCTTCTCTATATTTTCATCCTTTACTTAGAGGCACTGTAAGTTAGTTTCTATCAATAGAAACCTGAAGTATTGCAATTTAACTATGGAACGAGAGCAGTGTGCTGTTTTGTTTGTGAAAATGAACAAATATAGTAAAATAGGAAAGTAAAAGATAAGTAAAATAAATGCGCTAATAGAAAGTGATTATTCTTTACGTCATGGTGATCTTGGATAGAGCGATTATGGCCCAAAGTTGCCAGTTGTCTTGTCAGGTAGACGGCCTTGATTCCAGCAAAACGGTGCATCTTGGAAAGGGTTATGTCACTGCTGAAGTACGTGTATGTCTCGAAACAGTTTACATAGCAAACATTGATGCTCTTTAATGTATGCGTTCGTGATTTTTAACGGCCCCTGCCCATGTATGCCCACGAACAACGGAACATAAATGTCAAACATTTAAGCCTAAAATCTTACAAAGTTGCAACACGACTTTGAAGCAACATAGATCATTACTTTCCAGACCGGTGTTCATATTGTACGTTGCACAAAATTTACGACACAATGTCTTATTAAGATGTTTGAATTAACGAAAAACTGAATTGTTTAGAGGTAAAAAGTACCGCTGTTTTCATTTAAGAATGATTGGTGCGAGAGCTTTCGCTGCAAATGCCCTTTTTTGATTCAGCGAGTCTCAAAATATGGATTGTGGATGAAATATCAATATTGAAATAGTGTATGGAATACAATAATTTCCACTTACTGTAGAGAAGCAGAAGTTCGATGCTAGGTTCCACCGAAAATGCTTGTTTTGAGACCCCATGAACCCCAAAAGCATTTTAAAGAAAAAATAGATAGAAGAGAATAACTAGAAAACGAAAAATCTAATAAACACAAAATTTGGTATTTATTATCCTTCAAAGGTGAGAGAGTTTCAAGAAAATTCACCGAACTACACTTTGCATTGAAAAATGTTCTAAATCTTTTACAATTTTCAAAAGAATGGCCTCTGTTGATGAAAGTATTGCGACTTTGTGGGTTCGTAGAATTAAAAGTCCAGTTTGCAGAAATTCCAAAATGCTCTTTATTTCCACAGAAACACGTTGTACAGCCCTGCCAATAGCAGAATTACGAAATGTATACAAATACAACCTTCAAGGTTGTCTGCCACGCAAAGAGTTCACTTTCAAGTCACAGCTGCACGCACGCGATTATCAGTTCGGATTACAACTCAGTCAACTGGCGAGCCGCGGCTTCTTTTATAGCTCTACTCATTGTCCTAGAAATTTGTGGAATGTTCTCCAACAATCAGACGAACCTTCCAGTCATCTGTCTCTTTCTTTGTCTGTTTCGGCAAGCTTTTATCTCCGCGCTGTGGTATCTGTCTCTTTGTGCGCGCCGGCCGCAACAATGCTCGCGACAGTATTATAGGTATATTTAAGATATTTATATAACAAATGAAGTGTATATTGAATTTTCTGCGAATAGCATCTAAAGATCTTTACATTTTGAATTAGTTTTATATCATGGCAAACCTTAAGAGATACAGCAACATTTAAAAATGTAGTTATTACTAAAACATATAATTAATATCAAATTTTCCTTTTGAGATAATCATTTTCAAGATGTGAAATTTTAACTACGAGATATTTTTCTCAAATAATTCATCCCTTTTTAATTTCTCTGCTGTATATTATAGTAAATGTAAGTATGGTTTTCAACCCAAAAATTCGATATCAAATATTTACCAGAAATAGATTCTGAGGACTCCTTAACCCCAACAAAGCATTTTTAGAAAACTCTGTATTTGTGGGTGTGTATGCGAACAGCACAACTCATAACCTAAGAGTAGGTTAAATACCAAATTGTGGACACGGTACGAAGACTTTTTAGGAAAATGCCCCTACCAAGCTTCCCTTTACACGGAACATTTAAAAAAGGTGTTGAATTTCTTAATAACGCTAACGATAATTGAAATGCTATGTGTTTAAGCTATTTTAAAGACTAACGAGAAGTATATCATGAAATTTCCTGAGTAAAGCTCTTAAAGTCCTCTTCATTCTTTGCGTCAAGTAAAGTCTAAGTGGTAAAATATCGTTAAAAGATGCAATTGATGTCAAATCTTTTCTGAAACAAACGTTTCGAGATATTTGAATTTTAAAATAGTTACTCTGAAATGAGAACTTGTTGTTCATTTGTCTTAACTCTTGTCCATACAAAGAGAATGGAATTTCATAGCCATGACATAGCAAACAGCAGCGCTCTTAAAAATTTGATTATTATTTAAAGACTATTGTATTCCTATATTTCCTTTGCATGTGCAAGAAAATTAGCAATATTACAGTTTCTCCAAACGTTTTTCTCAGCATGAAGCAGGTAAAGGAATAAACGTTTGTAAGAATAGTTGCACGAGAGTAAAAAAGGTCATGTTGGTGAAAATATCAGTTTTTTATTTAAAGTCCATATTTCTACTCCATTTTATAATGGATAGGTAGTCGGATTGAAAAATTCAATGCCATAGTCGGGATTTGAACCAGAGATCTCCCGGTCTACGTCTGGTTGCTCTTAACCATTGAGCTACCATGGCTTACATGCCAGCATGACAGTAAATTCTCCAACTGACCCGTATGTTTCCCGATAAACCAATAGGATTTCTCACATACAATGAGATACGCACTTTTCATGGCGACTTATTATGCTGAAAGTACTTAAGCCTGAGGCTTCATAGTTAAATTACTGTTAGGTTAATTGATGGAAATGAGTCAGTTGGAGAATTTGTCATTCTGGCATGTACGCCATGGTAGCTCAATGGTTAACAGGACCGGACGTAGTGGTTCAAATCCCGGCTGTGGCATTGAATTTTTCAGTCTGACCTCTCCAAACCTTAGCCTACACACGACTAGTGTGAAAGAATGATTAATTTCCATGTTGTATAATATTGGAGTGGACTACGCTACGGAGGTGATTCAGCATGGAGGTCCAAACTTGGTCCATTGCACCTATGCTCCCAAGTGGGCTAGCCCCGGGAGGAAGGATGAGGCGAGAGGAGACAGAGGGTGACCAGCCAAGGAGTCGCGACAGTTCAGAGGGCAATTCCCTACAATTTACCAGTTGGAAACTCCCCAGCAGGCCAGTAAAACGGCATCCCACCCTAATGTGGTCTGGAGATTGTAGGAGGAAGTGTTTACCAAGAGCATATCCTGCCATGCAGCGCTGAGACTCCCACTGACCTACCCTGAAAGAGATCACCAGATGAGATGATATGAAGTGATAATGGAGATGAACTGGAGAGAAAGGAAATTCGGGAGATGTAGCATTCACCTGGTGAACCTGGCGACCCGGAAGAACCTCCCAAAAAAAAACAACAATGGCCACGGGAATGGAACCCTGACCTCCCGAAAGCGAGCCACAGAGGAAACCGCCTGAGCCATTCTGCTCGGTTTGTATGATACTGTCCTAAATATCTTTTTGTTCTATTATGTTTCTCTTCCGTTAATAACGAATTTAACATTCCTATTACTTTCTTCTAGTGCTGCTTTTTACTGCTATCCGTGCTCGAAGTACCCTGGTTTTCTTGGGTCGAGCCTAAGTAACGAAAATGAACTAAGTATTTTTCCATTTATGTGTATTACTTCTAAGTCATTCCTCAAATACTCTTGTTTTATTTCAGTTTATCTTCAGGCCTGTCGATAGTTCATATAGTTGGCATCATCTCCATCTTGTGCAATAATCACCTGATCATTTACAAAAATAGCAGGTGATATAAATAAATTGATTCTGAAATAAACTGATAGTTACCTTATATCAATTTATATGCATTTTAGTGGCATCTTCCATTTCCGACATTTGAATTGTTCAGTACTTTGTCGTTCCTTTAAAGTTTTAGCGCTATTCATTTATTCCTGCAGAGTCGGGGAAAAATTAAAAATTGAAGGCCAACATATGCGTCCCGCTTTTAAATGAGACTCGATTCTGTTTCCTCTATTCCCCTTGTAGCAACAACGAAATCTTACATGAAACTATTTATCCAAAAGGTTTATCTCGACAGAAAAATCATAAGAATAGCCTCAAAAGCCAAGTAAATTTAAACTTCAATGGATAGAGAAGTGGGAGATTTAACTAAGTTTTATGCATAACAAATCGCGTGCTGCCATAAAGTTAACAAATATTAGTTTATAATATTAAATACATTATTTCACCTATCTCTAGGTAATGTATAGATGTAACATCAACAGGGTTCAGAGCCCTGTGCAAGAAGGAACAGCACTAACGGCTAAGCTAACTTTTAATGTCACCATATAACTTGGAGGGAAATTGCTGTATATAGCTTATCACAGGATTTATGTGAAGCTCTTGTCTGATGGAAATGCATTCTGCGCGGTAGTTAACACGAATTTTACCCATTAAAAGCACCCACTGCGACTACCAATTTACGTTTCTTTTGGCAATAAATTAACGATAAAAGCAGATTGGCTTCAACCAATAACTTCTTTTTCTGCGACTGGAATTTTGCTTCAATATTAATTCTAATGGCCTGATTTTTTGGCTTTTATATCGGGAATAAAATTTATGTACTACTCATTATTAGCATTTTTAAAATATTAATATTTCATATTGAATTTAGTAAATTTTGGCTAATGACGTTTTAGCAAATGTCGGTACCTACAAAGTTAAGGTTAAAGCTTCAAATTGGTGAATTTCGGAATTTCTTTTTAAATTTATGGAAGTGACAAGGCACAGCCGGATTTGATCTTGTCTCAGGGGACCTATGAGAGATTTGTGGTGGACAAAGTAACAACTGGCCAGGTTTTCTTCGCCATTCACTCCACCAAATGCTCCCAATAACATCTCCTTCCATCCATTTGACTTCATTTCGTGTCTTCTTCCAAGCATACGGCTGATCACCCGACCTGAAAATTCTGATTCATAGTTTTATCTACTCCACAACAGGAAAGAATTACCCATTTATGTACATTGTACCTTAAAACATGAAATTACGGCTATCTCAATTATTTTAATTTTATTCTTCGCAAATCTGCTCTCTCTTATTAGCCCCCCTCTGTATCTGCCTGACGTTCAAGAGGTCCCGAGTTCTAATCTCGGCTATGATGAGTTATCCGCAAAAGGTTTCTTTTTGGGTTTTCCCTTACCCTGAAAGATGAATGTTGGGTAACTCTAAGCTCTATGGACCCTGGGCTTATTTGAACATCATTTGTCATCGTACGATATGACTTAACGTTGGAGGACGTAAATATAAGGAAAAACAGTTGTATTAGCTCAAATAATCGAGTTTACTTTACTCGCTTTGACAGTTTTTCCTTTTTGGTAGATCAAAACTCGTAGTTACCGCACCCATAGGTACTGCAACAGAATTTTGTGTGCACCACACTCGGACGTTTGGAAAAGTCGATACAATTAAACTATAAAAGTAAATGTACATGTTTAGGCTTTCACGACCGGCGTTAATCCAATAGAATGTTGTTTCAGGGATTGAAGGCCGTAGTCTAGACGATGAAAACATATCTGACGTTTTGCCGGTAACTCCGTCGGACATCATCAGAGATTCTAAGTCTTGTCTGTTCACAACTAGACAAAAGTAAATACAATAAATAGGAAGTTTTGAAAAATATTTATCGCCCGCGCTTACTACATACGGCACCACAGGAGGCGGGGAGTGTTGAAGAAATGAAATTAATTCATGAAAGGAAGTTTGGGAAAGACATCGCAACTAGTACATTCATAGCAGTAAAGCGGATTGAGCTGCTATCACGTGATTACTCCCTGTGTAAAATATATTCATTAGCGATAGTTAGGGTTTTAAAAGCGGATCACTGTGATGAGCATGAGAGACAATGAATAGCAACTTAGAACTCGTAGAAAAGTAGGTATGAGTATTAGGAAATTCATACCAATAACAAAAAAAAAAAAAAAAAAAAAAAAAAAAAAAAAAAAAAAAAAAAAAAATCCTGCAAAAATGACCAGCTTTCCTAACTCGTCATTTCAAGAATGAGATTTGAAATAGGCTACGGAAAAAGGAAATAACGGTGGCCCAGTCTTAACGAAAAAATACCAGTGATATTTGAGGAACGTTTTATAAAGAGTCCGCGCCTTACAGTATGAGATTTATTGGATTTTTGAAAATGTTACATTCTTTATACTTATTCTAATACATAAGTAGAGAACTGCTGTATTCCACCCCAAAATTCACTACCGAGTCTTCACTTGAAATACATGTTTTAAAATCCCCTGAATCCCAAAGACACCTTTAGAAAAAGGGGTGTGTATGTGTGAGCAGCATAACTTAAGCCCAAAAAGTCGTGAAAGTACTAAACCTCACCCCAAACTCTCCTTCACATGGAAAATGTTTCAAAAATGTTTTTCTCAAAAAAGTCTCCTAAAGATTTTGATTAAATACATCTCAAATATTTATATTACAAATGAAACGTATACCTTGAATTTTCCGGGAATAGCCTCTGAAGTGTTCTTCACACTGAACCACTTGAATAACTGTAAGAGACAAAATCTTAGTTCACAAAAATGTAGATATCGTTAAAGCACACAATTTGTCAAATGCATTTTTTTAGTAGAACACCATTTCCGAGATATTCCTTTTCATTGGTTTGAATTTTAAAATATTTATTCTCAAATATGAGAAATGCAAATGCAAGCAGAATGGAATATCATACTATCACAATGGGATCAGCTCTTAAATGACTTGAAATAGTTAAGATGTTACTGTATTCCCCTATTCCCATTGCAGTTATAAGGAAATGTGTAATAAAATAATTTATCTCGATTAACATGAGGTAGCAGAACAGTTGTTTCTGACAATATTATGTACATGAGTAGAGAAAGTAATGCGAGTGCATTTTTGTTACATCAGAGCAAGTTTTAATATTCTGGATGTATGATACATACTTTTTTAATATTTTAATAATGAGAGAAAATAGCACGCTCGTTTAATGAATGAGGCAAGAAAATGTTGGAGATGAAAGGCAAGCCGGGTTTTGTAGTTGAGAATTTGTAATATGTTGAACTAATACCTAGGTCCGAGTTCATTAATGTATTTAATGAAGGTATCTTACTTTTGTTCTCATTAGCGGTATTTACGTGTGAGCATCTCGGTTTACTGAACTTTTATGAACATTCAGACCTTTTGGCTTTCCCTGGACAGGTGACACATCTGCCTCACATTAGGGAAGTCTATAGTTGGTATCTCGATTGGTGCCAGCAGCTGGATAAGGTTTTCTTTTTCTTGGGGTTTCTTTAACCTGCAGATGGATATCGGGACGCCAACCCCATTTGAGGATCATTTCAAACGTTGACACTTCACTGGCCGATATTGCCCAATCCTGTTAAAGGGGATTTATTTACTTTAGCACTCGATAGCTGATTTATTTCAGATCTTGTTTATTTGCAAAATATTATCCTAATGACGTTTTAGTATATGTAATGCTAAACTGTTGGACTCATTCCTCCATTCCCTGTAGGTGTTGTTTCTTTCCCCTTGTTTATGTGAGTCCCATGCAGAGCTACCAACATACGAGCAACAAACTGACTTATTTAGGATTAAGGACTCTAACCGTAGCCTGGGGACTGAGGACCCTAAGCCTTTTAGGCATAACCAAGAGCTATTTTAATAAACAGAAACGTGAAGCAGTTGCACGATGTCAGCGTAGCTTCAAGTTCTGTAAAGCTAAACCGCAATGATTCAGAATTGCGGGGATATCAAATATCAAATAACCTGTTGTATATCTATAATGTGTGTGAAAGTGTTAACAACATAATTCAAAATAAAAATCGGTTGAACAGGAAACTTGGTATTTAACTTCTCCGTATTCTAGGGATGCAACTAAATGATTTTCAAGAAAATCCTCCATTGCAAACTACCATTTAGAGGAGAAAATTTCGAAAGTTTGGAGTTTTTAAAAATGGCTCTAAACGATTTTGATTTATGTTAAAATATTTTCACATCAGATGAAATTTTTATCCTGAATTGCTGTAGTTTCAGAAGTCCTCTTCCTCCACCAATTTTGCATAATTGGTAAACTATGAAAGGGAGACAATTTTCATAAACAAAAAGTGTACAGATCTATTTTTAAGACGTGGCGTATGACGTAATGTTGCGCAGTAGTTTATGGTGGAGTCCACTTGTTTATTTGGAAGAAAAAGAGGTATCAAGTTAGTCATTTGTCATCTAACCCACTAGCTTTATCAGCAGTCTGCTGGTGAAAGTAGAGATCTTACCCCTACCATTGATTCGCATCAACCCAATACAGTGACACCTGAGCCTCATTCAAGATTGGTGCAGGCTTTGGCGATTGTCCATCAACCCGGAGAAAAGCCAAACCATACTTTTCACCAAGCGCTGCTTTCCCGCCAACCTACCCTCTTTTACTTATTCTGGTCGAAGGATATAGTGGACAAATTCTCTAACTTACTTGGGTGTAAAGCTGGACAAGGGCCTAGCTTTTGGGGACCCCATCCAGAAGTTAGTTCATCGGGCATGCGGGGCTTCGGCTTCGTTATACCCCATGATGCGGTCAGGGATGCCGACTCCCCTGAAGTTGGGTCTCTTTCAGGCTTCGATACTTCCCATCATGCTTTATGCGTGCGAGATCTGGGGCATGGCCGCAGAATCCAAACTCCTACAGCTTTAACAGCTATCAATTCTGTATACCGGTGCTTTCCCGTGAGATATCTTCATGAAGCCTCATCTCTCCAGTATGTGGAATATGTCATTAGACGCCGGGCCACAAAATTCTACGCCAGTTTACCTCAACATCAGAGCACCCTGGTTAGGTCTCTTGGAAATTACCAACCAACAGAACGCCGCTTCAAGCTCCACCGGCTTCCCCGCATGGCATGCGGGCACAACCAGTAACACTAAAGTTGATATTCCAACTTCAAAATTATACCTATCTGTGAATTAGACTGGAAATTTTTCTAAATTGCTCTTCCTGAATATTTTCACACCAGCGGTGCACACAGGCGTTGCACCCGAGTCGGCAACCGTTGAGGAGCTTCGGCTACCTCCTTTCTTCTACCTAAATCAAACCCGCCACCCTACAAAACCCCACATATCCGTCATGAAGTGGTTAAGTCCGTCTAGGACAGGTACACGTATGACATACAACGAGCTGACCCTCAATCAGCCGGCAACAGCCAGTGAGTGACCAGCATCCAGTGAAATCTGTATGTACAAGAAAAAAAAAGAACCCCATTGGAACAAAACATTGCAAAAAGGAAATATTTTTGAGGGAGCAGATGGTCAAGTTAATAACGATATATTGGGACTTGACTTTGTGAAAGGTGTTTCTTTTAAATTTTTACGTATGTGACAAGACTATTGCAAGTTGCTCATGAGAAAGATTTTAACATGACAATTTTGTTACTACACCAACCCTAAATGGTTGCGCAGTGCCAAGTGTGCACAAAGTGGGAAGGGAAATTTTGTCAATTACGGGTCGAAGGGCTCAATTTACCTACCTTGAAAGTTTAGGAGGGACCCAATTTACCTTTTAATATTCAAAATGGACTCCATTTACCAAACCTACGTTTAACTACGCATTTGTTGAAATTAAATACAGTGGAACCTCATGTTGCTCACTTCTGTTGTTTTTTTTTTTTTTCAGATACAGGTTAAATTTTTACTTCCTTTTCTAGTACTTATACTAAGTAGAGGAAAAATGAAATGTCCTTCCTGAATTTTCTGGGGAATAGCCTCTAAAATCCTTTTCATTTTGAATGTATGTGCCAAACCGAACGAGATAGACAAAATTTATCTTACTACAGTAAATTCCTGCGAGATTATACTTTTCAAAGTGCATATACCTTTAACTTTTTAAAACCATCACGAAATGCAATGTAGACCGTGTTCAAGGGTGTGAACATAATGCATATACTCATAATGTTGTACACACCCAGAATTTTATAAATCGCTTGACGTTTAGAATGTTCACGCTTCAGAAATTTCGAGGCCCCAGGGAAACGTCCTCAGGACTCCACCCTAGTGACACACTTACTAATTATAAAATGGCGTGTACACCAAAACAGAAGAATGGTGCATTTTATTTCCCCGAGCGGAAGTTTCTACATGGTCAAGCATATTTCCAGAAGCCATGCATAAAGATTACGCCCTTTTATGTAAAAAATGTCATGAACAGTATATTCGATGAAAGCTTATTTCAATTCCCTCCTCCCACACAATTATTTATCTTTTAGCGTAATAGGTGGATACGACTAATGTTTGGTGTCCTACATAAAACCGACACGCCTCAGTCTTACTGCGCCTAGCCCACTTTGTTCATATTTGGAATCTGTTTTCTTATAATGTTAGCTATACTGCGTGACCCATTGTTGGAGTTCTATATTTTAGTTTTACAGTAATTGTCGCGAATATCGTGGAATATTGATAGAGAAATGGTGCAGTTCTCAATTGAAAAACAAATTGATATAATGGAATGTTACGTAACAGGCACCAAAGAAATGTTCGGGTATAAATACCCTCATGACTGGATACCTACCAGAGCAATTCAAGATTTGTACAAGAAATTTTGGGCTAGAAGTTTCAATAGTGAATATGAAGAACAAGCTTACTGCTTTTATATGGAACATCCTGTATGTCAAATGTCTCGTGACCACCTTGTGCATTCTACAAACAATGGACAGCTTAAGCGCTTTGGCATAAACGTTTGCTTTGTAAAAGTATTCAATTACTTATAAAGACATTTCAGTATGGAAGCATTGGTTTACTTTCTTGACCATCTGTAGACCAATTTCTGAGCACCCATTTTCCACGACCTTGAATTATCTATACACGGTGTTCATTTTTATGTGATTTTACCGCACAAAATTTCAAGTCATTTGCTTGAGGCCTTTCTGTCATAACATTATTTATTGCTTCTAGATTGGGACCAGTCACTTTATAGCGTCCAAGTAACTGATGCTGTAATGGAAATGTTTGATAAACCTATTAAACAAAAGGATACCAAAGTTAATATACATTTTATTTAAGCGTGAGAATGGCAGAAGAATTTATATCGTATGCTGATAAAATGTAAGACGTTTATGTTACAAAAAAAGTATATTGACGGTACTTGGACACGTTTGACATTACGCTCCGAGGGACCTGTCTGAATGCTGGATAGCGTTGCATAAACTCCTCTTTGCAGCGGTTTAAATTACATTTATATGTCGCACTAATTTTAATGCCGGTACGAAAGTAGTATTCAACCATGAAGACGTGGTGCTCTGTGCTCATATTTAGGGGAAGCTGGTTTTATTAGTTACCAACAAAGCCACACTGAGAGCACTGTAATCTGACATATCTTGCTTACTGTTCCGCAAAAATTACAGCTTCTCCATAGAGGGCACTATGATTTTGAAGATAGACTGACCAGTGAACTATGACGCCATTTTTGCTCAATCGGAGGCCGGGAAAAAACACCACCGTGTATTTCTTCGGTGTTTTGGTTAGATTGGCTACTGATGTAGCTATGTGAGCTAACATAGTGTAGGGGCTGGATTTACACTTGAGTCTGGAAGCTTAACAATTATCCGAAACAGGTTCTGGGAAGTGAGGAGTACATCGTACGGTGTATTGTTGAATTACAATCCATTTCTCGTTCTTTTGCTGTTTATTTAGGAACTCCTTGCATAGTTTCTTATTAAATATACCTCCTATTTGCCCGCACACAAGAGTATAAACCAGCCTATCTTACATTATAAAAATTTGATACGTGACTTATCTTACTCGACGATAAACACCTGTTTCCTCCCCTCATATATATACATATTCCCTTCGCAGAAAAATGTGATGTAAAACAAATTACAATTCGAATCTCCACTCTGCTTTGCACGGCGTTAAAATTTACCTTACGTACGAACTATAACATATTTCTGGCACAGTAAGGATCTTTCTTGCCACTTAAGTTCGTTCCCGACCTAGACACTCTTCTGTGAGATGCCCCTTTTCTATTTAAAACATGCATCTTTTCTAGGCACGTGATATAATAGCTGTATTACTGGTTTCAAGCCTATCTCTCTCCGAGATTCTTGCATCTTGTTATGTTTGAGTCCTACTTGTCTAGCATCGCTCATTGACGCGCTCTTTTAGGTTCCATCCTAATGCTTCTGTAATGTTTTCCTATTGAATAGACGGTCTTACGGTTTTTTTCCCTTATAAAATCAAACGATTGTCCTGGGTTATACTTAATGGGAATCCACTTAACTATTGAATCTCGTGTTACTATTGTCATTTCCTTACCTTTTCTGTTACTATTTCTTACCTTATATATAATTCAGCTTTTCCATGCCTTATCGTTCAATTTTTGTTTGTTTGACTTCATATTTTCATTTGATTATTATTTCCCTATCGTTTCGATTTCATTTACAACTTAATTCATATTTCATTTGCATTTACTATATTCGTAATTTTTATTTTTCTATCCTACTTTGTTTATATGTACGGGCGGATAATACTACTTCAATAGGAAACAAAGAATATGCGTTTTAAAAATTTGTTTCCCCATTTACTTTCTAGATTTAGTGAAGTCAACTGAGATGGCTCGCATTTGAAAGGTTCCGGGTTCGATTCCTGGTAGCTATGCACTCTTGAGCATAGGGTTTTCCGTTTTCCTGATTAGCAAAGCGAATTCTGTGGTGGTGTCTCACTCCTCTCTCGCATTTCGTCTCCCTCCTTTGTTACCGGACGACTGCGGGGTTGTACGTTGGCAAATGGCGCAGCGGCTTGCATGTTGGAACTTTTCTTGACTCCACAAGACGGTGGCCATGCGAGCATCCACTGCCGAGTGGAACTTCTGAACCATCCTCCGGTGGCTTGGGCAGGCTACCGCGGTGGCCTCCCAGGCCAGTGGTCAAGCCAGTAAATGACAGGAAATTCTGCGCATCTTCGTTTCAGCAGTCCATGTATTTCCTGCGGTTCCTTTTCTCATCCGTTCCTCCCGTGGGTGTAGGTATGTCTCTTTCGTTACTTCATCTACGAGCTCTACCTCTTGAGTTAGCAGAGGAAGGTTTTTCTTCCAACCAAAATTTTGATATCAAGATTTCACAGTAAAATATAAATGTTTTCAGTCTTCATGTACCCCCAAAAAACATTTTTTCTTCCCTCTGCTGCGTGCCTAGGAAGAAATATAGTATTCCATTTAAAAGTTCCATGTGCGGATTTTATCACAGATAAATATTCCGAGATATTTCCCCACCAAAAACAAAAGCAGTTTCTTAAAAATTCTGTGTATACAACCACTCAAAACGAAAATTCTGTTGAATAGAAAACATATTTTAAGTTCAGGATACTCCAAGGATGTGGCACTATGATTTTGTAGAAAGTGTATCTACATAGAACCTTTTTCTTTGGCTCTAACGATTTTGGTTACAAATGTTTAAAACTGACCTCGTAACGAGTAAATTGCTTATCTCGAATTTTCTGCAGCACATCAGGTTTTTTTTTTGTTTTGAATGCGTTTCTTATAACAATTGCTAAACGTAAGAGACATACACAATCTTACTACACAAACAATTTACAGCTCGTTAAAGTACACAATTCACATAAAATAAAATTGTTTATGTGTAACCATTTCAAACATTCTTTCTTATTGGTATGAATGTTCAAGTACTGCAGAGCGCTACACTTTTGTCTTTGGTTGTCAAGGGCCACTTGGCATTAGGATGCCATATTTATCCTAAATTCATGTACACATCTACTCCCTCATTTAGTTATTAAATTTGAGGATGGGGAATAATTCCGGTTGAAGAAGCATTTGTATCTGCAGCCGGGAATGAAATCGGGGCCTTTTAGAATTGAAACGTAACCACCAACCGTTGAGGAAGTATTCTTTCATTTTCATACTCATGCAAAAAGAATGGAATTTGAAAGTCATTACATAGCGACCTATTTTGAATAGATTTGAGTACTGAATTCTTCTTATAAAGTGTTTTCGTTTCACGACAAGGCTATGGCACTGCAATGCACGGAGCCTTCCCATAAAATAAATGTACTGTATTTACAAATATTGTAACGCACATTTTATCTCCATTAACAAAAAGTAGATGGGATTTTGTAAGAATAAGATTTAGAAAATGAATAGAGGAAGTCACGTGAATGCAACACCTGATTCTTTTGAAGCACGTGTGCACTGAATGCACATCGGGAATCCACATAACAGACGCGGAAAGATTACTCAATAATAAACAATACGTAGTATATTTTCTAAGTGTTGGAAGAGCTATCATTGTGAAAGATGTCCCTTGCTACCATTGTTTCTTAGGGGTAGTGGACTGAATGTGCTTAAATTGAGACAAGATCAAGCTGGCTGTGACTTCTTTGGATCGAGCCGTCACAGGTGCAGCAGCTACTGCTACCGGAGAAAATACGTCACTTACAGACACGACTGTAGATATTAAATGACAGGAACCTTACGGTCTCGAATCCGGATATAGAGGAATTTTCCACATCTGTAGAGCTGCCTTTCCGAAGTTTGCCCTACTGCCTTCTGCGGATGTTCATTGGAAATGCAGCTTTTGAAGTTTCCCGAGACCAAACGCGTCTCTCTCTCTCTCTCTCTCTCTCTCTCTCTCTCTCTCTCTCTCTCTCTCTCTCTCTCTCTCTCTCTCTCTCTCTCTCTCTCTCTCTCTCTCTCTCTCTCTCTCTCTCTCTCTCTCTCTCTCTCTCTCTCTCTGTGTGTGTGTGAGATAAAGATCATCACAAAACAGAAAGAGTTCCGTTTACACCATACTTAGTATTAAAGTATTTTACAAGAATTCCACATCAGTTATAATGCAAATCTACCCAAAACTACCATTGAGACGCAACATTTTTCAAAAATTTCGATTTCCTCTAGCATGACCCCAACGATTTTTTAAAATTAAAATACCACATATTTAAAATCCTTTTATAAACAAACTAAAACTCCTTGAATTTTCTGAGAATATCCTCAGGAGTCCTCTTCATTTTGGATGACATTTGCATAACTACCCGCTTCAGTAGCGTAGATGGTAGCGTGTCTGCCTCATGTTTGAGATCCCGAGTTCTAATCTTGGTCATCGTGATAAGTTTTTTTTTTTCCCCGAGGGTTTCCCTTGTCCTGAAAGGCCAGGTACCTCTAAACTCTATGCACCCTGGGCTTATTAGAGCACCATTTCACCCATTCCATTGATCGTCCGATATGATTTAACGTTGGAAGACGAAAATTTAAAAAAATTGCACGAGGGGTAAAGGTAAGAGATAGACAATCTTACTACACAAAAAATATAGATATTAAAACACAGTTTCTGCCAAGTTTTTATTTGGGCGGGGGATAACCATTTTATAGACATTCCTTATGCATTTGAATTTTGAAATAAGTATACTTTCTCAAGCCATTCTTTTTTTAATGTCATGACCACGTAAAGAGAGAGGAACATCAAGGCCATCTCAGAGAGACCAGCTCTTAAAAGATTAGACTGTTTATTAAGTTTACTGTATTTTCCTATCCGATTGCACATAAAAGTAAATATGTAATAGGCACAGTTCTGTAAATTTTGATCTCGATTAACATGATATAGGTAGAATAATAATAGTTTGTGAGTAGATATGATTTGTAAAAGAGTAGAGAAAACTCATGAGTGTAGCGCTCCAGTCTTCTCTTTTTAATTTAGAAATGTCTGATTTCTTAAGTACAACTTAATGTCTTTCCTTTTCAATGAGTAATGATTTGCTGTACTAGTTAACTGAATAACTAAAATAGGAGTAAGATTTATTTGTTGAATAAGTTGAGTAACCCTTTTGTCACTTTTTACCGTATTTTAGCATCTCTTATTTTCCTTTTGTCGCATGAAATTTCTACCTAATAGTTTTAACTCTCTTAATTAACTTATGTAAATAAGCTTTGTTTTACTCCATTTATAATTAAGTTCGTTAGCAGGACATATAAATAATTCTAAAAAGAGAAAAATTAGCTAACATTAACATAAGAAATAACTGAACCGATATTTTATATCAACTAATATTTTTCTGGATGGTCGCAGACAGGAACTTCATCACCAGCTTACTTCTACTTTGAGTTAAGGGTTTCTTTATTATATGAAAACTAAGTAGCTTTTACCTTATTAAAATCTGCGGGACCAAAGAGAATGTGCAATGATCTAACCGTTTCAAACGATGGCTGTTCCACCGCTATGAAGTCGTCGAAAAGCTGATGGAACTCAGAAGTACGTTTCGTGTGAATATCGGGGGATTTTTCATCCTTTATTAGAAATAGTCGGAGCTGTACGAAATTATATGGAATAAAGAAAATTCCCAAAAGAACGGGGATGATAAATGAAATTCTGCAATCAGTTAAAATCAGTTAAAAAGCTAAACGTACTTCCGGTAATCCAGCTACAGATAAATCCGCAGTAACGCGAGGCTTGCGTCCAGGGTTCGATCCCCGTAAACTCTGACTTTAAATTTTGGCGGATTTCTCGGATTGCTGGGCCAATGCTGGATTATTTTTATCTATCAGTTTCCTTTCCATAATTTTCTTTTCATTTTTTTACTTCTCATCTTTCAGGCATGATTCTAGGTTTTCATAGCGAATGACTGAGCCGGACAGATGCCACGGATGCTTGCTTTAATGGAAAAAAAAAGTTTACTGGTCGACGGGTTCCTCATCGTCCTCTCTGGGCAGCTCTTACTAGTATTATAGACTTCCGCGCGTCTCTGCCTGCGGTCTGTAACCTCTTAGGGTTCATTCACTCGGTCTGTTCCATCTGGAGGGAATTAGGTGGTTTAGTTAAGTAAAGTCGCCTATTTGATTTTGGTGTTTTGGAACATTTATTGTGTTTCTTTTGTTTGGCAATGTTATTCACAGGATGCCATGGCTAGTGTTATGTGCATTGCGAGCATGTATTAGTCTACAGTTGTTAATAAACAATCACAAAATGGAGAAAACAAAGTTTGAAATTGGAGTCCTTTAAAACACTACATGAAACAAGATCATACAGACGCTGCCGCAGCTCGAAGAATATGTGAAGTATAAGGACAACGTGTCGTTAGTGAGCGTGTGGCACAACGATGGTTGCTACGTTTCAACAATGGAGACGAAAACACTAAAGATTTACCACGTTCAGGAAGATCTAAAATATTGAATATTGAGTATATACCCCAAGTTTTGCGAGAAAATTCGCAAAAAGTATTCGTAGACTTTCAGAAGACCTTGGTGCATCAAGATACCATACATCGCCACATTACGACACTTGGAAAAGCATACAGAAGCTATAGATCTGTACCTCACGAACTGACATCTCAACAGGCCGAACGTACAGTAAATATCTCTCGTCAGCTTATCCGTAATCTCATGGATGATAGATCTGTCAAGAGAATTGTCACTTATGATGAAAAATGGGTATATTACCAAAATCCTGACGCCTTGAAACAATGGCTTGATCCCCGTCAACCTACCAACGTCATACTTATAAGACAATCAGTTCGGTCCCAAAGTAATCTGTGTTTGATAGAATTTTGAAGCTGTGATTCACTGGGAGTTTGTTCCAAACGGTCGGGCGATTGTTGCTGATCTTTATTCTCAACAACTGGAACGAGTTCATGAAATTTTGAGACGGAGATACCCAACATTAGTTAACCAAAATAGATTTCTATTGCAACAGGACAATTCAACACCCCATACTGCACGAACAACCATGGAAAAAATTCAGGAGTTGGGAGGAATCAAACTTCTAGCACACCTAGCATACAGCCCTTATCTCGTACCTTCAGATTCTTTTTCGATCCATGCTCATTTTCTATGTGGAAGAAATTTCGACAACTTTGAAGCAGTGCAAGTGGGTGTCACCGAATTCTTCGCAACAAAAACGAGAAACTGGTATCATCGTTGGATAACAAACCTCGTTGAACAATGGCTCAAGACCATAGACGCTAATGGTCTATACTTTGAAAATTAGTTAATTGCTTGTCAGAACACACACAGACACACACACACATACATATGTGTGTGTGTGTGTGTGTGTGTGTGCAGATCGTGGTGCCCTTCGTTGTATGACATACCTACATACAAATACTCGTATCATAAAGGTTTAGTAACTATTTTTGTGGTACATTACTTCATTAAAAAGAAGCCTTTATGCAAACAAAACGTTTGTGGCGATAAGCGCCTAGGTTAAAAGCAATTAGCACTTAAGCGTATGAAGTGATAATTTCTCTTAAGGGTGGAGTGCTGCAGTGACCCCTGCTGATGGCATGCAGCTGTTACACAAATATCTAGCACGTCATCTCAGTATTGCAAAATTAGCAACACGCTAGGGACATGAAATTACACGTGTGGGGTCGCAAGGCAGCCTGGCTTGGGGAAGGCTTTATATCCCTTACAAAGGGCTATTCCACATCAGTTAAATGTTATTCATGTTGCTTCCGTAACCAATCTGTTTACATTTCTTAAGCAAATAGTTCGGTGTTGACAGACGTTGTTTTTCCTTTTTCTATTTCTTATTTAACCGTTTTTCATTATTTCCGTTTTTTCTTGTCTGTTTTCCTTTGTTTCACACATTCACTATACACATAAGCACCCATGCCCAAGGCGGGACTCGAACCCGCGACCCTCTACGCGGTCGAACGCTAGAAACATAGGTTTTAGCGACCATGGCTAGGAGGGCCGGCGGATCATTAAGTTGTATTCTGTAAAAGCTTTCAAATGTTACCTTAGTGTCTTTCATATTGGCTTCTCTACCCACACTTGTACGAACTATTCTTACAGAATTATTCTTCTATTCTTCGTGTTATTTGAGATTAAAGTCTGCTAAGATTATTTTATCACACAATGTGCTGTAGGTACAAGGGTAATACTGTAATTTTACATGATTGTCTAGCAAAGTTCTCTTTGCATGAAACTAGACATGACAATTTAAAGTAGTAATAAAAACTATAGAAAATGGTTGTCACAATAATTTCAGTATAATAAACTTTATATTTTGTGTGCAATAAGTTAACATTCTACACGCCTGCCTTTCTAGCGCAGGTGGTAGTAGGTTCAGAGTTCGAATCTTGGTTAGGGTGAGTTATCTGGATAACGTTATTTTTCCAGGGGGTTTTCCTTATCCTGAAAGAGGAATGTCGGGTAACTCCAAGTTCTATGGACCTTGGGCTCATTTGAGCACCATATCATTCGTATGATATGACTTAAAGTTTGAGGATATAAATAAAAAAAAGCCCTTTATGCGGAACATTTTCTGAAAATTTGTATTTTATCAAAAATGGCTTTAACAATTATTAATAACATGCGTTAAAGATACTTTCATGCCAAATGAAATGTGTATATTGAATTTTCTGGAAGGCCCTTAGAGCTCCTCTTTACATAAATGGTAAACCATAGGGCAGTGGTCTTCACGACACGCTAAAACATTGGGTAAGCAGTGTACCAGCGAATGCACGGTAGTGAGGGTGGAGAGAGAGGGGCAACCTGTTGACTTGTAGGGTGATCAGTATAGGCTCGTTAGTTACCTGTGTATGGACGTTGTTTACAAAATTGCTACATGCTCACGAAGGTCTTCTACCCCAACGTTATTTAACCCTTCATGGGAGCAGGCCTATTTTTTACAACATTTGATAATGCTGCGTGATGTTTAATATGGAATAAGATCCTGATTGTGATTCCAAAATATAATCTCCCGCGCCACTATGGCACTTGTCATGCTAGTGATTACGACAAGTTAGGTGATGAACGAATCAATGCTGGAGCAATTACGGGACACCAACAGACAGGTACAGTACGGTTGTTATTGTTTTGTCTGTTGTCGTTATTATTAGTAGTAGTATTATTAGTAGTATTAGTATTATTATTAGTTCTATACGGTACAGCATTAATAAGACTCACCCGGAGTATATTATATATTTGTCTTAGTCTGTTAATTTCCTAAGAGAAACGGTTGCATAACTGGTATCCTAATTACATAACATATAATTACTTATTTAAATACATGCGAACATTGTATGCTTTGATTTCTCTTAAGGTGACAGAGTTGTATGACACTACGCAAAATCCGTCACTGCACCACTGCTTACCCGTCAACAGCTCCGAGTGCACTAACATGTATGCGAGAAACAGACGGCAGCACGAGGGTGCACGCTGCTGCTGATCACTGCTTTAGGGGATAGACACAAATATTACTGAAAAAAATGTGGATATGCTTAAACCACACAATTTATATATTCTTGTGGAATGAACGGTTTTCTACATATTCTTTGCTATTTGTTTGAATTTTACAAGAAATGAAATTTCTTTTTTTTTTACATGTAAATAGTATAAAGTTTCAAAGCCATCACTAGCGACCACTCTTAATAGATTTACATATCTCTTATATCTCTCTTATTGCCATTCTATTAAGGAATACGCAGTAATAGCATTTCTACTATCGTCTATCTGGATTAACACGAGGTAGAGAAAAATAAGGATGTTTGAGAATATTTTGTACAAGAGTAGAAAAAGTATACACATTAAATTTTAATTGTCTCTTTGGCTTCCAGCCATGTTAGTTTTCCTGACTACAAATACTTGGATTTCATATACAAAAACCTCCAATCATTCAGATCTTTGACCGTTGAAAGCAAATCAGAAGTTGCTCTTAAGAGTTTCAAAGACTTTAAAAGTATTGAAAAGAATTTGACAAAGTTTTGAAGCTGCTACAACTCTTGGAAAATCTTACAAAGCAATGCAGTTGACAACCATTTGATCGTGTACTTACAAGACGCTATAGTACATGCTGTTTAACATCTGACATAGCATGAAATATGGAAATGTGAATTGCGTTTATATGGATTAACAAGAACTGTATAGAGCACTTGCCTGTCGTGCTAGGGTCCAGGGTTCAATTCCTGGCGGTGGGGTGTGGGTGGGGATTTTTCTCCGACCAAGATAATTCCCATCTTCCCCAGAGTCTGGAAGAATGAATGAGATTGCAAATGTGTACGTGATGTAATGATTAAAACCCAACGAATACGAGTTAGCACCTTCGTTATGTTCCAAAGGAGAATGGCCGCAGATATGACCATTGGAGTTAAAGGCGGGGTATAAATGGAACACCCCCACACACAAAAGTGTATAGATGGCTGTCTCTGTATGCTGATGGTTAGCTTGCTGGCCTTCAATTTTACAGGTCCCGGGTGCGCATCCCAGCTGGAGGTTGGGAATTTTTCCCTAGACAGGGTTATTCCCCAACCTGCCCAGCGTCTATAAATATGTATACATAAGAGTATTAATGTGTCTGTGAAATGAAGTTCCTGAGTGAACGTAACTGTTACGATGTTGAATCATTGAATCAGTGATGTTCACTCCCCTTATTCCAAAATGTGAACAGCCGATATTATCTTAGATGTTATAGGGGTGAAAAATTAAACAGTTGAACAGTTTCTGGAGTAGTGAGTAGAGATGGTCATATGAATGCAGTGCATTAGATTTTTAGAAGGTTGGTGTGTGTGTGCGTGTGCGTGTGTGTGCGCGCGTGTGCGTGTATTGTGAGCAATCGAAAAACTGAAATAAAAGTTAAATACCAAACATTATAACAGTAGGCATTAGAAGGTTGTGACATGATTTGAAGAAAAATTACCCACCCCAAACTATCCTTTAAATGGCAAGGTTTTCAACAATTTTGATGCAAAAATGCACCAACAGTTTTGATTAAAATAAGTTCTTTTTATGACAAATGAAATGTAGGTATCTCTTAATCTTTATGGAAGAAGTCTCGGAAGTTCTTTACCTTTTGGATGACTGGTAAACTGTAAGAGACCCAGCGGGAAGTCTCAGACAGTTTCGTCTGTGGCCCAAATTCGGGAAGTTAGAGTTTGATGCCTGTGGTCAACCTGACTCATGGCTTTTAATGAGGTTTTCCCGGGTCGCCAGGCAAATGTTGTGTAGGTTAATTACATCCCCCTGAATTCTTGTCCCTGCATTATTTCAATGTCTCTCCTCTGGTGGTCTCTTTCAGGGTAGAAGTGTCGGTGTTTGTCTCGGCGTTGTATGGTAGGGTGATACGCTCTTGTTAAGGGACTTCCTCCTCCGGTAGGATGATCTCCGGTCTCCGAGCCAGTCTGGATGGTCGTTTTAGGACCACGGTGAGTGGGATGCCGGTTGTACTGCCTGCTGGGGACTTTGAACTGGTGAATTATAGGGGCATGCTCTCTGCACGGTCGCGACTTCTTGGTCTCCCGCACTCTCTCCTGCCGCTGTCATCCCTACTCCTACAATTATGTGTAATAAGATTGTTTGCTGGTTAACTATTTACCAGATAATCTTTTATTGTTCTGAATTCTTGAATACTTATACCTTCCTCGAGGAAAATGGCAGTTGTTTAAACTTTCTCTACTAAATATCGTAAGTAGGTGAAATATTGTATTCCACTAAACTTCGATACCGAGATTTAATCGGAAATTAAGATTGAGACTGTTAGAATCAATTTTTCTTATTACAAAAAGTTGGGCGCGCATTTGTTAGAAAGTGTACATGCTGAGTAACACATGCTGAATAACTGCTGTGAGTAAATGCCCACTCAAATTTGTAATCATATCAATTGTAAATTTAGTGTTTATATACTTATTATAAGTAACATACATTACGTTACATATACTTAGCATATTTTATATGCTAGTGTACCTAACATAGAAGTAAGCAGTATATAGTGGCGATCCATATAAAACCTGAACCATTTCAATAGGTCACTAAATTTTGAACCAATAATAGGAAAAAACGTGCAACTTTGGGAGAATATAATAGACAATTGGGAGATTACATTACACTATTTACATCTCAGAGAAAATGTTGGAAGTGTCCTCACCAGCATCTATACATGTTTGCACTCGTCTCACCACATTCGCTGAAGTTCT
>CM060948.1:176862311-176897028 GCA_030765055.1 Mantis religiosa
AACACAAACACGAACTTGAGCCACTGAGATCGAGTGATATTAATACAAAGTTGTATAGAATTACATTAAGCTTCTAGTTACGTTTATTAGTAAGCAATCATTTTCTGCAGTTAAATATTAATTGATTGGTTGTTATTTCCTTAGTTCAATAAGCAAGCAATGACTGAAAATACACTGTTGCCGTACTTCTCGCCATGCTTCGTATTGAAATTATATAAACCCAATTGCCATTCGTTACAGAAATAGTAATTTATTATACAAGTGGATAAACTAAGTAGAACAATGTAAAACACGACTCCCGAGGGGAGCGCTTTAAGTTCTACGAGTGGATGATAGAAGTTTGCCCACTTGTATAATACATTATTTTATCCTATAGATATGATAAACTAATGACAAATATCCAGTTATCGATTTTACAACAGACAGTAATAAACTAAATGAGGAATAAAACGAGTGTTCCTATTTGTAGTGATATAAATACTGGTAATGTTACTCCTAATCCATTTGGAGGTATTAACTTCTATGGTAATATACAATAAGTTCACTTTCATGTAATTAAAGAATAAAATGTTTGATGTTACTGTTAAAGGGTTGTAGAAAATTTGTAGTTATCAGCTATTTATTTACTTTATCCTAACTGTTACCGGAGCAACGAGTGAATTTTGTTTACTTTATCCCACTGGTTGGGAAAAGAGTGCCAGTTCCCAACCCATGATTTAGACAGAAACTTACTTCAGATATTTAAAACCAGTAACATAAAGTAACAGCATCATAGACTTAAACGAATGATTGAAGATTGCCTGCAATACCCACCGATGATCGTGACAATTATCTGCCTTGTCGATGTCCTTAAGTGACCCTAAATTTGCAGGAAATGTATTTTTTTAATTAGATCAAATTATTTATCAAATAATTGTTCCTCCATAGACAAACATATGGTAAGAGTTATAAACAAGCATGTTTTTTTTTTATTATTTATGCAGTTTGCAGATGCTTAGGTAATGAAGCAATGGCAAAACTGCTGAATGACTTTCATTCTGATTTTATAGACATATGACTGAACCTTCTCTCATATAAGTGAGCTTTACTTTATTTCTTATATACGAGGGCTGTTCAATAAAGAATGATCATAATTTTTACGGTCATAAATTTTTGCACTAAAATGCAATCTTATTATACTCTGTTAGCTTAATGTGAAACAAACACGCCATAGTAGTTTCATTATTGCTACTCCTGGTTCCCACCTGTGAGAACCAGGTAAGTTCAGACACGTTCAGTTTCGCCTACCGCTGCAATGGAGGTACCATGCACTTAAAGTTGATGTTAGAGGAAGATCCGGAGTTTCTATCAAACGTAACCACTGCTGATGAAAGTTGGCTACATCATTTTGATGCTGAGAGCAAACAGCAAAGCTCAGTGTGGAAATCTCCTTCATCACCAACTCCCCAAAAAGCAAAAGTAGTTGCTTCTGCTGGGAAAGTTATGGCCATCTCATTCTTTGATATTCATGGAATGGTTTATCAGCATGTTATACCTGCACACACACATCAGTAACTGGACAATACTGCAGGGACGTCCTGAAAACATTGAAAGTCCATATCAGGCGCAAAAGACCACATTTGCGAGAAGCAGGCTGGATGCTACATCACGATAATGCGCGGCCGCATATTGCCAATGTTGTTGCTGAATATCTTGCAAAAATAAATGTGAAGTGCATTCCTCACCCTCCCTATAGTCCAGATTTAGTCCCATGTGACGTTTTTTTATTCCCTAACTTGAAGAATTGCCTTCGTGGGAGGCATTATCCATCAGAAGCAGTGGTGAAGGCTGCGGAGGCGATTTTGAAGAATCTCTCAAAAATGGTTTCCAGCATGTCTTTTATGACTGGCAGAAACGCTGGGACAAGTGCATCGCTTTCAGGGGAGACTGTTTTGAGAAGGGCCATCAAAATTGAGGATGAGTAAAGGTACGTTTCAAAAAAAAAAAAAAAAAAAAAAAAAAAAAAAAAAAACATTCTTTATTGAACAGCCCTTGTATTTATATTGTGCTTATGCTCGTATACAACAGGGCATAATTGTATACGTAAAGAGAAAACTGCTAACATTAGTAATCCGTGAAATTATGTTTTATACTAACTAGAAATATTATATTTCTCTGTAGTTGCATGATGTGTTTTCCAAAGAGAATAATTTGGGGGCTTGGGAGTGCAGAATCCCATTTCATTGTACATTTTAAGTATTTTTGCATCTGTGAAAATGAGGGAAGTTTTTGTGTTCTTAAATAACTCTGGGAACAACAAGTTTTTGTGTTATTAAATAACTGTGGGAACAACAAGAAGGCACAAAGTTTCAAAATTTAATCTACTGAATCAGACGTTCCATATGTATTTGGTGACATATTGCTGATGTTTAAACAGAAACCTCACTGTTTCATTACACAGTATATAATTCTATAAAGGACGTGGGAGATAAATGAAATAAATTCGTCATTAGAGGTTTAAAAAGCTGACCGTGCAACATCAGGTAAGTTTCTATATAAGAATAGTTCTAAATGCAATTAGTGGTTGTGGAATGTGATAAATAAGTTGGTCGATTTGTTGTGCACATTTTAACGTTTTCCGTAAGATAAACATTTTTTGGTACGTAATGTTTAATTTTATTTGATGAGAGAATGTAGGGAAGTACAAACTGGAGGACAAACAAACCAGCCGCCCATCAGCACCGTTGGTTGGAGCACTAATGCTTGTTTGCTTACATAGATTGCCATTAGATCCCGCGGCTGAGGCACCAGTAGAGAGCATTTACACAAAAACCTGCGGAGACAACCACCTCTCTATGCGTTAGCAAAACACAATTTCTTTGTTGGCGTGTTAGCAAATTAGCCTTTTATTTTATGGACGCAATCATGACTTAGGTTTTGCGGGGTGTATCCTTAACGGCAGTTCTGTTCAAACATTTCCGTTCGATTAAAAACGAAACATTAAGTTTAATAGTGGAATTATTTAAAAGTTAATTTTAACATTTGTGCCTTACGTCTAAGTGAGAGGTATGTAGATCTTATTTCCCATTTTGACTAGCTAGAAGGACATTAGAAAACGTTTTGCATTCATGTGATTTTCTCTACCAACTATTCTTACAAAGGTTTACTCTTCTGTTGTCGAGATAAACTTTCGTTACATATTTACATGTTTTGTTTTAGATGAATGATAGAGTAGTAGGCTAAACGGAAGTAGAAGTTTCGTACACCATTAAAAATTTTGACCCCGAGATTTAATCGATAACATGTTTTAAGACTCATTAAATCCATAAAAATCGTTTTTAGAAAAAAAAAATTGTCTGTTTGTGAACAGCATAACTCAAAAACGGAAAGTTAGTTCAAAAAAGAACTTAGAATTTTAAGTCTGGGCTTCCAAGAATGCGATAAAAATGTTTAAGAAATATTCACACCCCAAAATGTTCCTTTACATAGAACATTTTTCCAAAACTTTGATTTTCTCAAAAATATTTTATTAAAAATTGTTTCGTATATTATATGGCAAATGAAGTGCATATCTTGAATTTTGTGGGAATGATTTCTTAAAATCCTCTTCTGAATGACTTTTGCATAACTGGTGAACTTTAAGAGATAGTTTTACTGCCGTGCTAGGGGTCCCGGGTTCGATTCCCGGCGGTGGGCGTGGAATTTTTCTCCAACCAAGATGATTCCTCATCTTCCCCAGGGTCTGGAAGCATCAATGAGAATGTGAATGTGTGCATGATCTAATGACTAAAACCCAATGAATACGAGTTAACACCTTCGATATGTTCCAAAGAGAACGGCCGCCGATATGACCACTGCAGTTAAAGGCGAGGTATAAATGGATCAAAAAAGTCTTACTAAATAAACAATGTAGATCTCATTAAAGCATACAGTTTGTCAAACAATTTTTAGATATAACCATCTTCGAGAGGTTTTATTATTGGTTGCGATTTTTAAACACTTGTACGTTTCTCAAATGTGAATCTGAGTGGCTCAGTTGGTTATGTGCTGGTCCTCGGATCCAAAGGTCGTGGGTTGAAATCCGGCACGGACCGATAGCTTTTTAAGTGTACTTAAAAGCGATAGCTCCATGTCAGATTTACTGGCATGTAAATACTTCTGCGGGACTAAGCTTCGGCACACCGGCGGTGCTGATATGACCCTGAAATTTCACAGCGTCATTAACACATTCATTTTATTTTTCTCCAATAGTAAATTATTTGGTTATTGTTTTAACCATACAAGGAAATGAAATTCATAGCAACATAGTAACCAGATTCTTGAAAAATTTGACTCTCACTTACCTAAGTCTTTCGCAGTGGTTAGGCGTGAGTTTCAAAATGAGGGAAGCACCAACTAATTTCCATTAAAATAAAATAGAATAATGACTCAGAACGAATGCTACTCTTCAGTACTCTT
Source organism: Mantis religiosa (assembly GCA_030765055.1). Taxonomy (NCBI): domain Eukaryota; kingdom Metazoa; phylum Arthropoda; class Insecta; order Mantodea; family Mantidae; genus Mantis; species Mantis religiosa. Next base: position 176,866,749 of record CM060948.1, read on the forward strand.
ACTATTGTACACACACTTGGCGCTTCTTGCATTGCAAGACTGCTTACACTACAAGCAGACATATTCCTGCTTCCCCTCTCAACTCAGACGTTTCAATTTTCCCTAGAACTGGCCCACACCGCGTGAGCTGTTAGCCTAAAATGGAGAAAGTATGAAAGTATGTACACAATTTTTCTAACAACTTAAAACTTTATAAGAATTTCCTATTTGTCACTATTAAATACCAATCTACGTAAAATATTATTGCTAATGCTATTGAAATATACTTAAAGTTGTATTTAAAAGCGTCACATAAAAATAGTTTTCCTCACACGCTACAGAGACTTCACGTAACAATCTCTCAGTGCTTCCTAAAGACCGAATAGTTGCGATTGTTTTCGGAAACCTATGAAGCAGGTATTCAAGGTTACGGATGCGTAAATATAATATTGAATGAGCTCGTGGAACTTGTTACTCATGCATTAAGCAAATTTTCCGCAACACCACGGAGGTTTGCGAATAAAGTTTGAAAATGTATCCACAGCAATTAAAATATTGTATGACATGATTTTTTTCTTTTTTAACTGAAAATCTTAGGAAAGTGGCGTTTCCAGTGGTTTATTGCATGCTTCGCCAATGGTCTTTGGTATTCCCATTGTACCTACAAAAATGCAATAAAAAGTTTTTTTTTAAAAATGTTTATCTCTAAAATGAAGTAGATAGAAGAATGAATAGTTTGTACAAGAGTAGAGAAAGTCATGTGAATTTAAGGGCATCAGATTTTTACCAGATATGAAGCGAAAGCTTCAGTCAGCTGTCATGTTTCTGCCCTCATGTTCTCTTAGTTAAGCACATAGGGAGTTTTGCAATTTCCGCTTCCCTTTGGCTTGGTTCGGGAAACTTTAATAATGTGGGGTAGTTCAACAAAAGAAAGTTTAATCTCCGTGACTTTGAAGTCGTCATTCACCTCATTACTGTCATTCTCAGGAGTAAGAAACTTGGCGAACTGATGGAGATTAAACAACGTGTAATGCATATATACAGGTATTGTGTGAACGCATTAAAGGCTTTAGAAATTGACATGTGATAAAGGAGCAAACTATTTGCGTCGGGTCGGATCCGTGCAAGGCACCAAGTCAATATCAGGTACTTTGAAGTAACATGTCACCTCTGCCACATCCTGTAATACCAACATCAATAATGCATCTAGACTTTGATTGCCTTGAAACCAAAAATTACATTACAGCTTTGTTACATTAACTACAGCTTACCTGTTGTATATAAAGTAATGCATTATACCAAAATTTAAGAGAAAATACATGTTTTGAGACCCTTATATCTAAAGAGAAAAAAACAAACGCATAATGAAAACGCGCGCGCGTGTGTATGTCTGTCATAACTCAAAAATGAAAACTTAAAGTTATCCTATGGTGGAAAATCTTGTGTTATATTTTTATTTCCCCCAAAATCGTTAAAACCTGAATTTTACTTTAAATGACTAATAAATTATGTATGTCCCTAGTCTGTGAAACCCTTTTCATTCAGAACACACGTTTTATACTTCTGTAAAAGTAGTGTATGACAAGTGTTAGACAAAAATAACTCGCTGCAAGAAAAACCCATATCTTGTTAAAAAGCAATGTATGTCAAATTATTTTTATGCCATCAGCCACTCCATTACTGTATATCTCTTAGTGTTATATTTCACCTGTACGTTTTTTCTCAGGATGCCATTAAAGCACGACGGAACTTCAGTCAGCATAGTGACCTGCTTTTGTTACATCTGACTGCGATTTTCTGTCTCTTGTATGCAGAAAGTCTATAATGCAAGTTTATCTCTAGTAAAATGTAGCAGATAGAAACAATAAGTTGTTAAATTCATAACTTTCTCTATCTGTTCTTCAGCAAACTCTTGAAAGAGCGCATTCTTGTATATTATTCAGTTTAAAATGGTTTAATAACATCTTTCTTGAATCTCAGAGAAAGGGAATGGGAGAATTCAGTAGGCTTAATTAAGCCTTAGTCAAATATTTTAAGAGCTGGTCGCTATGTGACAGCTTCATGTTTCTTAATTCTTCATTCCTATTAAATTAAACACTCATATTTTCAGACTTGGAAGATGGAAAATAATCGTGGCTAAACAAGAATTCTCATCCTCCAGCCAGGAATTGAACCCGGGACCTCTAGTTTAAAAGTTCCCTTCTCTACATGACCAGGAGAGAGAAAAAACTAATGGCTTCCAGTTTGAAAAAGGAAAAATTCAAACCTTATAACCTTATAACTTGTGTGCTTTAACGATCTCTATATATTTTCTGTCTTCTAAGATTTACAGTTATACGAAAGCCATTCAGAATGAAGACCACGTTTGAGGTTGTTCCCAGAAAATTTAAGATGTACATTTCATTTTTCTTGAACATCGTATTTCATCCAGAACTGCTTAGGTCATTTTTGAGAAAAGCGTGCCAAACGCCCAACAAGGAGCCTGACGTACCAAGTGTGAATGTTCATCGCAGATGTGGACGAAACATCTGGACATCAAAACGCCAGCAGACCACGTCATATCATCCCGAAAGAATCTACTGTGATTATCCTAACTTCAGCGATGAAAGCTTACGATTGCTCATGGGTCCATTTAGTCAATGGAGGAACTTAAGACATTTCATAAGCTAGAATGTAATTGTGGAGGAGTTATTGAGCATTCCAAGATTGTGTTTAAACGGAAACTTTTCCTAATCTGAGTAAAGCCGACGGAATGCATTGACTCACGAGGGGGGTGTGTAGACTGGGCAGTGGTCAGGCTTGATGCGTCACAAGGCAGCTTTCGCTTTAAGGAGCGGTAATGAGTCTTTGAAATACTGGTAATGTATCAGCGAGGTTTCATGTTGCAAAATAATAGTAATTTATGCAACAAGTGGGTCATTTTGTTGATTATTATTCGTGAGTCGGAGATGGCGTTTCATCCAATCTTAGAACATAAATTGTAGGAAGTGAATCACGAAATATTTGGGCCGTCATAGCTGATAATAGAATTAGCATGGCAGTCAGGTATACTACTATGTGAAGATATTTTGTGCTAACCTTATTTTCTATCGTAGGAATTCGAGTTTCTTGGAGCTTTTTAGTTCCAGGACTCCCTTTCCTGAGATTAAATCTTTGAACCTGTCCAACGCTGAGGCCCCGACGAGTCGATATCTTCTCCTCTCCAGAACTTCGCAATCCACTACTAGATGACTAGTAGCTTCTTCTTACTGTTTAAAAATTCTGCAGCTGGTATTCCCTTGGAGAATACCTACAGCTTATAAGTGCTTTTGGAAGTAGCCATGTCCAGTTAATAATCCAACTGCCTTCCCGGTTCTACTTTTACATAAATGTAGAAGTTATCTAGTAAAGGCATTATTGACTACGTTATTTGCATAAACTTCGGTCAGACATTCTTCCAACTGTATGTTCTTCTCTAGTCCATCTTGTTATTGCGTTCTAGCACGCGATTTCTTAATAATGTTGGAAGATTCGGGTTCACAGTAGGGTGTTTTGATTGCTTTTGGCTAACTGATTATCTCTCTTGTCCTGTGCCGTGGTGCAGTGGGCTAAGGCATCCTGCTTTGGTTCTCAACCATGGAATGTCCGGGATCCATCCCAACCCTGGGGGTGTGGATTTTAAGTCCCGGGTATAGGACAGGTGCCCACTCAGCATCGCGAGGAAATTAAGGGGCTTAGGATAGGTAAGCGGCCCTGGTCTTGAAAGCTAACATTCCGGCTGGGGGTGTCGAGATACTCATCACATCTCCTCCCCGTATCCGTTGGATGATCGCCCACCTCTGCCTTGCATATGTGGGCGAAAGGCCGGCAGACGGGTTGGTAGGCTCTGGCCCACTTTGGGCTGTCGCGCCATGGGTTATTATTATAAGTTCTCTCATTGCCCTCAGTAGCATGATGGCTCGGCACTTAGCCGACCTCTATATAGCTGACCTATGCGAGATCGTTTTGATCTAGTATGACTTAGGTCCTGGATTTTTATGCACTATAAAATGTGCGTTTACACTGTCAAAATCGTTAAAGTATATTTTATAATTCCGAAAACATGTATTTATCATACACTAAAATCGTTAATTTAAGGCTTGTGCTACTTGCTACTTACAATATGCATTCTTCCTTAAGATATCGCGGTCGATTAAATTAAATTTGCAGTAAACAATGATTTTCTCAAATGTTCAGTTGTAAGTTTGACATCTGTCGGTTAACACAAGTTTATATTCTTAGCACGCTTACCTCCAAATCGGGAGATCCTAGGTTTATTCTCGGCTGAAGGCTAGCGAACATCATTGCCTATGAGCAATTATTTCAAATGTAAAAAAGAACCCTACCGATATGACAGAATTTTAAAGGCCCGCCTCGGTAGCGTAGATGGTAGCATGTCTGCCCCACGTTCAAGAGATCTCGAGTCCGAATCTCGGTCAGGGTGAGTTACCTGTATAAGGTATTTTGCGGGGTTTTCCCTTATCCTAAAATACGAATGTCGTAACTCTAAGCTCCCTGGACCCCGGGCCCATTTGAGCATTATTTCATCCATTTCATTCACCGTCCGATATGACTTAACGTTAAAGGAGGTACATTAAAAAAAGTAAAGGTGTCAAATAAATAGAACATTGAAAACGAACAAGTTTGCATTCTGAAAAGCATATTACACACTTAACTCTGGGGAACTTTCTTTACGAAGCATTAGGTACGTTTTCATCTAGAAGTTATTTATCCATAGAACTTCCAAGTTCAATGTCTAAAATGCTGAACAATTTACAGATTAATTATCCTGTGTACTTTAAACCAGCACTCAAGTTTACTTTACGCCTCCATAGTAAAGACTTCATACTGTCACCAATGAATTTAAATATTAATTTTAGAATTGCAAATCTGAACATGCATGCATAATATTCCTAATGAGTGGACAATGATCAAATATGCGGCAACATTCGTAATATGTAGTTCCATGCACTATAAAACCTAACATATAGCACAGAATAATATGAAAACTAACAAATGGAACGTCTAGTATGAATAGGTCAGTTCTTAAGATCGTGTTATCCTTCCTTTTAGGTTTTCTACACTCTTAAAAAGGTTTAGAGGTTTTCTTTGTGGATCATTATTACCAACACCAGTGATCTATATTTACCTATTTTAGGCTATACGTATTGTGACTTTGTGGGTGTGTAGAATTAAGACTTGTTTGCAGAAGTTTAAAATGCTCTTTATTGCAGTAAACAGTAAATTTGTACACCCATTTGCAGCAGTAAAATGACGTGACATACATAACAGCAGTCTTCAAGGTCGTCTAGTTCTACTGTCACACGTAAACAAATAAAAGAAATCACTGCGGTAAACTTCAAATGTCCACACACAGCTGCAACTCAATTAACAACTGACTAGCAGCTTTTATACCTCCAGTCATTGTTCTAGAATGCAGTCAATCACTCGCGACACAGCGAGAGAGAGGGAACTATCCAGACCTCTCTTTCTCTCGGCAAGTTTTCAGCGCTCACCCACGCGCCGGCTGCGGCTTGCGGTAGCGGCACAGCAATGCCTAGGTGACGGTATATAATTGTAAGTTTTATTATGCGGAAATACTTTGTAATAAACACCAGAAATGCTTGGCAGCACAGAATGTAGAAATGGTTTTATTTTTCTTCTAGGCATAGTGGGAATAATGGCTTCAGAGATAGTTTAATCTTTTAAGAGCTGGTTGCTATGTGATGACTTAGGTGTTCACATTTGAATATGAAGTATCAGTACTGAAAGATTCAAGACCATAATGAGGAAAACATGAAAACGGTTATCTTAAGAAAACAATTGACATAAGACAATTGTACTCTCTAACGAGATCTAAATTTTTTGTTTAAACTAGAAATCTATTAAAGCTTACCAATTAGGCAAAAGTTATCCAAAATGAAGAGGACTTCAGAGACTGTTCCCAGAAAATTCAAGATACGAATTTCATTGTCATGCAAGTATTTTCAATTTTATGATAAATAGTTGAATAAAAATCGTTAACCATATTTGAGAAAACCAGTGTTCGAAACATTTTCCATGTACATAAAGGATAGTTTGGAATCAGGGACAGTTTTTCTTTCTAAATCCTTTTCTCCCGCATATTTCTATACCAAGTTTTGTATTTAATCATTTTTGAGTCGTGTTCATAGACAGATATCATAACGCCTGGACAAATACACATGCAACGATAAACATACATGTTTGGAGTATAAACTTGGACATCTTTGACAAGTACATCACGCCATCTATTGACAAAACGGAGAAAGAGGAAACCACTACAACTTGCACTAGTCGAGTATCAGCTGATGATAGGAGCGAGAGCTCTTGAAACATGTCCTGTGAATAAAGTGTGAGTGAAGCAATGTGTCAATATCTTCTCGATTCACTTTTATACATGTTTGGATTTGAAATCTCAGTATCAAATTTTTGGATGAAATGCAAGAGTTTCTCTACTTACTGTAATTACATAGTAGAAAATGTAAAAACGCAGGAAAGTTGTGCAAAAAGTCCTAATGAGCTACTACAGGTCAGTGTTACCTCTTGTATCAAATATATAGTCGTTCACTTGCAATTGTAAAATGAAATGACGCGATTTCCGGATCTGAGAGCGCTACTTGATAGTTGGAAGTGCTTGTATAAGGTGGACCACTTTTTATAGGCACTAAAAACCATTGCTCCAATGTTTCTTTCAGCGCACTCAAGTCATAGGCCAGTAGTGTTAACAAACGAACCCAAACGTTTACAACGTAAAGCAAACAAAGGGAATCGGGGTTCCGAATTGGCAGGCGAGAGACGCCTGCGATGAAAATAGCCAGAACACGCGCAAGAGCCTGGGGCAAACCGCGCTGCCACGTAGATGCACTGATTGCTTGCTACTTATTCTGAAAATTATTGAATGTGAATGGCTATCCGTTAATAGTCCATTTTATAATTGGGATGACATTGCGACTAAAGTGAAACTAGCTCCCGTCATGTGACCTATTCCACGTGGGCAAGGTATTCTGTCACAGTATCCATGTTTTTAAACTACTAAATGTAAAAGAAATACTATTTTAGGGAAAAGTTTACATAATGTGGTTGAACAGTGTAAAAAAAGTAAAACCGTGGCGTAACATTCCTAGTGAGCCAAGGCCTGCCAACCCGACTGCCGGCCTCACGCCCACATACATAAGGCAGAGATGGGCGATCATCCAACCGATACGGGGAGGAGATGAGGTCAGTATCTCGGCACCTTCAGCCGGAAAGTTGGCGTTCTAGACCAGGGTTCGCTACCTAGCGTAGTTCCTCAATTTACTCAGGATATTGAGTGGTCACCGGTCCTATTCCTGGGACTTTGGATCGACCCCGGTCTTATACCGTGGCAGGGAACCAAAGCACAACGCTCTAGCTCACTACGCCACGGCGCAGGACGGTTGAACAGTTTAACTTAAAAGTTCAACTCTGGATATATACCAAACTTGTGACGCCACGGTTTTGAAAATTATCTTTCAACTCGCATAGAAATGTTTAACATGTTTTTATCAAAAATGACTAAGGATTTTTATTAAAACTACTTAAGATATTCACATAAAATATCTTGAAATTCCTTGGGAATGGCCAGTGAAGTCTTCAGTGGATTACTTTTGTGTAACTTTGTATAACTGGTAAAATTTGTAAACAAATGCCCAAAATCGCAATACACAAAAAATAAGTGGTCACAATCGTGGCTTTCTCTAATCTTCGTACAAACCACTCTTTCGACTGTTCTCCCATATATTTCATGTTAAAGTAGAAATTTGTAGAAATAGTTTTATTACATACCTCCTTGTAGGTATAGTTGGTCAAATATCTTTGGCCGCTTGTCAGAAACTATGATCACTTGATGCCGAAGTTGCAGGCGTTAGGCCATTGTACGATCTAAAATTGCGTATTGACCCAAATCAATTTTCAGCGACACAATCGTTTCCACAAGTAAAACCAAACGTTTACGATTTTCTCTCTTAAAACCAGAAGTGTGGTGTTAGGTTTGCACGGTATATAGTCGGAGCTGTTTTCCGTGCATGAACGCGTATCGAAAACAAAGCTAATACATCGTTTTAAAGTGTCCAATTGGTTCTAGACGTTAAAACTTGGATCATAGATGACGGATTGCACAGATTCGAATCTCGCACACTTCTTAATTTTGATGTTTTTGATATTTTGATGACTAACAGTAAAGTAAAGAGTACAGAAGACGGAGTTAAACCATTTTAGTTTTAACATTTATATTACTGCTACCTGAAAACATTTCCTCTTTATTCTAATTATAATTTATACTTGACACATTTCGGTCTTCCTGAAAAAAAATATGACAAGAACAAATAAAAATACTAAGTCAGATATCATTCAGATCGAAAACCTCTTAATTCTTCTGGATATTGAGCCATATCAGCTGATGGAAACAATGGTCTTTCGGCGAGAGAATCCCACGCTTCGACCCTGTCCCACAGCTGGCAGACATCCCAGGAGGCGAGTGGCGGGAATTTCGAAGAATCTTTCATCTTTGCCAAGACGTTCTCAAACTGCTTTAGATATGGTGACCTTGGAGGGTAAGGTATTGAGATCCTCTTGCCCGTCAAATTAACACTGGTTGTCCTACAGAAGCAGGATTATTCCATCGAGATATCTTTCTCAGGCAGAAAGAATTAAAATGAGAGATTCGTTTATGGTATCCAGGAACTTCAAACAGAATCTAATGCAGCCATTGCGAATCGAGTGACCAAGTATGGTCAATCCAATCGGTGAAGATTACACTCCGCCAGCAGATGTTTCTAGCGTCCTGGGCATATGTAAGGCAGTTCACGGCGTGTTCCTCAGTGAGGACCTCTTTTTTGTAGCTATGTAGTTCCCTAGACCAAGCCCTTTACAGAAATTCCGTTTGGTCTACAAAGATTTGGGGAAAATGACAAACCACCTTCAATAAGGCTGCAGTAGAAAGGGGTTTTTGTAACCTCCCAACCGCTGCTATGTCACTTTTATACTTGCCCCTGCTATCTATATTGCTGAGCCCAACGTCTCCCAATTCGTTCTGGCACGCCATATCTACCAGCGGCCTCAGGCGGCGAAAATCTTGCGTTAATGAAAATTAACACATCAATAAGTCTGTTCATATTCCAATTGAAATAAAATATAACCACAAAGTGCATTCTGAAAGTTTATAGTTGCTGGGAGGGATGGTTCTGTGTAGCTCTCTGAAGAATAGAATAAAAATGATAAACGCATACCTTGATACTGAACCAAATCTAGCATTCTTGACGTTACTTGTTGTTGAAGAATAATAAAATATAAATAAACTTCATTGTAAAGTAAGACATGCTTATTTTAAATGAATATTGCATATACTTGTTTAACGTTTATGAAATGAACAACCTTTCTTGATCAGTGAAAGGCTATTACCATTGAAATTTAGTTTACTAATACTTAAAATACATATTTGCTAAATCGTATATTAATTATACAAAAATTTGAAATTAAAGTGTGAAATAGAGATGTGAGATTTGAACCTGCGGTCTCTGTCATGACATTCCACTGTCATCCTCACCACACGACCACAGCTCCAGGTTTATATAACTGTTGTAGGGGGGGGGGGGCTCTAGCATGTACTTTTACTCGTCCTCTTATCTGTACGGGATTTAATCGGAAGTAAGACCTGGCCATATTCATTGCGGCCATTATTGTTTTGAGTAATTGTACAATTACAGAAGGGGAATAAGTAAGCTTAAGTGATATTCAAATCTTGTAAGAACTGATGGTTCTTTTAGTATGACCAATGCATTAAAAAGCTAACAACTTCCTGTTTGAGAAAGATAATTGTTGGTCTTTAATGAGACCTAATTTTTTTAAAAACGCGTTTTTTATCTATCACCAGTTGCTTAAGTCATTTATGAATGAAAAAGGACTTTAGAGGGTATTCCAAGAAAAGTTTGAGATGTATATACTTCTCTAATTTTATGGAAATAAATAGAAAATTTAATAAAAATATTGAAGACATGTTTTAGAAAATAAAGGTTTTCGAAACATTTTCCGGGTAAATGGTATTTTGAGTTGGGAGGTATTTATGAATATATTCCTGTCGCATCTTTGCAAGATGCTAAAAATTCCAAAGTTCTGTATTTAAAGGACTTTTAATCATTGAGTTACGCTGTTCTCAGAAAAACAGAGGCACAAGCAGATATTTCTCTGAAAATGATTATATTCTGAATCCAGAGAGTCTCAAAACTTGTATTTGGGGTGAAATCTCAACCTCGAATTTTTGGGGGAATACAGTAGGTACTTCCTGCTTACTGTAAACACGCAACTGAGAAGGTAATTGTCTAAAACACATTTATTTTAAATACATTTTTTTTCAGCGACCACATTCGAGATGCCCGTTATTATTGGTGAGTTTTTCAGTAGTTTGGCATTTTATGAAATGCTGTCGCTAAGTTTTTTCTCTCGATTTCGTGGAAAGAGGATGTAATTTCAGGGTCGTACATGCAGATATATGAATATTGATTTTGCGTACTGTATCGCTCTTGTATCTGCAACAAAACCTTCTACGAAGTTTTACTTCGATTACAATTACGCAGGTAGAAAGCTTTTGTAGTAATAGTTTGTAGGGGCCAGTGGAAAGAGAACGTTATATGAATATAACTTATAGTTTTATATAAAGAAATAGAATAAAAAATGTAATTTTGATTTTTGGCTCCGTTTTGGAGTAATACCCTACCATTTTTGGGGAAGGGGAATGTTTGATGGCCATTGAAGATGAAATGTATTTATCGAATATTTGAGTGGAATGCAATAATTATTCTAAAACCAATGGAAAAAAGAAAAGAAGGAAGTAAATGTTCATATTTCTTTACTTTGATCAAAAAGCGAGACACCAAAATACAGCGAATTGTGTTTTTGTTCAATAAGAGACGGGTGTGGCTAACAAATCAACATCCATAACCCGTGTATTAACAGTGTCTTCCGATAGAGTGCCTCGATATGCGTGGCTCGTTGAATTCCTATACAATCAGCCGACACAAAAGTAACGTGGTTTTCTCTGCTTTCTCACAAACAGCATTGTGACTAGTGCACTACTTTGGGGACAACAGTTGGAGATAAACCACTTTATACGAGGGATTTGTGTTGAACGTCCTTCTCTTTGGGTGAACGTCCCTTTTATTAAAAAGAAAATCATTTACGCTAACAAGGATGGGATCCCTGATTATTTCAGGGTGACACTAATCCTGTCTTTATTGCGAAGTGGAGGGAAAATATCCATTTATGGATTAACTCCAGCTGTGTGTGAGTGTGGGCCTCATCTGACGGCACTATTTAACTAAAACAGAAACGCTTCCACGCTTTTGGGGAAAATATATAGGAAATTGAGGATGTCGTAGGTGATAGCACATAGCCCCCGCGTTAGTATTCGAAAGATTCATTGCTGTCGTGTAATGGACGGGAGTGAATGGCTACAGCCTTGACAAATGACCCTTAGTGGTCCGAAGGAGACAGACGAAAGCACCTGCGTAGTCTGTTCGTAGACGTCCTTATTGGGTTCGAGACGAAGTGCTCGAATGTGAATGTGTAGTGTTTAACGTCCGCTTTTACTACATACGGCACCGCAGGCGGTGACACTGATGATATATGAGATGAAGATGGAGGACCTGTGGAATGAGATGGTGGGGGAAACCGGAGGTCCCGGAGAAAACCCACCCCAGCGCCATGTTGTCCACCACAAATCTCACTTTGCGATCGCCTGGGATCGAACCCGGGCCGCCTTGGTGAGAGCCAAGCGGTCTAACCACTGAGCCACGGCGCGGCCTACGAAGTGCTCGGGTGATCCATCGTGGGTTTTCGTCTGAAGCTCTGTCTTCCATGACGGCCCTGAGCTGTGAATACTTGACTTTCAGACTCCCGAGTGCAGTCGATGTTATGCCGGAGATGATCTGATGTTCCTGATATGTCTGGAGTTCTGAAAGCGGTCCTCTACAGTAGTTTCAGGGGCTGCGCATAAGCCCCGGCCTTCTAGCTGATGTTGACGTGTGATATTGAATTATTGTCGATGTCAACTGTATAAGCGGCTGGGGTGCCTTCCTGTGAACTGCACCATTTCACTGCCACGCACCAACCGCAGTCGCCTGGTCCTACAACCCTGAAACAGATGGAGGTGAAGTAGATGAAAGTAAATGATGGGAACCATCTCAAACATTCGTCTACCGACCTAGAAAGGGGACTCGAAATCGGGTTGCCGAATATGAGCCTTACAGGTTGACAATGTGCTTGATGCGCAGAACACTATTTTCGTATCGTACGTACCGTTACGCCTGTTACAGGGCGACATGTTCATGTTACGGGCCTCAGAATCCAACAACGTCTTAAGGGTGCATATAGAAATGAGTTAGTGTATCATTGAGCATATCTATTGTTTTGTGGTTTGATAGGTAACGTTTTATTTGATTTTGGATATATTACTTAACTATCATATCTCCGTTAAAATTAAGATTGGGCAGTGCTAAATCCTATGGCTTTCAATCTTGAGCGAGGCAACCCGACTTTACCCGAGTAGTTCGCGCAGCTCCGGCTGACAAGCTTTCGTTTCTCTATCTCTGCCGCGCAGTATGTAAATTGTGTTTTTTATTCGTGCAATTAACTTTGTTTTATCTCTGTTCGACACAATGTTCTTTGTTTTTGAAAAAATCCACCGAAACCAGGTTCCTCAGTAATGCTAGAAGTCCTTATATCAATGATGCAAACAAATGACTTCTGTTCTTGTAAAGAGATAGACACAACGAGTACGTGGCGCAATCCAATACGGATTAATCGCCAATCATGCTGTGAAAACATCTCAAGTGACTGTAGAGTTTCTCTATGGCATATACGTTTAATGGAAAAACCAAATCGGATCTGTATTAGATATGCGTCTTTCTATACTCGTCACTATTTCATACTCAATAGACTTTGCAAAATATCGTCTCCATTTATAAGTAATAGAATGCGCAAGATTAAATAGCATAGAGAAAAATCGATAAAAACGGATTAAAATGTAAATAAAAGTAGGTTTGATGTAGCATTCACATGGTTTACTGTATTCGCTCTTCTGCAAACCGTTCATAATACAGCATATTCTTCTTTTCTAATCAGTCCAGATATATTTTCATTACACATTTGCACATTTATTATAGGTAAAGTGATACAGTAGGTTTAAGCGATTATCAGATTCTGAAAAATAAAGTGGGCCTCTGTGAGTGACTTTGAAATTCTATGCTCATTGCATGACCACAAAAAGATTGGCGACTTATCAGTTGTAGTTAAAGCATCTAAAAGTTGAAACAAATACAGAATATATCGGAAATAGATCCAAACATCTTTAATTTGAAATAAAGTGTGCTTTGATGAGTTCTACATTTTTGTATGGTAAGGTTTTGTCTTCTCTCTACGGTTTACCTGATTATACAGATTTCTTATAGAACTACGGAAACTTCAGACTGTTCCCGGAAAATTAAATTTACAAATTTCATACACCATGTAAATATATTAAACAGCTTAGAGCCGTTTAAAAAACAACGAAAAGCTTTTCTAAGAAAAAGTTAGATGGGAGCGGAGGGCCCCGACTGCACGCAAGGCAAATCTCTATCTGTTTTAAAGTGCCCGACAGCGCTCGGCGTACGACTGGTGCCCCACTGGGGTACGTCAACTGCGCGTGGCGGTTATTCTTGCATTTCCCTTCACAATCTTTGTCTTAGGACTCTCTATAAACACCGACCCATTTGCTATTCATAGGTATGGTTAAAAATGAAGTAGTATAGCATACATGTTCGTATTGGAACAGGGCATTTGTCAGCAAGTTAAAACATGTTCTTAAATTATGGGCCTTTTTTTGTAATAAACTCTTTGCGACATACAATAGTGAGGTAAGTCCTTGCTTGTATTGTAAAATTAATTCCTCTATATACTGCCTCACGCTTTTCCAGGGAAACTTAGATTTTTAAGCAGCTGTATCTTTCATTTTTATGTAAATGCTTGTCTGCGTTTGAATGATAGCGCAAACAAAATGCATATGTGTGGACGTATACTGTTAAAGTTAAGTCCGAAATCCCTGTGGAATGCTTCACAAGCATTGGAAGTCTTATCTGATATGATAGTGTGAGAAGCCCATATTTCTGGAGAAAAAGCAAAATCAGAGTTATGGAACTTGTTAAATCTGCAAATTTTGTAACATTAGGATAGATGGGTTTTATGCGCATTAAATCTTCTACAAAGGCATCTCCTACTTCCTCGGGAGAGAGCAAAGCTAAACCGAACACTCAGTATAACCATTTACCGACATCAATACTGTTTTGTTTATATTCAAAAGATAGTCCTCAAGTTTGAATTTTTCTCCACAAAACCTGTGTGAAATGAAATCTATAACCTACTATTGATGATGACGGCCACAGTTGACAAATTGCTTTATGTATGGCTACTTCAAAATAGACCATAACTGCTGAAGGCTCAAACTTAATTTTATTATAGGCATTTACGATTTTGCTTCTCATACGTGATTGCTGTTTTGTTTGGCAACAAGCAAAAACTATCGGATAACTGTATTGTGAAGAATTGGCAAATAGTTAAAACATTACTCGAAAGTGTCATCTACAAAAATTTTATTACTCTCGCATAGCATTTGTACGTTATTCTCCGTCACAAAACAAACTGTTTTAAGTACTATCATCAATCTGAAGCGAGTTTTCATTCTTCATACTTAAAATTGTCATTTTCTGCAAAACTTTGAACTTCGTCTTGCGGTTTTTGGTTATGGTGGCAAAATTTACCTTCTAGAGCAATAAATACTTTTCTAATGCCATTCACATCTTGACTTGAAATGCCAACTTTCATTGTCAACTTTGTGAACTAACTTTAATGGTTTCTCAGACAATTCAGTGACAGCTTTGCACTTTACGCTATTAGATATTACTTGCCTATCCAAACTATGAACCGTGATTGTTATTTACTTAATTACTGAATAAAATATGAGTAGCAGTTTCATTCAAATAAATATGGGACTTAAATGTTTGAGCAGTGCACCTCCACGATACTTCTCGCTGCTTTTCTTTTCCTACGAAATTTATATCCATCTATAAGAACCAAACTTTGTCCCCTTTGACTTTCCCTAACTTGGAGAGAAGCGCTAGAAGCACACATTTTATAAACAGCACACCATCGTATACACTCGGAACATTCGACAGTCGTTAAGTGTTACCAACCCTATAACCTAGAGCCACAATTATCGAAACAAATGACTAACATTATATATTTGTGGTGCCACGAATATTCTCAAAACAAATGACTAACATTATTTACTAATGGTGCCATACTTCTGTTACACGAGGAGGACTCGCATGCATTTGATGTACATTGTGGTATAACCGCTCGCGTGTTGTTGGGCTGTTTAACATTTACAAGCGAACGCGCGGTGGGCCTGTTGACAATTCAGTACCTCGCGCGCAGTTAGGTAAAATTTCGTCCTTTTCGCTAGTAGTCGGTACCCATTCGATTGGAGTGGGGCACTTTGCTGAAAAACGTTGTCGCATTCTAGGAAAAATGCCAAACTTAAATACGAATACCTAATTTGGTACTGATTAAATGTATAAATGTACTGTATAAAGTATAAATTTTAGGGGGGAACCAAAACGTATATTTCAGTTGAATGAAATATTGGTATCGAATTTTGGAATGAAGTACAATAATTCATGTACTTACTGTAGGTAAGTAGTGGACACAACGGGAATAATTATTTATAAGGTAGTTTTTTCCAGTATAATTTTGAAGAGAATTTTGCTATCGATTAACAATTTGGTTCTTCATGCATCTTGAAGACCTAGGATACAGTATACTCCCGACTATTCATGTGCTGTTTACCCGTGCACTCCGCTCCCCAAAAAGATATTGCATACACAATTACTTTTCTCCTGTAAACTGCAATAAACGATCAACCGCATGACAATAAGTGTCATTTCCATTGTTTAAAAATGACCACCACGTGACAAGAGTATCTTGTCCTGTAAATTGAAGACCAGTTGTTTTTATGACGTTATTCGGCGTGTAAAGATGAACGAAGCAAATTAAGATATTTGTAAAGGAGATAAATTGAGAAAAGAGAAGAAAGCATTCGTTGATAGTAAACTAAAAATTAGAATTACAAGGTTTGAGAAGAGTGAAACTGTTCCAAAATGAAGTCCTGATTATGGAGAATGGAATGCACACTGTTCAAAGTGCTGTGTGACAAAATGTCACCTCTTCTTAGAAGTAGACAAATCTCGGAAACTAGCCTATAGTAGCTTTTCATAAAGCCGAATAGAACTTGGAACAAAGAATAAAAACGTTAACACATGACGCAACAGCTCCTACTGGGCCAAGTCCCACCAACCCTACTGTCAGCCTCACGCCCACATACGCATTATATTTGGAGCATCTTGATTCCATGTTTTCTATTATTTGTGCATCTTATACCACACATTACCCCGAATAATTGAGAGTATAATGTAGCTGATGTTTTACATTAAATATAGGATAGGGTCGTACGGAGGGGATTAGGCACTGCGACTAGACGAGATCTATTGTATGTATCTATATCTCAAGTGGGGCATCCTGGGAGGAAGGAGGACTCGAGGAGACAGAGGGCGGCTGTCCCAAGAAGTCAGACAGTGCAGAGGACAGGGTACTTACAGGGTACACTTCGGCAGGCCAATACCCCCGGTATGCCATCCCCCGTGATCTTGAAACGGCCCCACCAGACAGTTTCGCAGACTGTTATACCGAAGGAAGAAATGTTTACTAGGAGCATATCATTCTGCCATGCAGTGCTGATACTATCGCATGCACTTCTATCCTTAAAAAGGATAGAGATGATGTGAAATAATGGAGAGGAATTGGAGGAACGTAATGAATTTACCCAGCATTCACCTGGCGACCCGGGAAAACCCCGAAAAAAACTCATGGTCAGGTAGGCCGGCCACGGAAACGAGCCTGGACCTCTGGAATGCGGTCCATTAACTATAGTTACTGTCTTCTTTTATTTGTTCCATTTTCACCTCACCTTTAACCGCAGTGGTGATATTGGCGGCCATTCTCCTTTGGAACATATCGTATTCGTGGGGTTTTAATCAATAGATCGCGCACACATTGGTACTCTCGGAAGATGAAGAATTATATTGATTGGAGAAAAATCCCCAGCCCCATCGCCGGGAATCGAACCTGGGAACTCTAGCACGGCAGGTAGGTGCTCCACCCACCGAGTTACGGGGCCAGCCTTACTATGCTTTATTTGCTATTAATAATAATAATAATAATAATAATAATAATAATAATAATAATAATAATAATAATAACAATAACAATAACAATAACAATAACAATAACAATAACAATAACAATAACAATAACAATAACAATAATAATAATAATAATAATAATAATAATAATAATAATAATAATAATAATAATAATAATAATAATAATAATAATAATAATAATAATAATAATCACATCATCACGGTATAAGCCTTGTGGCCCGTTCCGACTTCAAGGAAATTGATCGGACCATCTCATTCGTGGCCTGCCAACATTTCTTCTACCTACAGGATTATACTTGTATACTATTTGTGGTGTACGGTCTTTGGTCATTCTCTGCACGCGATCTTGCCATTTTTGCCTGAATGCAATGATTGTTTCATTTAGACTCTGGATTTCCAATTCTCTTCTAATATCCCCGTTTCTTTTCTTGTCTATGAGTCTATAACCTGCCACCTGTCTCAGAAATTTCATCTCAGCAGCCTCCACTTTCTTCTGTTGTGAGATAGTCAAGACTCAGTTTTCACACCCATAAAGCAGGGTTGGGATCGTCATTATTTTATACAGTTTTAACAAAGTTTGATGATTACAAGTTTTTTAAAAGCTCTTTTTATTGTGCCACATATTGTTTGAAATTTGTTTATTTTGTTTTATATATCTCTATTACTGGTGTGACACAATATAGCCAAGATAATTAAAATAACTTTGTTGTTGGATGGGTTTATCATTTATGCAAATTTTTTCTCTCAAATGGCTCGTTCCTATAAAAGCCATTATTTTTGTTTTTTCATATGAAATTTAAAGATTATATTCTCTTGTAATATTATTTAATTCATGTATGGCTCTTTGTAAGTTATCTTTCGTCTCCGCAATTAAAATCTGGTCATCAGCAAACAGCAATGTGTCAACATTTCTCCCCTTTATTTTAAAATGTGTTCTGAGCATAGTTTGCCATCGTACAACTGCGTCATTAATATATATATATATTAAATAGGGTAGTTGACAATGGACACCACTAGCTTAGTCCTAAATTAATCTCTACTAGGTTATCTTTTGCTATGGATTTCTCCAATTTAAATTTTGTATTTATATACATACTTTGTACTGTGCCTACTAAATGTTGAGGAAATCCATTTTTAATCATTATTTCCAATAGCAGATTTCTTTTTACTTTATCAAAAGCTTTTACATAGTCTATAAAAGATATTAGAGTTGGTAAATTATATTCTCGTCGTATCTCCATAATCTGTGTTATTGTGAAAATACAATCACTGCAGGAACGCCCTTTTCTAAATCCATTTAGTGAATCATGCAATTTAGTTTCTGAGATTGGAGCAATTCTTTGTGTTATGATTTTTGCATAGATCTTGTAACCTGAGTTCAAAAGATTGATTCCTCTATAATTGTCACATTCAGTTCTGTCTCCCTTTTTAAAAATCGGACATATCAATGCAATATTCCATCCTCTGGTAAATGCCCATTTTTCCAACATATATTGATGAAATTCAAAAGTCTAGCCTGGAATTTAACCGAGGCATATTTAAATAGTTCCATATTCAAACCATCAGTTCCTGGACTTTTTTGTTTTTGAACATTTTTAAAGTTTCTTTTAGTTCATCCATACCTATTAAATCTACATATTCATTAACATGTGTTGTTACTAATTTATCTTCGTCTGAATCAGTCCATATTTGCTAATAATATGAACTTATTTAAAACGGCCCTTTTCCGAAATATACCATTCCTATAACCAATTTAAGACTGAATTAAACCAAATACATGATATCAAGGCTGCAAGAAAAATTTTAAATTCACAAGACCTTCTCTATTCCACTATTCAACAAACTTATCTTCCAAAAACTAGTTCTATTTTGTTATGGAGATAAACATTAAAACGTTTGTAGAACCAGTTTTATATTTTCTTGTAGGCACAATGGGAGTAAGTGAATATAGTAGACTTAAACAATAGTAAAATCTTTTAAGAATTATGGTTTTGAAATTTCCTTTCGTTTACATGGCCAGGAGAGAATCTGAGATAAATTGTGTGCTGTAACGAGATCTACGTCTTATGTGCTATACGATTTTTTTCTTTTCTTTTACGGTTTATTAAGCATGTAAATGTATCCAGAACTAACACTTCAGAAGCTATTCTCAGAATTCAAGATACACATTTCATTTATCATAAAAAGCAAAGATATACCATATTTATCAAAATCTTAAGACATTTTTTTATAAAATAACATTTACAAGATCTTCCATGAATTTGACAGATTTTCGTTTTTGGATTATGCTGTTTTATCTCGCTATCTCGGTCTCACTCGTATGCACACATACAGAGGCACGTGCGCGAAAGTTCTTCTAAAAGAAATTTTTTGAATTTAGGTGACCTCAATGTTAATTTTCAGTAAAATCTATGTATGGAATTTTTGGGTCGAATGGAGTACCTTCTCAGCTTACTATATGTAATACATAAAGTAATAACTGGCTTTGGGACCAATAGTTGCCAGGACCAATAGTTGTGCATTATTTCAATGTTTCTTTTAGTGGTTTGTTACTTAACTTTCCTATACTCCACAAAATGTCACGTTTTCATTTGTTTTGAACTTGTGAACTAAGTAGACGTTTTTGCAATTGCAAGCACGTCAGCACTTAAGGAATAATTTAAATGCACATTAATTACAAAAGAAAATATTTTAATTGTTCTTTATGATGAATACTGACGACGCTTTCTAAAGTAAACATGAAAATCAAATGTGCAGTGGACAAAAAATATTGGGAAACTGGGAAGTGATTCAGTTTGTAAACATTATTGAAATGAACGTAATTACTTGTTTACGTTCGGTAACGAAGGAATAATTTTTTGTTATAGTGAAAGGGATTGTAAGCTTTTCGTTTAACCAGAAGTAGCTCAGAAAAAGTAATGCATACGTTATATTAGTTGCCATACGTATAGAGAGAACTGAGCGGACCATTTCGGCTATCTACAGAACATCCTGTAGGAGAAATGATAGAAAAGAGGTACCACAGAATGCTACAGGCTACAGCGGTGCACGACTCCAGGTTCCAAGATCCGCGTCGCTACTGAACATGAACGATCTTACGACCAACCAGCCCTCTTGTGTGCCGGGAGTACTCGATCCTTAGAGCAAGTGCCCGCACCATTTGTCCGGCACCGCTGTATGCCATGACACCTAGAAGCACATCTGAAACATGACGATTTTAATGCTATATAAAAGAAAAATGATGGAAAGGAAATCGTTCAGGATAGACCACGAAAAGCCCAATGTCAGTTGACTGTCGACGGGAATTGAAACCGGGTATTCATACGTTACCGCGGAGCCATCTCGCTCGGTATTAGTTGCTGTTTTCAAACACCATTCACACGTCGCTTGTTTGTTTTAAGAAGTGTATATATAACCACAAGCAAAGGAAGTGGGTTGATAAACAACAGGATGATGGCCTGCTACAGCTTGATGTTTGATAATCTGAACTCTTATGGCCACTGGAGCAATGTTCCCACGAAGGATGTGGTAAATCGTATCAGACGTTCTACTTTTTCGGTCACGTAATATTTCATTCCATCCAGAAATACGACACCAAGATTTAACTAAAATATTCATTTTTAGGTCCCTGAATAAAAATATATTTCTAAAAGATCCACGTATGTATGCGTGCGTGTGTACATTCATTCTTAACATCCATACTCCCAGATTTTTATGTAGGATAGGAAATAATCATAGTTTAAGAAAAATCCCTTCCCTATCCAGGAATCGTACCCAGGACCTCGAGTTAGCCCGTTCACCGTTCTACCACGAGCAGTCCATATCATATTAATCAATTAATACTGGGAACATGTAAGTGTTTTTGCGATCTTTTGTGCTAAACTAGAATTTAATCCAGTAGTACTTAAATCTGATATCAGTATCTCATTTTTTCCTTTCCTATAAAAGTATATTTTGGAGTAATGTGGGGTGTAAATGTACCTTACCTTTCTGCTTTCTCTACCATTTGCTTTTAGTAGGTAGAGTAAGTATTGCATTCCACTTAAGTTCGTCACGAGTAAGCGATTTAAAGTCCCCTGGATTCCATCGACAAAAAGAGTGCACGTGGGTCCTTGTCTGTGAACAGCATAACCTAGAAACAAAAAGGCGACTAAGTAAAACAAAACTTCATATTTAAGCTACTATGATGCGACACGATGATGTTCAAGAAAAGTCTTCAATCCCAAGCTGTTTTTATATGTACTTTTTTTTTTTTCTAAAAATGGCCAACGATTTTTTAATAAGATAAGTACTATATGTTTAAGAAATACGTATAGAAAATAAAATTTATATTTTGAATTTTCTGGAAATAGGCTCTGAAGTTCTTATTCTGGATGACATTTACATAACCGAACAAACTGCAAGCGAGACAAAACCTTATTACAAAACATGTAGATCTTCACATAAAACAATTTATGTATAAAAGGATTTTGTTGGGGTTAACCATTTCTGGGACATTCGTTGGTATTGGTTTGAATCTTCCAATATTTTTCTCAAGCGGTAAGTCGCTATTCACGTTTTGTCGCCTTGCAAAGAACATAGAATCTCAAAGACAGTGACAGACAGACGCTATCACTTTGGACCTCTGTATGCTTTTTACATCTACAACGAAATTTGTAAATGTATAATAAAAACGAATACAGATTAAATAGAATCTTTTGTGAGAATAAGCATAGGCATTAGAAGAGTGGGCTAATCACCTTAGCTGTTGTAAGCCCTAAAGCTTCTGTAACTTATATACGGCAAGATACAACTTCTTCTTCAAATGTTAATTGCTCGGATCCTTCTTCGATACAAGTAACCTTTTAATGTATTTTAAATAACCAAAGTTATCATATTAAATTCAGTGATGTTTACCAACTTCTCTTCACCTCTGCGACCTTATAAGGAAAGATAGCACAGAAACTAATTTTCTGGCTCAGTGGGTGCGCAAATGATGACGGGAGTTCTCCCTTACAGGCTTCCTTAAACTCAATGTTTCTTATTTATGGCTTCCTAAAGAAAGACTTGAGTTGCCTTGGGCATTTGTACGACACCTTTTCGCTCGCAGAAAAGAACTATCAAACCATAAAAGGTTTGAAGTATACTTTTGAAGAACTAGGAGAAAGGGATTTCGTTTAAACATTTAAAAGAACTTTAGTTATGAAACTTACTTCACCTGAAGCCTGATGTTCACATTGTCTTAATATACTAACGCTTTCCGCAAAATAAACTAGCTAAATATGAAGCAATTGCCTGTCTTTCTATAGAATGTTCAATAGGGTGTGTTGAAAACAATAGCACCTAATAGAACATCTGCTTTTCGGGATGTAACAACTTGGATCAAGTAGAAGGAAATTCATCTTGAAATGAGAATATACACTTCGGACCTCTCAGATTGGTTTAACACTTTAATTTGACACAAGTTAATCGCCACAATTATAAAAATTGTACACATGAGGTCAAAAAAGAAACACGGTAGAAGCCACATGAAAATCACTTAAGTCACTATGCTACATTAAAGAAATATGTTAAAAATATTGTAAAAAAACGTGCGAATAAAATCTCAAGGATTGACACAATCTTAAGTGTCACCGGTGAGCCGAAATTTCGTTCCACTGCAATTATTTTATGTGCCAGTAAATCCAGACTTGGGATTCTCGCTTTTAAGTACATTTATAGCAATCGGTGTGGGCGGGTTTTGAACCAGTGACTCCGGTATCAATAGGTCAGCATATAACCAAGTAGACCAATAATTAGTCCTCTGCCGATACAGTTGTGTAGAATAATTTGCATTACGTAGGTTTTGCTAACCACAAAGCAAATAATTACTCCCACGCATGAATAAGAATATCTTGTAAGCTACATAATACATTATTATACTGTTAAATGTCGTTGAGCTGAGTGTAGCACCATTAATTTTCAAACACATATCTTTTAGACAAACACGTGTTCTAAAAAGTCCCAGCTTTCTTGAGATTTTGTTGCTAGGGAAACAATAATAAAAATTTTATTTCTAGGAATAAATATGATCAGATACCATTCATAGTAAAATAATACATAAAACTAATTGTTCAGCTAGAAATGAATTAGTGAAAGTTGATATACTATTCTTTGAGAATAATTACAGTAAATTTTGAATTATTAAATATAATAATTTGAAAGCACAAATTATTTCGCCATTGTTGAAACTTGCATATATTTTTGTGAAACAAAAGGATTTAATTAAATTTAATTACAATTTAGAAAAACAGTTTTCTGAATAAATGACAACTCAACTGATACTTATGCAGGTAGCAATGACAAAAGTACCCTGAGGTCCAGAGGTAGTCTAGTCGGGCGGGGCTATTTTT
Organism: Mantis religiosa; assembly: GCA_030765055.1. NCBI lineage: Eukaryota > Metazoa > Arthropoda > Insecta > Mantodea > Mantidae > Mantis > Mantis religiosa. The sequence continues at coordinate 176,890,462 of CM060948.1, forward strand.
CTTTTTCCCCGTCCGGGTGTCGTAGCCGCTTTGCGGCTTAACCTGCGAAATGAGCTAATAATTGGTTTCATGTTCTGCTGGGGTGTTTGAATATTTTGGGAAATTTGGAATGGGATGTCCTTGTTTAATTCTCATAGGCAGCTGCACTTAATCGTTCCCCCGTTTTGGGAGACACGATTTAAGTTTTTGCTCCGTTTTGGTTACGGGTTGTATAGCACTTGATCCATCAGGCGTAAAATGGGTCCTAGAAACATCTGGGGTTGCTCTTGGGTTACCCAAGGGGCCCCAAGACGTTTCTTGGTAGTCCGAAGGATGGCAAGCTTCTTTGCTCCCTCTGGTCATACCTGCCCAGGGAGTTCACTAAAGGGTTGGGGTGATACGCGATTCGGTACAATGTGTCAAGTTTCAGAGCTATCCAATCAGAGAGCAAATTAAAACCAAATTACACTCTTACAATAATTTCATAATTGGCGCGCATAAATGAAGCGCACAAATAGGATTTGGCGAAAAAATAAATTTAGAAAGTAAAAGTTAAAAAGAAACCCACTAGAACATCTAGAATTCCAAGAATGCAAAGACTATCTGAAATCGAAGAATCACGACGCCATCTAGGGACCTGCAACAGAACCCAGGCGCCACAACAAAAGAAAGAAGAAAGAAGACGTCCGCGACATCTAGAATTTCATAACATAAGTACTAGTATAGTGGTTTTAAGTAATGAAAATTTGCAATCTTGCATATTTTGTAGAAAAAAAGTAGTTAAATTTAGCATTGCATGCAGAGTAGTACAAATTAAATGAAAGAAAATGAGTAGAGAATTAGAACAACAAATAGATCTTATAGGGAATATAGGCTAGAGAGGCTAGAGCTAAACAGGATAAAGTTAGCCAGGAACATCTGAACATAATTATTTTGTTTGAGACAGATGCAACTGGAGATAACAGAACAGAAGTGAGGTAGGGAAAATAAGAGGATCAGCTTGCTACTGATGAGTAACAAACCTGGCCAGTTAGCAGCTGATTTTGTGTGCTTGTGTGAGAGAGAACTTGATAAACATCTCCCAAGGACGCGGCACGAATATTCTGAAGAAAATCTTTCTCTCCTGTTATTTTTTACATAGTAAATGTTTCGTGATTTTTTTTTACTGTCTCAAATGGCTCTAACGGTTTTGTTTAAAATTTCTTACGTTTACCATATTTGAATGTCAAAGAAAATGCCCATCTTGGATTTTCTGGGTACAGTTTTAAGTCCTCTTCATCCTGAACGTCTTTTGTATAATTTGCAAACCAAAAGAGGTAAAGAAAGTATTAATGCAAACTTTTCACGGGCCAGTATCATTCAGGCGTTCCGTGAGTAGAGGGTATGAAAGCTAAATCGACCATGATGGTATAAGGATAGTGTCGTGATCGCCATTTTAACCTGTCGCTCTCTTCGAAGGTTTCTACGGGTATATTAAACCCAGTATGACGAAAGATGGACTAAATACCACATAGGAAGTAGCAATGCTCTTGCAGCTCAGCTATTAACTGTGTAGCATTGGAAAATATACAAGAAAACCGAATACATGTAGAATTAGGATTCTAACATAACTAATATCTTAACATCAGGCATACCCTCCAACAGCTCTTGTAGCTCAGTGGCAAAACACACGCTATACCATGCTATACGAGGGTTCATGATTCAAACCGGAACATGTGATCATACTTTTTATTCCAACTTTAACACCTTGAATTTCTTGCGCATACACAAAATGTTTCTGGCAGTTTCTATGCACTGCATTGGAATCTTTGACTAAGACTTCGTCAGAGTAAAGTGGTATGTCACGTCCACGAGGTTGTGCGAAGCTGACTGCAGCTCAAAAAAATGAAATTACAGGCCGTGTCAAGGGTCATTCACAATGAAAGGTAAACGCAAATGCAAAATAAACGCAAGAGCTTGCGACTAGCTAATTTAATGAGGGACGTTCATAATCAAAACGTAAACGGTAACGGAAACTCATTTCGCAGGCGCAAATTCTTGCAAACTCCAAGCTCCTACAGTTGCATTTATGTAGAACGAATAAATCCGCCAATCAGAAAACAGTGGAAAATAGCTTCTTTTGACGTAAAGCTTATTGAATTATATTAGAACCATGCTCACGGAGGCGAAGGGCTTCAGGTAAAGGATTTAGATTGCTATTCTTTAACAGCGGGCCACCTAGGTTTAATATGATATCAAATTGTGCAGGGGCCATTCTCGTGTATCTTTGAATTGTACTGGATCATCTATCATTTCACGAAGTAAATCATGAAGGTCTCCTTGATAGGTTCTTCTTTGATTGAGGGGATGAACCCACCATCTACACTGATAAGATCGTATTCTTTTCAAATATAGTACGCCGAGTAAATTTGCTACTGTTGTTTGAACATGCATAAATGCTACCTCATGATTAGGAGCCAATTTAAATTCTCTAATTTCTGGTTGGCTATAATTAAGTTTCCGTTTTTCCATTATGAATACTTTTCTACGTTTATGGTTGTTTGCGCTTTGATTGTCCTTTACTCATGGTGAAAACGCCTTGCAAATAGCCAGAGCATGGGGTTGTGACGCAATAGCTAGACCGGTATCACGAGGGAGAAGCTGAATGCGCCAAATCACGCAGGGGATTAGGAAGGCCTCGTGCAACCACGTTTGTTAAAGACTAAACTACGCCAACGACCTGGTAACCTGAAGTAACGAGAAGGGCCCCTCTGTCTGTATAGACCATGGAAAAGTAGATGCAAACCTTAGTACATCGCTCGAGAAGATTTTGTAAGCATTTCAGCACATTTCTGGGCTCATAAGACAGAATCAGGTCCAGGGGAGTTAGCTGAATGCCAGAGAGAATGACGATTTCTCGAAAACACTTAGCTACCACCCGTTCGTGCTAGGTTCCCAGAACTGGAAGGAAGAGCATGTATGCACAACAATGGTAAACATACCTCGAATATCACCCAGGACTGGCTGACTATGCCTTCAGAAATAATCTGCATGTTCTGTCCTGACCTGAACCACATTGAAAATGCGATATATATGTAGGCCTTCATGGTAAAGGGATGAGAAGACAGGATACAAGAGAATCTGGTTGCTTACGTGATGGAGCCACCAGATTGATGAACCCAGGACATCGTTCTGTACTGCTTGCAAACGTGCATGAAAGAATAAACGATATAATCGTAGCTGGGGGGGGGGGGCGAATACGCCAGTTCTAAAAGACATTTCAGTTTTGTTTTCCATTCTTTGTTTCGACAAATTATTTATTCTAGCAGAAAACTATTTTCTATAAATCTGAAATCATTCATAATTTAATTCATTTCTGAATATATGACGTGGCTTCATATATTTTTTGCTTTCAAAGGACCGCTTTACTTGGCTATCGTATGTTTTTGTAATTTTTAATAAACGTACTGACAATATTGTAACCAGCAGCTATGCAGAATAGTCCTTTCGAAATTTATACGTTGTACTCCATTCTTAAAATGAGAGTATACAGAATTGAGGTTGGCTCTATTAAAATTACCATTTAACCTCCTAGAATTCTGTTCAAAATCATGTATTAATAAGTCAGTCGTAAAAGGACACTTATAAATTGATTCGTTACTGCGTTTAACAAACTAAAAAGTGGAAAAATGTATAATTACATTGTGTGGTTCAAACTGAGAACACTCAGCCTACTCACATAGCGTGCGTTTTACTACTAATAAGCTATGAGAGTAGTTGTTAGAGCGCCGTTCATATACATAGATATTGGTTCCATTAAAATCATAATGTGTTTTTAGTTTTGTGGCATATTCTCTAATGCTATGTATTTAATATCCCGGCTGCAAGAGAATTGCTAGTTTCTACATGGTATTAAGGCCATATTTCGTTATACTGGGTTAATATGGCTATAGAAAGTGTCGAAATAAGTAACAGGTTAAAATGGCGATCACGACAGCATACGTTTACAATTATCGCCGATTTAGACGCACTCTACTCAGGAAGGCCTGAACGATACTGACCCTCTACTTTATTAAAAGGTAGTAGACATAACCTTGCTATATAAAGACTACAAACAGATATCGTTGAAGCACACGATTTACACGATTTACTAGTATTTTTTGTTAACTTTTCAGAAATGTTGCTTTATTTGTTTGAATTTTCAAATACGTATACGTTCGCCAATTTATAAGTTATTTTAATTTTATTTACTATGTAATGCCAGTATGTAGGGGAAGTATGTACTACACAAAAAATTTAATAGACAGATTTCACCGGAAATACGTTTTCATGCTACCCTAATATATTTTTTTAAAGAAAAATGTGGGCGTTTTTCTGAGTGCAGCAATTCCAAAAATGAAGTAGCGGTTAAATACTATACTTAAAGTCTAAGTTCCGTATCTTTCAAGGATGCGACAAGATGATTTTCAAAAATGTCTCCCTCCCTAAATAACCTTTACATGGTGAAGTTTTCGAACATTTCTATCTTCTCAAAAATGGTTGTAGCGATTACGATTAAAATAAACGCTTGAGATATGTTCATTACATGAAATGTATATTTTGAATTTCCTAGGGATGGCTTCCGAAGTACTCTTCATTCTGTGCGACTTTTGTGTAACTGGTAAATTGTTGAAATTGCTAGAAAAACTATTTAGAGGTCATTGAATTATGATTTATTTCATAATCTTCTCTTGAAGTTAAACATTTCCAAGATATTCCTGTTATTGGTTTAATTTTCAAATACTTATACTTTTTGTCAATTATTAAATCGCTATTAGTTTTTTATTGTGCTCATACAAAGAGCACAGGGTTTCAATAACATCACACAGCGACAAACCCTTTGAAAAAGTGATTATGGCTTTACGCACTCCGAAAGTTTATCTTGATTAACAGAAATGGCTAGAAATGTGCATTTTTGTAAGAATTGCTTGTAGAAGAGCGAGTAAAGAGTCATGTGACGTTTGTTTCATGCGTACAGAGTTATTTTTCCAGAATCCCAAAGGCGTGTATTAGGAATAAATGTTCTGGCCTCCAGATTTGGTGATTAAATCATGAAGCCAGGACACTTCTGTGACAGTGTGACGTCAGTGGCAATGCTAATAATTAATTTTTAATCCGTAGAAGTTGTGGGGCCGGTCAGTTGGCAGCAGAGTAACGAAATCACTCTATATTTAATGGCGTGTGAGGCGGCGCGAGGTGGATGGTTCCATTCCAACACATACAGGTGGTGACATCACGGATTGATTGAACAAGAAGCGCGCTTCTGTGTTAAAATCAGATTATCTATCCAGGGACTTGTGACGTAAGAGCCTTTACAATCGATATCAGTCTGCTTGCAGCACACACACACACACACACACACACACACACACACACCCAACACACACACACACACACCACACACACACACCACACACACACACACACACAAACTCCATCCGGTGAAAAAATATTGTACTGTAGGTGACGTTAAATTTTAATTACTACATTATTGTGATTTATGTTAAAGCTAGACATTAATTTTACTTCACGGCAAGACACGTTTGAATGCCAGGGCGGACAGATTGGTGAAAAATGACCAAACATAAGTTTTTGTGTACCACCTCCATTCACTCTTGTACAAATTATTATTAAAACGGCTTACGCTTCTTCGTGTTAAGATGAAAATTATAGATAGGCCTTTATTACATATCTTGTAGTTACAACGAATACAGTAGGAATAAACTTTAATCAAATGCTTTAACACTGGTCCCTATGTGATAGCTTTCAAATTTTCATGGCTAAGTGAGGGGAAAGAATAAATAACGACTTTTCCATTTAGGAATGTAGTATTTAAAAAAGTAAATAACAGAGGACATCTCAGAAATACTTAACTCTTAAAAATTATAACCTAAATTATGTGCTTAAGAGATCTACAAATCTTTATGAAGAAAGGTTTTGTGCACCTCTTACGGTTTATCAGTTATGTAAAACTTACTGAAAACCAAGACGACTTCAGAAGCTATATCCACAATATCAAATATACATTTCATTTGACATTAAAAATACTGAAACACATGGTAATTAATGGAAAATTCTGCCCACTACTGTAGTGTGTCTTCCTCATATTCAAGAGGTCTGAAGTTCGAGTCTTGATACGGCGAGTTGTCTGGATAAAGTTTCTTCCAGGATTTCCATTTATCTTGAAAGAGTGTCTGACAACTCTAAGCTCTATGGAACCTGGGCTCATTTGAGCATCATTTCATTCATCGTCTTTAAGACGTTGCAGGATGTTATTTAAAAAATAAATATCGTTAGAGCAAATTTTGAGAACACAAATTTTGAAATATTTTCCCTCTAAACGGTAGTTTGGAGTGGGAAATATTTTAAATATTCGTATCCTGAGCTTGCAAGATACTGAGCTTAAATACTAAATTTAAGACTTTTCGTTTCTGAGCTATGATGTTCAGGAATACATGGACGTTTTCCTAAGTTTTTTCTTATTCGGGGGTGGGCATCAAGACATTTATTTCCAGTGAAATTCGTATTGAATTTTCAAATGGAATACAATATATTTTTACATACTATATA
>CM060948.1:176898028-176986077 GCA_030765055.1 Mantis religiosa
AGAGAGAGAGAGAGAGAGAGAGAGAGAGAGAGAGAGATTCGTAAGTAAAACAGAAGAGTTTGTATACAAAGAACCTTAATAAAATTAATTGATATTAGCAATGAAGGACGTAAAAGTGAATGTTACTATAGTTTTACAAGCATTTAAATAACTGATATTAATTGCCAAGAACAATCATTGAGACATTGTAGTGAAAAATATCAATTACGTTGCTCTATAAAGCATAAAAAATTAGCAATTTTGGATTTAAAACGCTTTGAATATAAACTCTTAATTTCAGGTGAATTTTAATGAAACTTTCAATACATTTTTCTGATTTCTAATATTTGATATTTTTAGCATTGGCAAAGTAATTTTAAGATGGTAGATTATAAATTCGGTAGTAGTTTTCCCAGTATGTGCCAATTAAAACTTGCTGTTCAGTTTATTAATATAAGGCAAATGTGTTAGACCAACAAGCACAGTCAAGTTTTTAGAAAGCCAAAACTCGCAGTCCAACAAACCAATGAAAGGTATTCTTCTTTGTAAAATGTTTTATTTCGGCAACATAAACCGGAAGCATTGCTTAACTTATAAAATGATTCATTAGTATTTTGTTCAATACCTAAAATTTGTTTTAAAGCACATCAAAGGGACAACTTAATATATGTGCATGAAATGTTACAACCAAACTTCTTTATACAGACATAAGCTGTGGAAAACTCATTCAGTAGAATAATTAGAATTTTGGAGAATTCACAAATTTCTCCCATAAATACTTCTGTTTGTTATTCTTGGAGTTGGTTTAGACTTTCTTTGCGCAATGGTTTAAAATGCGCAAGGAAAAAAATAAGGTGAGACGAAAAGCAAACCGATTTGTATTTTTATAGTTTTGTTAAGCATTTTCATGTTTTAATCGGAATGTCTCCATATATTTCCCCAAATGGGCTCGTAAATACGCATCGGGTTGAAATAAACAGCTAACAATGCTTAAGATCAGATTTCTTCTTTATTAGAAATTATCTAGAGTAGGTGAAAAACACTATTACAGCTGTAGATTTGATATCCAGACTTCACCTAAATGTGTGCGTAACACATAACCAACAAACATTATGAATTTAAGTTTTAGCCATACTCTTTAAGCACAGCGGGAGAAATATCTCGTATCTCAAACTGCACTTTAGATTTAAAAGGTTTTCATTACTATGAATTTCTAGAGAAGGACTAATTTTGATTAAAATACCAAATGTGCAAGACATCTGCACAATGTAAAATGCATATTCCAAATTTTCCAGTAGTAATCCGTGACGCCATGCTCTAAGAGATAAATATTTTTTCGTAGCAAGATAACTAAGAGCTGATTAAATCACAATAAAAATTTATGGCACTAAGCACTTTCTAGATACTGTGTTATTGGTTTGAATTACCTTATTTGTATTCAAGTGGCAAGCCGCTGTTCGTTTTTTTCTCGTGGTTGTGTAAAGAGCGTGGGATTCAAAGCCGTTACATGGGATCCACCTTTTAAAATGTTGACGGTCACTTTAGTCTACTACACCCTTAACCTACAACCAAATATGGAATTTATCCGGATTAACAAGAAACAGAAGAATTAACTTTTGTAAGAGTAGTTGATAGAAGTGAGTAGAGAAAATCATGTGATTGGAGCACAAAGGGTTTCTTATTCACAGGAGGTCACGCCGACCCATACGTTTAAAGTTGATTTGTTACCTAATTATTGCGAAATTTCCTCATAAAAGGCATGATTTTAGATGTTTGATAGATACTTAAAACTTATTTTTGAATATTTGTTTTATCTCCCGAAATAGAGTTGAAGCCCCCAGGGTCGATCAACTGAATTGCTCTTTCCCTCGGCCCCAAGGCGAATTTTGAGCTGCATAATTCTATTTGCAAAAATTTGTCACCTCTTTTATCAGTGCCTTTCTTTTATATATTTACCGCCATACCACGCACTGTGTTGATGTCCAGAGTTTGCTGTGGTCCAAGTTTGTTGTTACTCTACAGGGTATCGAACCACGGCATTGGAAGTCCTACAAAGAGAGGGGGGGTAATCGCAAAAGGTTCGTTGTAATTTATAGGGAAAAAATGTAACGGTGTCCAGTTTTTAAAGATTAGAAATATGTAAAAGTTATAGCTAGGTATTTGAAATTTATGGCGAAAGGGCTCTAACTAAATATAATTTCATAAATTATTTACGAAATTCTGTTTTGAGCAATATGTCGGGATCTGAGTATAAATGAATTTATATATAAGAAATGAATCAATTCATTTAATGATTTCAGTAATGGTTAATTATTTTATGCTTCAAGGTGCTCAAAAGGTTCTGAAATGGGGGTGGATATAATAGGGTGGAGAATCATACATTCCTACGTTTTTTCCTACTTTTTCTGAGCTTTAGTAACCGAAATGCTAATTATTTTGAGCATGTATTATCGTACAAGAGCTTGCCCAGCTTACAAAGTTACTGTTTTTGCCTGCAAGAAAATGGGTATGCTACCTGCGATACAGTCAAGTTAGAGAAGTTGTCGCAGCGGCACGGGGTTGGCAGTTTCGCTGTGTAATCCACTTTATAATTAGACTGACATCGTTACTAAGGTATTCATAGCTGTAAAGCAAAACCAGCTCCTATTACGTGATTTACTCCATGTTGGGAAGGTATGTCTCTTGATTAGATAGTTATGAATAGATTCCTACTGAATGAAAGCGATCGCAACCTACATTGGCTGGAGTGGAATTCGTTACTATCTGCTTGAGAAACGAAAATTCGGTTAAATAGCAAACTTAGTATTAAAGTTTATTATCTACCATGGATGCAACAGGAAGACAAAGAAAATTTCCTTGGCCCTAAACAATCTTTACAGGGAACATTGTTCATTTGTTTCTGACTTTCTCAAGAATGGTTCTAACGATCTTGATTAAAGTACGTTGCACGACAAAATGTATATCTTAAATTTTGTAAGATTAGGCTGGTCTCTTCCATGATGAGTGGCTTTTGTATAATTGTTAATCAGCAAGTGCTACAAAATCTTACTACACAGATATGTAGCAACATACAATTCATGTGAATTTTTTGTAATATTAACTATTTCCAAGATAGTCATTATTTTTTACTTTGTGTTATTAGTGCCGTTTCTTTTAGTAGCTAATTTGTTTTATATACCTATAAACATTCGTATTTCCTATAAATGATATACTTTCATCCTCGAGGGTGGCATTTTTCTATAGTACACAAAGTTCATTCCGTAGTGTAACAGCTTAGATGGCGCTTCCTCCCCTTCCTTATTAATCCTTTAAAGACCAATGGTTTTCATAATCTGCAATTTAATCAAAGACCATAATTATATACACATACATAAAATGTATAATATAACTTATATAATAAAATATACATATAAAATGACATGCACCTTGTATATCTGGAACGCTTGGACAGTATTTTCTCAAATTAAAGCAGTGGTGAATGTATGTTAATGTATAAAAGTTTGAAAACTCACCTAAAATTGCTGTGGCAGCTCTGTATCTGGATATGATGCTTTTAGAATCGACATACACAGTTATCGCTTTCTGTCCGCATAAAACACTTACGCACTGAGTTATCTACCCATCTTCTATAAACTGTTCTGCAAATCATCCATTAGAAGGCATCAAGAAAGGCACAAATCACATATGTCGTTTAGCACATTGCATAAGTTCAAAAATAAATGGGGCAGGTGACTGACCTGGTATATTGGAAAGTTTTTGCAACGTTGTCAGCATGTGCGTTTTTATGTTCTCGAAAAATCTAAATTATTACTAGAAAACGTGAAAGATACAATGAGATTTATAACCGGTAGGGTTAATATAAAAAATTCTATTCCAACCAGTGTAGATTTTATTATAAGCAGTATGTAAGTAGTGTCGCCCAGGCGAGTCCAGTATATAAGCAGGTGCGAAAGGCAGTTTATGGTGTATTTAAATATTTGTCAAGGTTGTGAAATTTAGCCCATCCGGGATAAACACATCTACGTATCACGCTGCATCACACTTTTCAAGCGAATAAAATAGTTCGTTAGTGTTTTCATGTATTTTAAATTGTGTACATGAACTAATAAAAATATGAATAATCATTTCATTTAAACAAATTAAATAACTTCTATGTATTACTGATAACTTTTTACTATGGGCATGCAGTAATCGACAATCCCACGATGTTTTTTTTTTGGAAGGAAGAAACAGTTGTGCCAATGTAGTAGTGTATATTTTGCAATCATGCTTAATTGTGTAATTAAACACAGGATAGGCTTACTTTTTAGTTTTAAGCGCTTCTCCACTCTTTAGTAGTTTCTCTGTGTTCCCATTTGTCATTTATTCCGTTTCAACAGTCATCCTCCTCCAGGCCTCGATCATTCATCATTCTATAGATCTGTCCTCTCCAAATTGCTCTTGGCCTAACCCTCTTCCTTCTTCCACGAGGTGACCATTCTAAAAAGATCTTGGGCCACCTATCATCCTACATTCTAACGTGTCCATACCACTGACGACCGCGCCTTTCAATTCTCTCCACCACCCTTTCCTCCATATCTATCGCCTATCTCACCTCTTCATTTCTCCTTCTTTCCAATCTTGTTACTGTGGCACTACGTCTTATTTCGTCAATTTCCACTGCCAAGATCTTAGAATTTTGCCCCTCTATGAAGTCCACGCCTCAGCGGTCTACAAAATCCTCTTTGTATTCAACACAAAACTCCTTTAACACTCGTATTGCCTGTTCTAGCCTACTGTCTACATCCACTTTACAGCTCCCTGATTCCTGATATTTAAACTTTTTAACGGCTTTAATAGTTCCTTGTGGTAGAGATTCCTCGTACTTTTCCTCCTACTACCATATATTTAGTTTTATCCATATTTACACGTAGTCCTACTACAAAGGCATTCAGAAGTTTCATCATATATTTAATATCCTTACGACTCGGCCATCAACACCTGATCGTCTGCAGTACCACCTTGAACTTCCACAGGACCGATTCCATTGTTCTAATGCAGGTTGAATATATATATATATATATATATATATATATATATATATATATATAAATTCCCAAGACACTTAAAACAGTAAATAAACAATAGTTGTGAATTAAAATTTTACTTTGAACGTAATGATAACTGTTGCTGTCAGAGTTGCTATTAAATTATCAGAAGCAACTGGTCTGTTGTGACCAAGTTGTGGAAAGGCTGATAACAAACCTCGATGATGACTGCTTCAAGCGATATCACTGCTTTTGACCCCGAGCTGGGTGTCATATTTCATATAATTTTTTCAACCATTTTTCAATTAGCACATTTACTCGTAGTTAAACAAGTATAAAGGTAGCAATTCATTCAATACTTGTGCTGATGTAGTAATATATAGCGCTATATAGAATTTCCAACGATGGAAATTTCTTTAGCTCCCGAAAGTAAACAGTTGATTAGCTATTAAGGGACATGTATTCATGAAACATCAAGCGTGGAGTAATACGAATTGCAGTGTTTGTTAGCCTCACTAAGGTTACATTATTGTATTTCATATTAATAGTACAGGGTGTCCTCCTGGAATTTCCCTGATTTCCAATGCTTTGAAGATTAAAACCAACTGAAAATAACCAGTAGGTTTCTATGTGCGCTCCTTGGGTTGCACGCAGAATATCCAAACGATATTCATTTTGAGTCCAGGTTAGCTTCAGCATATCTGGTGTGATGGTTATTACTGCTTCTATGATGCGTGTATGTAAGACGACAATGTTGGGTACCTGGTAGCGTACACAATGTTCTTTACATAACACCATAGAAAAAAATCTGATGGAGCTATTTCTGGCGATCGAGGAGGCCAAGCTATTAGCCCATCGCGTCCGATCCAGCGGTTTGTGAAAGCATTGTTCTGAGCTGTACATACAAAGTGGCTCCAATGCAGTGGCGCACTCTCTAGCTGGAAGATTATGTATAGCTGCTTTGTCTTTGCACTTTAATGATATACGTGTACTTTGCACACCATAAAACTGCCTGCGCTTTCTCTTGCGTTGACGTCATGTTAAAATACGCGACACTGAGGCCGCTCAGTGATGAATTCAGTATTTTAAAAAAAAGAAGTAACACATTTGCAACGGAGAAGTTTTATAATTAAGTTAAAATCGGGGAGATTTGAGGGGCCACTTTTTATTCTTGTATGTTTCGTTGCTCAGACAACTACTTTACCTATTACATGCTTACAAAGTAGAAATACTGTATTCCACTCAAGAATTCATAGTGAAATTTCACCGGAAATGCACGTTTTAAGATTCCATGAATAAAGGAAAATCGTTATTTTTCTCGAATGTGCACATAGTAAGTATAAAAGGCATCTGATTGCAACAAAAAGTTCGACATCGAGATTTAGTTTGTGCCTGTTTCCGTGTGTCTTGTGAACAACATAACTCAGTGATCGGTTAAAGTTAGTACCTACGATAAAATTAGCGATGAAATTTTTTATTTTGATTAACATTAGGTAGGGGAATTAGTGTTTGCAAGAATAGCTTGAAAAACTTCAAAGGGATTTATTCTGGCTAGCTTTGGAATTTGGGCTTATACGTATATGACGCGCGCGCGCGGGTGTGTGTGTGTGTGTGTGTGTGTGTGTGTGTGTGTGTGTGTGTGTGTGTGTGTGTGTGTGTGTGTGTGTGTGTGTGTGTGTGTGAGAGGGAGAGAGAGAAACAAAAGAAGGGGGAATGTGTTGTGTGAAAACAAACGAGTTTAAGCCTGCGGCGCTATGACCTTAATCTTCTCTAATTAATGTTTATAGCTTTCAGCAGCGAGGCGGGGTGGAGTTACCGAACGTAAGTTTTAGAGCAACAACAGTGTATGTGAACTTGTAGTCAAAATTTAACTGTCGCAGTGAAATTTTATCCTTACTTTGCGTTGGGAACAACACAATGACGCCACTATGTTGATTTTGTAACGTATCCAAACAATGTCAGCTTCCTAGCTTTGAAATCGTGTTGAGCAAAGAAACAAAGACCTCTTTGCTCCCAAACTAGGTGCGAGAAGGCACGTTATTTGACAAATATCTTTAGTACAATAATCTATTATTACTAATATTTTAAGCATAACATTTATATGTATGTGTAGGGTAATATAAATACCACTCAACCAATTTTTACAATTATTTCAGCATTGAAAAAACAAAACATAACTACTCTTTCCGACGCATATGTATTATAAAACACCTCTTTAATTCTAATATATAAATTACTGAAAGACTAGAAAGATTATACGATGCTTACGTATAACCTGTCTCAAACTGTAATACTCCTGTTGTAAAGCTATGGGAGGGAAGCAGAGAAACAAGATACTGTAACGGAACGCTCTTAGCCTGCTGGTTGGTGGAGGGAAACTTAAGTGAGTTTATACGAGGTGCGTTTAGGACTGGGACCAGACAGAACTTCTGAGCTTTGGTTCTAAATATACATGGACTCCGTGATTGCGTGACAGATGGCAGCACTCTAGTGGCAGCGCAGAGAGTTAGGACTGTTTTTGATACTTAAAATGGCGACGTTTTCATTGCAAGAACAGCGTGTAATAATTCGTTTTCTCCATTTTCATGGTGTGACACTGAAATTCATCGCCATTTGAGTGAGCTATGTGGTGATGGTACCATGGATGTGTCTAATGTGCGTTACTAGGTGCGATAGTTCGATGAAGGCAGAACATCGCGTGGCAACAAACCAAGACAGTCACGGCCTCGCACCAGCCGGTCTGACGACATGATCCAGCGAGTGGAGAACGTTATTTTGGAGGATCGCCGATTGAGCATTTTCAGATCTTCATGCAGGATTGTGTGCACAGATCCCACGGAAATGCCAGTTTGGAGGCGATGTATGCAACTGTCTTGGTTTGTCACACGTTGTTCTGCCTTCATTGAACTGTCGCACCCAGGTACGCACATTAAACACATCCATGGTACCTTCACCACATGCCTCACTCAACTGGCAATGAATTTCCACGAACATGGTAAAAACGAATGATTGCACGCTGTTCTAGCAGTGAAAAGGTCACCGTTTTAAGTATCAAAAGTCTAACTATCGTCGCTGTCACTAGAGTTCTATGCACTGTACAGTGTTGCCATCTCTAACGCATTCGCAAATAGTCTACGTATATTTAGAAAAAAACAATTAGTTCCTATTTGGTCCCAGTCCTGAAAAACTAGGTGTTACAACTTGAACGCACCTCGTATAGGTGGCTCCTCGGCCTCTACCGCCTCCATAAACCTCAGTTGAGAAAGATATTTGAGTTTGAATAAGATCTATATATTTTTTTTCACTAAGATTTTTCCTACCCCTTATGGTTAATCACTTACGCACAATGATTCAGAAATAAAACTTTTCTAGAAAATTCCAGATATATATTTTATTTCTCATAAAAATGTGATAAATCAGTGTAATTTAATGAACATCGGTAGCAATTTTTGCAAAAATGAAGAACTTAAAGTTGTTCATGTTAATGTAGTTTGTGATCGGGGATTTATTTGAAAATATTCGTGATGCATCCTTGGAAAACTGAGATTAAATGTGACGTTTTGTAGTTAACAGACTATCGACTTTTATGTTATGCAATTCACACACGTACACACGCAATTTTTCTAAATATTTGTTAAATTTAGGGACCTCAAAACGTGCATTTCAAGTGGAATCTGCGTATATAATTTTTGTATGGAATGCTATAAATTCTGTAACTTGAGGGGGTATTCGTGGTTGGAAGGGAGTAAGCGTGGAGTTAGTTTTACGGACTTTATTAGGACGGGTTCCGAGTTCGTAGCTAGCTCATGATCTTTGCATAGCTCTTTTATCTCAGGAGTGGTACACATTAGACTGCTTAGTTTTTTCCTTTCCTATATTCAATACTGCTTACTCTTCTTGTTTGGGGTTTCACACACACATGCATTGCCTACACTCATCGCTAAGTTTGACATCACCCTCCTAACACCACTGCCTCCATCGATGTCCAGAAAAGAAGTGCCCCAGGTAGAGCATTGACTTGTCTCCTGGTTTTCCAGTTAGCACTACCCCTTCTCTCTTACGGGTGATGACCAACCCTTCCTTACCTGTCTTTATTTAGCTCAATTTCAACATGCATTACCTTTACGACTAACGGCACTTCTTCCTGTCGCCTCCAAACTACAAATGTACTGCTTCAAAATACCATGAATGAGGTAGAAAAAATGATAAACGACAACTGGTTGAGAAAGTGAGGTGAATGTAAATTTCTACTTTAAGTGCTTTTAAAATACTTTGTTGTGACTATCAAAGTGACATTTGTGAACTGACAAAGAGTAGAGAAAGTCATAAGATCGCTGAGCAAACTATAAACACTGTAGTTTTATATGAGCTATAGTAAACTTACATGCATCGGATACCTCCAACAGAGCACGAAACAAAGAGAAGTGCTGGCAAACACCAGAAAAGCGAAATGTTTGCAATAACACTTCTGTGCCACATTTCTTGCAGCTGCTTCCTGTTTATTTCAGGGAATGTAAGCTACAGAAGAGTGAAGAAAACCGGGAATATTCCCATTTCCTTTCTACAGACAGCAGAGCATTCTTCATGTTCTGAATTTTTACAGCAGCAAAAAAATATCAGAAGCTAGACGCGTTGCACGGAATATTAATGAAAAATGAAGGTAGATGTGCTACCGTGTTACTGATAAAAATCGATGTTACCTTGAAACTACAGAAAACATTCTGGCTAACTTGGCCTTGTAAGTAATACCATATGTTTAAACGGAGAATAAATGAAACCGCTTATATGGGGTCAGTTTAAAACACTGCAGCTTCTTGTATAACGCGTTTACTAAACCGTACGTTTCGTATATTTTTACAAAGCATTTCTCGTCAATGCTGACGTTAGGAGGCGCTTGGGCTCCCTCAGAGTGAGGGAAATGAAATGAAATGTGTAGTGTTTAACGCCCGCTTTTACTACATACGGCACTGGAGGCGATGACACTGATGATACATGAGATGAAGATGGAGCACCGGTGGAATGAGGGCAGGGGGAAACCGGAGGTCCCGGAGAAAACCCGCCCCAACGCCGTGTTGTCCACAACAAATCTCACTTTGCGGTCCCGGGCCCCATTGGTGAGAGCCAAGCGGTCTAACCACTGAGCCACGGCGTGGCCGAGAGTGAGGGAGCCGAAGCATCTGACCTGAAATAAAATCAGAGTTGAGGGGTCGGCCCAACGAACCCGGGCCGCTTTGGTGAGAGCCAAGCGGTCTAACCACTTAACCATGGCGCGGCCTACAAAGCTTAACTAATAAATATATATTCTATGGCTTGCTGTTTACACGACTTGGCCGAAAGCTATTTAATCCATTAGATTCACATGATTGAGCAGTTAACAGCATTTTCTCGCTTTAAGATGTAAAAATAATGGTACAATATGAATTTGGTAGTGCACCAACTGCAATCATAAAATCATTGGACATACTGAAAAAATTAGAAAATTTCATTTCATCTATTCCTTCATTGTTTGCATGGAAAAAAAGTTAACCGTTCTCTATATTAATATTATAAAGCGAAAGGACTTTGTCTATGTGGGGGAACCTCAAAACCCAACCAGCCGAATGTGATAGTACTTGCACCATTGAAACGCCCAATTCTTTCTAATTTACATGGTCTATAAGACATCTACTATTCCAATTTCGTAAACCCAAATCTATATTTAATCATCTACCAACATAACATTAAAAGCGGAGTCTTAAGATTAACTGTAATAAAACAGTATTTGGCAAAAGATTTGGATGAATTATATATTGATGGAAAAACAGAAAAGAAGTCACCTATGCTTAAGACTAAAAATCTAGGTGTATCCAGCATGGGTAGCAATACAAATTGCACTGGGAAGAAAGGAATTGTGATAATTTTATTATTTATATAAAGTATATTATTTAATTTTTCTTACATAGCACAATAAAGGAATGACATGGTCAGTTACAAATTTGTTTACGACTGAGAAATTGATATCTTTAATATTAACTCATCGCTTTGCTTCCTACTTCCCACGTGGACGAAAACAGTTGTTGTTGTTGTTGTTGTTGTTGTTGTTGCAATTTTACGTCCTCCAACGTTCAGTCATATCGGACGGTGAATGAAATGGGTGAAATGATACTCAAAAGTGTCTAGGATCCATGGAACTTAGTTACCTGACAATCGTCTTTATAGATAATGGAAAACCCCGGAGAAAACCTTATACAGGTAACTCACCCTGACCGAGATTCGAACTCGGGACCTCTTGAACGTGAAGCAGGAAACCACAGTGCTGGCCTAATAAGTCTAGGCTTATTTCATTACAAACGCAACAATATGTTTAGAAATAATAGATAGGGCTCAATAATAACTACAAAGCGTGTGGGAGTGTAAAACGATTCAACAGAAAAACTAATTAAAACCGGATGATAATAATAAAAATACACGGTATTATAAACATAATTTTTATACCTTCATTATACTTCATTAAGATAATAGTGGAATTTACTAAATATCAATGATATATGCGATATTTATACACTGTTCTGTCATGTATAAATGTGTAATAAACTATTTTACATCATTGCTGTTATTTGCACCAATTTTTACTTAAAATTAAGTTTATAATTAATTCTTTATGCTACAAGTTTGTTGCCTTGGATGTGCTAGGTAAACCTGGCATTTAGGAAGTTTAATCAGCCGCTATCGTTCTGTCAGTAGCTGTATGGGTTGGATCGTTTTCTTAACTGTGGTGGTAACGTTGCCGATGTCAACAGTTTACCCCATAAAATTCCTTATTTCCTCTCGAAACCACTCTACCAGATAGGGATGGCTATACATCAAGTGTACAGACCGGACAGGAAATGAAACTCTGCTGTTTGCACAGTTAATGGGGTGTGCAGCTCATAAGTTTGTTGGCAACCTATTTGCTTTTGTATCACTGTTCTGTTTATCCCAAATAGCAATGGCCGGGATTCTTCCTCAACAGCGCAAACGTCTTTATCTTCCTTAAATAAAGGAGTAAAAATTACATTAAAAATTTACCGTGAGGGAGGTTTGGTTACATAACTTATTCTTGACCGATAGGCTATAAATATTTACGGATGCATATTGAGGTTGGCCTATAATAAATTATGATTATGTATTATTGTACATTATGTCGCAGGCCTTTACTGATAGCTGAAATCGCAATTTAACTTAAGATGTTGGGTATTTCTTGAAAAACTGGCTCGCCCCTTTCGCCTTTTTGCTAGGTTTTCCGAGGCACCTTCTCTTCACCATTATAAAATTAGGACTTGGATTTTTGCAAAACCTATTCGCAAATAAGTATAAAATGTGCTAAAAATAAAATTCATGATGGTATTTCCCACTCTGCTCCACTCAGAAATGTCAATGTATTTCCCATTGTTGTAAATCATATCATATGATGAGGTAGTTTCACTTCACTATTGTGAACACCTAATTGTTATTTCATTTTTCATTTGTTTTATGATTAGAGTATCTAGCCGCTGATATTATTCAATCTTTGTATTATTTCCTGTTTAATGCCCATGTTTAGCTTGGATACAGTAGTAAATACTGCCACTGTCTTATAGAATATCATTTGTTTGCCAGCAATGTAAAATAGTAAGCTATAAAATGATCTTGTTTTACCGAGTTATTAAATGTTTTGTATCCATTTAACTTCATAATGGATTAATTCAGATTGGGTTGCGTCTTCAACGCATGCTGGTCATTTTACTGAATAAGATTTAATTTCCAGCATCTCATAGCAACGCTTATGTGTTTGATTTTATTTAACTCCATGATATCACTTTGTAGTTAGATGGGACGGAGTATCCTTTTCCTCCCCCTCCCCCCTCCTCCTCCTCCACCTCCACCTCCACCTCCCACTACCACTACTCATATTTACAGCTTTTGGATTCGGGATGGACTGAAATAGGTAGTTTTAGAAAACGATTGAAAACGCGCCAGTCGTTTTACTGAAGATGGTATTAGTAACGAAAAAAACCGACGTTACGTTCACATGACTTTTTCTACCCAATCTTCAACGAATCATTTTTAGGAAAATCTTGCTCTCCTATCTACTTCACGCTGATCGAGACAAACATTTGTAGAACTGGTTTTATTCAACAGAGAAAATAATTGTGGAGAAAAAATGATCCAGTTTTACTAGAATCTGTTCATGTTCTTTTTCACATTGAAGGGCGTAATATTTAGGCATGGCTTCTGGAAATAAGCTCAACCATGTAGAAAATTTCACTCTTGGGAATAAAACACACTACTCTTTTGTTCTGGTGCACACGTCATTTCATAATTAGTATCATTAGAGTAAAGTGGTAAATATATTAAATTTTGGGTGTGTATAAGATTATAATGTAGTGCATGCATTACGTACACACCCCTTTAACACGCTTTTATGTGCATTTCGTGACGATGTTAAAACGCTCCCAGTAATAGCATTTTAAAAATTATACGTTTGGAGAAATTTACTATAGACCCTAAAGAACATAGAGCCCCTTGTATTACATATAAAAATCTAAAAAGAATTGGGGAATTCAATAGGCTTAAACGATACTCAAATATTCTTGAGCTAGTCAAATTAAGATAGTTATGAAATTTTAAAATAATATTTTAGAAATGAAGATATAAGATTAATAGATTTAAGAAATTTGCGGAATCATAAAAAGATGCCTCAAGAACACTAGAAAAGAAATAAAACTGAAGTTTTATAAAGTAATAGCGCTACCCATGTTCTTATAAGGTTCAGAATGTTGGAAACTTCATAAACGAGAAGGACAAACAGAAGCTGCAAAAATGAGATTCCTAAGGTTACACACTATTTAATAGAGAAGTGCTGACATAAGAAAGAACTTAGCATATTTAATTTAATAGAGAAGGTAAATGAATATAGAACCAGCTGGAAAGTACATGTGGAAAGAATGGGCAATCACCGCATACCAAAATTCTTATTGAATTAAAGCCGCAAAGGAAAAAGAAGCGTTGGCAGACCAAGAAAGGGATAGGTAGTTACAAGAACATTTCAATGTTTGAGATCTGAACAAGTCTTTTTAGGCTTAAACCCTGTGGATGATGATGATGATGATGGTCATGAAATTCCGTTCTCTTTGCATGATCAGGAGGAACTGTAAAACCGAATGTCTTTCTATTTTAGAAAAGTATAATCATTGATAAATTCAAAACAAGAAATTGTCAGATTGTTTACTCAGAAAAAGGTACCTGACATACGTTGTGTGCTTTAACCAGACTTAATTTTGTGTAGTATCTACGATTTTGCATCTCTTACGCCTTACCAATGATGAAAAAGTCAGATAGAGGAGATCTTTAAATATTTTCTCGGGACGTTTTATTTAGCATATGACAGTTAAATAAAAATTGCTGGGTATTTTTGAGTGAAACAATATTTCTAAAAATGTTACATGTAAATGGTAGTTCAGGCTGAAGGAAGTTCCTTGAAAATCCTTTTGTGGCATTTTTGGACCATCCTGGACTTAAATATCAAGTTTAGTATTGATCGTACTTCTCTGGCACACATACATACACAGTGAGCTTTTTCTAATAGTTTTCGTTTTAGTGTTCAAACCATGTATTGGCAGCTAAAATCTCGGTATGGAACTTCAGGGTGGAATAAAATACTATCCCTACTTACTATGTGGGTGGAAGAGAAAGTTAAAATGTGATGTAGTGGTAAATAATGCGTGAGAGGCGATATAAAATTTCGGACGTAATCAGAGTGAAATGCGGCTCGGTAATATCCCAGTAACTCCCAAGTGGCTCACGCTGCAGTAACACATATGTATGTTTGCAGCAAAATTATTTCTGTTTATTTCCCTGGCGGCTGCGGATAAGGGAGTACGGTTACTTTGCCTTGAAATATTGCAGCTAAATTTTACTAGAAGTGAAAATATATAGCAGTTTTGTATGATATAAAACGAGCCCTACAACTGATCATGGGGAGTTGTAGTTTTAATACTTTTTCGAATAATCGCAACATTTAGTAAGCAATCATATTGTATACTTGAATGTTTTTTGTTAGAGCTCCTTCCATTGTCACTGGTCTTTGTATAACCACTTCAGAGAACACTACTTATGCATTGAAATGTCATTTTATACTTCCATTTAAACGTTTTCATAAATAATTACTGAAGGAAAATAGTTAACATTTCCGAGTCTATCCTATACTTAAAACACTAAAGCATTTTAGGAGCACATACTTAAGTTACAGATTAAAAAGTATGCTTTGAGAGTTTTAACGGGCATTGTATATACTGTTGGCTAACCTTTTTATATTTGGTTCTAATTTAAAAAAAATCGTAAGCTGAATGAGAGGGAGTGTTTGGAGTTGATGCTGTTTCTTGTAGAACCTGGATCCCTCACGCCCAGTATTTTTAGGACTTTATAGAATAATAAAACGTAATGACAAATCATGTTAATGTTCCCACTACAGAGCATGCGCAATGGGCAGTGCCAATCAAAATGAGAAGCGAAATCCGCTGGATTAGCTATGTTGATTTGTTTATTCTTGTTCCAAACCCCCTCATATAAACGCAAATTTTAAAGCAGTGAATTGTGGATACTACTAAAGCTCGGCCTCTTTCAAAGATGCACCAAGAATATTTTCATAAGGATCACTCCATCTCAAACTACTCTTTACGTGGAACAGTTTCCTAAATCTCTATTCTAAAAATGACAACGATTTAGTTTAAATACATAAAATATAATAAAACGTATAGCTTATTTTCCGGAAATGGCCTCAGAAATCCTCTTAATTCTAAATGACTTTTGCATAATTTGTACATCGTTAGAAAAAACTATTCCTATACAGAAACTGTAAATTTCGTTAAGGCACAGCTAAAGCCAAATTTTTATATGGTACTAACCACTGCCAAAATATGTATAGTTATTGGATAACGTTCTAATATACTCTTACTTTTCTTAAACGGGAAGTCGTTATTCTCTTTTTTTCTCTTGGCCATTACATAGCGACCAGTTGTTAAAATTTGACTAGGTATCGCTTAGCTATATTCCATTATTTCCTTATTCCCCTTTTACCTACAAGGAAACTGAAATTAGACAGTTTCTGCAGATGTTTATCCCGAATAATAGGAAGTAAATAGCAGAATTGCGGTATTAAATAATATTTTGTACAAGAGTAGAGAAAATTGAGAGTGCAATATATATTTGTATACAAAGAAAGAATGTTATGCATGAATAATTTTATATCAAAAGGAAGTATGTAAATATTTGACAAAGAAATGCCTAGATTGCTTCTGACTGCTTTTTGACATGTTTTTTAGTATTAGGTACAGAAATTGACAATTTATCTGAGGAAACCGCAGAAATTATTTGACAAAGAAAGGAAACATGAGGAAAATGGCGACAGTATTTAAATATAAACGGCGAAATAGCAGCAATAAATGAGGCTTGCCTTGTTTATCCCATTTCTGCCATTGGAAGTTGCATTTTATTGCGTGTGTAACCTTTGTTTTTCGAGTACATGCTTCACCTGGTGCAATTATTGGTCCTTAAAGTCTACCACACTGCGCTTTGAAATGGCCGGAATAAGCCCTATTGAGAAGAAAAATGGAAGTTAATTATGACACGCTTGAAATGTGCTTTCGTTTTCTTTGTGCTTCCGTTAGATTAGAATAACACTAGTGGCTGCGATAAAGAAGCTTAACTTTTTTTACTTTTGAGGGCTTCTTCACTTGTCACTAGAATTCCCAGTTTCCATCTTTCTGGGTCAACCCAATCTCCGTGTTGTAGGGTTCTCTCTTTCATCACCTGGTTAGCATTGAATTTCTATGAACCTCCTTGCTCCTATGGAGGCGTCCATTCCACTCCTTACTCATTCGGTTGACCTATCCATACTATTGTAACATCATACGATCAATCCTTTGAATAACTGATAGAAAGATAAATTAGGAGAAAACTGCTCTTAATAGCGGGGTACGCAAATTATGACGAAATATTTATATCCTCATCCTCATTGCTATCTCACACATAAGTGCCATTTTTATCTATTAATTTGTTCCTATGCGAAACATGGTACCCAAAGTCTTCTATTCACGAAAAAGTGTTATTTTATCAAACTGTTGTAGCGATTCAGACTTAATGATTTAGGGGAATACATGCATATTTTGATGTTTTCCAAATAAGCTATGAAGTTTCTACGTTATATTTGTACAACTAGGAAACCATAAGGGAAACAACGGCTTATTTTATAATTAAAAAACTGTTAAATTCGCTTGACTTTCTCTGTGCACTATAATTTATTAATTTCTTTACTACGTGCTTACATTAAGAGAGAAGGTGTTGTATTCCATCCAGAAATTCTATACAGAGATTTCACCAGAAATAGATATTTTGGGACTCTTGAAACAAATTATTTTTGGAAAAATGTCCCTACCGGCGAGTATCGTTGCTCAAAAAGTAAGTCAGTTAAATGCCAAACTTTCTATTTTGTTATTGTATGAATTTTTCAGTGCTTATTCTCCTCTCAGATTTCAAGTCATTCGTTTGATTTCTTCTGGATATGCAAAGAGAATGGAATATCAAAGCTATTACACGACGATTGACTTAAGATATTTTACTATCGCTTAAGCCTACGGTATTCTCCTCTTCTTATTTTACCTATGAGGAAAATGTAATAATCATTTCTACAAATGTATATCGATTAATATAACGAAGATAAATCAAAGGTATTTTTAAAAATAGTTGTACACGAGCACAGAAAGTGACGTGAGTGCACACCTAAAATATTTGACAAATAACTAATGACGTTATTAACAACGAATTGGGACCACAACAGCAAGAGATGGTTTTATAATAAACATGAATTTTGGTATATTTAGTAGTTTCTGAGGAAATTTGTACTGACACGAGAATTCTCCCCCTCACAGATTAATATGTAAACATTTGTACTATGTACTTTATGATTATTTGGACATACGAATATCAGCTTTATTATTTATGCTCGACCATGGCAAAATTTAGTATTAATACGACTGGTAGCAGTACCTTAATAGGCCACATTAAAGTACACCTGTTCATCAAAGTATTGGTATTCGACCTATCAGAAGTGGCCACGTAACATTGTGAAAGCGCAGATATCGATTATTCTCGTTTCGATCGACAACAGTACTAGCGCCAGTTCTAAGTCAAAATATCTGACAGTAGTAACAGTGACATTGAACTTACAGCTCCAGAAATTACGGCAAAAGCACTCAATGTTACCAATAACTTGTTACCACAAAGTCAAGAAAGATGTACGAGAAGCTCTATCCACAATTCATGGATTGAAGAATATCAAACGTTATAAATTCGGTCTCAGAAAATGTATTCCTAGTGTATCTTGGAGAATTGTTTTAAAATATGAAATCATTGCCCTTGTGAACTCGGTATTCTATTTTGAAATCAACATTCAACGTTAGACACCACTCTCTGACTTATCTAAATAATCAAAACTGAACAACTTATTAAAACACAAATCAGAAGAATATAAAGGGAAAAAGCCAAAACATTTACACCTGAGGAGTTGAAAACATTTGTAAATGAAGCACTGCTGATGTTAAATACCTCATGATAAAAGTAAGTTTCTTTTTTTAATGTTACCAATGTTGTTTTAATGGTTTTAGGTTAAACTGTCACAGGTTAACAGCAGTTTACAGGGAAGAAATATTTCTGCGCCTGCGCACTGCGTACTACGTCTCAAAAGAATAACGACAAAGCAATAATGATTGTAACATCACTCAAACTAGAAATGAATGCTTCGAAATGAAACCTTTAATTTAGATACATGATTGAGCATAAACAGTTGTATGAAAATTGACTAATGGTAATTAAAACGCTCGTATCATAACTATTAACCTCGCTTCGTTCGCTCAGTTAATAACACTCGCATTTTAATTACTACCATTATAGTCTCGTTGCATAATATACTATGTAACTGTAATGTTATTGTATTCTCATAATATTTTACTATGTTTGAGAGGTTCCTGGCGAGGCGACCTTAGCAGAGTTATTTATTGCCCAAAAAGTCCGCATAGTTCTTCTCCAATCATACACTATTGGTTAACAGATCCGTGACACCAGTTGTAGACGAGGGAAGCCAGTTATTTCGGAAAAGTACCTCGTGGCGTAAGAATTTGTCTCTAATGATGTATGCGTTTAAAAGACTACCTTAAGGCCCGCCTCGGTAGCATGTCTGCCTCACGTTCAAGAGGTTCCGAGTTCGAATCTCGGCCAGGGTGAGTTTCCTGGATAAGGTTTTTTTCCGGAGTTTTCCCTTATCCTGAAAGACGAATGTCGGGTAACTCTAAGCTCCATGGACCCTGGACGCATTGAGCATCATTTCACCCATTTCATCCATCGGCCGAATTGACTTAACGTTGGAGGACGAAAATTAAAGAAAAAAAAAGATTGCCCTAGGCAGCGACACCGTCAAGCGCGCAAAATTGTAGCTAATGGAAGAAAAATCTAGTGTAGATGCCAAAGTAGGAATACTTTCTTTTAGGATTTCGAACACTCTTGAAATGTAACCAGCGTGAAGCCCACGTTGCACGCCCTTACATCTCCGATGAGTTCATGTCCAAAAACTAATCAGACAAAAATAATTCTAACACACATCCCCACCCATTGGAATTTCCAGGGCATATAAACCTCAAATACTTATATTTTAAAAATGCGCTGTGTCACTTGGTGTTATGAATTCCGCAACATTTCAGAGGAAAAATATCCTAACTCGTGTTCAGTATAGTGTGGCAAACTTGATTCCATCTTCTAGGGGAAGTTTCGCTCTATAAATTACTACTAATGCTAAGAATGGCGGCTTTTGAGTGTTAGTCATAAATAGTTTCATTAATAAGACAACACATAATAAAAATAAATAAAAAATACATATTTTTTAATGGCAAATTTTGCCATTTAATCTCTGACCCAACGGAAGCCATACGTTTTAAGATTTCTATCTCAAAATATGGAACCCTTAAAATATTACTAGAGGATAAAATAAAGTAAAACATAATTTTTTATAGATAAAGTATGCATAATCAGAAATGTTAGAATTGTTAATATTATTGGCCTTTCATTTTTGGATCACTAGTTTTGGTTCTCAGCCTCCCATTCTATATTGGGCGTGAAAGAACACTTGATTTTACTCAGAGGCCTCTTTATCAGACTTAAGGTTCTTTTCCGTACTGTAAATGCACAACACAGGACCACTAGCTTTAATTCTCTTCCGAAAAAAAAAAATCCATTGTCCTCTGCCGAGTTTCAACTAGCACGTTATCCTTAAAACCACTGAAGACGACTCAAATTGTTAAGCGAATTGATTACTAACTGGCTTACCCAATGTATAGAGCTTTTAGACTTTAGTAAGGAATTAATTTTATTTTTCACGTTATTTATGAACTCACATTAATGATCGAAAGGATGTTTATAGTAAATCCTTCCCATTATTCCTCATTTTAATTCGTTAGTCCTGGCTATTTCAAACGAAGGATGAAATATTCCCGTCCGATATGATTTAACATTGGAGGTCCTTAATTAAAAATGACGTAAGGTCTGACTTCATTAACCCCTGTCCAACAATCCTCCAAGTTTTGGAAATAGTGCATGGCGTATAAGTACGTTATGGTATTAGAAGAATTCTCTTGGACTCGTCGAGTAATTTTTAAACAATTATATTAAATTAAATTTTAAAACTTCATGTCTCAAATTTAGATCCATAGTTATTTAATAACGTAATACTTTTGACATATTACAGAAATCAACTTATGCAACGAAATAGTTTGTCTTGTTACCATGCCATCGAATTAACCTCTTCGGAAAAAACACATTCTGTTACCACCAAGAAAGACAATCTTCTTATTTACTATTACATATCGATTCTATGGTTTCTAATGCTATTTTTTCTTCTCTTTATATAATTATTTAGAATATCCTGCCAATAAACTTGAATGCAACATAACTACAAAGACTAAAAGCTTTTCTTACACGAGGTTTGGTATCCATATTTTCAATGTGAGATGTTCTGACATTTTATTACTCGCACATTTGCAGTATTCGATAACTGACCATTAAATAACACAGGATGGACTGTCGCTTTTCAAACTTTTGCCTAAGGAATGTCCGCACGAGCACGCCAGACACCAAACGATTTCCATTATATAGACATAAGGGAGGCACGGTGAGCGTTATTACAAAATCACGAACCTTGTAACTAGTAACCTTTTCAAGTCCCCACACATTATAGGAGAGAGTGGAGGTTTGGCAGGGTTTCAAATGCCTCTGTAATTAAATTTGGGGCCGGATGAGAAATATATCACAGGGTGGCGAGACCTGGATGTATGAAATTGTACCGCTAGACTATACCCTAAAGCTAACATCACTTATCCTAACAGTAAATCAGGTTTTACAAATGGACATTGTAAAGACCTTTCTAGCGACCATCTGTTACAGAAACATAAACGCTTTGTATTTATTTCATAGTGTTTGTTTTCTGGATGGTTTGGAGCGGGTATTGTGAATACCTGCAAAGTTATGATTATGTGAATTCTTGCAATCTATCTCAGAAGTATCCTGTTGCAAGCATATGGGAGGGGAGAAAGAATAACAGATATACCGTAGCGGGATGCTCTGAAGCTTATGATTGGCAGAAATGAATACATGGACGTTTATAGAGGCTCGTTCATTTTTTGTTGTAATTTTACGTCCTCCAACGTTGTCATATTGGACGATGAATGGAATGGGTGAAATGATGCTAAAATGAGTCCAGGGCCCATAGAGCTTAGAGTTGCCGACATTCGTCTTTCAGGATAAAGGAAACCCCGGAGAAAACCTTATTCAGGTTACTCACCCTGACCGAGAGTCGAACGTGAGGCAGATTTGCTACCACCACGCTACCGAGGCGAGCATAGGCTCGTTCAGGTTTCACAGTTATATAAATACTGAGAACAGAGTGTTTAAAGTTTGTATATATGTTAATTATTTAAATTTATATCATTATCAAGTGCTTAAAATACTTACTCAAAATACTGTTTAAAATAAATGTCAATTTCTATACATTTTGTTTATAAGAAAACTTCCTTACCTTAATCTAATCTTGTAAGCCCACGTCAGTATTTCACCCTTTCTTGTAGAAATGCTTTTCTTCATTGTCTTATTTCTAATTTATCTACCACTAACAAAGTAGAAAAAAGCTTCATGTTCCACTCAGAAATTAAAAATTGAGATTTAAATTTAAAATTCAGTTTTGAGGTCCTTTAAATAAAAATGCATGTATATTGTACGTATTGTGACTTAGTGGGTTCTTAGAATTAGAAGTCCAATTTGCAGGAATTCAAAATGCTCTTTATTTCCGTAGAAAGACACTGTTTGTACACCCTTTGTAGCAAGATGAAGTAACATAAACCAACACAATCTCTCGTCACTTCTGCACACATAAATAGAGTTCACTTTCAAATCACATCTGCACGAGTCTACGACTCTTCTACTGGCGAGTCGCGACTTCCTTACACACCTCTACTCATATTTCTAGACATTTGTGGAATGTTCTCTAACAATCAAGACGGCACTAGACGAAACAGGAACCTTCCAGTTATCTAACTTTATCTGTTTCGGCAAGCCCTTTATCTTTCCGCTACACTGTGTCTCTTTGTGCGCGCCGGCCGCGCTATCGCAATAATGGCTTGCGACAGTATTTGTATCTTAAAATAGCATAACTCAAACGAACAATTTATGTATGTTGTGATATACATTTTTTAAATGTGATGTTGCACTCGCATGTCTTTCTCTGCTCATTCTTCAAGTATTTTTACGCAGGTATATTTTATCTACTTCATGTTAAACGAAGTGAAAGTTTGTAGAAATGTAGTCACAATGGGAATAAGGGAGTACAGTAGGCTTAAAATACAGATCATTTAAGAGAAGGTCCCTGAACGATGGCTTTAGCACTCCATTCTTTGCATTATCATTTGTTTCGACAAATATTTTAAAAACATGTCAGCTCGGTAATAACCGTTATAGCTTTTTGGGATTATTTTTATTCAAAAAAATTCACAATCTTGAAAGATGTTGAACTTCAATACAAAATTCGGCATTTAATCAATTTTTCGTTTTTCAGTTAGTCTATTCAAGGAGTCTCAAAACGTGCATTTTCAGTAAAATATTGTGGTATAGAAGTTTTGAATGGGATACAACAATTCTTCTACTTAGTAAAGGAAATAAAAATGTATAGAGAATGTTGATATTGCGGTTGTATTAAATGCAATAACGGGCTTTCGTCCAAACCCTTGACCCCATGACCGTACTTGACCCGCTCTCAATATATTTAGTAAACACGGTGTAGCCATCTCTGTCCCTGCCCAGGGCAACCCTTGGTTGCGTGCGTGCGCACGTTCACACGAACCTTTGGGCTGAAGCAGAACATCAAACGCTGTTTGCTTCAGCTACAGTATGTACCCCTAATTAGTCTCCACTTTCAAAAATTCTGGTAACCAAATTAACCGAGGGAACCTTCCTATGTTAATACGCATAAAGATGAAACGTTGTTACAAAATGTGTTCTGCAGTTTTCTATTTTTTGATGATTTTTCATATAATTAAGTTTTTTTAAATAGTACCGGTTTTGAAATACATATCGTCCTTATGTATCATTATGTATTTTACAGAAACATATCCGAACGTAAATGTTTTAGAATTTAACATTGTATACGTAAATAAAAATAAGAAAATGTCATTGAAATGAGTTAAAGGAATATAAACATGATTATTTTAACAAAAATATATTTTTAGGACCATATAGGTATAGATTTTGAATGTTAACTGTTTTGCTAAAGGTCATTACTTCATTCCGGCACTAAGGAAACCAATAGTTCTACTTTTCCGAATTGACCTGGCGTTTCTTTGCAATGCGCCTGTATATACATTTGTACATACATATGTCATGTCGTACATATCAGCTCCTTGTTATTTTGTGGATCAACGTTAACTGCTATACCACTTGATGTCTGTACCTCCATGGCTAATCACAATAACATAGTTTAATATCAGATGGCTTCTGTGAATTCACTCAAATATAACGTTTTCCGTGCCATCTAAAAATATGGCCGCGTCGTGGCTGAGTGGTTAGACCACTCGACTCTCACCAAGCCTGGGTTTGATCCCAGGCGATCGCAGAGTGAAATTTGTGGTCAACACGGCGCTGGGGCGGGTTTTCTCCGGGATCTCCAGTTTCCCCTGGATCTAATCCCACCGGTGCGCCAGCTTCATCTAGTGTATCATCGGTGTCACCGCCTGCGGTGCCGCATGTAGTAAAAGCGGACATTAAACACTAAACTTTTTCGATGAAAGGTAATTAAAAAACATATAACAAAGGATCAGTTGCTTCTTTAACTGCGTGTTTGCTGAAATGTCACATGTCCATCCATTTGTAATCCTTGCAATAAAATGTAATTTAATTTTGTTTCTGTACTCTGTGGGTTGTAACTATATTCTGTGGAAACTATTTTCACCTTTATGGCATTCTCAACTAATAGTTGATGCTTTCTTCACCAGCAAGCATTTTTATAACACCATGCTATTTGTATTTTAAGTATAAGAGTTTTGTAAACCCTTCTAATATTTTAGTAATTAATTAAATTAAATTGTAAGGTGTTTTGTAAGTTGAATCGTTTATTTCAGAAACCACTTAAGAGACAAAATATCAAAAAATGTTTTTGGTGGTACTGTACAATTTAAAGGCAAATACATCTTTTAGTGAAGAAATAACCTATGTTTCATATCAGCAATGTTATTTTCAGCCTTGAAAAATAATCCATTTATTTCAGAAAGAACCCAAGCGCCGGCGCTTAGGTTCTTTCTGAGGTAAATTTCACTCATGACGGTTGGCGGCCTTGATGATATGTTTTTTGTGACTCGCTGTGACAATAATTCACAATTACCCTGCACGTGGCCACTCATTTTCCCCATGTGACAGATTTTGGAAGTATAAAGCGTCTCTTGAGATATATGGACAGGATTTATACTCCTGATGAAAATGCAGAGCTCATGTTAAAAGCTAGTAAGTCTGACCAATTTACTGCACATCAGATGATGTTCTCAGTTTCAAAAAGTGGTGGCCCAAATCCTGTAAGAAAATGTCAAATTCGGACGAACAATCAGGCAGGAAAGTACGCAAAGAAAATAAGCAGCCATTCAAATTGTCCAAGTACAAGCAGTTTCTCTACAACAAGGATACTCCGGGAAAAGTGGTAGCAAGCAAATTCATTGGAGGAATAACATCTACCTTCACACTGCTAAAAACTGCCAGCCCTCCGGAACTACCAAGAGAGAAAACTTATCCTTTGGGGAAGGTATGTTTACTTTTAATTTACCAAGGTTATTTTAAACGTTTATATTTTACTTTTAGCTAAACACTTTTGTGGGTTATAACAAATTTTAAATTTATTGGTTTTTGCACAATGAGATTTTTGGGTTTAGGTCCCAATAAACAAAACAAAGATAGACGATATAAAAAAAACCTTGATGGAATACACTGTTGGATATGAAGCCTTCTGTAACACTATCATCCAATGGCCAACAACTAACAAGGAGCTGCCAGAAGACTTGCCAGAAGCTGAATAAGTGAATACGTCCTGATCTTTGTATATAGACATACTGTAGCGTGTAGTATACTTGTATTTTTCGATTTAGGCCTAATAAAACACTTTTTTATACTTAAGTGTGTCTGCTACTTACGTTTGATACCAAAACAGGCAAAAAAATAATGGTTTGACTTAATTTCAATAATTTTTAAAAACATTTTGGATACACTCATTTAATGCAGAAACCACCTAAGTGCAATTTGTTTAAAAAAATTTAGGACTCAAAAACTTAAAGGAATAAAAAATAAAAAATAGATTATTTCAATAGCATGTATTTTTATTTGGTAAAATATTTGAAGGAGACTAGACCAATACTTAAGCTGCAAAACAGTTTTTTCTTAGTTTTCCGAAATCTGAAAAAGCGCACTTAGGTGGTTTCTGAAATAAACGATTCAATTATGGATCCATGTTCGTCAGAACGAATTGGGGCCTGCCTCGGTAACCAGATGGTTGCATGTCTGCCTCACGTTTAACAGGTCCCGAGTTCGAATCTCGGTCAGGGTAAGTTACCTGGATAAAGTTTTATCCAGGGTTTTCCCTTATCCGGATAGATGAATGTTGGGTAACTAAGCTCCATGGACCCTGGAGACATTTGGGCATCATTTCACCAATTTCTCTCACTGTCCTATATGACTTAATGTTGGAGGACGTAAAATTAAAAAAATAGAAAGAACGAATTGGGCTTATTAGTGGTGAAAGAATGATCAAAATCAGTTGAGTGTTTTTAGAGATTACTCCAGAAATCTTCTCTCACCCCAGTTTGTGGGGCTTCAGGATTCCATGACTTAAAACATTCTGTGTGACACCATTCTCCGGCAAAGGAAACTAAAATGCTTCACCTCACCTAAAACCAAACTACGTGATGCACATTTCTTCTTGCATCTACTCGCACATTTCAAGCGTCGCCACCAAGTCGTCCTGTTTGGTTTCTGCTCTTACGACCTTATTGTTAATTGCAGCTGTTATGCTGGCGACGCATCCTCTTGCAAGTACAGGTTTGTGGACGCCATTGTATATCATGTCTGGGTTTAATTGCAACTATTTTAACAGCTTACGCAAGTGTTCCAAATGTTCTATAGTACAATTTAGCATTAAATAAAATAGTTATTTATTTCTGTAGATAACAATTATACTCTGAACCTTTTTTTGCGTAGTAGAAAAATGGATCAAGTCGACCTTTCAAAAACTTGTGTATGTGTGAGTGAGGGGCTATATTTCATTGATAAATTAGAATAGGAAATATTGTTCTTTTGAACTAGAGGACATATTTAAATTGTTTTTAAGTAACTTAAGTTACACAATGGGCCACATATGTAGAAATTTATTTCCTGGTTCCAGAGGATATAGTAAATACCTTGCAATCCCATTGTAAGGTTGGTAGTACCGGTCACAGTGAATTCCGACACATTATAAAGATGTTCAGGAATGGAGATATGCTAATTACTACAAACTTTTTGATTGGTAAACCGGTTTATTTTGTAACTTACCGACTCCCTCAGTCAATTGTCAACTGTTTGCCGGGGCATACACTCCTACATAGCCATGTAAGTTTTTTACTTTTATTTTTTTGACGATGGACCAAGATAACATTTAACCACGCCAATAAACATCATGGTTGCACAGTCCCAAGTCTGTATAGAGTATGAGGGGAAAATATTATCTCGTAATTTTGAAATTATTTATTAACCGTGGCTTGTTGGAATTCACATTCCCCGGACAGTACTTCACTTTCGTATGACGTTGGTCATATTCCATCTTTGGGAAACTTCCATTAAATTGTTTTCCGTAGATACAGTACGTCAGCAACCATCTTAACCACCTTCGCTTATCCAACTTTAGTTAACAGTACGTTTAACTTTGATGTTGTAACCCAATTATCTGATGAATTGTAAAACTTATTTGGCCACATCTTGACCTAGCTGTTAAAATGAAATAAATTAAAAATATTGTGTTTTAAAACATAACAAAAAGAGCATTTCAACAAAAACAAATTTGTGTTTAGGTGACTCAGAAAATATAACTACTTGCATTAAATTTCTCTGTAATTATAGCAATTTACATTAATCGTGATTTGTTAAATGAGCATGATGCAATTTGGAGTCATTTTTATGTTTGAATTATGGTGAGTTACGGTTCAATTAACTTGAGGTGGCAGCTGGGTAAAGATGCACACTAAATGAAATTAGTCTGTTACCAGCCCGGAAAGGAGACTGAGGATGATTTGTACATGTACAGTAGTTGATGCATGCACCATCAATGGCTCCACATGTATATATCATCCTCAGTCTCCTTTCCGGGCTGGTAGCAGACTAATGCCATTTAGTGTGCATCTTTATTCAGCTGCCACCTCAAGTTAATCAGAGTGTATCATGTGATGTTAGAAAGACATTGATTAGCCCATTGCAGACATAAGCATTCTGTATCAGTGTTAAGAATATTAGTGACAGTGTTAGTAAGGCGGTCATTGGTTTAGTCTCTTGAGCCCTGCAGTAACACAACTAACGGTTTCGCAACGATACACATTGAAGTCCCAACGAGAACCACCACCAGTATTGTTCTCAGGTTTAAATGTTGGAATACCTGGGTGCAAGACTTTTTCATCAGTAGGAGTTGCAAAGTTTGCTACGCTGCAAAGTTTGGGATGCCGAGTTCCTGACTGCGACGACGTGCCGACGGCGACGCCTGTGTAGTCTGCTCGATCGTTCAGAATATTTTTCGTCACGGAGATCACCCGTTCGCTGGAAGTTGAACAAACCTCTAAAGGTTGTGCTGTGCGGTAACGTCAACGAAACCTTTCTTAGATCTGCAAAGGGTGATTGAATTTTCAAAGTACGACGTTAATTCGTTTTCTCGTCAAGATCTTTTAGATTATCTTCAATAGACAAAAATGAGCGATTTTACCCCAGGAATTTTGCAGCTATTTTATCCACCATGAGGCGGAAAAGAACCAAAGTTCAATTCGATACCAACATTGCAAATTGTTCCGTTAGGGGTCCTGTTGAAGGATGTACTAAGGTCCTTGGGATCAATTGAGGAGTCACTTCATGGTAATATTGGCGGCTGATATACTGAAATTTGCATGAATTAAGTGGCATGTTGAAGTCCTACTGTCTTGTTGGCCACATGCTGTACTCCATTCAGGATGTCCTGGTTATGGT
Source organism: Mantis religiosa (assembly GCA_030765055.1). NCBI lineage: Eukaryota > Metazoa > Arthropoda > Insecta > Mantodea > Mantidae > Mantis > Mantis religiosa. The sequence continues at coordinate 176,926,861 of CM060948.1, forward strand.
TGGACGGAGTGAGGCGGAGTATGTAGTTGCCGTGCTGTTTAAACATATTCTCAATTTCCTTAGAGAGGATTTCTATATTATACTACTGCTAGAGCGTGTGCGTGTTCTGATAATTATCCCCACATCGCGGACCAGAAATTGTGATCAATTATATTTTACCTTCTCTACTAGGCAATCTAGTTGCCCTAAGTAGTCTTAGCATTCCACCGAATACCTAGAATATACCAGACACACATGTTTTCAAGACTTCCTGAATAAATACAAATAAAAAAGGAAATTTAAATAAAGACGGTGTGCATATGCGCATGCCTGTCCCCCAACCCAAAATGTATTTTACGTGGAAAGGTTTTCAAATGTTTATTCACTCAAATATGATTATAACAATTATTAAAATACCATATGTTTAAGAAATTTCTATGACAAATCAAATGCATATATTGAGCTTTTCTGAGAGTATGCTCTGAATTCGTCGTTCTCCTTAGTCTAAGGATAACATGGTAGTCTCTGGTTCCCGAAGTCGCGGGTTCAAGCTCGACGCAAGGCGACAGATATTTTCGGGAGTAAAAATCGTTAGAATGGCTTCAATCGAAAAGGAAGTAGACAAAATCTTAAACAAAAAAAATGTAGGTATATCTCGTTAAAGAACTCGATTTACGCCAAATCTTTTTGTGGAGCAAATCATTGACGAAATATTCTTTGTTATTGGTTTGAGTTTTGGAATACTTTTCCTTTTCTCAAATAGGAAGTTATTATGCGTTTAATTACCACTCACTAAAGAGAATGAAATTTCAAAGCCATCACAGCATCCAGCTCTTAAAATAGCTGATATTGCTTAAATCCTGCCGTGTTCCTCTATTCTCTTGTGCCTGGTAATCTCTGCAAACGTTTATCTAGACTAATAAGACGTAAATAAAATACGATTTTGCAAGAATGGTTTGCACAACAGTGAGGAGAGAAAGTCACGTAAATGAAACACACCAAACTTTCCAACTTTATTTTTAGTTTAACATGGACAAGTTATAGTTATTTCGTATTTTCTTTAATAGACGGCTATGACTTGTATTAAAGTACCATAAGTCTGAAATGTAGACAAAATTTATATTTTGAATGTGACGCATATACACACGTTGCTATATACGCAACTTTAGTATCTCAGCATTGCTAGTACAAGAGCGTTTCTAAGCGGCCTAAGCTCTGTTAACATGTTGAAACTCTAGCCGTAGTCTTTCTCAGAAAACACTGGAGTTGCTGCACGTTCCTTATAGCCACATTCTCATGAGGAACACAGTAATTTATGTAGATAGTATACCTGTTTGATACCACAGTGAGCTGCCAGGTGCTACCGTTCCCCCCTTGCCCTTCAGAGAGCAGAATACCCCTTAGGGCTCTTTTGGTCAAAGCCTTAGTGTGTAACTGCTGCGATAGGTATTACACATTTATCTGACAACACTGTATTGTAATATATCTACACAATGGGACGATAGAAAGTGTTTACGTAGAGCACATTCCTACAGCTCGCCGCCTTCTGGTGGTCAGACAATATGTAGACCTATAATCGCACTGGACTGTGAAGACAGCATTTAGTGCATGAAAACACCTGTTTCATGGCAGCAAAAAATAAACCTCTTAATTCAAAGTACCTTCATAAAATATCACACCCAAATCTCCACGTAAAGTGTATAAAAGGATTCCTTGAAGTCTAGGCAGCTTGTCTCTGTTGATAGCGTCCCAAGTTGAGACGACGACGATGGCGTCGTCGTGCATCAGCTGGTCTACAAAAATAGGTCAGGCAAGGGATGCCCTACTTGTTCACTAACCACACCTGCCAACTTTAATATAAAGCCTGTCTGCGTACCAAACGGTGGCTAGAAATTGCAAGTGGAATTTGAAATATTCCAGATTCATTTCCCTTTCTTCAATTTTATTCCTGCTTTTAAACGTGCGGCGCATAGAAAATGTGGATTATAGCATTGATAAAATCCGGTATTCGCACGATGTGACAGGAATATTTGAGGAAATATAGAACGAAAGGAAATGAAAACCCAGACCCAACATTTGCAACATTTCAACCGTGTCATTTTTAACTACACAAGTCTTGATCAAAATCTTATATAAAATATTTACTTTCCTCTTTCACCTACCTGTTATAGGTAGAGGAAGTAGATACTAAGAAATCCAATACCAAGATTTCAAGAGAGGCACGTTTAGAGGATTTAAAAATGCATAAAAAGGTAATGTGAAAAAATCGGATGTATTCAAATGACTTTCTGCACTTGCTCTTCCTAAAGTTCATTCTTCTATCTACTTAATGCTATTGGGATGAAAATATTTATAATTTTTTTTCTTGTAGGCAAAATGGTACTAATAAAATGCAATAAGCTTAAATAAGTCATATCTTTTAAACCACGTTCTACAGGTCCCAAGTTCTAACCTCGGTCAGGCTTCTTATCTGAATAAGGTTTTTTCTCTGGGGTTTTCCCTTATCTTGAAAGACGGATGTTGGGTAACTGTAAGCTCTATGTATCCTGGGCTCATTTGAGCATCAATTCACCCATTTCAGTCATCATTCGACATTTAACGTTGCAGGACGTTAATTAAAAAGTATTTTAAAGCTGGTCGCTATGTGATGGTTTCGAGTTTCCATTTTGCATGGGCAGAAGACTGCTCTACCCCGCCCCCCCCCAAAGTGACGACTTCCTATTTGAAAAACAGCATGAGTATTTTGAAATAAAAATCAATGACGGGAAATACCTCTGAAATGATTAAATTTACAAAAAGGAAATCCATTCCGCAGTCGCATCCTTCATTGGCTGGAAATTAATTCGTTTTTACGCCGCTTCATCTATTCATGTCTATCTTTAGCCAATCAGACATTAGAATATCTTCCCCACGTGGAACAAATAACGCGATAGGAGCTGGGTATACTTCAGTGCTGTGGACACCTTGTTTCGATGCCAGTCTAATTATAAAATTGACTACACCTAACTGCTATGCACGTGATAGGGGAAAGTAGTACGTTATTCTGTAGCCGTAAGCTCAAATTGGCAAGGAAATATTACTTCCGAAACAAAGCTGTAGGTCGAGCTAAGAACAGAAGGCTTTCTTTTCAGAGCCACATGTTAATATCACGTGCTGTCACACAGATAAGGCTTCCTCCACGTCATACGATAAAGTATGACACTTACTTTTAATTAGAATACGTCGGAAGAGCTAATCTCAATTCTCGTTGCAGAGATATTTGTTTCGTCAAGCTTTTCTCTAGTAATTCAACACTTCATAAATGATTTGAAAATATACAGAATGCTTATTTTTTCTCAAATGGATCTTGTGCATTACTACGCTTAAATATGAAATATGTTTGTATTGTATTATAAATATAGTTTGTTTTCGCATGTTCTGCTAACGTGGAAATACTGTTACTTTACTCCGTATTTATAGTAAGTAGAAGAATTGTTTTACATTACCCAAAAATTTCAGGTCGGAATTTTATCGACTCCCTGAACACAGAAAAAACTTTTTAAAAATACCCATGTGTGCATAGCTGAAAAGCGAAAATCGACTAAACAAATAAGTTTGGTACATATTGTGACTTTGTGGGTTCGTGAAATAAAAAGTCCAATTACACCACTCAACAATGTTCTTTATTTCCACCGACTTACAGTTTAAACTCTTGCCAATTACACAGAATTACGTGCTGCAACAATTACAATTCACCAGTTCGTCCGTTACAATTTCACTGTACTCGCGGTTACGTAAGCTCCGGTACACATTCACAGTTACGTACAGTCTTCCGTTGCACAATCTTTCCGTTCATTAACACGTCACTGACTAACACTGCCTTCTTACACCAAGAACTGTCCTCACTCACACACACTAACCAACTGATTGACCAACTCAACTCCGTCTGTCTGTAACCCTCTTTATATCGGAATATCCCGCCTTCTGGTGTTTACAGGATTGTTCTAGTAACAGAAAGATCGAGAACCAGGTGTAAGGAAACATACGGCACAGTCATGTTTTTCCTCCCAACCGCCGCCTTGTCACCACTATAAGACAAACGAGGGGAAGGTGTGGCTAACCGAACCTCCCCTGCCTTCCGCTCCCAGCTGCTTCACAGGGTGTTCTAGCGCTCGCGTTACAATATATTCAAGATCCTCCAAAGATACGACACAAAGCTTTGCAAGATAATTCCTCGACGCAAACTACTCTTAATATGAACATTATTTTAAAAAGTTTTTTTTTCTCAAAATCAGAAGTAACATTAAGCACTTTTATTAAAATTCTAAAACTTCAAGAAATTTTTATGGCAAATGAAATGTGTATTTGACATTTTCTGGCAATGGCCTCCAAAGCCCTTTACATTCTGAATGAAGTTTGCATAACTGTAAAGCATCAGAAAATTATAGTTCTGGTTTAAGCACACAATTTGTTATACTTTGTCTACTTGAAGTAGAAGTATAGTATTTATCCGATTTTTCGTTTTTCAGTTAGGCTATACAGAAGGCGTTCTTCTTAAAATGCTTCTTTTAAATTTATTTTTAATGGCGGTTTCAGGCTGGTAGGGAATATAGATGCGTTGTTGAAGGTCGTGATCCATACTAATTAGGGAGTATGGACCTTTCGGTTTCCTTATCTATCTCATGAATATAGCTGTATTAGCGGTATATTTGTTTTGTGTTTACTCTCCAGTGAATTACTACATAGAATATAAACAACGCAGTTAATTTCGAGCAACAGCCCCGAATAAGGAAGTTCTCATGCTCGGAGAGGGGGGGGGGGGATAGCTCATCGCAAAACATACAAATAGAAGAATGTTATATTATGAAACAACTAAATTAGTATTTTTGACGTTAAAATCAATAATAAATAACTAACTTTTAAGTTAAAGCTAATTTTCTTATATACATTCTTTAATAATTTAACGCTCTAGTGAAAAACAGATCTAGTGCGATAAAATAACATCCACTTAGCATTCTTTCCATTATTGGCTTTTCAGATGACGTAAACCTTTTTCTAACTCTCACCAGGTACTGTTTTAAGTATGAATTTGAACCATAAAGATTTAGTGGATATGACACGGTTATTGATTGCTTATGCCTACAGTGATCTCTTGTGGGCCATCCTGCATTCGTCATAAACAATTTGTGTTTTGACATTTTATTTGTATTTTAATAGGCGTAAATGTTATTCAATGAAGGCCTGGAAATTAGGGAAATAAGTTTTGGAATCCCCTGAAACCCCCTCCAAAGAATGGGAAACCGAGAGAAAGAGCATGCAGACTCCTCGTACATATTTGCAGAATCTTCGCAATTGGACTGTTTTTGGCCATGTTTCAAGCTAATATCTCGTTTGATTTGCATGTTATTTTCCAATTTAAAGACACAACGTGTAGTTCATGCGCCTTTTAACAAAGTCCTGCTATTCCAGATAAAGCCAGTTCTAAGGGAATTTCATTCTGCGATCGAATCGGTGAATATAGGAACGATTTTTTTTTTCTTTTCAGAAAGTGACTTCCACCAGTTTCGTTGTTCACAACTTGTATGAATGAGTCAGACGCTGTCTTTTGTTTCTGATTCAATTGCGAAGCATTTCTATGAACTCCTTGGGCTAATGCTTCGGTGTCGTATTGTTCTCTTTGTAAGTCGTAGTTCAAATACATCGTGCATTCGACATTGGGTGATATGCGGAAATACTTTGTTCCCCATAAATAAACACGTCTTCTATCATTGTATCGATGTCTCTTTGTGAATTTCTGCAGTCATTTGCAATGAAGGATTTAAAGTTCAGCGACGCACACGGTAGAAAACATCTTTGGATATGTCGTCCTTATATTTGGTCCGCAAATTCTTCGGTTTCGAAGAGAAACAGATGGATATGAAAATCGCAAACAATGTGCGAATATACGACAGAATCCTTGCGGGTATTGTCTCATTCTAATCATTCTCGAGAAACGTTAAAGTCAACATGCCTCACAGTAAGTCGCACAAAGATGTCCTTTATCGATTCTCTGTTTTTGAGATGTCGGACCACGTACATTCAGCAATATTACATTTATTTTATTTGGATTACAATGTATATGCGATCCAGAGCGTTTGAGACAAATACATTTGGATGTCCTAGAACTATAAATCCTCGTTTCCGACGCTGATGCGTTACACTTTAGTAGCGTGGCTATTCAGCATACAGCAAAGTGCGAGTGACGGCATCTGCTTGACAAACTCAGAAGTAGCTTCTCAATGTTATCGACGGTGGTCGAGCCGCTCTAACCCCTGCGTTCTCTGGATTGGAATACACTCGTCTGTCTTCCAGGTGTAGTGCCAGATATACAACTATAGAGTATCTCTCGTGATCACAAGGAAAAGTATACGCTACATCGTTCATGCTAACTTAGCGACCCATCTGGTATTGCGGCTTGACGGGAGTTACAGTACTTCACATGGACGTGAGCCTCAAAGGTCTTGTGCAATAGCGGTGAATATGGCACAATCCAACGATTGTATACATTAACATCTTACCTTTTGATCTCCACAATTGCAGATCACCTATTGTTGGAAATTGATCGGCGACGATACAGTGATTATCCATCATTGCCTGTGATGGTGTCCTCAATCAGATCTCTCGAGTATCGCCTGGAACGCTTACCATGGAACATAAAGGGGGAGTCGTTGTCGAAAACTCCGTAGTCAATGGGTTATATTCTTAATCATCACTGCATGCTATCTCAGTTCAACAGCTTCATCTGATATTTCGGCTGAGATGATTGAATCGAATTCATCCGGCCTGATTTTTTTTCAACTAACCAAACCAAAATGTGCACAAAAGGCAGACCATGCTTTTGCCATTCAGCAGAGTACATACAACAACGAAATTGGCCATACACTCGGTGATTTAAGATGAAATCCAACAAAGATTTTAATTTTTGTTTAAAAGCTCTGCTATTGATGACATGTCTGTACTGGTATTTGGTTGGGTGGCATGTTTTTTTTTTAATTTCGATACATTGAAGCTTACAATTGAATGATATATTCTGGGCTGCCATATTGTCTAACATACGACATTGCATCTTGTGCGTACTCGTGCATGTGACATTGGCTCCAATGTAGGTGACCGGCAAAATTGTCATTCTTGAATGAATACCTTTTATAGGTTTGAGCTCCTATTAATTGATGAACCATTTTACTATTTTGTCCGTCCTCGCCCTGCCAAAACATTAATGGATATTGTAGTGGATCGTAACTTTCATGCATTTCCAACATACGCTTCAATTCATTATTCCGAAGATGAAGTATATATCTAGGTTGCAGATTTTCTCCGATAATAAGTCAATTCGTCGATTGTCGGCGATATGAACCTTTTGCGTGCTCACCCGCAGGTGTTCTGTCAGCCATGAGGACGATATTATGGCTGTTATGGGATCTGATCCAACCCACTTTTGAAGTATTTGATCCATTCGTTGCTCTGAGGAAGAAACGTTTGTAATTATCTGACAGTGGCTCGCTTGATCATCGGATTGTGAGCACATCGGTGATTAACTTCCGCATTCAAATTGCCTAGGAGATAAATTTGTATGAATTGATGGTCCGCATCTGGTGGTGTTTACAGCACTCCTACTAAATGATATATTTGCCCTTGAATCTCGGAAGTGGGAATGAAATTGTCCCGTACAGTATGCGTTGCGCCAAATGACATTTGGAAATATTTTTGGAAGTTGGCCAGGAAATGGATAGAATCACTTCCCCTTCCAGAAACTAATGAGCGTAATGGTTCCGATTTGGGGAGGTTGGGGGAGAACTGTGGCAATTTCACTTTTCTACCCGCACAACACCATCTAGATTTACTGCTGAATTTCAACGTCTTATATTGCGGACAAATGACTGACATTTCTTCAATCGTTACTGATCTGTCCGCACCATAATAGATTTTCGGATCGCAATGGAATTCCGCTCGTTCAGGTTGACAGGAACACCACTCAGGCACATCGGTCATGTTCATGGTGTCGTGCTCGCTGGCGTTGTTTAATGTTCACGAACTCGGTGCATTCTGAATCTATTGGCTTGTCGTTCACTTTGAGGCTCTCTGAACGTAATTCAGGCTTGCCAATACCACTATTTTCATTATCAGTCGTCTCTGGTCATTAGTGCTGTTTGCAAGTGAGGTAGCTCACCAGGCATACAACTGACTTCGATTATCTATATCAGCTCGTCCTCTCATTGGTATTGTAATGAACACTGTGAAACAAAGAACTTTTTTTCAGTCTCTTGAAATCTGTCGAACTTGCTTTAAGAACTTTCCAAGGAAACTATCACTATGCTGATATCTGTATTCGCTTGAGAGTTTGATGGCATCATCTCTGCTCTATGTGTGTCCTGTGTGTGGAGTATAGCTAGAAGTACCCGAAAATGAGTCCACAATACGTAGTAAGTTATAGGCATAACACAGCATTGTATCGGAGGGATTATGTACCCCTGGCGGGCAGCGGTCTACACATGGCATACGTAAGGAGCGCCTTCGCCCGCCCACACCCGCGCAAATCTGACGAGGGATGTCCAGCAGCTAATTGCAGTTGGTCGCATGCGGATCTTTACAGGCTTCAGTTTTGGGCGTTGTGGTTCTACACCACAGCAGATTTGTAGTGCACAGGCCCCACATAGAGCAGAGATGATACTATTAAATTTTCAGGTGGGTAGTTGTGAAAGTACAGTGATAGTTCTCTTGTTAGAAAATTGGAATGCTGAAACTAATATCTCGAGTTTCACTAAAATACATCTGAATAAATTTTTAGTTGCGTCTAATCCTGCAAAGTCAATTTGCCTTAATAGAGCGGCTGATCAAACTAAAGCTGTCAAACAAGTCCGCCAAGAACGCTCTATATTGAAAATAATCCAGAGTAGCAGTTTACATACAAAATTACTAATTTCTATGTTCTTTTTTTATTTTTCGGCTTTCCCTTTGGGTTATATTTGTTTTTCTAAACCACCCCAATATTGAGGGTAATTACTCTATTCTGAGGAGTAGCATCCTTAGCGATAGTCTCTAAACTGCTATCGAAAATTTTGCTTGAACTTAATAAACCAAAGATAAACAGAACGGGGGAATAATATGAACATGTTTTAGCTCCATTGAAAGGTAAAACGTGTTACTTATAAGAATACGATGACTTACACATTGGTTCGGCTGAGTAGAAACCACGCGTGTTTGTTGACATTAAAATCTTTATTAAGCTCATTATAACAGCACGTTACAACCGGATGCATTGTGGTACATTATCTTGTCAGAATCGGCATAGCATGACGTCACTTTGCAGCGCAATAAGCGGCACGCTACCGGAACCGGAAATTGACCTAAAGGTAGTAATGTGTCGTTAAATCCCAATGGTGTAGTTCACTTAACCTGTAAACACTCACATTTATTGCAGCACTGCACATAACTTTGACTGGCTGCTGATACTTAAGTTGCTGTCTTAGTTAAACACGCCGAGATCGTTTGGAATCCTAATCTCGGCTTGTTGCTCCCGGACTATTTTATAATGTAGAGAAACAGTTTGTGTAAGTGTAGTTGAGTGCTCAGCGTTCTGGTTTCTCAACCTAAAGCTCTGGGATGGCTTCCCAACTACCCTGCCCTAATCCTTTGTGGGAGATCCGCCCGATCAAAGGTCAGGAACAGGGTACCGGTAGGCACCAATTCCCCTCGCACCCTTCGCTGTACACGGTACACAGCTGTCACACCTTGGTTCTGTAGGTTTTCCAGAATTTCCTCATCAGTCATGCCGTCCAACGCACGGGTATTTACCACTCCGCGAGGAGTTCAGGGTCTTGTGCGCTGTGACATTCACCGGGTAGCTACCCAGTATTTTCGCCTTCAATAAAACTGATGTCTGTGTGACAGAATGTGCTTCTACCAAGAGCGTGCCATTTCTTGAATGAGTACAGGATTTAACCCGACCAGCTATCTTATCCAAATCCTTCTGGATCACGAAAGGGTTCAGTGACAAAGTTCTTGCCTTCCTCAGTTCTAGTTACGACTAAGTATCGAGGACCACAGGGCTGGACTACTTCCTTTCCAGTATCCTTCACAAATGTTGGTTTACATTGAGGTGCCATTGCGGTAATGTCCTCCACCATTGCAAACGTCTCCGATGGCGTGCTCACATCCTGGGCGCCACCCCGGCTTAGGTGGGAGTCCTGGCCTAGACCTTGCTAACCTCAGGGTCACGCCTCCCAGTGCAAAGACAGAGGGACCCAATCGCCTTGAGTGTAACAGCTCATGCAATGGCCCCTGCCCGGGACTGACTTTTATCAGCGGATACAAACAGTCCTACATGGTAACAAGGGGCTGGGAATTACGCGTTACCCAGTCATAACATAGCGCGTCCCACTCCAACCACCCGCACTATGTTACCCGTCAGACATGTGTTCAGGGAGGAAAAAGAAAAAGAACAAAAAATAAATAAATGGGGTCAAACACCAAAGTGGACCATGGTTTGGGCGTTTGAAGGAAACGCACCTCGCGGAGGAACCCAGTCGAGAAATTACACCAGAGCCTCTTCTGCCAGTTTTCGGGGTTACTGATGGGCCTTCTCGGCAGCCGTAGCGGTCCTGGGGCGTACAAAGTCCCCACCGTACATCACCCCATCAGTCAGTCCCCTACTTCCTATTGCCCACCCCTCGGGACGGGGACCACAGAGGTTGGATTTTGAGGGGCGAAGTGGCAGAGGCCACAGGTATATCGACGGGGGTGGCAATTCATATTTTGCACATGAAGTTGGAGATGAGAAAGTTGTCGACCCGATGGGTGCCGCGTTTGTTCACAGTGTACAACAAACACTAAGGAATGGTTCGCAGGAACAAAATTTAGATCAAATGAGGTCTTCATGGAGACAGAGCGTATTTTACAGAGCTTGGCAATTATTTTTTGGAGGAGCTAAAAACTGGCAGTAGCGTTGGGGGAAGTGTAAATCCCTAAAAGGGGACTATGTTGAGAAATAAACAATTTTTGTTAAAAAAATGGCATCTTCATTCCTAACACGGGAGCCGCCTTCTTATACGTATAAACTGAAGTGTGGATGTTCAATTTTTCCGTTTTCAAAAGCAATATTGACAATTAGACGGGTTTAGCGGTCATGAAAACAGTTCCCAGCACACCAATTGCAAAGTTCGTGCTGAATTAGACGACCCACCAAAATGACCTAGCAAACAGGCTGGGCTAGTTCTGTAGAGCATCAGATTCACTGTCTATTTTGTAGATACTGGTTTTGCGAAACATTGAAATGCACTTTCTGTTACATGGAAATTAATTACCTTTCATACAAACTGAGTGACAGATGCACAGGAATCCATTTTTTTGGCGTTTGGCTAGATGGAAGGCATGCAGTCATTGCCAGCAAAATCAACACTTCACAATTATACTACATAACATAAACATGACATTTCGCTTGATGTAACACTGATACACAGAAGAGCAGATGTTGCACTCGCATGACTTGCTCTACTCACTTTTGTACAAAATATATATATATTTGTAGGATTGTTATATACATTTGTAGATATGGCTTTTACATACTTTGTTTGCAGGTACACTGGGAAAAGAATACAGTAGAATTTCAACCAAATTCTAATCTTTAAGGAGCTGGTCAGTATTTAATGACAAATTACGTTCTCTTTATCGAGTAGAAGATTATGAAAGAACGGCTTCGCATTTAATAAAAGCATAAATATTAAAAAATCCAAACCATAAGAGACATCTTGGAGATGATTACCTATTCCCATCAAAAAGTGAAAAGGAAAATAAATGCAACATAAACCAGTGATATAAAAGTCTCACAATGAAAAGGATTTGAGAGGCTATTCCCAGGAAATTTAACAAATGCATTTCAATGTAATAAAAATCGTTAGGAATTTTTTGTAAAGAAATATTTTCTATTTAAAGGGCCATGGGATTAAAAAAAAACGTAATATTTGTGTCGCATTCTTGGAAGAGCCGAACATATACCAAGTTTCTTATCTGAACGGCTTTTCTTTTTTATTTGTGTTATTGACAGATGCTATCTATATAATTTTTCTAAAACTGCTTTCTTTGGTTTCCGGAAGACTTAAAATGTGTATTTGCGGTAAAATCACAGTATCGAATTTTTGGGTGGAATACCAACTTGCTGGTATAGCTTTTTGATATAAGGGTAGTGTGACTCCACTTCAAGAGAACTTGAATTCGAGTCTTGGTAAGGGAGAACTTACCGCAGATTCTTACTACGTATAGTAAGTAGGACAAATATTGTATTCCACCCAAGTTCGATATTATGACTACCGGAAATGCATGTTTTGAGGCTCCCTTAATAAATAATATCTGTGTATGAGAACACCATCACTCAAACACGAAAAGTCGGTTAAATACAAACATTGGTAATTTAGGACAAGAATGGGACACAGAACTTTTTCGAGAAAATGCCCCTCCACCCAGACCCCCTTTACATTGAATAGCTTTTGAAAATGTTGATTTTTCTCATGTCTAAAGATTTTAATAAAACAGAGCATATTTAAGATATACACTTCATTCACAATGAACATATCTCCTGAACTTTCTGGCTATGTCCTCGAAAGTTTTTCATTCTGAATGACTTATGCATAACTGATAAACTGTAAGAGATAGACAAAAGTTACTGTAAAAATGAAGGTCTCGTTAAAATGCACAGTTTGTCAAATAATTTTTTTAGAGTGAGCAATTTCCGAGATATTCCTTGTTTTGTGTTACATTTTTGTAATATTTTGCTCAAATGGGAAGTCGTTTATTCTTTGTCCTGGACATGCAAAGATCTGCAATTCAAAGGAATTACATAGTGACAAGCTGTATTTGACTCCCTTAAAACCTATTGCATGCCCATATCCCTTGCACCTAGAAGAAAATTAGCTGAAAGGTAATATCTGTAAATGTTTATCTCGATTAGAGTGAAATAGAGAAATAAGCATTTGTAACAGTTAGTACACGATTAAAGGAAGACACATGAAGGCACAAATCATTTTTTCTTATGCGTTTTCCCTAAATCTCAGAAGACGAACGTCGGGTAACTAAGCTAGAGCTTTAATTGATTTACTATCCGATATCACGTACAATCCAAAGACGTTAACATTGAAAGCACTGGATTTAAAATTAAGTACTTTTAGTTCCAAAGAACAAATAGGTTTTTCAAATCGAACGGATCTAGGTTCTTCAGAATATGGAATAATGAATTGGGAAGTGAATGTTTCTTTCCTAGAAAGTGAAAACGTACAACAGTTTACTAACCAGGTCAGTTATTGCTCAGATAAAAACTTTCGTACGACCGTTTAGGGGCTCTCCAGAACAAATAGTTTAAAAAATTAGATAATTTACGTTAGGTTATTACCATAAGCTATGAATGGGCCTTAACTCAGCAGTAGGTTTCGAGAGTAAACACGCACGCACGCACGCGCGCGCACACACACACACACACACACACACTTTTGGTATTGGCAAAGGCTGGTTCTTCTACTCATTTACGGCTGCCCTGGCAGCATATCTGAAGTGCTATAAACTGTGAAGATTTTTTACGTGCTGGCAGTAAAAGACGTCCTGGCCCGATTTTAATCAGTTGATGGAAGAGAAATCATATGGGTGTTCTCAACATAATGCAGCCACTGTTGATACTGTAGAGACCATGGGTAAAATCAAGAAAGTGTTTGAAGGTCAGCAGTAATGTTTGGCTTAAATGTTGCAGTCCCAGTCCCAATATAACTCAATCTGAAATATAAAATGTACAAAATAAGTGATCGCACATTTTAAATAATTCGAGGAAAATGTACGAAATTAAATATATTTATCGTTTTCAATATATTAACACAAGAAACTGTAGTGATTATAGACCCAACTTTTGCGACTTCGGTAACGTTCACTATGCCATTGACTTCGCATTTAGTTTCAACATGTTCAAAAGATGATACGAAGTTTCTTAAGGAAAGAAAGCAAGCCACTACAAACTATCCTTTACATAGATTTTTCGAGATGTTTGATTTTGTCGCATATGACTCATATTTTTATTAAACTTCATTTGTTTAAAATATTACTGACAAATTGAATAGTTGAATTTCCTGGGAGCAGCCTATATCGTCTTCATTCGAGATGTTTTTATTTTTTTTATTTTTTTTTTTTATCATTTACAATAACTAGTGAACAAAAGACGCCAAAACTATAGAAATTAAAACATCTTAATTTAAATCTTCTTTTTATAATTTTTTACATAACCATTCCCAGTTGCAGGTTGTTTTGGTTTTTAATTTTTCAACACTGTTCTCGTTTTTATAAAGTGCTGCCGCTCTTCAGTCGCGAGATGTCTGAAAGAAGTACTAAATCTTCCCTTAAATGTAGAAATAATGTACAATAAAAGCATACTGGACAGAGTAGTGCTATTAATTGTTGCGAATTTTCTCGAAGCATTGACTATCCTGTACTTGACGATCACCATGGCGCGTATTGCAGTTAACTTCAAGTCAAATAACGGACTCGTGCTATGTTTCAGACGTGGAAATAAAGTAAGGGACTAGCTTTGTCCTTCTTCTTTTAATTTCTCCCAGCTTCAATAAGGATAGACAGAATTTAATTTCAGTGGGCTCCAGAAAGGAGGGTGATAAAAGGAAGCACGGATAATGGACCATAAAGCAGCAAGGATGAATAAAAGAGAGGGTCCGGGAGATGGCGTTAACGTAAAGCCAGCGATTACTCTCAGCCGCAATGTCCAGGTCTTTTTTCTCTCGTCTGCTTTTCGGGGAAGATTGCAGTAGTCATTGATGTGCGTTCTTTGCAAGTACGTTGCTGTTCAGGCGGCATTTCGTCTTTAGGAGCCTATGCCCTGCTAATTTGGTTCATAACTCAACGCAGCTGATGGTGTTGGTAAATGACAAATGTGGTTCCACCCGCTACTAACATAAGCTGCTGTTTTCTAGTCACAGGATTGGCAGAGAAATATGTTTGAACTTCTGAAGGATAACATCAATGGTGCATGCTATAGTTAATGGAGCACGATTAAGGCTATGCTTTGTTGAATTTGATCTAATATGAATATAATAAAAAAGATAGAGGAAAAAACGTGTGTTGATTTCTATCTCCGTATTGCTGATTAAATCTTTCATATAAAGGTCATCGCGATTGTCCAGTTTAACAACACACGCACATCCAATTCCTTCCCTCCTTCCTCTAAAAGGCTGAATTGTGTCGTGACAAAACTCGGTATCCGAACCATTTCTTCATTTAATATTTATTACATATAACATGTTCATTGATTCGTTTTGTCCCTGAATTGTTTTTCAGGACAGTTGCAAAGACCGGTTGGTGCAGTCCAAGCTTGGTTACCACAATTGGAAACCTTACCAAAGGAAAAACATTAATACGTTTCTGGGAATGGGCTAACAACGTTATCAGCGTAACTGATATTTTAATGTTAACGCCAATATTGTTTATTTCGGTAGGTGTACACATTTCTTCTGTCCAAGTACTTTAATATTCCTATGTTAATGCAGAACCAGGTCCCAATTTTATGTGAAGGAAAGTAGTAGCGTGTTAAATTAAAGAATGTGTCCAAAGTATCGTGAGGAGTTGGAGGCCAGTTGCGATCAAGCTTCAGCATAACCTTAACGCAGGATGTTCTTATTCACAATGAGAAACAGCAGCAAACCGCAAGAGAGAGTGAAACTTGTAAATAATCTCCCCTCAAATAGAAATTGAGAAATGCTTCAGCTTGCTACATTTCAAAAGAATCACTTCTGCTGCAGTTCTTATGTCATTAGAGGCCAGAGAGATGAACATTCCTAACAGAATTCTCTTCATATTTTGGAGCAAAGCAACTGAGCTTGGTCAGGAGTGCTAACACACTGAGCATACGATTAAATCTGAGTTACCTTAAACCTGCGAGATGTTTATGTATTTTAATTTTTGTGGCCCTCTTAATTCTATGGTCATATCACAGGCCTTGACTTCAGAAACAATCTGTTCATTGTGGGTTGCATTTCACCCAAAATTTCGATACCAAGATTTCAACAAAACATCGCGTTTTCAGACTCCACGAAGAAACGCCACCACATTTTCAGAAAAAGTGGTGTGTGAAAGGGAGAGGAAGGACAGTAAGAGGGAGAGAGTGAGAGACAGAGAGAGAGCAGAAAACCTATAATAGGTGTCATTAAATACCAACTTTGTATTTAAGTTAAGCGTCTTCCAAAGATGCAACATGAAGATTAAAAAAAATCCCTTCCAAACTAATCTTTTCAGAAATATGGTTATAAGATCTGAAATAAAGTACCATCTATTTAAGATATTTTCATGACAAATTAAATATATATCCGGAACTTCCTGGGGGCCTGTTTTATTCAGAATGATTTTTGGATAACTGGTACACGTAAGCGATAAAATGTTATTACTTACACCAAAGTTGCAGATTTCGTTAAAGAACACAATTTATGTTACATTTAACTTTTAAGTAGTTAATTCCTAAGACGTCTCTTGTCATTGGTTTGAGTTTTCAGTATTTCTGTTCAATGGAAGTCATTAATATTTCTTTCTGACCAAGGAAGGAACGAAATTTACAAACCGTCACTTAACAATCAGCTCTTAAAATATTTGACTGTCGCTTAACCCTTCTACCGCAGTGTCTCCTATTCCCATTGTAACTACAAGGAAATTTATAAAAGTTTATGTCGATTAACGTGAACTTTCGCTTTTTATAATCTATCGCTTTATGCTTATAATGAAATGTGTAAATGTTAGTTTGTGGATTAACAAGTGGATAGAAAAAATGAGTTTTTGTAGCCATTTATTGAAGAGTAGTAATTTAATGTTTTATCTTAAGTACAGCAATTAGGTAACTGCGCTAATACAGGCCACTCTGAATGGGCAAGCAGTTAAATTAGATTCCAATTCCAGATTTTGCTAGTGTTTGTATTTCTAGTGACACATAAGAATAGAAAAATTGTTCTAAAGCAATAGCGATGCTATAGCAGTAATCTTTGTGTAGTCGGTTGTTTGTAAACGGTGCAAAGAGATCAGAGTGCCATGTTGAGAGACAGCAGCGCTTGATGCGGCTGACACAAGAGCTACCGGGCTGCGCAAACAGTGGAAAGCGGCTGGCCGGTGGATCGATAGCAGAGCGAACCTTCCTCCTTAGGTCACGCTTGCTGCACGTTAACGTTATATACCTACATTGGTTTTGTCAAGGCTATCTGGGTCTACGGAATTGTCCGCAATCACTGCGACCCAGGGAAGCATCGCGGAGGTCGCTTGGTTATCAGCAGAGGTGCGTGGTGTACTAATTACCCCAAAATCCCGTGAATTATTTTTAACAATTGTGTAAATATATAGAAAATGTCTTGTTACATTCACGTGACTTTTCCACCCACTATCGTTTACATTTCCATCCTACAAAATGCTGTTACAAAAGCGACAAACTTCATAAAAATAGTTCATTATACGTTTCGAGGCGAGAGCTAAATAATTGAATATTTAAAAGCAGATTCTTGTTGTATCATAAGAAACAAATGAATGGTGATTTTAGCACATATTAAAGTATGGTGCTTGAACATTTCAACCAATAACGAATATTTCGGAAGTGGTTCAAATCATATTGGGTGTACATTAATTTTAACATTAATTATATTCGTATAGTAAAGTTCTCTCTCCCTCTCTTCCTCCCCCCCTCTCTCTCACTTGTCTTTTGCGATTATGTGATCTGTTTCTAAGGGTATATATTATTGGATGTGCGAATAGAGAAGAGTTAAATTGACTGATAAGTTTAAAAGCAATCTTTAAATAGAAATTAAATGAGCTATTTGAAGCGAATTGCCAATGGTTCGAGGATGTACAATAATTATTTCTGTACCATAGCATTAGAAATTGTAAATACCGGAAGTATATATCTGCTAAGTTCTGACGTTTCAATACTTTATGGTTTAAAATAACTTTCTCGATAATGGCAACGAAAGCCACAAGTTCCCGTGAGTTGCTGAATACTCTTGCGGCGACCTCCAGGTATGTATAATCCGACCGCAATCTTTAGACTCTACGGACTGCCAATACTCGGTCACAGTAAGACACAAAGGAAAAGATGCAAATTTTACAAATGTACGCAGGACATGAGTCCTGCCTATAATCTGAATCCCCAAAGTCGCTAAATTGTTACCAAATTTGTAGCTTTTCATACGCATTTTATTTTAAGATTTCCATTCCATTTTTAATTTTAAGAGTTTTGCCTAGGTACTGATCACCTCAACCTCAAGCTCAACGACATTGCTGAAGGAGTCCACTGCAGTTTTAACTGCCTTAGCAACACCGACTTACACAAATTGCCTTTTCAGCACGGAATTCGCTAATGAACTTTCCTTAAAACAAAATTGAACTCTCGCAAAGGCATTTTTTACTGATAGAACATACAGATTTGTTTATTGAAATTATTTTTCTGTCTCCCTTTCACTTTTTCGAAAAGGGTGTAACGATATAAAGGTTGCAAAGGATGTCTTGGAGGTTTTCGTGTCCCATTTACAGAAAATGGAGAGCTTAAATACCAATTCGATATCTAATATAGTTTCCTTTTTCAGTTACGCTGTTCACACACACCTTTTTCTAAAAATATTTGTTGAAGTTAGGACCTCAAAGCATGCATCTATATGACATTTCGGCATAGAATTTATGGGTGAAAAGCAATAACCTTCATATCTGCTATGTACATGGCAGTGAAAGTAAAGTCCAAAAATATCATGAAAATAATATATGTATAGATTGTCACAGCAAAGAGTCTCAGGGGAATGAGGCACAAGGGGCGTCAGACACTGTTCCAATATCCTGCCTTAAAATGGTTTGACACTCAGATCAGTTCAGTTACAGACCATTCAGAAACAGACACCTTCTCTTTTGTGAATACATTTTCTCGGATTTAGTGCACTGAGTGAATAAAGTACATGTGTTTATTTTAACGGTTCTGTTCTTTTTGGAGCATGCGTTCTCTCGCACAAATTCACTGTCCTTGTCGCACTGTGTAAGGGTGGCACATTAGAAAGCATGGTTAGGAATGTGAAGTGGCATATGTTGCTTGGCACATAGCATTCCAAATATTGAAATTTTATCAGACGTCATATTTAGCAATATGTCATCTACCTAATGACAATGAGAGCATATTTTTAGGTGTAAAGTAGATAATCCAGCTAAATTTGAAAGTTTAAGTTTATTTATGTATCAAGCCCTAACTAGGCGAATGCTGGGAAAGACACATTCCTCAAATTTGCTTTCACTGTATTTTCTCATTTCGCTTCACTCTTCATCAGGGTTGTAAGTGTTGGCGGGATTTTTGGCGTTGCATGGCAGGGAATTTACTTTCTGTAAATGCTCGTCCTCCGAATCGGTGGGAGTGAGTTCCGGGTCTCTCCAGGGAATGTGTAAGCCCAGAGGGGTAGGAAAGCCGGCTGCACGAGCTGCTATCGGACAGTTCCAATCTGTTAGGGATGCTGGCATCTACTTAATATCCTCTCATCTCGCCTCACCTGTTCCCTTCCTCCGAAGGTTGCCCCATCAGGTGCATAGACACAAGAGATTTTCTATAAGTATTGCACATGATGCATACCAATCGCAGCAACCAAATCCTCTTGAGATATTTAGGCTCAAACAGACTTGAAACCAATCAAATAGCTCCATAAGAACAAACATTCTTACGAACTAGAAAGGTACTATAGTGCGATCCATTTAAACCTGAACCATTTCAATAGGCCATAACTTTTGAACCAATAATAGGACACAAGTACAACTTTTACAGAATATAATACACAATTGGGAGATTGCATTACACTATTTACATCTCAGAAAATGTTGGAAGTGTCCTCCACCAGCATCTATACATGTTTGCTCTCGTCTCACCATATTCTCTGAAGTTTTACGAAGAGTATCCTCGCCAATGTTACTTATTTCGATTCGAATGGATTCCTTGAGAACATCAACTGTTCGTGGCCTATTCTGGTGCACTATTTTTAGATACCCCCACAAAAAAGTCCGCCGAGGTTAGGTCAGGGGATATGGGGGCCACAGACCTTTTGAGATTATTTGATTATCAAAGAAACTGGTTACACGTTCCGTGGTGTCATTAAATGTATGGCACGTTGCTCCATCTTGCTGGAAATAACCTTCTCTCAATTCCATATCATCTCCGTAAAACTTAAGAGAATATGGCGAGACGAATGCAAACAAGTGTAGATGCTGATGGACACTTTCAACATTTTCTCTGAGATGTAAACAGGGTAATGCAATCTCCAAATTATGTAATATATTCTCCCACAGCTGCACGTGTGTTCTATTATTGGTTCAGAAGTTATGGCCTATTGAAATGGTTCAGGTCTATATGGATCGCACTATGTTACAAAGTTCCGCAAGTAGACCCGTTGCGGGAGACAAGTGATTTTTGATTAAAATTGGAGCAGTTATTTTCCTGTCATCCATAATAGAATTTGTAGTTTTAAATTCCATTGATAGATATTGCAAGATAACTTTGATGCTTCTGCTATTGATAAATCTGCTATGGTAAACCTCTTTTTCAGCGTTTAACGACTGTAGCCTTAATACCTTTAACATACTGATACATGCGCGTGCACACATTCATACTATTTCATACTTCGACTTTAGGGAGGCTTGGGAATCCTAGCTAGACGGCCGTTCAGACGGGAATTCAACACTAAACCTCTTAAATTTGATGCTACTATGCTAACGACTAGACCAGTGGCCTTCTGTATTTTTGTTGTAACAGCGAAATGCTTAAATGTGAAATAAAACTATCTGGATTAACTAGAAATAGAATAAAGTTGGTAAGAATAGTTTGTAGAAGAGGAAGTAGAGAATTTAATGAGAGCGTAACGGATTATATATTTTTCTGTCGCGATGTATTGAATAGCAGGCGTTTGTTTGTGAAAGACGGTCATTTGTTGGTTCACTGGCCACGCCGATGTAACAGACCGGCTTGTTAGAATGGAAGCAACTAATGAAACGCCAAGGGAGTCGCGTCAGAATAACACAAAGAGAAACTGCAGGTAGAACGCGACAGTAAGTGCTGCAGGCTGCAGACAGAATAAAGTGGACAGTCCCCTCTTTTGTGTTTCATACGGAGTGCAAAGGAAGGATTGAAAATATGCCGCACAGCATCCATCGTGCTTTTGCTTTGTTTACCCAACTGTATTTTACCGCAGGTTCCCACAGTTGTAGAACCTTCAACTGGCTTAGTTGTTCAACATAATACAGGCACTTTAAACTGGGGATAGATATCCTTAGCTTCTCCACAACCACAGACAAAACCCCTATCTCAAAATCCGCCTATAGTCTTCTGAGTTTCCTGAACTTCATCTTCGGATATGTTAGCCACAATAGACCTATATGCAGTGCACGAGGTGTCCATTTCCGCTACAGAACACATACGGAATTTAATTCACTTACACCAAGACATTATGTAATCTAAAATATATCTACGTTTCTCGGGTAGAAGAGTAATTGTATTTCACCCATACTTTCTTATTGAGATTTCACCTAATGTACTCGTTTCGAAATCCCTGAATGCACTAAAAGCTTAGTGATTTGAAAAGGGAGAGAGAGACGGGGAGAGAATAACAAAGAGAAATCCGATAAATACAAAAGCAGGTGTTTAAATATAGCATATGCCGAGTTCGAATATCGGTCAGGGTGAGTTACCTGGATAATGTTATTTCCGGGGGTTTCCCTTATCCTGATAGACGAATGTCGGGTAATCCTAAACTCCATGGGCCCCGGACTCATGTGAGCATCATTTCACCCATTTCGTTCATCGTCCGATATGACTTAACGTTGGGGGACGTAAATTGCGCAAAAGAAGAGCATATGTGCTCAAGAAATACGCACCCAATCATAATAGCGTTTGGAAAGGAAGGTTTCGATTTTCGATTTTTTTTAAAAAATTTCCGATTGATTAAAATGTCAATAAATACAATAAGCAATAGCATGTTAACTTTTCTGTGAGTATTTGTGAAATAATTTATGGAATCCTTTTCATTTTGAACGACGTCTTTATGTAATTACGTATCACTGGTAAACCATGGGAGACAAAAAAATCAAATAATACGAAAACTTCCCTCACGAATGGCATTGTTTTGCGGCCGCGACAAGCGGGAGCTGGGCACATGGGCAGGAGAGCTGGACGCTTGCCAAGAGAAAGACAGACAGACGCTCCGGAATTTTCTCTCTCTCCGCTACGAATGTTCTCGGAAGGTCTACGGCTTTCTAAAAACAATGATTGGAGGTAGAAATACCGGCAAAGTGTTAGAAGCGCCAGTTGTGTGATGGTTATTGCGACAGTGGACGTTTGAAGTGTATCGTAGTTATTTCTTTCATTTGTTAAGTGCGGCGGAGTACTGAGTCGACCTTGAAGACAGCTGATTTTCAATTTGACATCATTACTGCAATAAAGTGTTCTAAATTTCTACAAAAGACTTTTAGTTCTACGTAACCCTCAGTCACATTATTCATATATCCCTTTGTATAGCATGTATCCCTTTTGTATAGCAATACAGATTTCGAAATATTCGTTTATACATCTTTAACTTTTTGCAGCTTGATTTGCCACGTAACGTCTTTGAAACATAGTTCTAAAAAGTGAACCTACTTTTTACTTTCTATAATACTTTCATTTCTTTCTTTAACGGTTTCACAAATAAATATTTTGAGGCACTAATATAGCGTATCGATTTATAAATTTAATTTTAAATCCAATTACACATTTTAGTGAAGTTCTCTTCGTATATTTTCATATTACAAGTTTATTACAAGGGTAATTCAAGAAGTAACAACTGCTCCTGTTGGGCAGATCCTTGTCATATTTCTATTCAGGGTTGAATGATTTCCTTGACATGTATTTTCAGCGTTGTGTGGGTGCCAGTTGAAGATAGTCATTGTGCATTCTGTGATTGTTGAAAGTGAACTCTGTTAAAGTCCGGCGATTGTAAGATAAAATGTGTTGGATTTTTGTATGTGTTGAAACCTACAGAAATTTAATACATTAGAGGAAGTGTTTTGATACAGTAACAAATGAGAAAATGTTATTAAGAGTGTGGAATATTTAACAGCGAACGCACATCTCTCATCGAGATGATTTGAAGAATCAAGTCAATAGAATCCTACAAGTAAAAACGTAACCCTAGATGAATTAGTTTTATTTCCCAAACATTTCTCGAAATTGTCTTAGCAAAGGAACTACAATTTTAAATTTTGTGGGCACACAACACGGCAAATGTTTAAATAACGAGTGTGATTACCTATGTGAAGAAGTAAAGTGAACTTCAATTTTAAAAGCGACAATTTTTAAAATAAAAATTGTGTGCTTAAGACCACACGACAGAAGTGAAAACTTAAAAACTATTAATTATAAATTATTCTTAAATTATTTTCAAAACTTTAATGTTGGCACCCACTGTTAGGCAAAGAGACCAGTTGCGAGCTAAAATTTCATGCCTTACGCTAAGTGTGCTCGCAAATGAAAATACTCTGAAACAACTGACCACGGACTTGCGACTGTGCGAAGAGGGTTATACATAAAGGATGTATAAAGGCAGTAAAATCAAATCACATAATATACTGTTTTACATGTATTTTATTTTTATATTAAAATACATGCTATTTCACAATCATTTTTCATACAAAGGTCGGTTATCCCGCTGTCAACTTGGCCGAGGATTATTTTCGTCCGTTAGTGTTAGGGCTGCGACATCGACATCGATATTTACTGAAAAAATCGAATGTTTTTCACATCGATATATTGAGGTCGATATTTTTGTAACATCGAAGTTTTTGTTCGATATTTTTGTCCGATGTTTTGTCTTTAAATTTTTATTTTTCAAGATAAATAATATATTTAATTTTTTTATAAAAAATCAAATTTATATATCACATATTTTGACCCTCGGTCGGTCTTTCAGTTTGTGGAAAATCATAACCTATAAGTTGTAAATGAAAATTAACGCACGACTTCATTATAATACGTGATGATTTTATTATTCACATGTTATTACATTTAATTTATTGATGTTTTACGTTTTACTACTAACAATAAAGGGAAATTGTCAATAAAAATAACCAGTTCTTAAATGAAACATCTCATTCACGAATTCCTAACAGTTTTATTTCCAATTAGCACACTCGTTTTATTTTTCGTTATTATAGTTTTAATTATTCAAATACCGAATTTCGGTGATATTATCTGTTCCTTTTGATTATTATTATTGTTTAAAGTGGAATTTGACATGTTGTCGACTTGTTAAATGACAGAAGGGTATCTGACCGGATCGGTTACCGGCACTTGACAGACGTTTGTAAGAACGGCCCTAAGACAATTATTTTTGTAAATGAAACTCCTGTAGGGTTTCTGAATTTTTCATAGTATTTGAAATGTGTTAAAACATACCTGGATGCGTGTTGTTGATACACTGTTGAGTGCGACAGAATCTACGGTTTATAACGGTATGGACAACATAAGACAAATAACGAAAGTGTGGGGGGTTAGTTCGGATTGAGCCGACTTCACCCTAATGAGCGTTACATATTCCAGCATGACGGCTCAGTTTAATTCACTACCCACAAAATGTGCTAAACGCGCCTAAAGAAGTTTTCACTTCAATACATATAGTTTCATCTGAATACTATAAAGCCTTAGAGTCGTACGTTTACTACTTGTATGCCATCGTTTCTGTGTTTTAATACATTCACATCGGATTTTCTGGTGTTGTATAAAAGCGATTCCTTTGAATCCTTTGCTGTTTCGGATAGTTCACGTTCCAGGGCCACGGTGAGATATCTCTAAAGAGAAAGTCATTTTAAAGGCAAAAGTTTTGGATAGTGCCCGTCACCGAGCGTTCCTCGCTCTTTGTTGGCAGCACGCTGTTCCAAGAAACAATAGCAATGTTTCTGAGATGTTACCCCGAGGACTTAATTAACCTTCCTGGAATGATCTTCAACCTTCTGGAGAGTTCTTTCCCTCAAGTGATGACGCACAACACTGTGTTAAACTTGCTGTTACGTCACAGTAAACACTGCTATAATTGGAAGGTCGACTTTGATGCTGTCGATAATTCTGTACTCAAGACACTTGAACTTATCGATATTAATAGATTATCATAAGGAACGCAACGGGTGATTCTGAAATTACTGATCCATCGCAAGTAACACAGTAACGATAGAATTGGTACAGCATTCACTTCTAACAAAGAAGTATTGGTGAGCACTACGATATACACACTTAGTGTTCGGGTTTATGGTTGTATTAGATCTAAATCAATAACGAGCCAGTACGTTACTGATACATTTCATTATGATAAACGTGAATATGCACATAAAAAGGAGGTACCAGTGGTGCACTGGCCATTTCTGACAGAGCAACTGACCACAAAAAAGTAAAGCTCATTGTTTTGAAAATACTGTAATGTAGGTAATGTAGATGATTTTAGCGCGTGTAGAACAGAGCTTTGTTATTTTTGATTGGAAATTAGTGCCACAGATCTATAACGTCTTTATTTGCATTTGTCGGTAACATATTCAAATAAAAAAGTCGTGACTTGAAATCGTGTCAGTATCGGCCATCATTACCCTCTGCAACCCCTAAAGGTTTTTGGTTGAATTTTGTAACATCCTATGTAACAGTTTAGTGACACGTAAGTTTGTTAAAGAATTATGGTCATTGATACACAACCTTACTGAAAGAGGGGTAAACGGATCTGCCTCCACCCAAATGTCGCCAAACTATGATGCATTCATAAAACTAAAAAACGAGACACTTTAATGCTTTAATTACCTGAATGAAGGGGAAATGCTACATGCACGAAACGGAGGAAGGGTAGATATCATCAGCACATAAGAGCTAAGATTGGGCACCGATGGTTAAGGCTATCGCGATTGGAACGCAGGTCCGTTAGAAGACGCTCAGAAAGGAATGTTTCAACAGGACTATTTCGAAAGTGGCTAACACTACGGCAACGTTTGGTGGAAAGGGTCAATGACTTTTACATTTTTGCCTACTCTGAGGTTTTGTTCTTTAATGATTTTCTTTTTATTGAACATTATACGAAATGAAGTCAAGACTTAACCGGCTGTTCAAAAATGGAAGACGTGATATATTTTACTTATTCAAATATCTCAAAGCAGTGGTGTTTTCAACAATATAACTGGAGACATTTTTGAAAAAAAAAAAGAGAATGATGGTTTGGGGTTGGTAAATGTTATTGAAACTTACCGTTGCATCCTTGGAAGATGCCGAAGTTCAAATTTCCGTTCATGAACAATGTTGTAAAAAGATAAAGCAAGGTGATGTTAAAAGCAGTGCTTTTTTTAAAATAAAGAAAGCGTCAAAATGGTGTTATTTCTTGAAATCGGACACCATATATTTTGCCTTCCATATATTTTGCAACAGGATCGTTCTGGTTTTAGTCAATTGTAATAGAGAAATAAAAACGACCTTCTATACCGGAGTCAAAATTTCAGTACGGAGGAGTGCAGTTCTTTTAAGTTTCGTTTAAAAACAATAGTTCGTATAGAACGGATTTTGAAGAAACGGTGAAGTGTAACAGGGAAACAGTCTTGCTACATAAAAAGTATATTTAGTTAAACCAAGTAGATTTTGGAAAATATTTTGATGTTGCCTGAATAAGCTTTTCCGAGATATTCTACGCCACTGGTTTTGAGTTTTACAAATCTTATTTCTCTCATATGAGGAAGCCTTTATTCGCTTCTTTCTCATGATCATGTAAAGAATATGGAATTACAAAGCCATTGCGTAGCGACATACTCTTTTATAAATCTGAATTTCACGTCACCTGCTGAATCTTAAAATAAAGTTCTGTGCCGTGGGATTCCCTGTCACGGAATGCACCTGAAATCGGTTACAGCCCTAGAGGGTGCGGATTTTAAATCCCGGGTATAGGACCAGTGCCCAATGAGCATTGTGAGGAATTTGTGGAGCTACGACAGGTAGCGAATCCCAGTCTGTTTTAGTCAACCTTGCCCCGTGTAACGGTTCCCCTTGGTCATAAACATAAAGTCGCTTAATATATGTTATATCAAAATAATATTAGGTTAGCATAGATATTCTATACTGATTATTTTGCATCGAAAGCAAATACATAGCTATTACAGAGAAACAGAAATGAGGTCCCTTAAGGTTGAGAACACAAGTCGGTCGGCTTTCTTCATAACAGGTCTACCCCTAGGAAAACAATGCCTGCGAACCATGTGAAGGGTCGGTCTGCCGCCCTGTCTTCTCTTTCATGCCAATACATACGTGATCGATACAATAGCGTACGTGCCTCGGAATTAAGTAAGTGGACCCTGTGGGAAACTTCCTACCGACGTTCGGTCATGCGCACATACAAAATTCGTACGATGGTTTAAACTCGAAATTGGAACCAACCAATTACAGTTTAGAACTTACACACGTGATTCACACAAAAATTCAAAATATAACAATAGAGGGGAAATCTAGGAGATGGTGGGTCCGTGATTTTGATAGCTGAGACCCTCTCTCTCGGTCGGGGCGTAGTGAAACCACGTCGTACATACCAGTGCGGTAGGAATACACTGAATACACAACACGTGTAAAGAACTCTCTCGTTACCTTCAAACATAACACACGAATCTACAAACAGCGACTTTCCAGGTGGCGAGTGAGGTATCTAATTAGAGTAGTGAATAAATCGGTCATGGAACAGTCGAGGTGTTTTCTTCGCTAATCACACCATATCCAGTCCGGACGTATCCCACATCCTGGAACAAAGAATAGTCCATACAGAGCGAACCCCGAGGAAAACCCCAACCTGTCCAGGAAACCTCCCCCATCCGTAACCCTCACCCGTCACCTTCCCTACTTATGACGTGTTGAGTGCTGGGAGAACTCAACCAGGTTCCTAACGAACAAGGACCGCCTCACCCGCTGACGTGTATCCCTTCGTCTTCCCCTTTACCCTTGTAATTAATTTAAGGTTTTCGGCGCCGTAGGCAGTGCAATGCATGAAAAATCCAGTTCAAAGCGCAAGGTCACCGATAAGTTATTTAGACAAATATGTCACCAATACCGATAAACGCACTTGGTATCGTCAAGTCATCCCGAGGGGTAGGTATGAAGCAAAGGATCCTTCTCCTTATTTCGTGTTAAGAATTGACATGCATTCCAGATAAATTAACTATGTTGCGTAATATATTTAATTCATGCGGTTATGAAAATATAAATTTGACAATTCTCTTCATGTATCATACTAAATAACGAAATCATTTTTACCGCACAACAGTCTATACCACTACAGCAGCTAACGAGACAGAGGAAGACAGCTTCGAGAGTTGTGACGTATTTCAGCTGGAAGCGTGGCCCGCAGTGCGTGTGACGTCAGGCAAGAGCCGTGTACTACCAAGTTGCCTATATAAATGGGGCAGTGAGTACAGAATCTGAGGGTTCAGTCTGGTGTAGCACAGTCGATGACCACAATGTAGCTGCCACGTACCAAATGGAACTGTTGAATTTACGATGTAACGATTTATTGAAGGGCAAAGATAACCACAAGAAAGACTTGGCTTAATTTTACAAGAATTCCCCCCAAACCAGATATCCGAGGTTGTATTTCACTTGCCGCACGGACATAGTGTATGTTTGGCTCGACATATGTTTCCGAACAATTTTTTCCTGTTATAACATTAGCTAAGTCCAAACCCCGAAGTACCTTGTCGGATCACAGTCTAACATGCAGTTTTTGATTACAAATTTCCCAGACATAACGTCCTGACATTGATATGAAGAACATCTTATCTGAGTGAGTAATCTCAAAAACTGCTTGACAACTACTCATTTTCTATATTGATAAACGAGTTAAAGAAAACAAAACAGAAGGTGTGGGAAAATGTCCACGTAATTCTGTTCTGAGTGGGTCTCCTCTAATTTGCAAAAAATTACTTTATATTTTGTTTACTTTATAACGTGCCTGACCTTCAGATAAACTACGAGTTGAAGTTTTATACATTTTCTCATAGTACAGAGCCAAAATGTAATTGTTTATAAACTAGCAGTTAGCATTAATATTACAACACCTAAGATGTGAGTTGTCCATATTATTAATATCCGATACGTTTCCTGTCTTTCCTACGCTGTCGCAACCCCAACAAATCAAACCACAGAATCAGCGCGGTGACGTCACACGCTAGCCTGCCTTTCGTTCGGGAGCATATTTGGCAGTTAGAGCTGACAAAGCTGACGTCACACCGCCACTACCTGTCTTCCCCTGCAATGAAATGTGATTAGGTCACGTGAGCGTTAAGAGACACGGGGGAAAGCTTATTTGAAACAAACCTAGAAATGCAACTTCCCGGCTGGAGGTGCCGTGATGCTGACCACATCCCCCGTGTCGGTTGGATCGCCTACCTCTGCTTTGCGTATGTGGGCGTGAGGCCGGCAGTCCGGTTGGCATAATCTGGCCCACCTTGAACTTTTACGCCGTGGATATTATTATTATTGTTATTGTTATTATTGTTGTTATTATTGTTGTTATTATTGTTGTTGTTATTATTATTATTATTATTATTATTGTTGTTATTATTATTATTGTTGTTATTATTATTATTGTTGTTATTATTATTATTATTATTATTATTATTATTATTATTATTATTATCCTACAACGAAATATATAAATGTAAATTGAGGCATAGAAATGAACAATCAGTTGGAACAATGAAAGAATCGTTTGTCGAGGAGCTGAGTGTCATGTGAAAGCAACATTTCAGTTCCTCTTTAAACGAAGTTGAGTTTAACTCCGAAGTTAATTAACTGAAACTAAAACAGAAATTATGCAAATATCTTATATTGGAATATAGGGACGCAAGGGAAAAAGTGGAGAGTTTTTGTTAGAAAAGAATTATATCCACTATCTGGCAAGCCTGGGCCAATGTGGTTTTAATTTGTTGCAACTGTTTGCTCTCATCTCCATCCGTGTTCCTTTTCATGCAGCTATTTTGACTTGTGTAGAATCAATAGAGCTTGAGCTGCCCGGGTATCCTTTGTTTTAACTTCTTGGAACACCATCCAATAATTTCATCTGCCTACACACTTCATCTCGTAATCAAACAAGTATTACGTCTTGATGCAAAAGCAGAAGGAATCCACTTTTATTTTCTCTACTACCTATCTATAAGTATTGTATTCCACCAAAAACTTTGATATCAAGATTTCACCGGAAACGCATGTTATGTGACTCCTGGAAATAAATGAAGTATTTTTAGAAAATATCATCTTGTGTTAGTGTACGTGTGAATACCATAACTCAAATATGAAAAGGGGATTAAACATAAACTAGGCATTTAAAAAATTAAATTTGTTTAATAAATGTAAAAATGTTAACAAAAACTGAATAGTTGCACTAATATGGGTTTTCCTACACTTGTCCAAACTATTTTTACAAACGCTAGAGCTATAATCGATATAAACTGTCGTATTACAAATTGTTTTTGCTACACATTGCTTAGGTCGCATGGTTAGACCGCTTGACTCTCACCAAGGCGTCCGGGTTCGATCCCAGGTGACTGTATGTGAAATTTGTGCTGGGCAACACGGCACTAGGGTGGTTTTTCTCCGGGATCAATGGTTTCCTCCGCCATCTCATTCCACCGGTGCTCCATCTTCATGTCATGTATCATCCTCAATGCCTGCGATGTCACATTAATAAAAGTGGACGTTAAACACTACACATTCGTTCATACAGTTATTTGTATATAACATGTGAGTACAGTAGACTTTAAGAGCTGGTTGCTCTGTGATGCTTTTGAAATTTCATTTTCTTTATATGACCAAGAGAGAAAAGGGGGCGAAAAATAAGAGCTTGTCATTTGAGAAAAATGAGTATTGGAAAATTTTTTGACGTAACATTTTGCTTATCAGAGGTTATTTCCAGAAATTTCTAGGTATACCCAGACTTAATTCCACATAAAAACATATTGAATATATGACAGTTTAATCAAAATCTTTAAGATCAATTTTTGAGAAAACTAAAATTTTCGAAAAAATTGTCCATGTAAACAGTAATTTGGGAAATTATTTTTTTAAAAATCACCTGTCGTATCTTTGAAAGAAGTACTTTAGTATCAAACTTAGACACTTAACCGACTTATCCTGTATAGTTTTGTTGCTTCCTCTCTCTCACGCAAAAATTCCAAGCTCCTCACACGTGGATGGCTTTGTTTTTTTTTTTCAAATGCTATTATTTTGGATTCAGGGAGTCTCAAAACATGAATTTCTAATGAAAGTTTGGTATCGAATTTTTAGTTGGAATACTACTTATGCCTACTCTCTGCCCAGCACTAAAAGGCAATGCAGAGGAATGTGGAACGTAATCACTTTCGCATTCCGCATGATGTTTATACTTGCCTTCTGGATATAAGGATGCGAGGTTCATATAAGTGTTGTCACATAACTCGCCCATATATAAAGGCTATTACTTTAGTTACTGAAACGAGCATTAGATCTGGCAGCAAGGGTGAATTATATGCACTCTCATACAGTCCTTTCGTAGTAAACAAATCCACTACCAGAGCAGACCCCTCAAACCCCTCACTCTTCATGCCTCGGTTGCCCTCTACTTTTTTCTTTTATATTGTAAAAATAAATCTATGTGTATAGATATATATTAATTTTTTTCTTTGTTCTTATTTAACAATGTTTTCATTATTTCCTTTTATTTTATCTGTTTTCTCTAGTTTCACACATATTCACTATACACATAAACACCCATGCCCAAGATGGTACTCGAACCCGCGACCCTCTACGCGGCGGGACGCTAGAAACGACGCTCTAGCAACCATGGCGCTGGCTCTAGTGGTGGGCAGACAGAATTGTCACGTAGGAATTTTCTACATGTACATAAGTAGAGAACGCAAAAATTCCCCCTATCTCAAACTACACCATATAAGGAAACTATCACAATGCTTATTCCCGTATTCCCTTGAGAGTTTAATACCATCTTTAAAAAATGCTGCGGAGTAGAACCGCAACGCCCGAAACTGAATCATGAAAAGTGCCGCATGCGACCATTTGCAAGTAGCTTCTGGACTCTCTCGTGAGCTCTGTACCGGCGCTTCTTACGTCTGCTTTTATGTAGACCGCTGGCAGGGTAAACAGCGATAAACAATCTTGCTGTATTATGCATATTTGTTTCCACGTATTCTGGACTGATTTTGGGATACTTCCAGCTATACTCCTCACCCAATTTTTGGCATACAGGCCCCACATAAAGCTGAGATGTCATCAAACCCTAAAGCGCATACAGGTGTGAGCATAGTGAGTTTCCTTGTTATATAAGGTATGTCCTTTTTTATTTTTCCAAAAATGTGTAATATTTTTGTTAAAATACTGCATGTTTAATATATTTGCATGGAATATGAATTCTATGGAAATATCGTCTGAAGCCCTCTTCATTCAGAATAACTTTGCATAACTGGTAAACCATAAGAGATAAACAAAACTTTACTACTCAGAAAATGAAGATATTGTTGAAGTATTCCATTTTTTGTCTAATCTCTTTTATGCGTTAACCATTTCAGAGGTATTCTTTGCTATTAGATTGACTTTTAAAAAGCTTTACTCAAGCCGTAAATCGTTTTGTCTTTTCTCATAGTCAAATAAGCGTGTAATTTCAGACATTAGTGATTGGTTCGCCGTTTTAAAATCTTGACTATCGGTTTACCCTATTGTATTCTTCTTACAGCTACAATGAAATGTTTAGACGTGCAATGAAAGTATATCTCGATTAATACGAAGCAGCTAGAAGAATGAGCTTTTGTAAAAAATATTTTGAAGAGTGAATAGGGGAACGGATGTGAATGCAACGCGTAAGATTTCTCCTAACGTGCAGATTGATCTGAAATGAGGCTCCACAGCCTTTTGGTGAGCTATCTGAGAGGTCCATTCTATCGACCATCTCTTATCTTATTACACCAGTTACCAAAAGAGCTAAATGCTCAGGCAAGAAGTACGCCAGTAAGCCACTTTGCGCTCCATGACACGGACATGTTGTAACGCTCGACAGCTGTCAAAATGGCGGCGAACAGTACATAGCAGGTAGCAGCTGAGCATCGACCCGAAGTTGACAGTTCATTCCATTTCGGTATCAAGCCAGAGTAGGTAGATAAAAGGTACAAACACACTCTGTTCGTTTTATTCGTACTTTTTGAGTGACATTACCTACTGTTTGCAGATAGGTACATACATAATATAAACAAGTATCATAAAACTGAATCTGTGGACAAGTTATGAGAGGTTAAAATACATTTTTATATTACTGGACGTTTTGACCATCACGAGTACGGGCACTCGCATTGAAAGCTAATTTTACTGAATTTATTAGCTTTTCCTCTCCCCTTTTCACAACACTGCCACAAAGGTTTATTCTTCTATAGACCTACACTTATCACATTTAAAGTATAAGGCTACTACATGTATGCTTTACATTGAACGATTGAAAGGAAAGGGTTACTACTTACGGCTTGGAAAAGTTTCTTTAATAATTAAAACCAGTAACAAAGAATATCTCGGAAATTATTAATGCCCCACCCCCCAAATGGCGTGAACTTGGTTTTAAGAAGATACATGTACCTATATATTTTGTATAAGACTTTTTGTCTATCACATACAGTTTATCATTTATTTATCTACATATAAGCCATTCATAATGAAGAGTTCCTTACACGTACAGAAAATTCAATATGTAAATCTTCTTTGTAATTAAAATATATTTAAAATGTATTATTTTAGTAAAACTCGTTTAAGGCATTTTAATTTAGGAAAATCCTCACATTCCAAACTACCCTTTACACGGAACATTTAAAAAAGTGATTTGTCCCAAAATGGTTAACAGTTGGGAAATATATTTTATTTTGTGATTTTCCTTAGTCGTTAGAAATTGGATATTTAATACCATGCCCACCTCGGTAGTTTAGACGGTAACGTCTCAGGTTCTAGAGGTTCCGAGTTCGAATCTCAGTTAGGGTGAATTATCTGTATAAAGAGTCAGTTGGAGAATTTAATGTCATGTCGGCAAGTTGGCCATAGTAGCTCAGTTGGTTAGAGCAAACGCACGGAGAGCGGGAGATCTGTGGTTCAGATCCCGGCTATGGCATTGAATTTTTCAGTCTGACTCTACTCATTCAAACCTTAGCCTACACACGGCTAGTGTGGAAGAAATTATTTCTATCTGTATAAAGCGTTTTACCGAGGTTTTCTCTTAGTATGAAAGATGAGTGTCTGGTAACTGTAAGCTCTATGGAGCTAATTTGCTGGGCTAATTTGAACATCCTATCACCCGTTTCATTTATCGTCTGATATTACTTAACGTTGGAGGACGTCAATTAGTAGGTTGCGGATTTTGCCAATTATGCCAGAGAAAGAACACACTTCCCACTTCAATGTTATGTTAAATAGAAAAATGCAATTAAATTACATTAAACCTGAACACATTGGCTCTAAGGAATTTTATTAAAATACCATGTGTTGTTATGAACGACTAATAAAAGCTGTTGATCTTTTCAATTTGTATTTTTAACTGTGAAACAATAATTAGTGTGCAAAATTCAAATTTAAAAGAAATGTAGAACTAATTAAAGTTTGCTTTCAGTGTCAAATCACTCTTGTAGCATTAGCCGTTTTCGAAATATTTCATCTGTGTGTTTCAAACGCAAAGTCATACTCTAATGTAAGATCCTTTAAGGTTCGAATTTTTCTTTTCTTTTCTTTTGCATATCCTGGTAAGCAATTCCCTCATGCTTGGTTAAAATTTGAACTTCACATCCACATGTGTGTAATTACTTATGCCCTGGTCTCTTTACTGTAGTTTTTAATACGTTCTAGACAAGGAATATATCGGGAATAACATAACGTGAATGGGGATAATAAATAACGAATGCCTGTGAACTCTATAAGAGCAGTGGTTGTATGGAATTTTAAGTTTAGCTCTCCATATTAGGCACCCTAATTTTGTAACCAGCAGTGAGGTGCAAGGTGCTGCCAGCCAATCTGGAAATGGTTTTTGTTTTTCGTAATTTTCTTGGGTCTTTTGGCGGATTTTGGGATCTGAATGTAGGATCAGGCCACGGCGGTTTGTGTTGGGACAGGTGGTGCAGTTTACGCGATGGGAAGATTTCTTCCTGGCGCTTGGCGTGACTGCCAGCCTGCCTTCTTTTCTGGGAATGCCTAGTCTATTCTCAGGAAGCCATGTTAATGATGTCGAAAGGCTAGTCGACGTCGGGATTCGCGTCACGTTGGTATCGTTAAGGACCCCGGCTTTGCGAGCGCACACGAAGTTGGGACGGTAAAAAGGAATGCGCAGAGAGAGAGAGAGAGAGAGAGGGAGGGAGAGGGGGAGAGGGGGAGAGGGGGAGGGGGAGGGGGGAGGGAGGGGGGAGGGGGGAGGGAGGGGGAGGGAGGGAGAGAGGGGGAGGGAGGGAAAGAGGGGGAGGGAGGGGGAGAGAGAGAGAGGGAGAGGGAGAGGGAGAGGGAGAGGGAGAGGGAGAGAGGGAGAGGGAGAGGGAGAGAGAGGGAGAGGGAGAGAGAGGGAGAGGGAGAGAGGGAGAGAGAGGGAGAGGGAGAGAGGGAGAGAGAGAGAGAGGGAGAGGGAGAGAGAGAGAGGGAGAGGGAGAGAGAGAGAGGGAGAGAGAGAGAGAGAGAGAGAGAGAGAGAGAGAGAGAGAGAGAGAGAGAGAGAGAGAGAGAGAGAGAGAGAGAGAGAGAGGGAGAGGGAGAGGGAGAGGGAGAGGGAGAGGGAGAGGGAGAGAGAGGGAGAGAGAGAGAGAGGGGGAGAGAGAGAGGGAGAGAGAGAGAGAATGTGCTGGTAGGTTACATGGCAGTGGTGCAACAGTACAATCTGCACTCTCCCGCTTTCGTGTATACTTACTTGTCCATAGTTGTTTCATGGGTACGGAAAGTAACAATACAGGTCAGGCGATGCTGTGTGTTTCGCAGTAGCGTACGTACTTATGACCAACCTAAAGAAAATGAGTATTTTTATTGTACATATATTTACCAAATACTCCAGCCACTTAATTTTTTTTTTTTTTTTTTTTTTTTTTTTTGCAACTTTCTAAAGGATTGAGATTGAGAGGACTTCGACTTGGAGTATTACTATGAAAGTATTTCCTGACGCACACTATTTTCATGATAAAGAGAATATTATATTGCAAAATTGCTGAGTTTTAGCGTTAGTGCCTATCTCCTTAGGTTATATTTGTGATAGTATACTTACATAATTCTGTTTGTTTCAGGTAAGTGTTGATTTCGCCTATAGATGATACGCATTTAAGTTGGTAAGTGAAATAATTTTTATTTTCATTATTATTCATGCATGAAAGTGTTTTCTTACAACTTTCCCATTTTATGCAGCGTGAAGCAACGACCTGAATCAGCCATTTCGTTGCGGATAATAAAGGTTAAATTTTCATGAGAATAGTATATACAGCTATAGCACATATCTTTCAACTTAATATCATTAATAAGTCATAACCGGAAGTAGGATAAGTGGCCTGGTAAGTTAAAATTTCAAATGTGACGTAGGTCAAATATGGTATATTTAAATAGATGTTTTTAAAATCAAGCGGCTCGCTAAGAAACATCAGTTAGTTCATATGCTTTCATATAGAAATTTTGTGTGCAATGCATTATTTTTGTCCTGCGCCGTGGCGTAGTGGGCTAAGATATCCTGCTTTAGTGTCCTGTCACGGAATGTGCCCGGGATCGATCCCACCCCTGTGGGGTGTAGGTTCCGGGTCTAGGACCGGTGCCCGCTCAACATCGCGAGGAAGTTGAGGAGCTACGCTGGGTAACGAACCCTGGTCTACAAAGCAAACTTTCCGACGGGAATGCCGTGATCTGACCACATCTCCTCTCCGTATCGGTTAGATGACAGCCGACCTCTGCTTTGCGTATGTGGGCGTGAGGCCGGCCGTCAGGTTGGCAGGCCTTGGCCCACTAGGGCTGTTGCGCCAGGGCTTGAGTTTTTGATGCTATTATTTTCTGTGCCTAATAGATACGCGATAGAATGAAAAACTTGCAGAGGGCGGAACTGAATTTTACTTAAAGAAAAGCATTCTACTGAGCATTTTCAAATATTTATTGCATTTTGTATTGGTATAAACAACGCTTTTGCAAGGTGTGGTATACATACATAGTGTATCATGTTGCTTGTGGATTAAGGGTTTTAAAACACACATTTAACCTATTTTGTACTACCAAAGTGCTCCTTTGCAATGTTCACAACTTTTAAACAAACTTTCAGATACAACTTTTAAACAAACTTTCAGATTCCCTTTCTTTATTGAGTTGCAAAATAAGTTTAATAAGATATGTATTATAAAATTAATTGATTTAATATACATTTTTGTTCATTT
This sequence comes from Mantis religiosa, assembly GCA_030765055.1. Taxonomy (NCBI): domain Eukaryota; kingdom Metazoa; phylum Arthropoda; class Insecta; order Mantodea; family Mantidae; genus Mantis; species Mantis religiosa. Next base: position 176,964,297 of record CM060948.1, read on the forward strand.
GTGAGCTGGATAGACAAAAGACCAAATCTTATTAAACAAATAATCTAGAACTCATTAAGGGACACAATTCATTTAAATAAAATTTTGTTGGGTTGTTAGTATTCATTTCAAATACTATATTTAACTCAAACGGGATATTGTAATTTGTTTTCCCCTGACTTTTCCAATAAAAGGGGATTTCAAAATCATCACGTGGCGACCAGCTCTTAAAAGATTTGACTATCGCTTGAATCTACTTCATTCTTTTATTCTCGTTATACGAAATATGCAGAAACAAAATTTCTATAAATATATAATTTGATTAACATGAAGTAGATAGAATAGTAAGGATTTTTTTGAATAGTTTTTACAAGAGTGAATAGAGGAAGTCACGTAAGTGCAGCAAATCTTGTTTTACCTTATGCACTCGCGTTAATATTTTCAGACTCTGTGGTCGATAGGAAATGATTTGGATAACAAATTTCCTGCTAGAACTGGGAATCGAATGCAGTATCTGTGGTTTGATAGCCGTGATTACTCAACCGCAGAGGCAATCTGTGCAATTTTGTTTGAACCCTAACGTAGCTTTTCTTATTTTAAGGCGCTTGTTATGCAAATGATAGTTTCTAAACTTCTGCTCATGTATATTCATTTTAAAAAAGAACGCTTGATGCCTTCTATACAATTCTGCAAACTTCTCAAGTGCATCGAAGATGGGAAGCTTATTTAAAAATCTTTTTTGAGAAACAGTTATATATTTAAGAAAGTTAATTATCTTTCTTAGGAGTTTTTTGCAACAAAGTTGTGTTAAAGATGTATAAAACTTCGGAGTCGTTGAATTAACAATATGTTGCAGCAAATTGTAGCAGTGAAGGAAAATAGCTACTGGGCTAACGTGTATTTAAAAAGACCATCGCAAACTTCGGAAGAGATATGACTCCGGTATATTGGTTCGCCAGTCTGGAAAATCGCTTACACAGATAACTTAGCATTAGTCCAGTTGTCAATAAATCGATTGGCCAGAAGTACGTGAACTGAAATCATTCCAGGGGTTGGGGGAAGGTCTTTAAAGTTTTGTTAGGATGTGCTGCGCGCGCATCTCTGCCAAGGTAAAGCTTCCATATGAACTTGTGGTTTTCAGTTTGAAACTGGGGGGTGGTGAACAGATAGGTTGGATTTACATGAGCTTCTGTACTAACTTATGCAAATTATTGTTACAAAGGCTTATTCTTCTATCTACTTCTTGTTTATCCGCATAAAATTACATTACTCATTTCTTGCAGGTACAAGAAAAATACCGTAGGGTAAAGCGATAGCGCACATATCGTCAAATCTATGATAGGGGCTTTTCCTGACCTTTCGGTTGCAACTTATTAGCACTAACGATTCTGTAGGTAATGCAGTGAGCTTCTATTTCCGCTCCCACTTCCCGTATTCACCGGTAGAATCATGTGACTTCGAAATAAGTTAAACTTATCTCACGGACGCATTTAGCATAATACGGGTTATATACGCTGAGGAAATGTGCAGTAAACTATTTGAGAGCGCGAGAAGTGACTTTGAAAGGAGGCAAACTTTTTGATAAAAACAAACCGCAAGAAGCCGCTTCTAAACTTGACCTTTTTCTTGCTACATATGAATAATTATATCTTAACTTAAACATTATAGCTTTAATATTCCTGTTACACAAAAAATAATTGTTATTTAATAGACAATTACAACTTTAATAAACAGATGAGAATGAGATCGTTCAAAATGCTGTTCAGGTTATGCAAGTTGGAATTTCAAAGCACCTTACTGTAATGGCTACAGTAAAGGTAACCTCACACTAAGTTATTGCATTCTCTCGGTAGAGGAAAACAGGAAAGGATACCACAAAGTTATGTGTAATGCAATTTCTTTGTACACAGAAAATTAGTAATAGATAAAAATATCTGGAAGAATAGTGTAGTAAAAGTAATTAAAACACCCCAAATTTTAAAGGAAGATACCAAAAATTGTGTACAAAACAGCACTACCTGTTTAAATAAAACAAAGCTCCTTAAATACTTATAATTAATAAGAATTTGAGAAGCTCTATAGTACACACTATTTTCAGCACAAACTTTTAAGAGGATATTCAGAGGAAGATATGAAATTTGTGATAGATTAATATGACATTAATAATGTAGTAAAACCTTAGGAATAGGTACATGAGGCAGTTTCAGCAGTTGGTGGCATAAATTTAATAAATGACACTATTGTATATACTTTTAAACTTTTTGGTTGCATTATCATTCACAAGAGCAGTAAAAATTTTAACAATAAAACATACAGTTCAATAACTCTTAGAAAAATATAAGGTACATAAAGACTATCACATATTTAAAATTGTCTTAAGCTTACCTTTGCCTTTGCAATGTAAGAATATTAGTCTTAAATTTGTAAGTGCTCTGAGACTTGATGTGAATAAGCAGTACTAAATGCTGACAGACAACATGCAGTTTTGAAAGTAAAATTTAATGCACAGTGCATGTTACTATAGGATAATATTTCTTGTAGTTATCTGACTTGTAGTTTGTTGTATGATTTGCTTAATCTGCACAGCAACTGTTTGTGTAAATAGCTTACTTAAACTTGGTAAGATTTTAAGCAATGTACTTTCTGATCAAGATGGCAACTTGTAAATCTCTCAGGTTATGACATAAAAATGGTGTGTCATATAAGTAACTCAATGAAAGGTTACATTATAAATCGTTACTGTATTGGCAGTCTTTATGCACTGAATGTGTTGGAAGTGTTTGTTTGAATTGTTAATAGAATATAATTTAGTATGCCTAATTTAATTGCTCACACATCTAAGCTTTATTTATTTCATTAATACATAATTCCTTTTCTTTTCAGTGGAAGGAAACAAGAAGTGCATTATGCAACAAAATGTATAGCTATATATACTTTTCAAAATTATTATGTGCCTTTACATCACTGCATGTAACGGATGGCTCATATATTGGATAGAACACTTTCTATGCCAAAGATTGAGGATTTCATCCCAAATTGGGACAATATCTGGATGCTTAAGAGTTAGTTGCATGTCAGTACATTGGCATTTAAAACTCTTGTGGGTGACCATGGTGGATTGTGGAGTTATTTTTATCTAAATAAAGGTTATCTTTTACATTATGTAGTATGCAACACAGCAGTCAAAATAATTGCATTGGTAACATTGAATATGGCTCGTATCCGGTTTTTAGTGCCATCTAGCGTGTGCATTTGAAGAAAGAGTGCATGCAGAACTCAAAATGTCTTTCGGACCAGGACTTCGGGAAACCTTCGTGACTTCAAGCTGCAGGCGGTATTTTGGCCATTATTTTGTTAAATTTCAAAATTTTTGCATCATTCAACAGGTGCAACATTTATAATTATTTGAATGAAGTAATATACGAGTTTGGAGCCTTGCGTTACGAAACTGTGTCTATTAACATTCAAACTGGTTGCTATCTGACCAAACGTCCATGCCTTGAAATGTAACCTCTTCCCAGTCTTCAGGGCCGCGCCGTGGCTCAGTGGTTAGACCGCTTGGCTCTCACCAAGGCGGCCCGGGTTCGATCCCAGGCGACCGCAAAGTGAGATTTGTGGTGGACAACACGGCGCTGGGGCGGGTTTTCTACGGGACCTCCGGTTTCCCCCGCCATCTCATTCCACCGGTGCTCCATCTTCATCTCATGTATCATCAGTGTCATCGCCTGCGGTGCCGTATGTAGTAAAAGCGGGCGTTAAACACTACACATTTCATTTCATTTCCCAGCCTTCAGATCATGAAAGTAGCGAATTACTTTGAAAGAGTTACAAATTAAAGCTATTACCTTTGATTTTAAAATCTTCAATATTATTTTCATTAACTTGCTTAAACTGTTAAATGAAATTTTAATTTATAACCTTTTATAGATCACTGAAGATGATGCTGGGTAAAGAGTAAACGGAGTTAAACTAACCATATTCTTAGGGATTTGTGGACAAGTGCTTCACTCTGTGATCTCTTAGAAATTTCACACTTTCCGAATGACCACTTCCCCCCCCCCCGACACACACACACACACACACACACACACACACACACACACACACACACACACACACACACACACACAACTAATAATATAGTTACAATTTGGAAATAATAAAGTAATAGAGCACTTTGACGAAGAACATTTTAAAAATAGTTAACGCAACAAAAGTTTTGATATATCTTCTGTACTTAAAGATGTCTATACAGCTTCTCATTCTTCGTCTCCAAGTATTAGACCTCCAAAGTTTTGTTGCGTGCTCCAAATGTGTATTTCATTGGACTATCCATCTTCCTTTTCTTGGTTCTTCCAGGAGTCCATCTGCTTTGTATTCATTTGGAGCTAATCAGGAATTGTACAATGCCCTGACCGTGCCACGAACGCTGCGCAGGTTAAGTTTAGTGACGATTCACCCTGAGACAGTCATGGCTTCCTCTCGCCTCCTGCCATCCAATAAGCTAGTAAACTAGAGTTCACTGATATGGCCGTCTGGTTCATTGGGCACTAAGTCCTAACACAAGGTGACTCCCAGAAGCGATCTATGCATTTTGGTGTAATAATATTCTATCTCTTGCATTTATTTGTTATACAAAAGCAATTCAGAATGAATAGGACTTCAGATTTGCAGAAAGTTCATTATATATCTAGTTATATATAGTTATATATATAGTTATATATAGTTATATATATAGTTTTACTTGTCATTCCGATATCTAAAAAATGGCGATTTTAAACAAAATCGTTAGCGCCATTTTTAAGATGATAAAAAGTCACTTTTTTCAGAAAAAGCGGAGTAGGATCTTTTTGAAACCCATTTTGACGCATCTTTGGAAGTTCCAGAACGTGAAAACTGTACCAGGTTTTAAAACAGTTGACTGTCCCTTTAGCGTACTTTAGGATAGAAACGAAACGTGTAAAAAATGCATTGAATATCTCAAAGAAATAGGTTTTGTAGGGCACGAGTGTAAGCCCAGAAAGTAATTTGAGTGCAACATTTTTTAGTTTTCTAAGGAACAAGTCGTTCTCTTGTTAAATTATTGAAACCAATAAGAGTTTGCGTAAACTATTTTGCGGATAGTATTGTATATACGCTCCGCCAGGATCGCAGTGTGTATTTGCGCACTTGCGTAACTGAACTGTCCACCATCGTAGTTATTAATCATCTGCTGTGTACATAAACACAAACATCTGCTCATTGTGTCCTTGATGATACTTGAGAAGATTGCCTTTATAGAAGACATTTGGCATGCGTGTATCATGCTGTCCGATTTCATTAATCCATTGTCGCATGACGCAACAATGGCTGTGCGATGTCCTCTCAAGTTACAGGGGTCAGGTTGGTCATTATATAAAGGGCGAGGTCACGGTGGCAACAAAAGGCAACCGTTTGTGCTACAATACCTCTCCGGGAATTTATTTTCCTCTTTTCTGTGTCTGCATTTAATGACTTTCAGCTGCATGCGTGGGCTTTGTGTGTGCGTGTGCGTGTACGCGTGTGCGTGTTGAGAGAGAAGACTATTTTATGACATTTGTGTGACCATGAAGCCATCTTTTTTCGTGATTTCATTTATTTTTTCTCACTACCTTAGTGTTTGATTCTCGAACTAATTTTGAGTTACACAAATTGGTCATTTTTTCATGTTATTTAGAAAGAAGCCAGATATTTTATTAAATATACTGTAAAGTTTCGATTTCTGCCCTAGGTAAACCAGAAGAACGGTTTCGGATATCTTCTACACTTTCTTCTCTCACTCCCACTTTATTAATTCATTTATATTCTTTTCCATATTGAGTTCTGAACTTCTCAAATTATCCGTTGATCCTTATGTCATAAATAAAGGCCGGAGGCGTGTGCCATTTTCCATAGGTATACTGCATATGGACTGTACTGTTATGGCTCGCGAATGTAAATAACTGCAAGTAGGTATAGCATGATAATGCCAACCGCCTCATTATCACAGGAAACAAAACAGTCGCGTTATACTACACCTTGACCTTGTGTCTGCATACACTTGGAAGGCAAAGCCTCAGTAATTCTACAGAGTACAGCGTTATGTTTTCGATGTTTGCACATGTGATGGCCGTGCTGTACTTCTGACGTCATTCATACTCTAACCCCTATCGCATGCGAGTGCACATTCCTCCGACCTTTATTCATAAGGAGTATTACATATTTTCATATTTTCAGAACTCGAGCTATTTGCATTATAATTTAATGAACTCGCGAATGTAATAATTGTAAAATGGCCACCACACGTCACTGGGCTCCAGCAACGCAGTTTTCACTGAATTGTGTCTTAACTCAATGGGTAATTATTAGATCTTACTCATTACTTAATGTTGCATCTCCAAACAAATGAAAAAAGTAGACTATGGATACAGTGACGCACTTTTGAAATAGCGGAAAAAAGTATAACTTTTATAGAAAGCCTTAAAAATGTGTCGCTTTTTATCTTAAGTTTTCGGAACTATTCATGGTATAAAATATTACCCTTAAAGGAATTGCATAAAAATCTAACAAAATTACGCAAGTTAGTTTGCTATGAAGGTAGATATACAACGTAGAATAGCATTTACTTAATTTTTGCAGAATAGCATTCGACCAATAAACTCAGTACATGACGAAGAACATAGCTAATATAATAGTTAATTTTCTACCATCTACTTAGTAGACAGAAGTATTATATTCCATTCAAATATTGTCAATTGACTGGAAATGTCTTTTGAGAATCCCTGATTCCAACAAAATCATTTTTCAAAAAACAGATGTGCGTCTGTGAACAATATAGCTCAGAAACGAAAATTCAAGATATTAACATATTCAAGAAAGTTCCCCACTTTAACTAAGCTTTACATTAAACATTTTCAGGAAAGTTTGGTTTTATCAAATAGTTTTAATGATTTTGTTAAACATCATGTATACCATACTTTAATTACATATAAAATCGTTATCTTGAATTTTCTTGGAATAGCCCTTGAAGTCTCTTCATTGTGAATAATTTTAGTTTAATAGGTACACCGTAACGAGATGTAAATTTCGTTAAAGTAGGTGCGTAATTTATTTCAAATAATTTTTTGACGCTATAATCCGTTTCTATTTTCTTTGTATCATTGGTTTGATATTTCAAATAGCTGCGGCGAGAAGTTGCCTATGGGTCGCCGAGGTTTACACAAATCTAATGATACCTGGGATAGTTGCAGATAATGGCCCGTTTCATTCAGATAAACAGCCATTGGGTTCCCTTTTGAGCTTTGTTTTTGTATTCAGAACCGACATAAGGAACTAGCTAGTGCTTGGCATGAACTGAGCAGAGTTCAGAGGATGGTGCAAGTAGACAGTGCTGAGGGCAGTTCAGTTCTGAGTTTTGGCTCGGTATTCACTTGTGACCCAAGCTATAACAACGTATCTGAACGTGCCTCATGTGCAACGTTTGTGCTACGTTAAGTGACTAAGTGATAAATAAGATGTGTTGAACAGTAATAGGTGTTTCCATATGCTGCAGTACTTATACTTTACTTAAATGAGTCACTTTTTGCGTAGTATTACAAAGAACATGAAATCTTAAGACATCACCTGCAATGAAATGTGTAAAGGTGTAATCTCTCTATTAAAAGAGGTAGACAGAATGAGCTTCGTTAGAATAGTTCGTAGAAGAGTGAATAGGAGAAGTAATATGAATTCAGCAATCATCATTATACAATAACAATAGGAAACAGCTAAACAGGCAATTAGGGAATTAGTGAATTAGTTAATCATATGAACCCAGGTTTAAGGCACTGGGTAATCAAGACTCACAAAGGCTTCAAGTTCGTTTGCTTTCAAATGGAATGTGAGAACTACATGGTTTCTTTTCTGATTTTCACTCGTTTTGAAGAAACAAGGTTTGAAACAGTTTTGAAGTGCTGCAGAGTTGCAAAGCTCGCAGGGGAATAAGGTCGCGACCTATCGATTTGTATCGACTTGCATAGCCAAGTGATTATCGCATTTCCTGGCTCTGCTACATACAAGAGTCTCTTAAAACTTTTGCACTCTTAGCCCACTTAGAGGTAATAAAAGGTTAATGAGGTCCCATCAACTGAGAGATTCTGCAGATCTTCAATAGTGTAGAAGCAGTGGATGTGTGACACAAACCACCCATGTCTGTCCCATTCCCAGGAACAGGTGGTGGTGCATTTTCATTACTTTACAATATCTTCTACAGCTCTGTGCAACCTGGTTTTTAAATTCTCTACCTCGTACCTCATATAGGTATTCGTTATCGAGATTTCACAAGAAATACAGGATTTGAGCACCGCTGAATAAACAGCATTTTTAGAAGAAAAATATGCACGCGTGCCTCAATAGCATTGGCTCAAAAAGAAGTCTGTTACATACCAAACTTAAGTTCAGCATCTTCCAAGGATAAGACACGAAGTTAAAAGATCCTGTCATCCGAAACTGCTTTTAAAATGTAACAATTTTTGGAACATTATGATTTTCACATTATGATTTTAAGTTGTGGTACATTTGAGATATTTTCAGTAGAAATGAAATCTAGGAATGTCTTGAATTCTCTGGTTTTTATTTTCATTCCAATGGCTTCTGTAACTGGTAGACCGTAAGAGATAGATAAAAAACTTGCTACAAAAAAGATGTAGAGCTCGTTGAATTACACAAATAACATTTTTTTGGAGTTAACCATATCCGAGATATTATAATTATTGACTTGAATTTTCCATAGTTTTCTCGGAGGAAGTAACTATTCTTTTCTCCCCTCCAGGTCATGCCTAGAGAAGAAATGTCAAAGCTATTGCACACCGATCAGCTCTTGAGCCTACTGCATTCCCACATTCCCAATGTACCTACAGGGCAATATGCAGTAAAATCAATTTTACAAAATTATATCTCAATTAACATTAATTAGATAGAAGAATACGTTGTTATAAGAATTGTTTATAGGTGACTAGTCATCTGAGTGCAACACATTTTAGAGAAGGTCCTTACATGTATGTGTGTATATTATCATAACTGAAAATAAACGAAAGCTAGGATAAATAATAAATTTGCTATTTAAGTCAATATCTTTCGAAGATACTACACGGAGATTTCAAAGAAAATCTTGACTCTAAAAATGTAGAAAATTTTCCTAAATTTGTCTGAGAAATGGCTCTAACAATATGCATTAAGATATTTACATATATTTTACACTATATATTTAGGATATATAAGATTATATATTTTAAGATATTGACAAATGGAATGTACACCTACCTCAATTTCTCTAAGAATAGCCTAAGAGTTCATTAGGAAGGACTTTTGTATAATTTCGTATTTTGTATGTGAAAAATTTGAGCAGATAAAAACTCATTACACACGCAGATGGTTTTAAAGAACACAGATTATCTTAAATACTTCTTTGTGCCTTTAACCACTTCCCCTCAAGCTTGACATCTGGAACTGGTGGGTCGTTTTAGAATAACTAAATGAAAGGGTTAAAATGATGCTCAAATGAGCCTGGGATCCTAAGTTACCTGACATGCATCATCTCAGGATAAGGTAAACTCCAGAAGAAAAAAAAAACCCTCACTGGACAATTTGCTCTAACCGAGATTCGGACTCGAGACCTCTTGAATGTCAGGACATGTCAACCTCACCAGAGAGGCAGACTCCTGAAAGGAGTATGAAATTTAAAGCAGCATATAGTGACTCCATTTTAAACACCTGACTAGTACTTTATCCTGCTTGTACCTACCATGAAATGTGTGTTGAAATTATTTTTTTCAAACGTTTATCTCGAGGAGCATAAAGTGGACAGAAAAGTGAGCTTTCGTAAGGATAGTTAGTAGAAGATAGGAATAAAAACTTGATAATAGTGAGTAGAAAATGTCACGCCAATCTAATACATCAGATTTACAGCGCAGCAATTCCAATAATAACTAGTAATTTAGGATATTTGAAAAAAATAGGAAAACATTCATTTTCTCAATTTTGTTTGTTCCATTGTATTAAAGGAATTGCAGTATTGTTAATTAATTTGAGCATCCAAATTTAATTGTGAAAACTTTCCCATTCATACTATAAATTCTCCAAATTGCCTCCCATTAAATATTTGTCAACCCCGCACCCAAACGGTGCTGCTTTTTTTTTTTTTTAAATTATCAAATCTATAGGAGTGAAGATAGAGCAGTATGTATCGTTTAATTAAAAATATAGACACTTCGTGCTTAATATTTTGAATTTCTTCCCAACATTTTCCACCTTTGTACTTTTGGAGAGTGGTTCCTGTAATAATACGCCATAAAAGACGGAAGAGAACGGATTTATATTTTTTATTTCACAATTGGTATTTTGTTCCAAAGTTCTATAAAGTGCTTTTCAGCGATTATTTTCTGCCCCCTCTTTTCTTTCCCGCCCCCTCTTTCCTTTTCTTATAGCACTCCCACATATTTTTTCTCTTACCCTGTCAAATTTTCCTTTCGTATTGAAAATGCTCCAGTGCCTCCATCGAGCAATTTTCAATCTCGTCTTTGATTATGGATGTTTTGTATTACCGTTCTTAAAATAATGAAGGGAGGCGCACCTGTATTGTTGTTTAGAAAAGAATATTGAGACAGTGGAGCGAGAATCTCCAAAATTGCCTCTAATCGAGTATTTTCTAATGTTACTTACTTTTATGTAAATTTCCGTATAAGTTGTATACATCATCAGTGCCCACGCATGTAATAAACCATCACTTATGGTTTTGTTATACCATTACGCGCTATTTTATGCTTGTCTCAAAAATAAGTTTGTCCTTACTGTATCTTGGGCTACCAAACCTGCTGCCGACCACACTCCAACTTCGACAAAGCAGAAATGGATGATCATCGAATCCATACGGATTAATATGAATTAATGTCTTTGTAAGTGTATTTTGTAGAAAATATATTTTAAAGAAATCGGTTGAATTGTGTTCACGTTCACCTCCGTCCGTTCTTCAGTAAAATATTCATATAAAAGATTATCGTTCTAGTTATTTCCTTGTAGCTACACTAAGGTAAAGGAACAAAATAGGCTTAACTGACAGTTAAGTCTTTGACGAAGTGGTCGCTGTATGATGACTTCGAAATTCTATTCTCTTTGATTAACCAAGGAAAACAGAAAAAAGAACGAAGAGGACCTCGGAGGATATTATTAAAGACCAACTTGAGATTTATGTCATTTGTCATGAATATATTGAAGATTTGATATTTTATTCTAAATCGTTCTCATTTTTGAGGTTTTATTTGTTCTAAAGAATTCCATGTACTGGTCAGTTTTAGATGGAGGGATTTTCTTAAACTTTGTGTCACTTCCTTGGAAGTTGAAGTACTTAATACTGTCTACCCACCACAAGAAGGCAAGCGTGGAATGAAGAGGGAGAGGGGCCTGAACTGTCAATATGCTCTGGTAGTTGATCTGTTTACTAGGAAATGAGTGTATGAGAGAGCATATGAGTTACTCATGTTGCCAGATCTAATGCTCGTTTCAGTAACTGCAGTGTTAGGTATTATGTATGGGTGAGTTACGTGACAACTGTTTTACATGAACCTAGCATCCTTATCATATGCGAAAGGCGGGAAGCAAACGTGATTACGTTACACATTCCTCTGACTTGCCTTCTTGTGTTGGGTGGATAGTACCAAGATCAGTGTTTCACTCACCTTTAGTTTTTGAGTTATATCGTTTAGACAGGCGCACGCACACAGAACGTTGTCTAAAACATTTTATTCAAATTATTTTTACTCAACCTCAAAACGTGTATTACCAGTGAAACTTCGGTACTGAATTTTCTACTGGAATGCAACTATCTACACGACGGATAAAAATTATACTGAATGTAGAAAACCATGTGTGTGCAACACATGATCTACAGTTGCAATATTAAGTTGCACTGTTGTAATATTTCCCGGTAAAATATACAGTAGTCGGTAAGTGAACGTCGTTTGTCTGTTCAGTCGCTTCTTTAATTACCTTCAGTAGCAAATTTAGTGTAAAGAATAAGATCGTTAAGAGCTAATGCACTGTTGATGATACCCAAGTAATCTGTGCAAGTGGTGCTGGCTATCTATCAGGGGAACCATTAACGTCAAACCTTAATTATTCAAGTCCCACTTCTCGCTTACTGACCATGTGACACAGACCGGGTATAGATTTTCTAAAAGCTTTGCTAACTGAAGCTCCAATAGCGTTCAAAACAAAATAATTCACTACTACCAAAAGCCATATAACGCGCTGTTTGATTTTGGGCGCACTCATGTAGCAGTAATGTTCGTTAGAAAGTGATAAGATTACTACACTTGTAAAACGTCGAATTCGGAATATACACGCAGACTGGCGAAGCGTATATTTTTGTAAGTCCACATCGTTTCTACGACCGGTTTACATTGGTGTCGCAGATCGCGGCTCTTTAGCTTCACACTGCTTAATCCTCTCATATTTGATTCTAAGTTACTAAACGTACACTGATAGCCAAGCGGTTATACCAAGTATGTAGGAGCTAGATCTACAAAGGTTCGAATCCCGAACATTTTGCTTTTATATTGTAGAAATACAAAATGTGCGTTATGCACATTGTAATATGACCCCCAATTACCAATATTTACTTGAATTTATGGCATTTTTGCTCACATAAAAACCGAAATAATCGACTGTGTTTAAACTAACTGAAATAAACATATTATTCCTACATGTAAAATCAAATGAAAATGGAAATTAACTTAGTATTGGGTGTACAACCCCTCTGCTTCTATTCATTCATTTCATTCATTCATCATTGGCACGACATCCCTTTGTGAGCCTTGGCCTTCTGAAGTTTCCCCCATTCTTTCCTGTTAAGTGCAGTGCTCCTCCATTTCTTGATTCCAATTGTCCTGATATCGTCTCTCACCCCATCTTTCCACCTTAAATTTGGTCTTCCAACTTTCCAGGTTCCTTTTGCCACTGCATTAAATATCTTATTTATCATTCTGTCCTTAGCACGCAGCACATGTCCTGCCCACTCCAACCTCCTGATCTTTATGCAATTAACAATGTTTGGTTTGCTATATAAATTACACATTTCATGATTATATCTTCTCCAGAAACTGTTTCCTCCCAAAAACTTGCCTCAAAATCCTTCTTTCAAATATACCAAGCTTTCATCAGATTTTGAGTGTGTTCAAGTCTCAACACCATACGTTAATACAGGCTTTACTAAAACTATATATTAGAATTTTAGTTTTCCTGAACAACAGCTTAGACTTCAGATGCTTTCGGAGGCCATGAAAGCACTTGTTAGCAGACAGTATACATTTTTGAATTTCAGAACTAACATTGCTCTTAGAGTTAACTTCTGATCCAAGGTAGATAAAACTACGCACATCAAACTTATACGAGCCAATTTCTGTAAATTTAGATCCATTATGATAGTACTTAGTTTTTTCTTCGTTAAAATGTTGGATCATCTTTCTTGCTGCTTTTTCAAGGCTTGTGAACGCTTCCCTCAATGTTCTTGGTGTTGTTGCAATTAAATCAATATTATCTGCATACATATTATCTGCTTCTATTTCTGCCCTCAGTCTGCGGGGTATGGATGAGACCAAACGCCTAGTGAAACAATCACGAGAGGATACTTTGCATTATATACCAGTACCATTCATAAAAGATGAATGAACCCGAGTATTTACACAACCAATATTAAGGCAATTTTATAATAGATTGAATTTGTTTTGAAAACGACAATGTTATTTGCGTTTTTATAAATGGATGTGCTTAAAATATTATTTATCTTCTGTAAAAAAAACAAAGCATTGCCATTAAAGCAACAATAATAATGAGAAACATACACATCCAGGATTCGAACTCGTGTTGGTCTACTTACGAGACATGTGTTTTACCGCTCGGCTACCATACATACGGCCAAGCCGCAAAGCATCTCCCTATCTATCGCATAGCTTTGAAATGAAGCCAGGTGGTATCAAAACGTATATTCTGAAGGCAGCGTCATCGAATGCATCCGATGTTTGCCGAATCAAACTTGTTTCTGATAACTGATCATTTTTCTTCCTCTCTCTAAGGCAGTGTTTTCAACATCAAGATTGAGACACGAAGATTTATTTTAAATTCTCAAGTGGCTCTTAACATTTTAACTGGAGTAACAAATGTTTTAAGATATTTGCATGAAACCGTATCTGCATACTGAACTGTATGTAAAGAGCTTGTTAAATCCTCTCCGAAGTGGTTTCTACATAATAGGCAAAATCCTGCTGCAGGAATACGTAGGAGTCGTTAAACTGCACAACTTATGCGAAATAAGATATGTTGTGGCTTCTTCTTCTTCTAAAAAGTTCAAGTGGTAAGCCGCTATTTTTGTTTCTGCTGATCATCACACAACGTTACGGTTTTTAGAAATATGAATCGCTATAGCGAGGTTTTGTCTATCCCTGCTGCGACACTTTTGATTGTCTCCAATATTTCGGCGTTTGTTGAATCTGCTGCCGGCTGCTACAGTGGTGATTTATAGGATATTTTCCCAGGATGTGCATGAGTGGATGTGATAAACACCAGTTAAGCTGGCTGATAAATGCAAAGGAGATTAATAAGTGTTCTATATGAAGTGATTTGAAGTGAATTTTAGCATAAGAGGGACTGGTAGTACTTATAACCGGAGCGAGGTCTTTAGGTGCTACAGATTGCCGATAATCGCTAATTGTAAAACACTTCTGTTGGACACGAAAGACATGCAGTTTGGAAAAACAGCCTTTTGTGGTCACTGAACGTCAAGGATTCAAATACAGGAAGCTTGAGCAAATGGATTTCTGGTTGACAGAGTTCACTAAAACGCCAGATTGCCTTAGCTGTTCTGACTTTTCACTAATTGCTTCTCCTCAACAGAAAATGTATTACCTGATAAATTTGTGAACTCTGCTTCATACATTACGCATTGATTTGAAGGTACGGCAATTATTTATTGCATTATTTACGTTTCTACCATTTATTTATGCAATTATGAATCTTACTAGTCAATCATACAGATATCAACCTACTGTATCTTTCTTATATATACAGCAAAAGGTTTAAACGAGTAATAGAAGTTTATCCGTGTTAGAAGTGGATAGAATAGCAGCTTGTGGATGAGTGAATGGAGAAAGCAACCTATGCGATTGTTTTTGTTTGCATTACAAAAGGTATTGTGAGAAGCCTGCGTCCTGCCATTGAAGGTTGTTGTAAACAAGGTCGGCCTTGTGAATTCCGAATTAAGAGAGAGATTCTTAATCCCGGTCCAGCACAAAAACAGTTGGAATGTGATATGTTACAAACGACTGTTGTCCAGCCATTCTGGACAATGTGGCACCAGATGAAGGGAGAAGGGGTACCTAATGACATCTCAGAAAGGGAGAGTAGCGTGGTTTCGACAGCTGTGATTGGTGGTGGCTCGCTACAAATACATTATCACACAGACGATGTCCAAACCAAAATCCCTTGTTTCTGGTTGAGTAGTACGAGACTTTTTTCTAAATATATATAGCAAACAAAATACGACGGAAAGCGAAACTTGTGACGAGAAATTTGCTGTTCAAGGGTTACTGACATTGCTGGCCTCTAAACCCTTCTTCATTGTGAATGAGACTAGTAGGTCTCATTAAAGCACACAATTTTTGTCAAATGTTTGTACAATTGACCATCTGGTTTGAATTTTAAAATACTCATCACAGTCGAAGTATATTATTTCATTTCTTTCACGAATATTTTGTGCAATCCTGGTATTCTTTCGTAGCACTATACCTCGTGAACATCATCTTAAACAGAACATTACTAAATACAGATCAGTATACACACAAAACAATCAATGTAACACATCGAAAAGAGCAAAATGACACGTTTAAGTTGAGGTATCGTCTTCACTTCAACGAATAAACAACGAATAAACACTTTGGCTGTAATCAACGTACAAGTGTTGAGTAAGCACTGTCTGTTTGACCTCTAAAAATATGTGTAGCTGGCTATGAACTAACAGCAATTGATATGAAATTTGTGCATACTCCCAAATATTTTTGGAAATAAGTAATTTTAGAACTAAGTATTTTCGGCACATTTGAGACTTCAGCAGCTCTTTGGTGTGCTTACAATTCCGGACTTCCTATTAGTGTTCAAATTAATTTACAGCTTCACATTGTAGATGCATGATATGAAAACCTACAGTTAAGATTTAGAAGACGAAATAGCGCCATTAGTTAATTTGCTACATATAGAGAGCACCGTAAGTTTTGCATTTCACCTAAAATTTCAGAATTAAGATTTCCCCAGTTCTCCAGTATCCGCGCTCATGTTGCCTGTTAAAAAGACCAAAAAACAAAACAAAAACACCTCCAAACCGAAAGGTTTTTTGAGAGGTAGCCTTTCCCAAGATATTCCTTGTTATTGGATTGCAATAGTTTTATCAAATCGAAAACCAATCTTTCTGTTAATCTCTTGGCATGTAAAGAAAGCGAATGCCAAATATATTACGAAGAGAACAGTTCCTAAAATTTTGACTGTTGGTGAATAGTTATTTGTGGGACTTGATTTAACGCCGGAGGTGTTAGCGTCGAAGACTTAAATTTCAAGAGCATGATAAGCACCAAACTTTACTAGTCCCATACATAATTTTATCCTTTACTTAAGAAGAAAAAATTGACTTGATTCATGAAGTATAAAAATACTAAAATTTGTTTTACAAAATATTTGGAATCGATGCTTTTACTAGGTGTAAGATATTGGAAGCTTTGAATAGCGAAGAATCGTAACTATGGTGATGCAAAAATAACAAATGGGAAAGTGTATGCCGAAATGAGTGATTCAGGATTTATAACCGAAGAAATTCGAGAAGAAGCTAATCCTAGTTTGCTGCCACAAAGGGATCTGCAATTGAAGACAAAGGATATTCAATTTTAACAATTGTACCGTTCATATTAATTATGCAATGAAACCAGAATAAAATATTTCTGTACATTTTAGATGTATGTTTTTCTTGTTTTTCAGATAACTAAAGAAAAATTGAACATCGGACTAAGCCATTTACGAGGTAATCGATAGTCAAAAGAGATTATAACATCTTTCACACTATTAGAGTAGGCGTTCCTGAAGAATGTGTTTTTGTCTCAAAAAACAAGTTTCTGAACATTGTCCATAAAATACTCCAGAACGATTAAATCAGAAAGCTGCTTGATTTAATCGTCCTGGAGTAGAGCAGCATCAGCTTTAACACAAATTCTTGGAATAGTTCATGATTAAAATTTATTCTTCTGCTTAACCTGCTGTGACTCTGGCCCTCCTTGCAGAGATATCTAGTAGTAGAACGTCTATTTTTCAATAACAAAAGTATCGCTTAATATTGTTATCTTTGGTGCCGTATGGTTTTTATTCCCCCATCCCTGTTGTATTTATAAGGAAATGTTTAATAAAACAATTTCTACATATTTGTACCTCGATTAACATTCAGTAAATAGGACAGGTTTCTGTAGGAATGGTTTGAAGAATGATAGTTTTTTCTATCCACATCGTGCTAATGGATACAAATTTGCGGTAATAATTTCATCACACATTTTACAAGAGGTATAAAGGAAAGAGAATCAATGGACATACCTATATTAAATAGAGATATTTCTGAAGGGGTACGAAAAATGTTTCACGTAAAGGGCACTTTTAGGTGGGGTGATTTTCGTGAAATTTTTCGTGTTGTATTCTTGAATGATTCTGAACTTGAATACCAAGCCTGTTAGTCAACATTTCTTTTTTGATTTCTGTTTCTCACAAATACAGAGACATGTGTCCTTTATGTAAAGCATTTTAAGTTTATTACTTTGATGGCTGGAAAAATAAGTATTCTGACTAAATATGGACAACTTAGATGAAAAAAGAATACTTCGGTTTATTTACTAAGGAAGGGTTGTAATTTAATTTATTTGCATATTATACTGTTTAAAATATTGTGACGGCTTTCCTTCATTTCATTTGTTTAAATATTTCCCTACTATGTAGCGTTAGTGGAAACCAGATGGATTAAAATACAGTTGAGCATCAGGTGCGATAATACAATTTCAACAATTTTACTGGGATAGGTGACCGTGATTACTGAAATTGAGGTCACTGCTAGATTGGATAGATTAAATGCCTGGCATATGAACGGATAGCCAATATAATTTCTAATATGCAATTTGTCATGTAGCTCCTGTTATTGAAAATAACGAGGCGTTGGCGGCCGAAGCATCATAACATGCATGTGTCGCATTAGCTGTTTACATGGCGTATGCAGTTTTGCTGTGACTTCAATCTTTATTTTTTACTTTCTCCTTTGCTTAAATTTCACCCGCAAAGTTGCAAGATTTCACTTAAAATATACTTTTGAGGATCTCTGAATCCAAAAAGAGCTATTTTAGAAAAAATGTCCAGTTAACCGTCTTTCAAAGACACAGCACATCATCTATACTTTATATGGGAAAAATTTACTTTTGATTTTTTTCAAAGTGGCTTTAATGATTTTAATGAAAATACTGTGTGTTTAATATCTTAATCAAAATGAATGTCTTGAATTTTATAAAAATGGCATCTGAAGTACTATATATTCGTAATTTAGTATAATTGGCCGTATGAGATAGACAAGATTTTGCTACACAGCAAATAGAAATTTTTTTAAAGCACAAAATTGGTAATGATACAACAGATTTCGAGATGTTCTTTGTTATTGCTTGAATTTTCAAGTATTTGCACTTTACTCAATTATGAAGTCATTCGTTTTATGTACTATCGCTGCAGATAGAATGGAATTGGTAATAAAGGCCGGAGAGATGTGCGCTCGCATGCGATACAAGTTAGCTGGACACTATGAATGTCAGATGTACAGCACGGCCATCAAATGTGCAAACGTCGACCTAGTACTCTGCGAACCAGTGAAACATTGCCTTGTAAGTGTCTGCAGACGCAAGGTCACAGTGTAACGCGATTTTTCTGTTTCTTCTGGCACTGAGATGGTTGTCATGGTCAGGCTGTACCTACCTGCAGTTATGTGCGCGATCGGTAACGGCATAGTCCATGTGCAGTATACTTTTGGAAAAATGCACACACCTTCGGCCTTTAGTAATGAAATTATTTCTACAAATGTATATCTCGCTTAACTGAACTTTTAAGGATAACTTATGAAAGTGTGAGAAAAGAAAGTCATCTTAGTGTACACATAAGATTTTTCTTCTCTAGGCCATGTAAAAATAACGTAATTACAAATCCATTGCATAGTGATGTGCTATTAAATATTTCACTACGGTTTAAAGCCTACTGTATCCCCTTTTTACCCTCAGGATATACCTAATAAGAGTTCCCCCAAAGTTTCTATCTACACGAAGTAGATAGAGCAGGGTTTCGCAAAGATATTTTGAATAGTTATAGAGTCATATAAGTCAGGAACACACACACATACATGTTCATGCAAAGACGAAAGATTTGAAAGTAGTTGCATAGCGACCGAATTTCGAAAATATTTATCGCTTTTAGCTTCCTATATTCTTCCTATAGCTACAAAAATGTGTAATTCAGACATACAGAGGTGTCGAAGTGTCGTCCGTCTCCGAGGAGAAGGAGCCTTCGACCTTTTCCCATTCGCGGACTCTGTACCTTACTGGCGTTATGATGGATTTATAAAGGTGGGTAGATTTGCTTTTTACATTTAATATCGCAAGTTGTAGGATGGAAGAGAGGATATGTTGTTAATTATAAGAGACCATTGAATTTATTATGTGCCTAAGATGTGTCAGGGATGCTTGTAGGTTTCCCCGGGTCAATGTTATATTCTCCGATAAGTTGATTGAATCTGCAGGGAAGACGGGAATAGAATTCGAGAGAGAGGTTGAGGATGGTCCCTTAATTTGGGAAAGGATAGGTCTGGATGGATGTTTTCATTAGGAATGTACCATTCGGCAGCTGTTGCTACTCGAAGGTATCGGTTCTGTAGGATTTGAAGTTTGTAGAAGTGAGACTTTGCAGCTGCGCCCCAGACCTGACAGGCGTATGTAGGTGGAGGAGGGTCTTATAACCTGTTTGTGTGTACTTCAGATTTAGCTGTATTATGAAACAAATAGAGGAATACGCTTTTGAAGATTATATTTTGGAAGACTGTGCGGAGAAGATCCTGGGGGAATGTATCAAACAAGATTTTCTCATTTTGGACGTTAGTGTAGCAATAGGAGTTTAATAAACAGTACTTTGACATTTACCATCAAATACAAAGGCTAATATTACGTTATCTAGAAAATGTCCCGCAGATATTGTAATTCTGTTCCTTTATTTGTTCTCCCGTGCAGCTCATACTTTCAAAATGAAGTCTCCAACTTATGTGGGACAGGAGGGAAAGATAAAAAGAAACCGGAGGCATCTGAGTAAACCATAAAGACGAGACGTGCAGGGAAGCAATCTTCTTACGTGTCTGACTTTGTTTGTAGTTCTGCAGATAAATGTTTATTGTCGAATGTACTTTCCGGTAATGGTGGTTCAGATTATACGAGACAGAAATGGAATCGTTAGTTTTTGTGGACTCGGTGGAAAAGAAATGCTGATTTAAATAAGGTTCTTTTCTTTTTACTTGTACTACCTACTTACAGATATTAGGGAAAGAATTTTATTCCAGCCAAAAATTACATACCGAAGTTTAACAAGAGATTCACGTTTTGAGATTCCAAAAACACAAGAAGTATTAAGTTCCATGCGCTCATGTGTATGAACCTAAGAACACGTTATTAAAAGAGAAACAATCCGTTAAACACCAAAATTATTATTTAAGTTCAGCGTCTTCCAAAGATGCGCCAGGGAAAATAGAATCTCTTTTCCAAACTAATATTTACATGCAACATGTAAACGACTCTGACGATTATTTTAACAAATTTTGATTACAGATGAAATGGTGTGTATTGAATTTTGTGTGAAATTCTTCAAGTGCTTTTCATTCTGAATCACTTTCGTGTATCTGAAAATATGTAAGAGATACACAAAAAGTAGACCTTAAAGTACATAATTTGTCAATTATTCGTGACATCAACCATTTGAATACTTATTATTTTTCAAGTGGTAAGTCACTACGTGTCTCTCTTGGTCATACAAACAGCATAGAATTTTAAAACCATTAATTCACTTATTTTTATAAAATTTTACTGCTTTATAATAACCATCAAAATTCGAAAGATACAATTCTGCTACGTAAACAAATAATGCAACAACCAAGACACGTGTTAATTACAAAGGAGTGGATAGGAAGGCTTTGCCTATATAATTTTGATGTAGCTTTGAATTTGTTCAAATTTGAATTCATTATTTTTTCTTAATATCAAATACAATATGGGAAAACAATCTTGATTTATTATTGCTTTATACTACTTTTTCAATTATTGCAAAAAGTAATTGGCTAACCACGAACTGTACATGATTCTTATCAGATCTCGAAGGCTTAGAAATACGAGGCCCGCAGCATTCTTTACCTGATAGCCCTTAGTTACTATTACGAAATATACTATTGTGTAAATAATCATGTATTCCACACTAGCCGTGTTTAGGCTAAGCTTTGAATGAATAGAGCCAGCCTGAAACATTCAATGCCATAGCCGAGATTTGAACCACGGATCTCCCGCTCTCCGTCCGGTTGCTCTAAACCACTGAGCTACTCTGGCTAACATGCCGACATAACATTAAATTCTCCAACTGACTCGTATTCATTCAAACCTTAGCCTACACACGGCTAGTGTGAAATAAACATATC
>CM060948.1:176987077-177020310 GCA_030765055.1 Mantis religiosa
CTTAAATTAACTAAATATTCATCGAATAAATTATTTTCATTATGTATGTTGAAGGGGTCATCACTATTTACTAAATTGTGAGTAATATTGTGACTTTGTGGGTTCGTAGAATTAAAGGTCAAATTTGCAGAAATTCAAAATGTTCTATTTCCGTAGAAACACACTTTGGTCAAACCTTACAGTAACAGAATTACTTAACATACACACACAATCTTCCAAGGCCGTTGACCACAGACAAAAACGTTCACTTTCAAAAACAGTTGCAGGCACACGATACTCAGTTCCTATTACACTCTCATTACGACTGTCTCCGCTGGTGTGCTGCGATCTCTTATATACACACCTCTTTTCTTACTTCTAGAATGAACAAGACGGCACTAGAATCTTCAAGTTATCTAACTTTGTTTCGACAAGCCTTTTATCTCCGTGCTATCTTTTTCTGTCCCTTATCTCCGAGCTGCACTGTCTTTTTGTGTACGTACGCCGCCCGTCGCGACAGTATTTTGAATATTGTGAATTAGGAAATCTAAGACTTACTAAATAAAAACGCAAATCTTATCAAAGTACACAATTTATTTTTTCTCGTAGCCTTAGCCGATTTCAAAATATTTCCCGTTGCACCTTTTCTTTTCCTTTTTTGCAAATGCATAGTCTGATGAACATACTTTAAAGTTTGCAGTTTTTTTCCATCGCAAGAACCTGTTTCAATGCTGTTACTTTTTGTGCAATTAGCATTTAATATTAGCCAGCTTTCTGGCGGTAAAGGCGTGGCTATTTAAACTCAATGGCCACAATTTATTTTCACTCTAATTCGTTGTAAAAGTATTTTACAATGTTCTTAATATTTCAGTCATTGTTATAATTTCATACAGTCCCACGTATTCCCAATAATAAATAAAAATCCCTTGATACGCAAAAGGATGTGAAACAACGGCCTAAGTCTGACTTCTCTAATATCTGGAGGACAGTCTTTTAGTTCTGGAAATGTTACATTGCCTATTAGAAGATACTTTTGGAGGTGCAACAATCGTCAACAGTCAAATAGTGATTTAGAATTATTAGAGGTAATCGTTTAAACCGTTATACCTTCTCGTTGCTCCCAGTTATTTAATAATACGAAATATAAAAGTAGCACAAATGCTCAACATATATAATGCCATAGGAGTGAATTCAATATGGAAAATTTTCTCTCACAGGTCAGCAAATAAAACGCTTCCTTTTAAAAATATTTTAGTAATTCATGAAATGAAATTAGCTGGTTTTTGATAGACCATTTTTATAAGTAAGGATTTAGGTTTTTAATGAATTTTAAAGAACTTTATATAAAATATTCTAAAGAATTTGCTTTAAAGCATTTTATAAAAATAATGCTAAAGAATTAAAAGAATTATAAGAAAAATTCATGATGAAAAATGTAACTGAATAGAAACGATTTTATATGAAAATTATAATAAACAGTGATGCGCGCACGCTTGTTATTGTTAAAAATTTGGTTTAAACGTCAAATAAGATTTTTTGATTCAATTTTGGCCGACATACCTCTTATTGGCAGTTTGATCTTTTCAGAGAAGGAAAAACCTTTGACAAGCATTTTCCAGGAAGCTAAGGGATTCCCTAGTGTTTGAAGACTCCTTTAACATTTAAGGCATAATTTACCTTTATTTACGTAATCTTTTGGAACTGGACAAAACACCGGCGAACCACATACGAGGACACATCTGAATTGATGTAATTGTTTTACAACTTATTTGAATTTCAAAAGTAACTTCTAAAAATGTGACCAAACTGAAGGGTATTATCAAAACAAAAATATTGATGTGCTATATTTACAATTTTATTGTCCCTCTTATTCTTTATTAATGTGTTCAAACTTTTCATACAACAATAGTTATTTTGCCATCTACGTGTTTTTAATCGATATACATCTTTGCGCCTTTCTTATATATATACGTGTATATAAATAAAGAAATAACCATAGTCAAATGTTTAAGAACTACACGCTATATGCTGATAAAACCCAGGCTTTCCATGCAATAACGAAAAAAACTGATTACCGAAAGTAGATTAGAAGGAATGAAGTATTGAAGATTTCGAATCAGTTATAATAGATATTTTGGCAATAATTTATAGACCCCCTTCCAAAAATACAAATATACTAGGAATAAATTGTTTTAAATATGTCTACATGTTTTCCTACTACCTTTTCATCTATCGCAGTGGCACAAGATGATTTAAATTTCCTTCCCAATGAAAAGAACTTCCAAGGGTCGTTTCCGGAAATTTCTAGATGTGTATTTTATTTTCATGTTAATATGTTCAATATACCAATGGAATTTTAAGTAAATACTCATTTTTTGAAAACAAAACCGAAAAGTATTTTTTCTTTCCTTTTTTCCTTTCCTTCTTCCTTCTTCCTTCTTCCTTTCTTTCCCTTATGACTAGTATACCTCTTATCGTGGCGTTAGGGATTTTTTTGTTCCTCTGTCCGTTAAGGTTAGGTCGGAGGAACCGAAGCTTTGGATCTTATAGAGAACCAGGATGGATGATCAGTCAATGCCTGGTAAGAGAGAAGTAGGTGACAATATGAGGGCAAGATGAATGATAGGAAAGGTGGAGCAAATGCAGCAATTGGTGGAATGATGGCGGGGGAAACAGGAGATCTTGGAGTAAACCAGCCCCAGCGCTATGTTTCCACCACAAATCTCGCTTTGCGGTCGCCTGGAATCGAACCCGGGCCGCCTTGGTGAGAGCCAAACGGCCTAACCACTCGACCACAGCGTGGCCCACTTCTGTTTTTTGAGTTATAATAGTACGAGCGCGCGCACGCATTAACATACACCTTTTCCTATTTTATTTTACTAAGTAGTCCTAAAATGTGCATTTCAGCTGGAATCTCGATATTGAATTTTGAGTGGAATGCACGATCTTCTGTACCTACTTTATACACTGCAGAGAAAGCAAACATTGACATTATTCTGTGGTTAGGCATAATACAGCAACAGAGGATATCAAGAAGATAATCATGCTTTTATACGCGTTAAGGACCTGCAAACCATAGCACTTGGAGTGATGGCTATCAAGGAGCAGACAAATTCTGGACGAGAGGGAGTAGCCAGGTTGACAGATCAGCTCGATTCCTGGCATGGGAGTGAGGAAGGAGATGATAGAGAATGGATGAAAGTGAAGGTGATGATGGAACAGTTGTTAAAATGGATTTCGGGGAAAACCGGAAGCTCGGGAAAAAACGCGCCCAAGCGCCGCTTTGTTCCACACACATACAAATATGGCCTCGGGCCACCCTGTTGAGAGGCGAGCGATTTAATCATGGGGTAGCCGTAAGGGAGTCAGTGAGTATTACTGAAAGCACATAGTAGTATTTCAAGGAAAACGAGCAGCATAGGAGGATTCCTTTAAAAGAATACAAGTACACTACTTTCTCTACCATGTTATTACATTCCATCGGATTCGACATTGGGAGATTACTGGAAATAGACGTTTTGAGTCTTCCTGAACTCCCTCCCCCAGTAGTGGAACCTTCCAGAAAAATGCGTGTGTATGTGTGAACAGCATAACTTAAAAATGAGTAATCGGTTGAATACCGCGTCTTTCAAGAATGCAAAACGCAAGATTTTCCACCGAAACTGCTATTTACATGGGCAATTTCTCGAAAATGTTGATATTCCCAAATATGGTTGTAACGGCATCTTTGATTAAAATATCATATGTGTAAGACATTTTTCTGAGAAATGAAGTATAGATCTTGAATGTTTCAGGAATATCCTTAAGTCCTCTCCCATTCTGAATAATCTCTGTATAATTGAATCTTACACAAAAATGTGGATCTTGTTTAAGCACACACTTAATTTTTTTTGAGTTAACCCATTTCCTAGATTTTTTTTTTTTTTTTTTTTTTTTTGGCTTTTTCAAATACGAGGGTGCTCTGGAAAGTTTCCGACCTCAACGTTAAGATGGTAGCACTCGTAAATAAAAGCTAGTGAATTTCGTTGTCCATCTGTTGGCAGTACTCACCAAAGTTTCAGCCATTTTGAACGCTCAGTTGTTAAGTAACAGTCGTTTGAGTGAGTTGATTTGAGTGCTTTTATGAAAATGGACAAAATCGAGTATCGCCCTGTCATTAAATATATGTTTTTGAAATGCAATACGCCTACACAAATCAAAGATGAGTTGCATTCTGTGTATGGGGACTCTACACCATCATTTACCATAGTGAAACTTTGGGCAGCTGAATTTAAACGTGACTGTAAGAGCTTGGGAGATGAACGTTCGGGACGTACAAAAATGCAACTAGCGACGAAAACATCGCCAAATTTCACCAGATGGTGCTAGAATACCGCCGAATTAAAATGAGAGACAGCAGAGGCTATGCACATGTCAAAAGAACGTGTTTGTCACATATTAAATCAACATTTAGGCATGAGAAAGCTCTCCACGTGTTGGTGTTTGGTCACGTTAGACCAAAAACGTGTTCGAATGAACATTTCCAATGCTCTGTTTGTGCAGTTTAGACGCAATAAATAAGAGTTTTGTCGCCGATTAATTACTGTAGATGAAACTTGGATGCACAACTATACGCCCGAAACAAAAACACAGTCCAAACAGTGGACTACAAAGGGGAAACCAGCTCCAAAGGAAGCAAAAATTGTTTTTTTTTTCGGCCGGAAAAGTGATGGCGACTTTTTTGTGATAGTCTTGGAGTTATTTTAATCGATCGTCTTCAAAAAGGAAAAAAATATTACAGGAGCATTACTTGACAAGCTGAAGGCAGAACTTGCGGAAAAACGGCCACATTTGCAGAAAAAGAAAATCCTGTTTCAGCAAGACAGCGCACCGTCTCACAGCGGTTGCAATGGCGAAAATCCAGGAATTACGGTTTGAACTGCTTGACCATCCGCCTTACTTACCAGATCTAGCCGCAAGCGACTTATTTTTGTTCCCTCATCTGAAAATCGCGCTCGGAGGACAGATTTTCGACAAATGAAGAGGCAATCACCTACGACAATTATTTTGCAGAGAAAAACGCCGAGTACTATTTGAACGGTTTATATAGATGGGAGCATTGCTGGGAGAAGTGTGTAAAGTGACAAGGAGACTATGTTGAAAAATTTAAAAAAAATCTGAAAATATGTATTGTATTTTTATTAGGTCGGAAACTTTTCAGACCACTTATATACTTAGTCGTTTCTCAAATGCGAAGTAGATTATTTTGTCTTAGCCATGAAAAGGGAACGTAATTTCAAACCCGTTTTGCCTGCCTCGGTAGCAGACTGTCTGCCTCACGTTCCAAGATCCCGAGTTCGAATCTCGGTCAGGGTGAGTTACCTGGATAAGGTTTTTGCCGGGGTTTTCCCTTATCCTGAAAGACGAATGTTGGGTAACTCTAAGCTCTATGGACCCTGGGCTCATTTGAGTATCATTTCACCCATTCCATTCATCGTCCGATATGACTTAACAAAATCCGTTTAGCGACCAGTTCTTAAAATTTACTGATCGCTTAAGCTGATGTGAATGGAAGTGTGTAGTAAAGATCGTTTCTATACGTTTTTATCTCTAACATGAAATAGATACAATAAACTTTTTTAAATAGTTGAAGAATGGATAGAGAAAGGCATGTGACTGTGGAACATAAGATTGTTAGAGCATATCATCTTATACATTACAGAAATTTTGTTCCAAGCCTTAATCTGAAGAGAAAAGAAAGAAGAAAGTAATTTCCTGAAATGCGCAAAAAGAAAGCATAAAGAGAAGCTTCCTAGAAGCGTCGTTTAAGACTGTAATGAGTGTGTCTGCTGGAAATAGAGATTGGCGACAAACCAAACGGCCCAGTTTATTGAGGCAAGTCGAAAGTATCCTGCCCATACATGTTTAATCTGTCCCTTGTTACGAAAACGGACGTTTGGGATGCTTTTAGCCACGGTTCCATTACATCGTCCGTTTTGGTTATATTTTCAACGCTGGGTGCACGTATTGCCTTTAAATTTGTAAAGATATTCCGTACACAAAGTTATACCATTGAAGCAAGTACCGCTACGATGTTTTGTTTGAAGAGAAAAAATCTTCTGTTGCATTGAAGTCATTTTCCATACACGCTTTTCTACAAACTATTCTTAAAAAACTTATTCTTTATCTGCTAGATAATCGACAACAGCTTCCACTACACATTTACACATTCGGTAGGTGTAGACTAAAGCGATAGTTAACATTTTTGCAACATAGCTTTCTTTTTAGATTCCAAAGCTGTTATCAGATTCAGGCTATTTATTTCAATTTAATGCCATAAAATATAAAAGTAAATGAAATTCATAATATGATGGAAAATCTCAATTTTAAATAAACGTATAATTTTCCAATGGATTCGATCTCACTGTGGAATTTCTGCGAATGACCAAGGGGATATGTTTGGCCAAGGTGGTTTCCAAAATTGCCAAAAACAATGAAACAAAAATCCCCTAAGAAATGGTAAAAATATTAATTAAACATTTTCACAACCAATTATGACAAATATCTTACTTCCTCTAGAAAAGTTAATTAGAAGTATCTCCAAAATAAATTTTAAGCAATTCCAGGTCTAGCTAGAAAATCATGTGTTGGATTGTTCAGATTAATGACGGGCCATATTGTGTGAGTGGATATTGGTTCAAGATTAAATTACTAACTTCCCCGCAGTGCTTTTCATGTGGAAAAGATGACTTAATAAACATTAATCACTTAACTGTATGTGAAATTATCAAAGAAAGATCTAGTCTCTAAATACCGGAAACAGAAGAGTGATGTTTTTATAAAATTCTGAGACTAGACACACACATTTTAAAATGAGCTGTGAAATTCCACGTGAAAAACGAATAGCGACTTACCACTTTAACAAAAGAAAATGTAAAATTCACTCTAACAACCAAGAATATCTTGGATACGACTCATGTCAAAAAGTATTTTTTGTGTGTAAATAAGAGTTTATCTCTTACGGTTGAACAGCTATGCAAAATTCACTCAGAATGAAGAGTTCCTTCCCATAAAATTGAAGACAAATTTTATTTGCTATACATATTGTCACGAGAGTCAGAACATACCAACTCGGCTACCTGGTCTTTGGTGCGGCTACTGAACTTTGGTCATTGTGCGCCGCCTCCTAGCTCCTGAAGATACGATTTGTTCCATTAGGTTTCCCTTGTAGAACATTCTGTTTAACCCGAAATCTTAAAGTACTAACAGGTATTTTCATTTGTTACACCATATAATCATTTTTTTTTTTTTTTTTTGTAATTTACATCTTCCAACGTTAAGTCATATGGAACGATGAATGGTATGGATGAAATGATGCTCAAATGAGCCCAGGGTCCATAGAGCTTAATTACCCGAAATTAGTCTATCAGGATAAGGGAAACCCCGGAAAAAGCCTTATCCATGTAATTCACCCTGACCGAGATTCGAGCTCGGGACCTCTTGAACGTGAGGCAGACACGCTACCAACTACGCTACCAAGGCGGTCATAATCAAATTTACTTGCTTAAAAATTCCACTGATAACTGATTGCGCATAATGTTGAAATAACTAATTGATTGAAATTTGCGTGAAAGGGAGTATTTACAATACTCCTGTCTTCGAGAAGAAAACTAATTTTAATATTTGAGGTCTAACTCTTGTTTAATGAATGAATTCCTGTATTTTCTTTAAGTTGAACATAGGGCTTTCTGAACCGTGCCACCTCGAGGCCCGTAGGCAACGGGTTGAGGATCAGAGGTTTCCTGATCAGAGAGATTCCGGGATGAGTGATCAGCCCAACTCCCGAGACTTTGTTTAAAGCTATCATTTATAGTCACGTGGTTAGGGTTTGAAGTACAATTATATAGCTGAAAATAACTTCGGATATTAATTTAGAGGAACTAACGTTTATTAATTTGAAAAATTCTAGAATTCATACTCGAATTGAAACTCTAGAATTCACTCAAGAATTTTTGCGAATTTACACACATTAGTCTCCTAAGCGTTGTAAAAGTAGGAAACACATTTTTTCCTTTCTAAATCCACGTATTTTGAATAGAGCGTGCATTAGCTTCAATGAACATACTGTAGGATCTGCCAACTGAATGATCTTTGACGTCACAGAATCTATGTGGCGCAAAAGTACAACGGCGAGTGGCTCCTGAGAATTGAGGGAAAGAAGAGTGATTAACAATTACGTGCAATGAAGTCCCTTAACTCCTCTGCCTAACCCACATTTCTCGTTCATTTATCTGCACTGGGAAAGAGGACTCTGACTTCATTTTACTGTCACTGGTTTACTCTATAAAAATTGTTTTTCTCCTCGAAACCTTTAAATATGTTCGTGAATCGCAAATTAAACTGTTTTGGTATTTTAATAATTTCTGTACATTTAAGTCCTACGTTCCAATGCTATGCACTTTTGTCTTTTGTAATGGGAAATTAAATGGCAAAATTTGGCAAAACATGTAACTGTTTTAGGATCTGAAGCTTTCCTGGCGACGTATATGTTTCAGATATTCTCGGGTTTCAAGCGAGGTATAGTGTGATAATGATTGGTGTGATCATCATTCTGATGATGGGAGAGATGGACGCTTCCGAAACGTCGATGGCTCTTCATTACACCTGGCTTGAAGTGCGAGAACATTTAGAAGATGTTACTGTTTTGTTTCGCACGGTCCTTTAAATTGTAATTTCCGCTCTGATTGTCATGTGGTTGCTTTCTTTGGAAATATGGAGTTTTTCTTCAGTTTACTCTGAACAGCTTATTTCTTGAATGCCACTTTTTGCTAAAATATACATTTCCGCAGAAAACTATTGAAAAGAGCTTAAAGAAGTCACCCGTCTCGGTAGCGTAGATGGTAGCGTGCGTGCCTCACGTTCAAGATCTCCCAAATTGGAATCTCGGTCGGGGCCAGTTGCCTGGAATGTTACGAATGCCAAGTAACTCTAAGCTCTATGGACTCTAGGCTCATTTGAGCATCATTTCACCCATTTCATTTATCACCGATATAACGAAGTTGAGGGACGTAAATTGAAAAAGGAAGTTAAATTAAAACTTAGGATGACAAAAGCAAAGCTTTAATGTTATTCTTAATCAAATTTGGCATTATTAAGATGTTTGTTAAATGCAACGCAACGCAACGGAATTTTTGGTAACTTTTAATCTAAAGTTCGTGTGCGTATAAAGAAATATCTTCAATAATAAGTAAATTTGTGCCAATATTGCAAAGATTAAAAATTGAATGTTTGCATGCGTACATGTCTTAAAAACACGCGATAGACTTTGATAACTTTTGCACCTATGAAAAACCCTGTTGTTACAGATGGTTACAGGTTTGTAATGTTTCCAACATTTTGAAAACTGGGATTGTTGCCAGCATCAATTCCTTTCGTTAAATATGGATAAGATTTCTATGCGTTATGAAAAAGGGGTGATCGAAAGGGCTTAACATATTTAGAATTTGAATTAATTTAGGTGTTATATCGTTTATACCATCTTATTTTCCTCTTTCTACTGGACCTTAATCAAGTAATATTTTGGTATAAGTTTGATAAAATCTGCTGCATTGGTTTGCAGAAACTGACAGAAAAAGAAGCTGCCCTCAAATTCCTTCCCTGGTTTCTACCTCTGTTATACAAATCAGCATTTTTTGGTATATCTAGATGAATCTTTGCTTATAGTACAAGCTTCTATTACTCCAGAAACCACCCGTACCATATTTCAGACCTTATGTAGACATCTGCTCCTTTTAAACACATTTTGTGTACAATAGGAGTGGTAAAATCAAGGGAGCTGGATGCTGACCCCATAGTTCACTCAAGCACAGCATTTATCATGTTTTTGTATTCCTCTCGGAGTCTAGAAGTATGATACTATGAATGTGTGTGTGTGTGTGTGTGTGTGTGTGTGTGTGTGTTTCTGTATGTCAAATTGTTTGAATACCTTCATTTTAAAAGTTTTATTTCCTTTGTACTTACACTGTAATGAAGCTCATTAGTAACACACGCTAAATAATTGTGTAATTTGAGAAAGCTGCTAACAGAAACCAGTGAACACATATTGAGAATTTTCTCGATAATTGCGTAATGTCTTTTTTTAAAGAGGTTAACTTGGTTGTCAGAAAGGATAGAATCTTATTTAATTCTAAGTGTTAAGGATTTCTTCGTTATTTTAAACTTTAACCTACTTTAATTATCTAAAAATGACTCGATTATTTGGGCCAAGTATTTTTTTTTTTCACCGCCGTCTGAGAGGTTACGGAAGTCGGTCGTTCCGTCAATGTACAAAACTGCAAAGGGCAAAATGGAGGATTCAGTTGAATCATGGCATAATGCTTTCATTAAAAGAGGTGGGGGGGAGAGTAAATGAAATGAATAAATTCCTACCTAGTTAAAAAAAAAACTTTGCAACATTATATAGGGCAGTTATTCTAGGTCTGAAGCCGGCAAATGTTACATTCAAGACAATTCCCCTTGGAAATGGCGCTCCACATTGCAGCAGTGTGAACCATAATCAATGACCTAAGTGCCGATATGGAAACGGTGGAAAGAGTAATGATTTTTTAAGCAGGTCTATCTTAACGCTGGCGCGGAGAATCTGATAGACTGAGTGAGAAAACTGCTTGCAAAAACAAGGAAATAGTTGCTTAAGCACGAGAACGTAATCAAGGAAAGAAAGAGCCAAGAAAGAAAGTGCAAAAAAGAAATCTTTTTGTTGTAGAAGGAGGTGAAAGATTGAAACCCTAAGATAGCAAGGAATGGCATCACAACCGGGAACTTGGTTCTCTGCTCTTTAATGAAATTTTATCGGCACTGGTAACCAGGCTCTGCGAAACTTTGAAATGGAACTTTTGCTATCAGCAGAAATGCTTGTGGTGCATTTCAAGCCGCACTCGTCCGGAGTCTGTGTACGCAGTGGGGAAATGTGCCACAACTGGAAAAGGTGATGCTTACTGGATAGTGAAATTAGTGTGGCCGAGTCCATACTCCTTGACTGAGTCCCAATATTTGACTAGAGTATTGTCACTCATCCGACAACAAAGACAATTGCTCCAAATTATTAAATTCATACGTCATATCACTTGACAGCTGGAATGTTTCCTCCCTGTGCAGTTTAATCTTTAACGTCTACTTACAGAAGGTGGAGGAAGTTTTGAATTACTTAACAAATTTCAATTCGAGATTTCATACTTTTCCTGAATTCAAATGAAGCAATTTTGGAAAAGAAATTCGATGTTTGACTTAATGGGCTTTCTCTTCTCAGTATTGTACAAAATGTTCTTACAGCGCATATTGTTCCATTTGCTGCATGTTTTGATAGTTGAAAAAACAGGAGAATACGACAATGGCTGAAACGTCTGGTTTGAGGGCCCCTGAATCCAAAACCCACATTTAGAAAAAGTACATATCTCTCTCTCTCTCTCTCTCTCTCTCTCTCTCTCTCTCTCTCTCTCTCTCTCTCTCTCTCTCTCTCTCTCCCCGTGGGTGTTGGTGGGTGGATCAGCACTGCTCAAACGACATGTTGCGGTCACCATTTAGTTGTTTACTGCAATGTTACGGAAATAATAAGGAATTTTAAGGGTCTCTCTCTATCTAGTACCTAGATTTTAATGAGATCTCGGTCAGGGTGAGTTACCTGGATAAGTTTTTTCCGGGGTTTTCCCCTATCCTAAAATACGAATGTCAGGTAACTCTAAGCTCCATATACCGCGGACTCATTTGAGCACCATTTCACCCGTTTCATTCATCGTGCGATATGACTAAAAGTTGGAGAACGTAAATTACAAAAAATAAATAAATAAAACTTCTTCACAGGTTAATCCGCTTAAAATGAAGTAAATCGAAAAATAAACTATTGAAAGAATACTTCGTATAAGGTATCTATATACAAGCAAAAGATAGTGGGTAGAATACATCAGTTATTTCTCAAAAAGCTACTTTAAAACTTCAACAAAGTGTCAAATAGCTACTACATTAACATGGCAAATAAAAGGTACGCAGTTCTATCTGGAAGTTTTTGTAAATAGTCTGCTTTTCAGGTTTATTTCGTTAAGGAAATGGTGAACAGGGGAAAATGAGCCCCAGGAAAATTCTAAGGCTTGATATCAGAAGTGTTAATAGGCAGAATTAATAATTTTATAAATAAATGATAGGGAGTTAGGGAAATAATTGTAATAAACGATGTCAGTATGTTAAAATCGCTGCATTATATTAGCAAAAGTTGACGTCTTAGCTAGTTTGTGTTCAGTATAAGCAAATAGAGCTATAGTAATTTTGTATGGATAAGAAAACTATTAGCTAAAGTTGTACATCGAAATCAGTTGTGTTTAGGAAGTAGGGTACGTGAAACTTTCGTTCACAAAATTCTGAAAGATATAAGGAAATAAAATTCTTAGAATTTAGAAACTCACGAGAGAAAATTTTGTTAAGTGTCTGAGGAGCGTTGGACATTGACAATATGTAGGAATCGCTGGCCTCGTAGCTCACTCAGTAGAGCACCTGCTTGCCGTGCTAGAGCTCCCGGGTTCCATTCCCGACTGGGGGTGGGGAGCTTTCTCCAACCAAGATGATTCCCCATCTTCCCCAGAGTCTGGGAGTATGAATGAGTGTGAATTTGTGCGTGATCTAATGATTGAAACGCAACGAATACGAGTTAACACATTCGATATGTTCCAAAGGAGAACGGCCGTCGATATGACCACTGCAGTTACAGGTGTGGTATACATGAAATTAAAAAAAAAAAAAAAAATGTAGGAACGTGTGTTTGTAAAATGTGGTATTTTCCTTCGTATTTTCCAACCTTGCATAGGTGTTTATAGTGATAAATTATCAACGGTCTCTAAAGTCGAGCTTGGGTTGTACCACTTCTGCGAATTACGTCAACTTATATTTCTGGTATTGAAACAATCTAAAATTTCGAGCAAATTCATTATTAGTCTCTATAAACGCACCAGTCAACTTAGCTGCTGCTGTGTACATTCTCACAGCCACTCACGCATACCCTGAGAAAAAATATAGTTCACCACTGGAGCAGCTGGGAGATTGGAGACGGCTCCAAACGTGTCGGTTTGCACGTAGATTGTTTAGTTTTGCATGGTATTAGCCCTTTTCGAAATATTCCACCTTGAAATATTCCTTTCTAAGCATTATTCTAACAAATGCACTTGAATGAAATATTTGAAGCTTTCACGGCGATGATTATTAAGTAGAGCTTCTCGAGTAACCAACCGTGCGATATTTATAAAGTTGCTCGAGCTTTCGGCCATGTTCACTCTACGGCCTTCTTCAGGAAGTGAATGTTTGAACGTTTGTTTTGTTTCCTTTTACTTTTCGCCTCGAAACTTTGGTACCATGCATATATATTTGCATTTAGTTTCCAAATGCGCAACTAAACACTTACTGGAAATTAATTGTTCTTTCACACTGGCCGTGTGTAGGCTAAAGTATGGAAAGATATTCAGACTGAAACATTCAATGCCATAACTGGGATTTGAACCACGGATCTTCTGGTCTCCGTCCAGACGCTGTAACCACTGAGCTACTATGGCCAACATGCCGACACGACATTAAATTCTCCAACTGACTCGTGTTGTTCCCGGTAAACCACTGGGCGTTCTCATAAATACATGAGACAACTACCTTAATGGCGACTTGCATCCTGTAAGTACTTTACGGTCCGGGCTTTATAGTTAACCACTATTACGTCAATTAATGTAAATTAATTGTTCTTTCACACTGGCCTTGTGTATGCTAAAGTATGGAAAGATAGTCAGACTGCCATATTCAATGAATATTCAATTCAATGCCATAGCCGGGATTTGAAACGCGAGTCAGTTGGAGAATTTAATGTCATATTAGCATTTTGGCCATAGTAGCTCAATGGTTAGAGCGGCTGGACGGAGAGTAGAATATGTTTTTCAAATCCCGGTTATGGTATTGAATTTTTCAGTCTGACTACTTTTCTACACATTTACTCCTTATATAGTTGGAAATATTTCGTAATTATAAATATATACTCAATAGTATAATGTGGGAAAAAAGGACATATTATTTATACACGCTATACTGTATCTGAATTATAATTATAGGGGCTATGAGGATTTACCTCTAAAAATCTTCTAGATCATAGTACAATAATTATACAAAAGGGTGGCAGATATACATTAATTAAAACAATATTCAGTTTAAAAAGTTATACATGCAATATGGGACAGTGGGCTAATGTAGTGAATATTTTTTGATGAACATGTAGACTGTATTTCAGCAAATTCTCAGCATTTGAAAACACTATGGGGTGAAAATAGCGTTTTGCGTTATCAGCTCCTACCATTGCGGGTACCGCTATGCTTACAACGACAAGCTACTCGGACCAAGCCTAACATCGTCATACTGATGTCGCAGATTAAGCCGCGATTTTTAATTTCCAGTGAAAGTACATCGAAAATATGCTTGTCTCGGCGTTCTCCACCACATGGTCCCTATCCGCCGACAAAAAACTTACAACTGCTGACCCGTTCAACGATCAACTGCTTAGGACGGGATAATGAACTTTGGCCCGCACCAAGGCTGCCACTATCTGCACGCAAAACCGCACTAAAGATAACTTCTATAAAAAATCGGCCGCAGTAACGTTTTTTTTTCCGAGCTGGATGTTGAAGAAAAAACCTGATTCATGGTCATAAATTTCTCTACTCAGTGTTAGGCAAACTCAACATAGCTCAACTCTGTAATGGCTTAATCATTGTTTCTAGTTGCAAAATTATAATTTTAACGTTCTAACTGTAATGGGAGTAAGTTTTGATTATCGCCAAATGATGGAATCTGTACTCATTAATGGTAGTTAATATTCTCAGTTTGTGGATAAGGGACCACATTGAGCAGCAGAAGGTGAACCAGTAATAACACGAATAACATTGTTTCAGAAATAACAAATAATATAAATATCTTAAATATATGGGACTTTAATAGACATCTTTGAGCCATTTTTGTGCAGTTCAGAAAATTTAGTTTGGGAAGGGGAGCCAGAATGGCATTCTGGGGTGAAATTTCATAAAATGAGTTAATGCCAAAATAATCTTCCCTGATGTTTTTAGGAGCGAATGACCATTATTTTCCTGTCCCATAGTTTAAAAAGTCCTAAATAGACTCGTTTTGAAAAGGCTGCACAGCGTGCCATGACCCCTATTAGCCATTTGTAGCTGTGTTCTATCCTTGGTTGTAACCTTTTTGAAGCTATATTTCAGAGTACACCCTTATTAGGAAAGGAAGTCCTTGTTTATTATATTAATATTAATCTGTGTATCTGATATTAATTCCTCCATGCTTTTTTTAGTATGTTTTGAATTACTGGTGCTGTTTTCAAGATGGGGGAAAAAACAAAAATTTTGGTGAAAGAAATCGGCATGTGAACCAGTATAAAAAGTTTAAGTAATCCCAATTACATAATTCAAGAGTTAACAACACCTAAAGTGAAGTGTGGTAACACGTGACAATATATTGACTTCGTCAACCCCAACCTCAAACATTGCCAATGAATGTGAAGTGAAAATTAGTTCAAGGAAAGAATTGGTTTCTTCATTGTGTAATAGTGGTGATAACAATTTAACTAAAGTAAATAATGATATTAGATCGACAAGTTTTCAGTTAGTAGACATACAAACTTTGTATTATGTAAATTTTGTGAAAATGAAAAATGTTGTCATATCAGAAGACACTAAGAAAAGAAATGGATTATTAGCTAAATTATCACTCAGTTGCCAAAAGTGTAATGAATAACATATTTGAAACATCCAGAACAATTGAAAGTAGTGCAGAAGTAAATGTAAGGTTTGATTATGGCTTGAAGCATTGACAAGGGGATTGAGGCAGGTAAGACATTGGCTGCTGTTCTCAATTTACCAGTGCCCCCCCCCCCCTCCGCCAAATTTAACAAAATAATTAATAATACCATAGAGCAAGTAACCATGGAGTCCAGAAAGAAGAGGAGTGGAAAACGAAAGAGGAAGGATACTGATGATGAAAAAGATGCAGAATATGTATCTGGGGAAATTCTGAGGTGTATTTCCAACATACCAAAACTTTAATCCTGTTTTTCTCTCTCTTTTTTTTTTTTTTTTTTTTACTTTTGTTGCGCTCATCTATAAAACTACTGCAGCTACAAGTCTACATTTTTTCTGGAATTAAAGCAAAACTTAAACTTTTTAAAGGTACTTGTAGAAAGTTAATGTAAAAATTTGAATTAAAAAGGATTTTGAATATTTTTAGAAGTAAATTCAAGGCATTTATTTAAAAATTGCCTATGCTTTGTTGCAACTTCAAAATAAGATCTATTATCTTTAATGAGTTGTGGAAGTGTTGTAAAATAACAAGTAAAAGTTTCAAATTGATGCGTTCAGTTGTTCTTGAGCTGAGCGCACCAGAGAACTCATTTCAACTTGGCGAGATAGGCTGTTCCGGCTCCCCTTATAGAGTTGTTTTGGGATTCAGATTTAAAGTGGTTGGGTGGAATACAGTGCTTCTAAAACAGGAAAGTAAAAATATTTCCTTAGACAAAGTTTGCCAAAGTAAAAAGATAGTAGCGTGAAGTCCAAAAAGTGCTTGGAACTTTCAGCTTCAGTTCCATGCCATGGATTTTGCTGCCATAGAACTTGAAATATTCAACACACGATTCTTTAAGTGTCCAGGAGCACGTGACCTAATGTTTGCCAATTCTTTTACTAGATTTTTTAAAATGTTTCTTTCTCTTGCCTGTAATACTGCCATCAACTTGTAATCAATCTTGTCCAAATTTTGAGCAGAAACTTGGAGAGATTGAACTTGTATAACTGTCATGTAGTAGTTGCTGTACTTTTAATTGTTCAAGATATAACATAATTAATTTAACCATTGAATTATTTAAGTTAGTATTTAAACAATTTAGACTTTGAAAATTAATATTTCCGTAGTTACATAGGTAACACCGAATATTTAGAATAGAAGAAAAATGATAAACAATGAATTTAATAGCTCAAAAGCGTTTAAAAAACTCGCATGAAATTTAAAACACGCTTATGATTGCGGTAGAGTAATGTTACAAAATTTTGAAAACAATTTTTATATCAATTGGAATATTGAGACATTTCACATATGGGTACGTTTAAAACAGAAGAAAAGTTCTCTGAATTTTACTCCGTTAAATTTGCTCAAGAAGTGGAATTTTATCCTTTCCAATTCACATTAACTTCATTGAATAGAATACATCCAAAAGAATGTTAAAATTAACAAAAAGTGTTCATGCTTTGCCAGCAACAAAGATAGGCTGACGAAATAGAACTTCCTGCCAGGGGGAAAAAAAAGGAAGGCTTGTCTCACGCAGAAAATAAACGTTATTGGTATGCGTCTCGTAAAACAGGTGCGAACTCTGGCAGCGATGACGTCATATCGCTGTGTGAAATGGAGGAGTAAGTAATCGTGAAGAAACATGTTAACTGTAGTCATGCTCATGTTGGTTATTGTTCCAGAATATCTACGTGTCATTTGTTTTGATTACTCTCTACTCAGAAATGTGTTAAACAAATGACCCCGAAGCTTGATTTCAACAACGTCAATAGTATTCAATTTAAATACACAACCTTCTGCGATGTTGAGCATTGTTTCTCGCAGTAAAAGCATATTCATGCTTGTTTTCATTCATTACAATTACTGGCAATGCGCCTTGCAAAACGCACTGGAAAAAATTAACAAAAGAAAGAATTACATGTGAAATTAGGTGTTCACGGTACTGCTAAGCATAAAGAGTCAGAATGTAACGGATACAGTCACATTTTTACCCTAAAGTCCTGGGGGGAAATGTGCACGGAATTGTTCCGATGCTGTTGGTATCTTTTGGTGTGTTAATTTATATGATGTTGGGATAACCGTTTCACCATTCGTGTTCTACAGCAGTCCTGGCTGTACCAATCCCTTATTGGTTTATATCAAAGTCCAATAACACGAGCAATGGCCGATAAACAAGGCGCGTAGCCGTGGCGCGTGGTGCAACGGGAGGGAAAAGAGGAATGTAACCTTAGTGGAACGATTGTCAACATCACCTTCTTGCCTGAAATGAAATGAAATGTGTAGTGTTTAACGCCCGCTTTTACTACATACGGCACCGCAGGCGGTGACACTGATGATACATGAGATGAAGATGGAGCACCGGTGGAATGTCCCGGAGAAAACCCGCCCCATCGCCGTGTTTTCCACCACAAATTTCACTTTGCGGTCGCCTGGGATCATTCTTGCCTGTGTCCGGTGCTCATTGGTTTGATGACATAACTCTGGAATTCAATTTCGGGAACATGAGAGAAGGACCAGGCGTGGGTTACATGAAACTGCTTTGTTGAATATATTGTCCTCTATACTATGCATGCCATTTGAAGTGACCAAACGATATGGATAACAAACCGAAAGTAATTGCGCCTATTGAACAAGGATATGGCCCTGCAAGGGCTGGGGAACTATGTG
The DNA here is from genome assembly GCA_030765055.1 of Mantis religiosa. Classification (NCBI taxonomy): domain Eukaryota; kingdom Metazoa; phylum Arthropoda; class Insecta; order Mantodea; family Mantidae; genus Mantis; species Mantis religiosa. Next base: position 177,005,561 of record CM060948.1, read on the forward strand.
GAGAGTCTTCACAAACTGCTTAAAACTGGTGGAAGAAATACCTAGAACGGGGATACCGGACACGCAAGCCAGTTAGGACAGTTTATTATAAACATATGTGTTCAATTGGCACTAAATGTGTACAATAATAGTCAATACATTATAACAGTACCCAATGTTATAGGTAGCGGAGGGCATTCGGTATCCATGTGATAACATGCTTTTGTATGTTCGGTATATTTTGTGTAGATAGAGCGTAAGTTACAGCTTTAAATTATTTTGTAATGAAATGAGATGATTAGAAATAAATGTGCAATGTGGAGTTCAAGTTGATATACATAATAAAACAGATAAATCTGTCCCAACGCTCCATACCTTCTCCAGAAAGCTGCACAAACCTGAGAAGGCTCATTATGCGAAAAGGATGGGCAATCTGCTCCTACCCTCAAATAAACTTAGTCTAAGATTAAAAGAAAAATTAACACGGCGGAAAACTTAGGGATATATTTTAATTGCTAGTTAAAGAATTGCATTAAAACTATAAACTAATAATGTAGAAGTTTATTAATTGAATGATTCATCAATAAGTTATTATGGAAGTTAAATATTAAGTTAGAAGCCAAGTAGATAAACTTACAAACACTACACGGTGGTAGAGAGATTCATGCTGTATACCAGCACATAGTTTTGCAGTGATTATAGTATAGGTAGATGTAGACTGTAGATGTAAAATATAGTTATTTACTTAGGTTGCTAGTTTCCTGCAACAGTTTATGTAGAAAGTTTGTCATATTACTTTTACTCCTACATTTCTGGTTCTAAACTAATATCTATTTTTTCTTTTGGTTTTTATTTGAAGAAATTTATAAATTAAATGTTAGAATTCATTATAATAAATATTAGTTTCAATACATGTTCCGTTATAGTAATCTATGTATCGGTATACAATTCACTTTATTTAGTACGTGGATATTTTGAGGGAAAGCAGAGGGATTTTCAGTTCACATTTAAAAAGACACATGTTTATATTGCAAGAGAACACACTGTTTATTATGATATATAAAATATTGACTGGTAAGATTAATTTAATAAAAATGACAGGGAGACAGAAAAATATTTCCATATGTTTATAAAAAGTCGATGTTCTAAGCCTTTTGTCAGGGAAAGGGGAATCATTAGCCAGAAGGGTTCCGTACTAAAGAAAAATAGTTGGTAATGAACGTGTAGTTAAGGTAGTTAGCTATTTCGATGAAAACCATCAGCAAGAAGTACATGAAGTCAAGGCACCACTAGGTGGAATTAGGACGTACAGAAGTAAAGTTGCAAAAGCACACTATAGACAGCTCTGAAAATTAAAAAAGGGGAAGGATTTTTACACTTCAGAAAGTCATAAAGTAAAAGTTTCATTTCATATATAAGATTTGACAACAAACGTGTAGGAAATTTGGTGGAGTAGTAATGAAGGAGACGGGACTTAGTGTGAAAACCTTTTATAGAATTTGTGATCTTTCTTTCGTGTCTTACTCTTTTCGACTTGATCGGCAGACCGTAGCGCTTAAGGACCGCACTACATACTATGCAGTTGCCGGAAAGGAACTTCCCGCTTACACTTCGCCTACTCACGGCAACTCACGTTTCTCATTGTTATTGGGGAAAGATATTTTAAACCGTAAAGTTATTGATACGTTAGAAGTTAAAAACAATTTGAATGCTTCAGTATGTAGTATGTGGCGCTAAGGTTAGGGAAATTAATTCTATGTCCTCAAAAAGTTCTGAACTCGCTTCAGATAGTTCGTTTGTTAGTCTGCATTAAATTTTAAGTCAACTTAAGTGGAGTTACTTATACTCGCCCCACTCGTACACCTCGTGAGATTTCATATTTTCTCTGTAGCAAAGGGCAGCAGATTCATTACAATTGGGACAGTTTAAAAAGTGTTGCAGTTAGGGAGATATTATAATGGAACTGTATTGTATATATGTGTGTAGATAATATTTTATATCTGTAAATAATTGAGCAAAGCTGCCCGGGTACGTGTAGAAACATTGCGCGTTTGTTCTGCCGATGAACAGTCACGTGTTCTTATCTACTAAACGCAGGTATACTGTCAACCTCGCTGCAAATTGGGATAAAGAGCCGTTCCTGGCAATACTATCTCTGTTCATATTCATGGATTCACAATAACAATCACAAACTTAATGGGACATGTTCTCATTTAGAGTGACTTTTGTATCAATAGATTGCAGATGGGTGGATGGAAAAGTTGCATGAATAGAACAGTTTATATTTTCCTTTATTACTTTCAGGTTCTAAATATACATAGGAATGTGTAACGTTGTGGGAGTGTGCATCAGAAAATACATGGTTACGATCAATCTTATTTGAACTTTAGAAAATTCCAAGTTTTGTCTGACGGTACTGCTAATATCTGAAACAAATATTCAATTATACTTCCTGAAACTGTTGTTGGCTTTATTTCTGAATGGGAACTTGTAACAAATACGAACGCTAACATTGCGGTCACGCACCATACGTTCTTGCCGAGTTGTAGTGGAAAAACATTAATACGGATAAGTTTGGATTTATGTCGTTATTAACATATAATATAAAGCTGTCTACGTGTCCATGATTGGCCGTGGTTCAACCACTCTGAAATTAAAATGGAGATCGTTTTATATTTTTGTCATTTATTTGCTTGTTGGGAATGAATACCAAATGCATTAATGAAGGCAACAAATATGAAGAGCACGCAGATGAGTATAAATATGACCTACATTGGTAGCAGCGTATTGATTTACCCCATGTGACCTACATTCATTTCCCAAATATCTCTGTAACAGGTTGCTCCCGGCGTAAAATACGCCTCTCTCCCTCCCTTTGGTGGTGGAGCATACGATCCAAACTCAGATCTCCGCATTGTACCACATACCTAGTATGTGGACGGTTTATTGCACTCAAATTTGCAACCGAGATTTCATAAAAAATACGCGTTTATTTCTACCTCATTCATTACTTTCTATTGATAAGTAGATAGTGGTGATGCGTGACTTTCAAAGCGAGGGAAGCTCCAAGTAATAATTTTCATTAAAATAAGAGAATAACGAATTTTATATATGCGCAGCCATCTAAAATAGCAAGCATGGCCCACAAAACAAGTTTTGGAATCTGACGCCTACGTAACCATGGAATCTGCTTCCTCTCTCCACTCAGACGCTCCAATTTTTTTCAAGAGCTGGCCCAAACCATGTTAATTGTTAACCTAACACAGAACGTATCAGTTGACACACTTTTGATAATAACTTTAAAACTTCAAGATTTTCCTATGTCACTACTAAATATCAATCTATGTAAAATGCTATTAATAATGCTATTGAAATATACTTACAGTTTACTTAAAAGTGTCACATAAAAAGAAACTTTTCTTCACAGGCGGCAGAGACTTCATGTAACAAAATCTGTCGGTATTTCCTAACTTCGAAGGGTCACGATTACTTTCGGGAACCTACGAAGCATGGCATTCAAGGTTACGAGTGCGAGAATACAGAAATATTCAGTATTGAATGAGGTTGCGGAATGGTCACTCGAGCATTAAACAGCAGCGGATGTTTGCGAATAAAAATTGAAAATGTATTCTGAGAAAATAAAGTACTCTTTGGCATGCAGTTTGTGTTAGGCTTTTTCTCCTGAAGTTTTTGGTGAAGCGGCGCTTCCAGAGCTTCATTGCACACTTCGCCACTGTAAGTAGAGGAACTACTGTGTTCGATCCCCAAAAATAATAAATAGTAAAACGCCCTAGTGCGCGTTTCAAAGTATGATCATGCAAAGCTGATCTCTGTATTTCAAAGAATCACATAGTATACCGTTAAGAATGTGATGTTGCATTCACATGACTTTCTGAACTCTTATGCCCACACTCTTCTTACAAACTCTTATTCGTCCCAGCGTCCTTTGTATGTAGTCATGTAGCCACCAGCTCTTGAAATATTTCGCTATCGCTTGAGCCTACTGTATTTCCCCATTTACATTGTATCTACAAATATATAATAAAACTATTTCTATAAGTACTTAGGTAGATTAATATAAAATATATAGAAGAACAAAGTTATAATGAATAGAGCCAGGCTGAAAAATTCAATGTCATAGCCGGGATTTGAACCACGGATCTCCCGCTCTCCGTATGGTTGCTCTAACCATCTGAGGTACTATGGCCAACATGCCGACATGACATTAAATTCTCCAACTGACTCGTATGTTTTCCGGTGGACCACTAGGGGTTCTCATATGCTATGGGACACGCACCTTTTGTGGCGACTTACTATGCTGTAAGTGCTTAAGTCTCACGCTTCATATTTAAACCACTATGTTATTCAGGTAAATTAATGGAAATAATCATTTCTTTCACACCAGCCGTGTGTAGGCTAAGGTTTCAATGAATAGGGCCAGAATAGGGCCATTCGGCTGATCCTTCCCGGATCTCGTCGTCCTGTGGGTTTATAATTTAAAATCTTACTTTGGTATTCTTGTGTAGGCCATCCTTTGTAGGTGCTCTTCCCAGTTTTCTTTATCATGTATGTTAATGTGTCGCTTTTCTCATATCTTGGTTTCTTATCTTTTCTTATATGTCCCAATATTGTTCTTAAAAATTTCATTTCTGTAGCTTGAATATGACTAAAATCTATATTATTATCCAGGATCCATTGCCGTAGGGGAGATGTGCCCATTACCGCACACCTGGTTTTTTCAAAATTCAAAGAAAATGCAATTGAGAACAAGTAGCCTATTACTATTATCATGAAGCTGATGACAGAGAAACAGCATTAGTAATGAACATTTATGAACGCGAGTCATGCTGACTGTTGAAAGCTAAAGTAAATATTAGTGATAACTGCGCATCACAAAAAGTGTTTCCCAGTACCGGACAGACGTAAATAAATACATATTTCTAAATAAAGGAAAAGGAACTGCATGATAAATCACAATATAATTATTCTTATCATAATAATTGTATTTTTTGAGATAAAACATATTTTTCAAAACCTTCTCTAGAGATTATCACAACAAAAGAAAAATGTCTTAGAACTAATGAAACATTTTTTTAAACACGGTGATCACATCTATAAAAATCAATGTTCTCTTGCGCTGTACATTCAATAAGTGCCCAACCCTTGCACGATACACACTGAACCAAAGCCTCGTTTGTGATTGCTGAGCAACTGATTCACTCGGTTAGAACACTTCAATCAACACTGGTTTTGGTTCCAAAATTTAACTTTCTTTTAGTCTTCTAAGGCTCTTCACTATTTCCACTTTCTGTCGGCATAAAGTTAGTTTATAGTTTTATTAATGTTAGTCATACGTCCATTTGCTATTGGTATGTTCTTCTGTTTTTGTGCCTTTTCTTGCAACATCAACTTATACAGAGTCGATGTTAATGTTTTAGCAATAGATATTGCTACTCCCAGGCTCATTGATCCTTCTGTCACATTCCTTATTGCTTGTTTCATATTTTCTTCTAACATTTTCCTCTATTTTTGGCCTCCATGTTAACAGGAATGCATATAAATAAAAATTAATCTAATGTCAATGCAATTTCAGGGGATAAAAATATACCTTTGTGTACGGTACTGGGAAAATTGCTATCGTACGGTACTGAGCAACTCGCACGTATATACGAGGGCTATCCAGAAAGTAGATTACGTTTTGGAATAAAAAGTAAACAAAGTATAGGAAACAAATTTTATTATATACAGATGAAAGCCACACTCAAATACTACCTTTCGACATAGTCACCATTCAAATTAAGGCATTTATCGTAGCGATGTACGAGCTTGGAAATTCCTTCGTCGAAAAATTCGGCCGCCTGCGCCTTCAACCACTTCGTTACCTCTTCTTGCAGCTGTGCGTCGTCATCAAAACGCTGCATAGCCAGCCACTTCTTCATTGCTGGGAATAGGTGGAAGTCGCTCGGTGCCAGGTCGGGACTGTACGGCGGATGAGGAAACAACTCCCACTTAAAAGATTCAAGAACTTCACGAGTGACATTTGCCGTGTGGGGCCGGGCGTTGTCGTGAATCAACAAGATCTTAGAGCTCAACATTCCTCTGCGCTTGTTTTGAATGGCTCTTCTGAGTTTTTGGAGAGTTTGGCAATACCTTTGAGAGTTTATTGTAGTGCCTCTTTCCAGGAAGTCCACCAAAATCACACCTTTTCTGTCCCAAAAAACAGTCGCCATCATCTTCCTTGCCGACATTGTTTGCATGCATTTCTTGGGTTTTTGGGGAGAACTTGTGCGCCCCCACTGCGTTGATTGCAATTTCGTTTCACAGTTCACGTGTTCACCCATGTTTCGTCACCAGTAACGATGCGATCGAGTAAAGAGTCACCATCCTTATGGTAAACGTCCAAAAAGTTCAAAGCTGCAGCCATTCGCTGATTTTTGTGGTCCTCTGTCAAGATTTTTGGAATCCATCTTGCACAAAACTTGTGGTAACCAAGCTTTTCGCTGATGATTTCGTGCAACAAACTTCGCGAAATTTGTGGAAAACTCAAAGAAAGTTCCGTTATTGTGAACCTTCGATTTTCACGGACTTTACCATCGACTTTTTCGACAAGTTCGGCAGTCACTATGCTGGGTCTCCCACTTCGATCTTCGTCGTGAACATTGGTTCGGCCATTTTTAAATCTGATGACCCACTGTCGCACTCCACCTTCAGTGATAATGTTGTCCCCATACACTTCACAAAGCTGCCGATAGATTTCTATCGGTTTACAGTTTTTTGCAGTCAGAAACCTTATTACTGCACGCACCTCGCAGCTCGCGGGATTTTCAATTAACGCAAACATTTCAAACCGTCACAGTATCTGAACGGAGCATAGCACGAACCTCTCACTAGCACGGCTAGATGCCGACTGAGCTGCGCAACGCTCTGACCCCAAGATGGCCGCGCTAGCCCCGCCCCTAGCGGAAACAGACGAAAACGTAATCTACTTTCTGGATAGCCCTCGTATAACGCCATAGCACGGCCCGATTCTTTTAAACCGACACAGTATTGTATGTTAGTGTAGTCTACTTAATACCAAATAAAGTGAGTACACATGCTTACTTAGTTCTTCACCGGACAAGGCAGCAGCAATGTCAGCATGTTATTAACAGCACAGCTTCAGTTCAGTACACGACTTCTCGGAACAATAACTTCTAATTCAACGGTCAATGAGGAGGGAAAACTTTCTGTTGATAACAGAGTTGTTTGTCTAAATACACACCATGTGCTTTTACTATCTATCGGCAACTATGAGATACTGGCACCGTGCGGTACTGGGCGCATCTACCTTATAATAGCATTGGTGCTGCCATTATGTTGTACAATTTTAATTGTGTATCGGCGCGTGTTGTTAGAGGTATTCGAATTGTGTATTTCCGGCGGATGCTCGCATCTAACTTTCGCTTCTCTATAATAAGCAGAGAAATTACTTAATTTATTATGAAAATAAATGTTTAGATTTTACCGAAAATGAATCTTTTTGAGACTCCTCTTCACAAAAAAGAAAGGTAATTCTAGCAAATAAATATATTTTACATTTTAAAAAAGACGTGAATATTTATTTGTAAAATAGTGAGTTTTTGGTTTGAAAGCCATGTTGAAATGAATACATGACAAATATATCGTAAATATTGTGCGAGTGTACTAATTTTGAACAGCATGAACATCTTTCTGGAATCTAAAGGTTTATATTGCATCAAAATTATGTTTCATGCTTGAAAGATGTTGAACATAAGTAGTGTTTGCCATTTATTTCATATTTATTTTTAAAAGTTCATTGTTCAGAGCCAAACACGCTAATACATTAAGGAATTTCTCATAATTCGGGCGTCTTATGAGAACATTTCAAGAAATGCCATCAAACGTAATATTTCTTTTATTTTAACTGCTTTTAGGCTTTGTTGCTTTTAATTCTGAAGTAACATACCATTTACGGTAAGATAGAGAGCTTGCTCTCTTTTGATAGAATCAAGATTGTCAATATGCAGACTATAACCACAGTATATGTTTGAGTAATTGGTATATGATCCTACTTCTAAACCATGAAGTCCGTTCGTCCGTTCTTGCTCGGTACTTCATGGTTAAGAAGTAGGATGGCCCATCAATTACTCAAACGCATCTATGCTGTGGTTGTAGTATGCAAGTCACATTGCACACATCTAAATTATACTTCATATTATAGCCGTTAAGATCCAACAAGCTTGTTTTGCATATCCAGTACAAAACTGAAAGGGTTTCATGATGGCACGTAACAAAAACCTACGTTATTGCTTCCCTCCACTGCAGCGCCAGCTCCGAGCCATCGGCAGCTGGAGCGAGAGGTGGAGGATGGCCATTAGCCCCGGGTAGGGCTCCGCTCCACTCCTGGCTGAGGTCCGAGCCAGGCGACCAGATTGGTCACTGACGTTGAGACAAGCAAATCCCCTGGGTTCCTTCTGCCAAATTCCTTGGTGTCCTCGATCGCTGCTTCACCTACGCCCCTCACGTCCGGATCAAAGCCGGGCAAGGGCATGTAACACTTAGGCAGTTGTACCCTGTTTTGAAATCCCCTATGCCAATACACCTAAATATAGGCTTGTATCGGGCGATTATCCCGTCTTTGATCATGTACGTCTGCGAGGTCTGGGGATCAGCGGCTCCGACCACCATTTGCAGACTGTAGCGCGTGCAGAACAGGGCGCTACGAATTATCTACGGTACTGAGCGTAGATTCCTGTCCCATATCCTTCACACCTATTCCGGAGTCCCGAATATTGTAGACATGGTGCGGGAGAGAACCCACACCATCTACAACAAGCTAGACTCCCATCCCAATAACCTGGTGAACACTCCTGACCGTTACAACCATAGGGTTCCTCACCGAAGACCAAGCTACCGGCTGTCCAAAGATGCTTTGGGCAACCTCATCTGAGCAGGGTCACTTTCCCCTGATACCTGTACACCCAAGCCCAGAAATGGGCTTGATATAATCAATACCTTTAACCTGGTTCCTTTTCCTCTAGCCTGTCAAGCGGGCTGTGCTCAGATGCCTCACAGGTAGGTGGAAGGGCGAAGCCAGCACTGGGCGCAAACACCCTCCGGGGGCAGTTGCGCCCACATATGGCTATAGCACTGCCCAAGACAACCGCCTGATGACACACGACTTTTCTGTTATACTGCCCAGATAAAGCCACACTAAGCGGCTAAGTGCTGGGCAGCAAGCACCCCGCCTAGGTAAACCTGGGCGACTCGCATCTGCTGCTGGTCTGCTGGTTACAGGTTTGCATTTATAGATGACAGCGTATGCAATTTTTAACTTCCAGTGCAGTTGCGCAACCGATTTTTGTTTTGTTTCGTTTTCTCTGTTGAAGGAATTGCATTTAGCTAACTATATAAACAACTGATCTTTTTCAGATTTATTTATATGGTATAGAGGATTTTGTAAGCTCTGAAGGATTGCCGAAACTTCTCCATCAAAATTTGTAGAATTGAAACTTAATCTTTTGTAAAAAGAGAAGAGTGAGCATGTTACACCAACGCTATCACCACCATTTTTGGTAAGATGGAACCGTCAGTGTAAACATGTCATTCATTGGCAGGATATCTTAAATTTAATATTTCCAGTGTTATTTGTTTCAGGATGTATGAAGAGGTTTCAGATTTTGTAAATTATTCAGCTAAGTGTATATTGTGTTCAACATCATAGCTCTAAAGGGTTGATACCTTCTTTGTAAGTTTTCTTTTAGGTAAGGAAGTTTTAATTTTTGTTTTCTTTGACTACAGTAAGGAAACTTTGTTGTTTTTACATCCATAACTTCTGATATAACACCTACAATGTCTCAATCATAAAATGGTTAATTTAAATAAGAGTAATACTTCAATGGATAGCAGCATATTGCGGAATTCATGGTAATGAAACAGCTCACTTTCTAGCCGAAAAAAGTCAGTAAAATTACGTGGAACTAATTTGAGTCACTAAGTTATCACTCTATCAAAAGAATAATTATATCAACATATAATAATAAAAATTAAAGAAGACAATATATTACAAACAAAAGGGGAAACTATAGGACAATGTAAGTAACAGCATGACTAGAATCAGTACACTACCATGAAAATCCTCTGTAGCAACTTTTAGACTTCTAACAGGCCTTCTGTCTGAAACATTTATTCAGAATTTCTTTAGTGAGATCTGTTCTTTCTGTACATTTAAAGAAGATATAGATGGAAGCCACCTACTCCGCTGTCCAACCTCAGTCAACATACCAACATAACATCAAAATACTGGACTGCAAGAGAGCGAATGGTTTCGCTGCCAACTTCTTAACTAATGTTATCAACCATAAACAACTGATCACTTCTGCTGCGTGCACTGCCAAAATATCAACACCGATGTGCCTTACTCCTCCCCCCAAAAGAAACTAAAAGCACGCTTGAAAGGAAGAAGAAAACGAAATAAATAAAAGAGGGATAATGTAAACCATTAAACCATCCCAGAATTTGCCTACCCACCAGGGAATACCAAGAAAAATCTAAGGTAGAGTGGATGGTCGATGGAAATCGAATCTATGCTAACCAAATGGAAGGCGCAAACGTTACCATGTAGTTGTCTCACTTGCACCATAGATACATCTGACAAAGGATTGTGGATCCCGAGCAGTGGACCCGCCCACCCGCTGCAGCCAGGTGCTGGAATGCTTTGTAACACGCCCCAATATTTACGTGGAACGAGTTTACTGATGTTGGCTTCGAAGTCCAGCATTCGAAGTCCTGTATTGCAGTTTTCACAGAACATTCCAATGCGAAATGCGGAAATTTAAAAATTAACACCCTTCAACGATAAGTCATATCAGGCGATGCATGAAATGGATAAAATGATGCTCAAATGAATCCAGGGTCCAGAGAGCTTGGAGTTATTCGAAATGCATTTTTCAGGATAAGGGAAAACTCCAGAAAAATTGACCGGGATTCGAACTCGAGACCTCTTGAACCCGACACGCTATCACGTACGCTACAGAAGCGGGTACAAAATTTTCTCTTGCACGTGAATTGTATGTGGAAATCTTGGAGCGTACCGCAGGTTCGAAATTGATTAATATAATGTATAATATCCAGTGTCCTGTGTGAAGAGTTCAAGGAAACGACAGAACAGTGCTTGGTGTCAACATGGCGTGGCACAGCCAAATGCAAAATGGAAGAACAGTAGATGGCGTGAAAACTCTCATCGCAATCGTGTGTTGTTCAGAAGCTGAAGAATGCAGATGCACGAAGAAAATCCCAGAATTCTTCTATATGCACGCAACGCAAGCATAACGTCTGGAGTTTGCAATCTCTTGAATTACGTGACTCTTATATGAATGCTTCCATTGCCTTTTACGCATAACAGAAAACTTGGCATTCTGAATATGTCATTATATTATACTCCACCTTTTTGTGAAAGGTATGTCACATTTTTTAAAAAGAACTAAGAAATAAGTCTCTTTTTCTGGGGTGTTAGTAAAATTAAAACATAAGGTATACAACCAGTTTTAGTTGATTATACTAGTTGTAACTAACTTCTTAAATAATTCTGTTATTAAAATGCAAGCATTCCTTCACATTTATAAGCTCGTTTTTTAACATCTATGATTATGGGCAGGGTTTGATTCTGGTTAGAGTAATTTTGCGCCTCAGCTGGGAATCGGACTCGGGACACTGCTGTGGGGTGATACAGTAATTATGTGCCAATTAAATTAATTGTCACCTATAATAAAATTAAACTTTGCGAAGTTGTGGATTTGGCAGGAGATTAGGAGTACATTTTGTCTCGGTAAGATGACATTAAGTACGGCAATTAGTGACGGCTGGTTTTTAGACAGATTCGCAGTAGTTCGGACGGTTATGCCACTGAAAGGGGAAGACAGGTATACAAGGTTGCCAGATTAGGTATGGCAGGCTAGCTTTGGATTCTTGGAATGTAAAATAGGATTTGTTAGAAATTTATAGACTGAGTAGGAAAGCAGAAAATTTAAAAAAAGTAGAAATGAGGTGGCAATATAGGATTAAAAGCTAGTAGTGGGGGGTGTCTTAGAGCCATTACCAAAGGGGAGGTTATTAGGAGGATTTTAAGCTTAACAGCACATTCTGGACATAACCTTAGTCACTTCAGCTCTGAACCCGGTGGGACAAGACATGGCTGCTTGACGGATTAGCCGTCATTCGTGCCTCAATGGCAGAACCGCGTGTTAACACCTGGTAGAGGAATTGGTGAACTCTTCTTCCTTCAACTTCATCTGCTAGAACGTAGAATTCAGGACGTCTCCAATGTCACGAAGTATAAGCACTCGCTCGCACAAAATAATCCATGGTTCGACAGCCCGTATAGGACCAAGACCTGCCAATCCTACTGCCGACCTCACGCCCACATACGCAAGATAGAAGGGGGAGATCATCCAACCGATACGAGAGGAGATGTGGTCAGCATCTCGGCATCCCCAGCCGGAAAGTTGACTTTCTTGACCAGGGCCACTTACTTATCGTAAGCTTCTGAATTTCCTTATGACGATGAGTGAGCACTAGCTGGGGTTTAAAATTCGCACCCCGTGGGGTGGGATTGATCCCGGGTCGCATTCTCTGGCTGGGAACCAAAGTAAGATGCATTAGCCCAGCACGCCACGGCTCAGGACACTCGCACAACATACTAAACAAGTATTGTCTTGCTTCTCAAAGCGTTACCATGGCCTTATCGTTGTTAATAGAAACCTCTCAGATAACGCACTGATTATTCTTGCAAGAGTGAAAGGGGAACTGCCGCAGTTCTCAGATCTGTGCTAAGCACCAATGAACGCAACACTTCTGCCAAAGGAATGCGCAGGAATCACAAATGACAGGTTATGTCCACGTGGAGAAATTAGTGCTTTATCTGAGAGGTTTCTATTACCAAAGATAAATCCATGGTAACCATTCGATCAGCACAATAATAACCACTGGCTACCCTAAATCTCTAGCATGCTCACGTAGATGTATCTAAGACTTCGTTCTCTCGATCGCGCTTCTGGTATTTATGGTTGAGGGCTCTTTCATTGCCTTATCTCTCCAACTGGCTAGTCAGTAAAGTGCTGAAGGACAGGGCTATCGCGTGTCAAGTTCGGCTCGCAGCAGCTGCGTCGCATAAACAAGATAAATAATTCAGCCTCGTATATCTGCAGCGTTAAAGTTCGAAATGAATCACGGAATTCTCTTGTTGCATACAAGCTTATCGACAGAATTTATGATGAAGTGGATAGAATTAAAAATGTGTGCGAAGTTATTGTTGGAGTCAATGTGTTTGCATCAGCAGCTGTAAACGGGTTTAATCAAACCAAGTGCCATGTAACGCAAACATTGATTAAACAGTATATACTGGTATCTTCGTGAAATGCACAATATATCTTGACAGTTAATCCATCGTACAGTACATCACTCATTACAAAACTTTAGGGATTTGACTTGGCATGTGGCAGGTCATTCCGCTTTCCAGGAAAATGATACGAAGAGGCTATAAAGTGAAGCGTGCCTATCATGAAAACGTCTTTCCATGAAACTAATCTTCTCAGATCGCCCCCAGAGTCTCTCGCTGATGGAATTGCTTTTATATCATGAGAAATGCACTCTGGCAAATAAACGATGGGACAACGTTGTCGCACAACGGGCGCCACTTCATTTCGTTCCTATTATGCAACAAATTTGATGACGGTGGACTGAATAAACCTTCTTCTTTTGCTTAGAAAGAAAACCTATAAAGCACAAAACATACAAAATAGTAGCATTGAGAAATACTGTCCACATTGAATCCACACAGCTTTAAATGGATTTGTCCACAAAATGAGGCATTGGACTACGAACTCGTTGTCAATAACGGTATGCAATAACAGCTGTGTCAGTTACCTTCAAGACGTTAACGGATCTCTAGCACAGTGCAGGTTTGTGAATTGTCGGGGAGATTGGTTTACAAACTTGCAGAATGAGAAATACAGCGAGTTCATTGTATTGGGAGGTCGCGGTTCGCTTGTATGCGTGCTCTGCGGACCGTTAGAGGAGATACTCCATTCTAAAGCTTTCACGTTATGAGTAAAGGCCGGAGGAATGAGCGCTCGCATGCGGTGTAAGTTAGCTGAACAGAGAGTGTGAATGACGTCAGATGTACAGCACGGTCATCAAATGCGCAAACGTCTAAAATAATAACTTAGTACTCTGCGAAGTAGTGAAGCATTGCCTTGCAAGTGTGTGCAGACTCAAGGTCGAGGTGTAGTATAACGCGACTGTTTTGTTTCCTCTTACGGTAAGGCGATTGCAATTGTCACGCTATACCAACTTGCAGCTGTTCATATTCGTGAGCGATAACAGTGCAGTTCATGTGCAGTATACACATGGAAAAACGTACACGACTCCGGCCCTTACTTATGAGTGATAGTAATATGAACTAGCATTGATACTGACCTTATTATAAGCGGCGTTGAAAGTCGGGTCTATCTGCCTCGAGATATTCCTCGTCGTCACGTGTTTGTAATTCATTAACTATAGTCTTAAGATTTCAATATCGAATGTCTCTAACAAGTTTTATGACACTTCTTTCGAGAACATTCGAATGAGGAACTAATTTAACTCTTTTTATCTGATAGAACATTACTTTTTCGATTCTTAGGCTTAACGATCCCATTGACTTTGTCCAGACGTGTAATGTTTGACTTAAGCGAACTTCTGAAATTGTCTACATCTGACTTTTGCGTATGTAT
>CM060948.1:177021310-177236558 GCA_030765055.1 Mantis religiosa
AGAGAGAGAGAGAGGAGAGAGAGAGAGGAGAGAGAGAGAGAGAGAGAGAGAGAGAGAGAGAGAGAGATGGAACTGTGTTTAATGAATAGATCTGACATGAATTCTCAAGTCAGAATTATAATGTTGGTAATTAAGATAATAAATGTTCTTTTGAAACGAGTGGAAGGGAGTTTCATAATTTTCAAAATTTGTCATTATAGTAAGGATTTGTAATACTGTTTATTGTCAAATTATGTCCACTTCTAAAATGTTTAAATTATTTACAATTTTATACGCTTACCTGAGTGAATAAATGCACCGGGTTTAGCAGTGGAACAGCTGGTAGATGTAATGTGTGGCGCAGACGCGAAAGCATTGATTTTAATCTGATTTTGAACCTCTTTGCAGAATATTTCATAATACATACAGATTTTTTTCGAAACAGATTAATAGATTTTCTGAAACTAAGGTTACATCTACATTTTTATTTTCTCCACTCTATGAACTATGCACATTAAGTTTCGTACATTTTTCTTGAGTTTTGTAGCAATAAGTTATTCTTCATATTATGTGCCAATGCAGAAATGTCCGACGCGTTAGTTGAATCTGAGTCGTACGCGTCCAACATTTTTACTTTTTCTAAACTACGCTAGTTCTTCATTGAACATATAAAATAATTGGTAGTTACAACTTCTAAAAGTTGGTGCTCGGTAGCGTTTCAGGATGTGCGCAGAGGATAAACTATTTACTGCTAAAAGCGGATATTATGGTTTCTGGAGATCTACACTTTAAAGAAGTGCACTTTAATGGGTTCGAGTGCAACTATTGGACATATACCTTAATTACTACATTTAGGTATAGTTGAGCATAGATACTAACATTTACTTGACATATTTTTTCGAAATATTCACTAATACTGATTTTCTTCATGTGCGCCTGCAAAATTAGTTTAGACAATTTACTGGAGCAATATATTAATGTAACGCTAAACAATGTCTGATATATATGCCTACCTCCATGGTGTGAGGGATAGTATGTTTGCCTCATATTCAAGAGGTCTCGAGTTCGATGTTGGATAGGGTGAATTACCCGCATAAGATTTCTGAGATCTTCGCTTATACTGAAGAGAGAAATGCAGCGTAACTCTTAAGCTGTAAGGACCTTCGGTTCATTTAAGCGTAGTTTACCTAGTTTATTCACTATCCGATTTGATCTTTACGGTTAAAGAAAGTTAAAAAAAAAGAATGATCATGATTTAAATTTAAGAAATAAAGGTGTGAAATTGATATGTCTTAAATGCTGACGAGGATTTTCATTATAAAATTGGTAGTTCTCATACTATATCTTCATCACCTGTAAACAAACAAATTCTCAGTACAGCTTAAGTATTTTGCCGAAGTATTGTACTAAATGCATATAAATTAATTTTGTAAACACCACCAAGAAGATGCTCAAGTTTTTATCGGGAAGCAAGCCAGGTGAAAAGACGATTAGAAATCAACGTTACGGGAGGGTGCGTCACTACCATCATGAAGATATTTATTAAATGTTATAACCACTGGATATAACACAAATATAAACACGTTATTAGTGTTATATCCAGTGGTTATAACATTTAATAAATATCCTGATGATGGGAGATATGCACAGTCCCGAAACGTCGATTTATAATCGTCTTTTCACCTGTCTTGCTTCCCGACAACAACTTGAGCATATTCGTCGCCAAGAAAGCTTCAGGTCTTATTTTACCACCAAGAACAAGCTGATGACTGGAGAAGTTTTCTAAAAGCTATGAAGCTGACACGATGCAAAACTTCTTTTAAAAATCACCAGAAAACCTGTTTGACTCTTCTGTGTAATAAGATTGGTGATAAAGGTCATATAAATATGATTAAATGCATTTATGAATAAATTTCCACGTGTTGAAGTGGGGGAATATATTAAAAATTTGCTTCTTTTGTGATCTTTCCCTTCGTATATCATGCACTACTTGTGATATAAACATAAGAATGTTTTGTCAATTTGAATGTATTTAACATTTTCTAGGTAGAAAACTAAGTAGATAGTTATGAAGATAATATAAGCATTTATAAATTATTTAAATTTATAGGAGAATACTGAGAAATGTGGATGTTGGGCACCTTTATCTACATTGTGTTTTAGCCAAGGCTGTTTTCGTTCCAAATCTTCTCCGAAATATTTCGAATTATGTGAGAGCTTCGTTCTTGCCGATACCTTAAGGTTAAACATTAAATTTACTGCACGCTCGTTCAAGACTACGACAAGGTTTCTTGGCAGGTGACTGAAGTTAGAGGACTGCGTGCACACAAAACCTTAACAAGAATGCTGTAATTTAGCGTGGGAACTGTGGGGCACGAAACTGCCCAAAGTAGACGTGACCTACTTAATATTTTCCCTTGAAAGGCACGGAAGTTTCGTAAAAGAAAGTATAAACTCGAGTTAGCTTCTTTGTTACTAGAATTGCTTAGGCAAAATGATAGAATTTATTTTACCGAAACATACACTCCTAATTATTAGAACTTTATTTCATAAACTAAGAAGTAAAGAAAAGGCGAAGACTTGAGACTTCTGTAAGAGATAAGTTAGATTTTCCATAATCTTGCTCCAAGATGAGTGTTTTCAGAGTTCAGCAGGTTAGATTGTATCGGATTTTCATCATCCGTGAAGTGTAATTATTTGTTTTTCCCATGTAGGATCGGGTGTCTTTTCTGTAATATTTTATCCGGTCTCGTCCTTGCCTATCTAAGGGTATGCGTCATAGTACCGGATGCACTTCACCTTGAGCTTATGTTAGTGTTTTGGGGTAGCGCTACCATCGCTACCTGAGATTTCGTCCTGTTTTTTCTTAAAATTACATGTTGAGTTGTCCTGAAGACTAGAATTGCGCAGTGCGGTGCGCCATCTGGATAAGTTTCCCCACATTTTAATAACTGTACTGTGATATATCTCGATTTAAGCGTTACATATTTCCTTACCGTAACATTATGTTAAGTCTGTGTGTCAACTCTTTATAGGGTTATAATTATCAGCGAGAGATTGTACTGCAATCATCATTCTAATTATAAATATGTTAATGGTTTTTTTAGCCGATATATGTATCAAAGTAATTTTTATAATCCCTATCAGTTTTAATCGCACGTTAAGCAAAATTCTAATCATCGCTGCACCAAGACAAAGTTTTTTTTTTGTAAAATAAGACCTGTAGCTTAGATTAGAAATCGACGTTTCGTGAGTGTGTTTGAATTTGGGACTTCCAAGTTCCGGGAGTGTACCGCATTCCCTGTGAATGTGGGACACCGTATATAGGACAAACTGGAAGGACCGTCGCTACCAGAATAAACGAACATGAACGGAACATTCGTTTAATACACCTAGAAAAGTCTGGGCTGGCAAAGCATTGTTTATGATAACGATCATAGAGCCAATTTTTGAGAGACGGCCATCTTGGTAAAATGCAACAGTTACTGGGATCGGAGAATTAAGGAGGTTTTGGCCATTTACTCCAAGAGGCGTACGCTTAATCGTGATGCTGGATTTCAGTTCAGCTCAGCTCCTCTTGGAAACCGGCCTTAAGATGGAAATCCGTCGACTTAAGCACAGACCAGTACAGCTTGATATTCAAGTAGTTACGTTTCTTAGACACAATTAATTTTCTATACTCACGCCATCTCCTGACCTGGCATTTAATTTACTGAAAACAGTCTTTGGTTCAGTAATGCGAATTTTGATAGTGTTTTGTCTTTGTTTATATTTGTGTTATATCCAGTGATTCACTCGTGGTTATAACATTTAATAAATATCCTGATGATGGGAGAGATGCACACTCCCGAAACGTTGATATAATCGTTTTTCACCTGGCTTGCTGCCCGAGAACCACTTGAGCAAAGATTTTTTGTTTGTTTGTAATTTACGTCCTCCAACGTTGTCATATCGGACGATGAATGGAATAGGTAAAATTATCTCAAATGAGCCCAGAGTCCATAGAGCTTAGAGTTACCTGACATTCGTCTTTCAGGATAAGGGAAAACCCCGGAAAACC
Organism: Mantis religiosa; assembly: GCA_030765055.1. NCBI lineage: Eukaryota > Metazoa > Arthropoda > Insecta > Mantodea > Mantidae > Mantis > Mantis religiosa. The sequence continues at coordinate 177,025,350 of CM060948.1, forward strand.
TTATACAGGTAACTTACCCTGGTCGACATTTGAACTCGGGACCTCTTGAACGTGAGACAGACACGCTAGACAAAGACTAGTACTGATGTTTCAGGAACGGAACCTCTAAATCTGTTTATATATATTTAGTGGTTCAACAAACATTAACCATGATGCAAAAGTATTTGCTAAATTATATTGTCCGTGTTGTTCCTGTATGTGATATATTCCCCTCCATAATTGACACAAGCTTAGAACTGTGAAGGCGATGCAGGATTTAAGATCCTACTTAATTATAAATCTCCTGTCTGAATGTCTGTTGTTTAGACAATAGCAAGACACTAATTATAGACTGCAAAAGGGGGGAGAGCAGGTTAGAAATCAGTAATTAATGATTTTCATTCGAAATTGGCATTGGAAATGATCAGCTAAAATCAGCTGTTTCTCTTGCCAGAGATTGAGACAGTTGGCAACAGCAGTAACACAACAAATGGTAGTCGCGGTGCCAAGGGAGCTATCCAAATGGACATTAGAAAATGAGGGCTTACGGTGCATTTATAGATGATTATATTCACTTGTAAAGAGGCAATTGAGTTTCAAAGAACGATTACACTTATATCCTTTCGTAGTGCTGAGATTAGAGTTCGTTTGCTTCTCTAGTACGCACTTATTTGTTAAATCAAGTAGGATACCACATCCGGATGGAGCTTAGTCATATTCTCCCTTTCACAATTGTGGCCTTTCTTTTTCTGAGTAACTGTACTAAACGTAGAAGTCCACTTCGGCTCCTTTTCACCATTAAGAGTCTGTTACGTCACAAGGTAAGAAGTAAATCCATCTCCTTATCTTACTAACATGTTTTATCTAGAATTCTCGCCAGTAAAATTACTCATGACCTCGTGATATTCAAACGTATTGGAGGGAAACTTCGGAAATAAATAAATGCCTAGTACCATCTATGGATTCATCACTAAAATCTTAAGTTTTAAAATCAAAGGTGAAAGTAAATACTTCCATACAGTAGACTAAATCCAGACACATAAACACTCCAAAGTAAACAGGAAAATTGGCAAGTATTTATTAATAGGCATCGTGATGCAACGTGTATGACGCAAGGTTGTCGGAAGTCGGCGCCGAGCAGTCGGAATGGTAAATAGGCCATGGGCGTCCAAGGTAAACAGGATAAGCGCTATCGCTTTATAATTAGACTCTTCCAGAAGTTCCATCATCTTGAATTTCCTGGAACTACGTGGAAATTTCCAATTGCTATACAGGATGTTTTCAAACGACACCGAACGAATATATAGAAGTAGTTGCTCAGCTTCTGTGTAACACACAGTTTTTACCGCAGAAAGAGCCGCATAAGAACGCTCCAAAATGAGTGTGGATTAGGCAGTAACGAAACACCGGCGCGTGCCGCGTGCCTCGTGCCTCACGCTGTCAAAGTTCGCAGGTAGGTGACAGACCGTGTCGCCGCTTAGCTGTTCGTCAACGTACCGACATATTCCACGGTAGCTTGCTACTATTAAAAATTTCTTTGGCTTATGCAATCGCAATAAAGAAGATATTCCTTAGTTATTTGTAAAATTCCTTTATAACAGTCGATGACGGCAAATAAGCTGGTGGACATATGCACTTAAATCTTTGAGAGAAAAGTTAATGTTAGTGAGATTGAGAATAGAAGAATTGAATGATAAAGGGAACAGAACAATATCAAAGAATTGTAGATAAAGTTAACCAAAACTAAATGCCTTATGCAATGAGACAAACATTTTATTTCACTGTGTTTAATAATACTAAATAACGCATTTGTAACTGAAAATGAATGGCTGATTTTACAGTTACTGGTTTAAATCACTGTACAATTATGATCATAGCAGAATAAGCAACTATGGAACTGTTCGAGTCATTATCGACTTCTTCACAAGTAACTGCCCTTTGCTCCATTACCTGAAAGCGAGGCTAGGGTCACTGATAAAGAGCAAAGGGCAATGTTTTTGTTTTCGTGGCCGGTGCGTCCCAATAACAACTTTTGAGGTTCGCACACGAGTGGTTCTTGTGCTGCCTAATCACAAAATAATGTAATATTTAATGCTGCATAAAATTATACCTAAAATAATTTCGAAGTTGCGACATCGAAATTCGGACTAGTTAAGTTATGAACTACGAAACGGCTATATTCGTTCGGTGTCGTTTCAAAACAACTTGTACAAGACGTACTGAGTCATTGAGTGAGCAAATCAGTGAGTGAGTTGGCGATTATGTTTCGTTCAAGAGGTCCCGAGTTCGAATCTGTCAGAATGAGTTATTTGCATAAGGTCTCTTCTGGGTGTTTCTCTTATCCTGAAAGATGAATGTTGCGTATCTCTAAGCTCTTTGGACCCTGGACTCATTTGAACATCATTTCATCAATTTCGTTCATCGTCCAATATGACTTAAGTTGGAGGACGTAAAAAAATTACTTCTGGTGTAACAAAAAGCGCTGTTCTCTAAGCGAGTTTGTAGCTATTGTGGTGAGGTGCAGTGAGTGCTGTTACTGCAAGGAATTAGAGATGTCTGTTGGACTCACTAGCGCGTGAACCGTCCGGAAGAAGTAGCTAAGTCGGCCGTATTTTGTTACGTTCCGAAAAAAGTGTGTGAATGTAAAAATAAGGTGAAGTGAACGGTGTAATAGTTCACATTAGTGTAAAGACACTTGAGCTAAGTGTAGTCTCAGGAAAAGTAGAACTAGGTTTCTAGGTAACAGTCAAAACTGGACGAAGTTAGCGCTTTTTATTTATTCACTTGAAACGTGTATCAAGTATTTCTCGACAATTTGGAAGTTTTTACTAATTATTTACTAATTTATTGATTTCACCCAATGTGTCTGAAAAGAATTTTGATAGATGTTGATACGAGGTCACGCTTTCATGCAACGTGTTTCAAGATATTTATCGTTAGGCATTGCATGACAGTGGTCGCTGTTTGGGTCAGAATTGAGATGCTAATCGAGCGAATGGCGACATCACACGACATTATGGCGGTTGTGGTTCACTGCGGTCTTAGCTATGTAGATATACTGTGCCTGAAGGATTAACGGTTAATGCTGATCATTACTGATCATCTCTATGGCTTGCAGCTTGACGCAAGAGACCGGAACACCTGCAGTTTGCTTGCTGCCATACTGCTGTTATTGTTGCACTGCTAGGGCACTAAGATACACCGAACATCTATCAAATTCTCCAGACAAAACGCCTTCCTATGTGCGTTGTCACATGTCCCCTTATATACAGGACAGGAATGTTCTGATGTCCCAGGAAATGTTCTCGAAACTCCGTTCATTAGTTACTAGGTAACATTCAAGTTTTGAACATAGTTTTGTGCAACAGGAAGTTAATTTATAATTACTTGTATTCTAATTGGATACCAGTTTATTTACCACTGAATCCTGGTATAAAGATCTGTAACTGCTTCAGCGGTCTGTTGTACAAATAAATAAAGTCATAAAATTATGCACAGATGTAAATTCATTGGTGATTTTTGAATGCCAAACATTGGGTGGCTGGCAAAGGCAGTTGCGATTTTAATGCAGCTCTAACTTGTTTCTTGGTCCACGAAGTCGTTAATATAACTGGGCAACAATGTTAATGTTTCGGGCTTAAAAATAGTGAATTTACATATTTCCATCTGCTGAACACAAAAATCACCATAAACTGATAAGATTAGCTCTTGTTTTGAATATAAAGTGACATTTCAATTTTTAGAGTGAAGATTTTAAATTTGGGGGAATTTTTTTGGGAGTTGGCACACCTGTCAAATAGCAAAACACAATCAGAAAAATTTTGGAAATTAAGTGATGCAGAAGTTACGGAAGGCATTTTTGTCGGACCACAAATAAGAACTTGTAAAGGATCCTGCATTTGACCAAGTTTTGTAGGGGGGAAAAAGGAAGCTTGGGAAGCCTTCGAGGGTGTTGTTCATGGACTTTTAGGCAACAAAAGAGATGGCAACTACAAGCATTTGGTGACAGTGCTCCTGCAAAAATACCGTAACTTTGGATGCAACATGTCCCTTAAGATCCATTTTCTCCACTCCCGCCTAGACTTTTTCCCTCCTAGTTGCGATGAACATGGGGAGAGATTCCATCAGGAAATTTCCGTTATGGAACAAAGATATCAGGGCCGTTGCAATGAAGTAATGCTTGCGGATTACTGTTGGTCTTTGTATAAGGATTCTGCGGAACTCCATCACAAGAGGCAAGCTAAAAGACGACGAAGTCAATAGGACACCACATGATTCTCTTCAGACACGACTATCGACAAAGTATTTTTCCAGCAATTTATAACTCTTAGCATGTAATTACCAGTTATTCATTGTTTTTAGCATGCATGTAATTAAAATGTATCCTTTTCTCTCAATCCGTTAATATGTAATACTTCCACCTTGTGTATATCATAGAAACTAGAGCTAATAAAATTTTTTCATTGTCATTTGTTTTTCTCAGCCCAGAATTAGTAGGAATTGCCCCATGAAGTGCTCGAAACATTCAAAAATTATTTTTTTGTTGCCTAGTGTTTTCAGGACTTGTTTTCTTTTACTTCGTTCTGCCAAACATTTATAAATATAGCAGTGATCATTATAAACAGTGGTATACTGTTGCAAGAACAGAACGAACAAATCTCGTGCAAATTGTGCCACGGTACACATCAGCATGCATAAAAGCAGCACTGGAGAATGTCCTGTACAGAACGTACATAAAGCAAAACATAGTTATTTTAAAAGGTTCAAAATCAGCCATAGATGGGATTGTAAATTATAAAAACAAAACAAGAAACATCAAAGAAATTAAGTTTAATCAAAAGCTGTCGAATCAAGATACCATGTCACCCTGCAATGGATCCCAGCCCATGTTGGACTTTTAGGTAATGAACATGCTGAGCAACTAGCAAAAAAGGTGTAATTCAAAATATAAAACCCGTAAGACAAACGGAAATTAATAAACAATTAAACAACATTAAGCTACATTTTAAACGACAGCAGAGACTTGATGAAGATAAACTAAAAGACAAGGATTATAAGAACATTGGAGATAAAACTGACATACAAAAAGTACCGAGAAAAACTGCAGTGGCCCTATTTAGAATGGAAACTGGTCATGATTGTCTCGCAGAACACCTTTATAAAATACACTGCATACCTACACCCAAATGTACTGTCTGTAAAGAGGATGTCATCATGAACAAACACCATTTGGACAAATGTAATGGTCTCAAAAGTGGGAACCTACAGGCTTTATATTGGGAAGCTAGGGGGAAAATGATGCAAATCAACTAATCCCCAGTGCCATTAGTCAACAACAATAACATTAAACATCAGCAGCGTTAATGTGGACATAATCCAGTAGATATATTGAAACAATTTCCGTAATTTTTAAACTGCAGTTACTTCTCAAAAAAGATGGAGGGCCATGTCTATATAATTATGCTCCATTGTTTTGCTTTCTCTAATAGGTGGTACAGAAGGTAGAAGAAGCATTGAATTACACCCCAAAGTTCCAAAATGACACTGCATCAGAGATTCACATTTTGAAATTTCCTGAATTAGAAACAGTAGTTTTAGAAAATGGTTCGTGTGGGTGTAGACAGCATTACCTTAAAACGGAAAATCTGTTAAATCTGTTGGTATTTCAGTGTCATTCAATGATGCCATACGAAAATTAAATGAATTCCCTAATCCGAAACTAACCTTACACTGATTCTTTTCAAGAATACTAATTTTCTGTTTAAAAATGGCTACCGAGTTTGATTAAAATAATGTTTAATATAACTTCGTAGGTAATAAAATGTATATCTCGAGATTTTCTAGAAATATCCTGCAAAGACTTAATTCAGGATGACTTTTGTATATTAGGTAAACCTATAAGACAGAAAAGTCTTACTTAACAAACAATTTAGATATATTTAAATTTTCCATTTATATCAGAGAGGCTCCTTGTTACTTATTTGAATTTTCAGATACTTTATAGTTTTCACATATATGAAGTTAAGTTTTTTCATGTCCTGGCCATGCAAAAATATCGACACTTCAAAGTCGGCGCATAGCTCTTAAAATGTTTGCTCACCGCTTCAGTCCACTGTATTTTATTTCAATTGTACCTACAAGGAAATATGTAATAAGACAGCTTCTAGAAATTTTTATCTCGAATAATATATGGCAGATACTAGAATAAGCTTTTAGAATAGTTCGTTCAGGAATTGATAGTCATGTGCATGAAAAATCAGATTTTTAGAAGATATTCCGACTGAACAAAAATTCCATTGTCTTAATGTTCTTTCTGAGTGACTTAAGTTTATATATGAATTTATTATTACTGGATGGAAGTTGAGCAATAACAAACCCTACTCCAGCCAATAAAGGATGATAGTTCATTCAATTTATGCTTATGTCTGTCAAAAGTTATGAATCGTGCGTAGCGATGAACTCTTCTCCAGTCAACAAAGGATGAGGTCGCGTTGGACATCAGGTGGAATAAATCACGTGATAGGAGATGGTTTTGCTTTACTGCTATGGACACCTTAGTTTCAATGTTAATTCATTTGTAAAACGGGCTAGAAATATGTAACAGTAGAAGTTCTGAAGTTCCAACACCAATCTGACTTGGGTCGCTGAGCGTACTCCGTCGACCCTAGTTGAGCACCTAAATGCCAGAAACAATGAAGTAGATGGCGAGATGTGTTTACCTCGAAGTCCCAAAAGCCTGGGTTCACAAAGGATCCAAGTGCTTTATTTATACTGATGGCTGGGCATGATCCCAAGCCATACCGCACTCTAAATTAATCTCGCTCGCACGCCACTTTCTTCGTGTAATTAACCGAGGCCGGTTTGTTTGATCTGAAACAATGTGGTTGAGCTTTGAGCTTTGTTACTAGAGTAACCCATTTCCCCGACTTTGTATTTATCACACAATTGGTTTTACAAAGACATCTTCGATAATCCATTATCGTTCTGTGCCATTTCTTATCTGTTACATATCTTAAGAAACTTCTATGACTCTATTCTGATCTTGAAAGTTCATGTAGATGTTATACAATAGTACTGCGATTATAATTAAATTTATACTCTCTTCTGCATACCTAGCAAGTAGAGGAAGTATCATTTCATGCAAAGTACTACAGGTATTGAAACTCTGCTAGAAATAAGTGTTTTGTTGTCCCTCTGATTCGAAGAAAATACTATTAGAAGAAGTGCGTGTGATTGTATTTATTTCATCCTTTGGAACATAATACATATGTTATAGGACACGTCAGTTCAAGATACAAAGTTAAATATAAAAAGTTACATAAGACTAAAAACTGTACAGATACAGGATCCAACAAAAGTCTAAAGTATAAAAATCAAATAAACATTGTCAATAGATTGTTGGTTACAATTTCTGATATAGTCAATTTTTCATCATTAATTAATCATTAATAGTCAATTCTACAACATTAAAATCTAATTTACAGAAACTAATTTACATAGTCAATTACATCATTAGAAACTAATTCTACACATGATCCCTTAATCAGCTTAATGAATTTATCACTTTCAAGTATAATTAAAGCTGCAATGTCATAATTCATTTAAGTTATATAAACATTTATTTATAAGGAAAGCCTTTAACTTCCATTTAAACTGCTGTTTTGAGATGCTAGCTATTGATTTAATATCAGATGGCAGTTTATTGTAAAGCTTAATTCCTAGTATATGTACATCCTTTTGAGAGACAGTTTTAATTACACTATCTCTATAGTAATTCATATTGGTTCTGGTGTTATGTTCATGTACCTGATTGTTTTTAACTGGATTACACTTTTCCACAATAAACATTATAGCTGTATAAGCATACAGAGGGTAGATAATGATTATTTTTTTATTTATAAAGGTATCCCTGCAATATTCTCTTGCTTTTAGATTATACATGACCCTAACACACTTTTTTGGTAAATAAGCAGTTTATCCATGTGTGTTTCGGCTGCTGAACTCCATATTTCTATTCCATAGATTAGATATGGATAGATACATCCATAGTATATTAATTTTAGGACATTTGTATTGTTGTACTTGCTAAAATATCTTAAGAGATATAATGATTTACTAATTTTTCCGCATATGTTTTCAATATAATCAGCCCGATTATCTAACACAATACCCAAAAATTTGTGTTTTCACATCTGACACAATGTCACACTGTACTTTTAGATTTATATTACCATCATATTTTTTTAGCATGTTGAAGTGCATCATATTGGTATTCTGCATATTACATTGTAGTTTGACAGATTGAAAATAGTTCAGCAATTCAAAGGTAGTGTTGTTTAGAGTAATGTTCAGCCGTTCTATTGATTTATTCCAGCATATGGCTGTTGTATCATCTGCATAGGTCACAACAGTAGTCGTTGGTGGGATTTTTAGGTCATTAATATATAAAATAAATAATAATGGACCAAATACAGAGCCTTGTGGTGCACCAAATTTAACAGTATCCAATTCTGATTTTACCTCTTTTTATGTATTTCCCCTTTTTATGTGCTATCTCTGTTAAATGTTTTCTGCCCACCAGGTAGGAGTGAATTAGATCAAGGGGAAGACCCTTATGTCTTAGCTCTCAAGTTTGCTAATTAAAATATGGTAGTCAACACCCTCGAACGCTTTAAACAAATCAATAAGGTGCTAACCTTCTCATTGCTTTCCAGTTTCCCAATTATTTCATGTATGCATTGATTAATGGCTGACATCGTAGATCGGCCCTTCCTAAAGCCATGTTGAAAGCTTTTTAGTACATTATATTTGCTTAAATATTTGTCTAATCTTATCAAGAAAATTCTTTCAAACAGTTTAGCTACTTCAGATAACAAAATTATTGGTGTGCGCGTATAAAGTCGGTTAAATACTAAACATAGTAAGTTCGGAATCTTGCAAGGATGCAACAGTGACGAAACTACAATTTAGATAGAAATATTTTCGAAAATTTACATTTCTTAATAATGGCTCTAACGATTTTGACTGAATTACATATGTTCAAGTCATTATAATGACGAATTCTTGAATTTTCTGGAGACAGAATGTGTACTCATCTTTATTTAGTTTGACATTTACCTAACTGGTAAACTGTAAGGTAGAAACAAATCGTATTACACGAAAATTCTAGATCTGGTTAAATCAGGGCCAGGAAGGAAGGCACTATAAGTGTGAATTTACCATTCTTGTCACCAAACAGGTAAACACAGCCAACTAAACAGGCTGATTCTGTTTGTCGCCTGGCAGTCTTATCAGTGCAGTGGTAGATACATGTGGCAAAGTACGGTTTGGATATGACGTCCTAACATTGGGTAATATTATGAATTTCACCCTAAGGAAGCATTTCAATATGGCTCTTGCTGGAGCCTGTAATCCTTAGGCAGCACAACTTTGTGCAGTTCAGGAAAACATGGTTTGGATTTGTACACACATTTTTGCAAGCAAATTGCTGGCTCGGTTTGATACTACTTATCAGTGTGTACAACTGTACAGCATATTGACACTGAACAAAGCCTGCTACCCAGTATGCTACGTTAAGTTCTATTTTGCAGCCGTACATTGAAACAGTAATATTGAAAATGAAACCGTCAAGGATGCCAATCATGTAAATTAAGGGAGTATCATTACGACTGTCACTATATAACAATGTCCTTTGTAGATATTTTTTCGATTATTTTTAAGAATATGGCATGGAAATTATTTAAATGTCATATATATATATATATATATATATATATATATATAGACTGTTTTCAAGTTAAGGTTTGGCTAAGGTCAGTAATGTGAGCTACATCTTTATATTCACTAATGTAATTTACCTTCTTTGTGCTTTTCTAACCAAACCTTGAGTTCGAAAGCATTATTTGATTACGTCCAAAACCCCACTGCCCGCCATTGTGCCTCACGTCACTTGTTTACGTAGCAGACAGAAGGAAAATGTAAGGGGTGTTAGTAGGAGGAAAGCATTTCACATTTCTGTTGCTCATCTTGCCGGCGCTTGGTTAAACCATACAATTTGTTAGTGTTTTCAGAGCTCCTCTTCATTGATTTGCATTTTACTATATATTTGTAAGTTTTCAAAATAAGTCTTTGGGTTTTCTTTTTTCTTCTCTTGGTCACGCAAAGAAAACGAAGCGCCAAAACCATCGTATAGCGATCAGGTTTCAAACGTTTTGATTATGGTTTAAAGTCTACTTAATCCCCCTAATCCGTTTTACCTCGAAGAAAATATACAATGAGAATTTGTCTAAATGTTTACCTTGATGTGCAGAACAAGAGTTTGTAAGAATTGTTTGTTCAAGAGTGAGCAAAGAAATTCACGTGCGTGCAGCACATATTTTAGTTGACTTCAGCTCCAAAACAGAACACGTTAAAACCGGTTTATCTTCGCCCGGTCAGGTAGCTTTTGGCAAGGTCGAACGACTGACCTTCGGACCCCAGAAACCTCGCTAGTAGCGTATTAGCAGACATTCTGTATAACCTGTAAGGTATGCACTGTGCAGCAAAGAGATGTTCTGCATGCGGCCTAACAAACACGGCGCACAGTGATTCCAGATGAAGTTTGTCAAACCGGTGGATACTGCTTCATGTGCTCCAACACACAATCATGTATGGTGACTACAGAAAGGCTTTTACACTTAAAGGAAATTCTAACAGCCAAGTCAATGCAGAGAACGTTTCATTTTAAGTATGCTCAGAACAAAAATATTACGGGTTTCGTGTTCTGCACCCTTTTCGGATTGTATATTTTGTACTATTAGAATCTATTTAAGAATATCCCAATTTTTAAGCATTTTAATATGTGGTACTCCAACAATTTCATATGCATATAGTACTGGGATTTTTATATAATACCTTGCAACGTCACCCATATGATTTAAACTAACGGAGAGACATTTCTTTAAATTCGTAAAACTTCAATAATTCCTCTCACTTTAACAATTTTTCCTCCGTTGAATCAAAATTCACTTTCACCACATTTTGCTGTATGATAAAAATCTGATCTGTCAAACTCGCAAGCCTTTCTTTACTTTTGCACAACTGTTCTTACAAACGCTTATATCTTTATCCGCTTCATGCTAATCCAGGCAAACATTTGCAGAGATTAATTTATTGTTAATCTTTTTGAAGGTGCAACAGGAATATAATAGTGCAGTAGGTTTTAAGGGATAGTTAAATATTTTTAAGTTGTTCGCTATGGGATTCCGTTATTACATGACTAAAAGATTAAAAAATGAATGATGACAAAGTATAACATGAGACCTAAGTTGTGTGTTTTAAAGGAGATAAATTTTCTGTATAGTAAGATTTCGTTTACTTCTTACGGTTTACGAGTTAAGCAAATGTCGCCCAGAATGAAAGCCCTTATGATGAAAACGTCTAAAACAAACGTTGTAGCTATTTTTTCCTTCAGAAAATCAAACATTTTGGAAACTTTTTAATGTAAAGGACTGAGGGGTGGGAGATTTTCTTGAAAATCAGAGTCGTATCCTTGAAAGATGAATCTTAAATACCATAATTTGGTATATAAGCAACTTTGTTTTTGAGTTTTACTGAACACCCAGACACGGACATACCAATCTTTTCCTAAAAATTTGTTTTTAGAATTTTTGGTGAAATATTGGTATAAATATTTGGGTGCAATGCAATACTTCATCTACGGACTATACGCAGCAGAGAAAGTAAAATGTTATTCATATTTTATGAACGCCACACGCAAAAAGGTTGAAAAGTTAAACAACGAAGTGGATTTAAAAGTGTTCATTTTTTACAAAATGAAACAATATTTTGCGTTACATTCACCTGTCTCAACTGATTACTCATTTTTATGTAATTTCTAAAATTATATACCTACAAAAGCTTCACATTTTATTGAATTCATATTAATTGGGACGAGCGTTGCAGAAATTACACATTTTATTGTAGGCACAAGAGGGATACAGGAAACCAATCAAATGTTTACAAATGAGTCGTTATTTGCAGACTTTAAAATTCCATACTCCTTCCAAGTAATCTTGAGAAAGAATTTAATGATGGCATCTTCAGAGAATGAGATGTTTAAAGTAGGAAATAATGAGCATACTCTTAAGGTTCCCCTGCTACACAGAAATAGCTTGAAACGGTTTCAAAGATGTCCGCACTTTCTCTGCAGCAAGTTTTCGTTGCCCTATTACCAGTTATAGAAAATTGCAGAGAATATTTGATGAGAAGTACTTTGTAACTATGTAGTCAATTCGAGATAATTATATTTTTCATAGAAATAAGAATAAATACACGATAATTTAAACGTAATCCCTAGTCATTATTTTTTTAAATGACCACTTTCCATGCAAAGAGTAATTTGCGGTAGGGTACTTCTTGTCGGATCGTTGTTACTGAACCTAAATGCTAAGATAGCTGTTTCTTTTATGTTTACAGACAAAGGCCATTTACCTCGTGTTATTTGATTCAGAGGTTTCGAAAGATGAATTTTCTGGTGAAATCTACATAGTTTTTGAGATAGAAAACTGAATAATCGTGTATATGCAATGCCTGAATGGTATACAAATAAAGTAATACATATAGTGCGATGTTGTATAGTTTTCACGGTCACGTTCAGTAATGTCATCTAGTTAAATATTCAGTGACTCTGCACCTTAGTTTTGCGATGTAGCGGCGTAGTTAAATACGAGTAGAGTAGCCTTTCCATCCTTCCGCTTTGCTTACTTCGGAGTCTAACCGAGAGCCGTTTAATCTTTAGCAGCAGCACAACTACCGCGGTAACCTCACTCGGAGAACACACTGAATTATCAGAGTGCCTCACTCACGAGCACGCAGTTATGTAACCCATGGATATGCCGAAAAAAGGTCTAGAACTTTCTGGAGGTGGAGAGCAAGGAGGACCTAGAAAAATACCATTACATCCCCATGTCAATTTTTATGTTTACACTGGGTGAGGACGTAATCTTGTCAGGTTAATTTATACATGGCCTGTGTTTTCTACTGATAAGGCATATAGGAACGACACAACATTCAGTTGTGAATTGAAGTGAATTTTAAATTGTTCAAAATGATTATTATTGTTATTGTTACTGTTATTCTCGTTTATAATCAAATCTCATGTGTCTCTTTTAATCTTTCAGTCTCTTACCAAGTTTCGGAATTAATGTACGTGAACGTCAGCGATGCTATACAGTCATTAGATAAAATAATTAGAAGTATTATAAAAATTTCAGCAGGGAATCCTAAACAATAAATAGCTATAACTCTACGACCTATAGTGCCATGAACTATGTATTGACTTACAAATGCCAGGAGCTTCGATTGTCTATTATACATCCCAGCTTCTCATGTATTCTTCATTATTAATGTGGTTTAAAATTTGAAATGGGGTATACGAGTCACCCGCGCCAGTCTTTTATGAATAATTAAGTATTGCCTTATCAATTCTGTTTCACAAACGAACGTCTCGACGTGAGTATGATGTTCGTGATGGTTTTGATCGAAAGGCAATTGTAAATTTAGTAGAAAGGTTGAAACCACCTGGTTCATTTCTCAGCGGAAAAGGGAAGCATAATCCGCTGTTATCGGTGGCACAGTGTGCAGCGGACTTTCGTGACTGCTTTACTTCCCACATAATTTACTTAATCACGAGAGACAGGTTACTCGATAATAGTATGTCAAAATTTTATAAAATGAAGTATGAGAACTTCTGAAATAACAAAAAGGATTACGCAATGAAGAGTCCGTAGTAATCATCCAAAATTCCCAGAATTGAGGTAAAGGCTAGCAGCAAAGCATGCAAAACTCGGACCATAGGAGATAGCAGACGAAGCTGAACATAAGCAAGGATATTTTCAACTGGATGCCGTACCTAAAAGGAATCTAAGGCTCACATCATAAGCTGCTTTGGAAATCGTCTTATCTCCAAAGATTTGTGACCTCCAAGGTCGCCAGACCTGACGTCTTTGGAAATCGTCTTATCTCCAAAGATTTGTGACCTCCAAGGTCGCCAGACCTGACGTAAGCGGATTATATTTTGTAGAAATTTCTAAGGGAATCCATACGAAAGGGTCCATGTTCGATCCAGGATTTTAGCATGAACAGCAAAGCGGAAATAAAAAATATTGACTTGTGGGTTCGCAGAATTAAAAGTCCAATTTGCAGAAATTCAAAATGCTCTTTATTTCCGTCAATTTCTGGTCAATACCTACAGTAGCAGAATTACGTCACATACAAAATTACAATCTTCCAAGGTCGTTGACCACAGCAAAGAGCTCACTTTCAAAACACACCAATTTCAATTACAACACTCGTTACGACTCTGTTTACAACTACTCCCGCTGGCGTGTCACGATCTCTTATATACACCTACATTGATAATTCTAGACTGTTGTGTAAGAAACAAGAAATCGAATGTGCTGTAAGAAGACACTAGACGAAACAAGAACGTTTCAGATGTCTAACTTTCTGTGTCGTCCAGCCTTTTATCTCTGCGCTATATTTATCTGCAGGATCTTTGTGTACAAAAGCCCCGTTATGGTAAATAATGAGTTCGCGACAATATTGACGCAGAAGACCGGAATGGACAAGAATGAGTATACAGGCAATCCAAAGTTCGGCAACATAATGAACGCGCGCGCGTGTATTTATGGACAGATTTACAACGCCCCTCATGTACAGTATCCTTAGGATAACAATTGCCATCTTTGGTGATACTTATTTTGGAAAAAATCAAGCTATTTTCCAAATGAAAATCGGATAAGGCATAATACCATTAAAACATAATACATATCTTTCGGGAATTCCTTTAGAACAAAATTTGTTAACTAACTTATTAAAACAGGTACTCTGGACAATCTTACAAATTACCGAAATACGGTATTGCCATGTCAATTCAGAATTCATAGCGATGCACATTAATTTAGGAGTATATACACGGTGTTCATTTTTACCTGTGATTTTACCGCTCAAAATTTGACCGTCATCAATAGCATGGATGATGGAGCGAGTTTATATAAGATTCCCCTGCCGGCTTGCGATCGTACTCGATGTGCCGACAGCAGCTTTGAGGCCGCCCTCTACCGGCAGGTAAATATACTATTTGAGAGGTGGGTCTGCCCGCGTAATATAAAGCTGCGTAATTTCGCCTGGTGCGTAGATACGATAACTGGTACGATACTATACTGGTACGATACTATACTACAAATACGATAACTATACTACAGTGCAATGCACTGCACTGCACTGCACTGTAAAGCTAATTATGCAGCCATAAAAATTATACCATGAGGAATATACGAAATAAGTCAATGAACCCTTGTTTCACAATGAACATCTGTTTTTCTGTTACAGTAGACATACATACATATTTTAAACCTGTCACATAAAATGGAAATATTTCAATTTGATATCAATTCTTTTCTATCACCCACAATTTCCTCACAATGTAACTTCATTACAAACAAGACAATTAGCAGAACATATTCTAGGAATGAAAAATAAATTAGTGTTACAATATATACAAAAATTTTATCCAAGTCTAAACAAGAAAATATTTCTAGTACATAGTCTTGTGTCCATTTTCTTATTTCCTTTATCTCTTTCCCTTAAACACTGTCTGTATTGCGAAAAGGTTTGCTTGAGGCTTTTCTGCCATAACACATTACTTTTAGATTGGTACTAGTCACTTTATACCGTCCAGTGTCTCTTTTTACGAGTAACTGATGCTGTATCTTGGACATGTTTGATAAACCTATTGGTTTTAAAATATATAAGGATACCAAAATTAATATACATTTTAATTAAGGGTGAGAATGACAAAATAATTTAGGTCGTATACTGATAAAATGTAAGACTTTTATGTTACAAACAAAAGTATATCAATTTGACGATACCTGGACAGCTTTGACAACATTACGCTCCGAGGGACTTGTCTGAATGCTTGATATCGTTGCATAAACTCCTCTTTGCAGCGGTTTAAATTATGTTTATATGTCGCACCAATTTTAATACCGGTACGAACCATGAAGACGTGTTGCTCTGTATTCATATCTAGGGGAAGCTGGTTGTATTAGTTAACAGCGAAGCCACACTCGGAGCGCTGTAATCTGACTTACCTTGCTTACTGTTCCGGAAAAATGTCCGCTTCTTCTCCGTAGAGGGCACTATGATTTGAAGATACTCACCAGTCAGCTATGACGTGATTCTTGCTCAATGGGAGGCCGGGAAATAACGAATAAAAATGAACAGGATGTATATACCTTAGTCTTTTTCAAAAAGAAAGTAGTATTTCTTGGGTTTTCGAAATATTCATTCCGAAGCTCTTCACTTGGAGAGTTTGGTTGCCAATTCAAGAACCAGAGTCAGTATGTTTAGATCATGCATACTTTCCTGATTTCCAGCAAACTGCAGTACCTTAGAGTCAATAATGCAGACCAACTCATCATTGCATACACACCTGGGCTAACAGAACAGAGACAGCTGTAAGTTCCAACGATCTCTCTTATACCAATTATACAAGAGCTCAGGGTTTCTTCGACTCTGTTCCGTTTTCCTAACACAGCACACAAAGGCGATTTCCCCACGATTGACTCGGCTGAATTTACAGCAGCGTTATTTCCAGAAAGTAGCTCTGGATTCCTATCGATTTCAGCCTTCAAGGGGGGGGGGCAAGTTCACAAATTCTGGTCTCTGCTCAAGAAAAGTGAGGTGATTCTCAAGGATCTGACAAAGAATGGTCTGCAGCACGTGCTCAAGGACTGGCAGAATCGCTATAAAAAGTGCATTGAAGTAGGAGGGGACTACTTTGAAAATGATCATGTAAACATTGAATTGCAATAATAAAAATCTGTGAAAAAACCAGTTTGTCTTTGTTGATCAGCCCTCGTCGTAGTGCCTTTTACATCTCTGCTTCGCAGCATTTAGGTAGTTATACCGTACATTTTATTGCATTATTTTTCATTACCAACTTGTTTCTTTATGTTGAAAAAAAGACGTTTATGGGGCTAAATTGTTTTTTCTCTTACTTGACACCAGTGACATTAATTGTCTACTAGAGCGTTATCAACAGCAACAAGTGAGGAATAAATTAGCATTTTAGAACGCAGTGTTTCTAATGAGATTAGCGGTGCTGCTTTAGCAAACATAGAAGCTGTGGCTAAATAATACGATTAGAAACTGATATATTTGAGGCAGTGGACAGTAATAATAACGAAAGCCATCAACCATAGGTATTATTGCAGCAGTTCTTCAATGTCACCAGACAGGGTACCAAAGGGATGAACAAATCGCTTATGGTCCAGTGAAAGATAAGCTTGCAAGAAATGTAATTAACTTTGATTCATTTTATATAAGGCAAATAAATTGATAGTAAGCAACGGAAGCGAAAACATTCCATGAATTTCTACTCTTTTTCTTACAAAATTCATCTCGGTTATTCGAAATAAGCGTTCATTATACATTCTGTTGTAGATGTACGATGAATAGAGTAAGATGAAGCGACAGTAGGACTTTTTAAACGTGGGTCACTGTGTAATGGCTTTGAAATTGAATGTTCCCTGCATGACCATGACAAGAAAGTTTAGTCAGTTACCATTTTGAAAAGCATACTATTTTAAAAATTCAAACCGGTAATAAAAATCATATTTTTAGCTTGTTTCTAAAACTATATTTTTGTTTTCTTTACCTATAAGAAGGGAAAATATAATTTGGACCATCTAATGACACATGGTGATGTTTATTACAGTAGGAAGAATTACTGCCATATTTCACACATGCTATACACTCCAACGCGTTGTGCTGCCATCTGGTGACAAGATTTCTTGTAATTGCACCTTTCCTTTTTCTTTTTCCGCTTATGAGTATGCAATCAAGAGAAAGAGCTCTGTTCGTTACTAAACATAGAATGAATGAATGAATAAATAAATGAATTCCTGTATTTCCTTAAGTGGAACACGGCCATCCGAACCTCACAACCTCGAGGCCCTTAGACATCGGCTTGAGTCAGAGTATCCTAATCAGAGATTCCGGGATGAGTGATCAGCCCAACGCCGATTGCTGAACACAAAACAATGAAAAATTATTTTAATATTGTAGATGGTACCATTCCTTAGTTAAGGTGCAATTACACATATGCAAAATTTGACTTTGGTTTGTGATTTTTATTTTAATGTTATTATTCCTAATTTGAATAAGATGAATCAGAATATTAATTAAGTTTTCTCCATCACGCACCAATTTTTCAAAACTGAAGAAATAGTAAAATATTAATTTTATACTCTGCTCTATTGTATTTGTTATATTATTAAATAAGTTAATAAATCCACAAATATCAACACCACTCTTCATAATAAAATATTTCACATATTTTCTAAATAATCACATACATTTGAACATTACACAAGTGTTTACACTTTACCTTGAAATGCAAGTCTTTTCATTTCCTTAATATCCTGATGAAATCATTCACCCTGCTCCTCGCTGACAAAGCCTACATTTTATGAAAAAAAGAAAGGCCAAATGAGAGTGCTGGAAATTTACTTTCACATTCATATTGCAACCTAGTTTTCAAAATTTCGCAAGCACATCTCCTACAATATTTGTGTAATTTGGATCCTTGTAATTTCCCAGAAAGCTTTCGACGACACTCTACAACCAGATCATGCGTGTGTTACAGTATGTCATCGTTTCTTCAAATAAGGTATAAGAAATCGAAGGCTGACCCTCTTAGCTCAGTCGGTAGAACACCTGCCTGCTGTGCTAGGGTTCCCGGGTTCGATTCTCGGCGGTGGGACTGGGGATTTTTCTCCGACCAAGTTAATTCCCCATCTTCCGCAGAGTCTGGAAGTATGTATGAGAGCGTGAATATGTGTGTGTGTGTGTGTGTGTGTGTGTGTGTGTGTGATCTAATGATTAAAAACCAATCAATACGAGTTAACACCTTCGGTATGTTCCAAAGGAGAACGGCCGCCGATATGACCATTTTAGTTAAAGACGGGGTATAAATGGGGTAAAAAGTCGACCTACTAAATTATGGCCCCACAAATACTCCCTATAAAATTAGCATTACTTCATTAAGCCTTAATTTTATGTGTAAAGTTGGTAAGAGAACATTTTTGGGTCCACTAGACATTAATGAATAACACTTTTCATTCCTGGCACGAGAGCGTTTCTCTGATTCCAAATTTTTCTTCTCCTGTGCTTGGATCGAACCCTACTAACCGAACCCATTCACAAATATCATATGGCATTTTAGTATAGCCTGACTTTTGACCAGGTAGCATGGAAATAGCTTTTAAATCTCCGCATACCTGCCACTTATGTTCTCCATATTTAACTTTTTATAGAAGTAATTTTAGGTTATGATGCGTTTCTCTACGGTGGACTTGTCCATTTTACTACAGTACACATTTCAAACTAATTTTAGTACTGCTGTCTGTTACATTGGTGTCATTATTGTGAAACGTTAATTTAAGCACAGAAATTATTAGTATTCCTTAATTCCATACAATATTTACGCACAGAACTACACAAAAACATTTTACATATAACTGCTAATTGTAGAAAAATTATACGTAGTAGAACAAATACTGATTGCCGTTTTGGAATCAGCACATCAAATTTAGTGAAGTAGATATATTTTGGAGGAAACCTCAGAATCATGCAGATCAGTGTTACTCATTCTCAGCCATATTTAATTGCCACAGTAAAAATCTTCACTGTTACTGCGATCCACAATTGGAGTACTTAGATGGTTTGAACTACTTATGCATTTTCAAAACCAATAGAATTATGACATTAACAATATCAGTAGGTTTAGCTAGCAAAATAGTAATAATAATATCTAATAATAGTAACAATAGTAGTAGTAATAGTAATAGTAGTAACTTATCTTGCAGCAATATTAGGAGGATTTTGTAAAAGGTGTATTCGATGATTTGTGGTAAAACGTCACATGTGTAATGAATAGAATGTGTATATGAAACTTTCTCTTGCGCAGTCCGTTAACTATTTCTCATTTCAGCTGAATTTTATAGATTTTGAAAAACAAAAAGTACACAAAAGCTCACAATTATGCTGTCTGTCCCTGTCTGCTTCTGAAAAGCTTCATAGACCAGCATTTATTGTGAATAACGTATTTACCAGGGCTGTTCAATAAAGAATGATCACAATTTTTTTGACAACGTACATTTACTCATCCTCAATTTTGATGGTCCTTCTCAAAATAGTCCCCTTAAATGTGATGCACTTGTCCCACTGTTTCTGCCAGTCTTCAAAGACATGCTGGAAACCATTTCTTGAGAGATCCTTCAAAATTTCCTTCGCAACCTTCACCACTGCTTCTGATGATGGATAATGCTTCCCACGAAGGCGTTTCTTCAAGTTAGGGAATAGAAAAAAGTCACATGGAGCTAAATCCGCACTATGGGGAGGGTGAGAGATGTACTTCACGTTGAGCTTTGCAAGATATTCAGCAACAACATTGGCAATATGCGGCCGCGCATTATCGTGGTGCAGCACCCAGACTGCTTCACGGAAATGTGGTCTTTTGCGATTGGTATGGACTTGCAAAGTTTTCAGGACATCCCTGTAGTATTGTCCAGTTACTGATGTGTGTGCAGGTTCAACATGCTAATAAACCATTCCATGAATGTCAAAGAATGAGATGACCGTAACTTTCCCAGCAGAAGCAACCACTTTTGCTTTTCTGGGGGTTGGTGATGGATATTTCCACTCTGAGCTTTGATGTTTGCTCTCAAGATCTAAATGATGTAGACAAGTTTCATCAGCATTGATTACGTTTGAAAGAAGCTCCGGATCTTCCTCTAACATAAACTTTAACTGCATGCAGACCTGCATGCGAATGTCCTTATGTTCCGGAATCAACAGTCTAGGCCCATCACGCACAACACGTCTCATGTGTAATGTTTCTGTCACCAACATTACACCCAATGAAATGTCCGTTATTTCAGAAAGTGATCTTAAGGTAATTCGTCGATCCTCTCTCACAATGGCAGCAGCAGTGCTTTTTCCCGTAAGAGCAGTAACTGCAGCACCGGGTCCACCTTCCTTTGAAATTGATTCCCCCCTCTTTAAACATTTTAAACCACCTTCGAGCTGTGCTGTAGGAAATAAGACTCTCCATAGGCCTCCTGTAACATTGTATAGGCATCAACTAAGATTAGTTGATACGAAAGCAGAATTTCAAAGCCGCATATTGTTCCTCGCGTGTTACCTCCATTGCAGCGGTAGGCGATACTGAGCATTTCTGAACTTGCCTGGTTCTCGCAGGCGGGAACCAGGAGTACCAACAATGAAACTACTATGGCGTATTTGACATTAAGCTAACACAGTATAATAATATTGAACTTTAGTGCAAAAAATTATGACCGTAAAAAATTATGACCATTCTTTATAGAACAGCCCTCGTATATAGCATATGTGTGTAAATTATATTAGATGTGTTTCATTAACTGATGATAAATTCTAGCATTTTAATAGGACCGTATATGGTGTTTGCGTTTGCATTCCCCTTTAAATGAATACCGAATGACACCAGAAATTCACAATATGGGGCTCCCTGGATAAAAAAATTAGAAAAATAAGGTGCGCATGTGTGTTGGTGAACAGCGTAACTCAAAAAGGAAAAGTATGTGAAGTACCAAACTTTGCATTTAATCTTCCAAGGATGTGACAGGAAGAGTTTCAAAACTCCCCACCCCTCACTATCCTTTACGTGGAACACTTTTCTGAAATTATTATTCTTAAAAAAAGATTTAACGGGTTTGATTAAAATGCAACATGTTTAAGGAATTTCTGTGAAAAATAAAATTTACGTGTTAAATTTAACAGGATGTCCTTAGAATTCTTCTCATTCTCGTTAACTTGGGCAAGACTGATGAAACACGATAATGTAGATTTGATTAAAGCACACAATGTATGTCAAACAGTTTTTTGGACTGAGCCAGTTCCGAGATATTTTAGTTATTTGTTGAGTTTCACCAATATTTATGCATATCTCAAATAGAAATTTATTCGTGCTTAGTAAATAAACAAGAAATTCATTCTATCAAATTTGAAGCCGAAAATTCTGTGGAAATAAAACTTTTGAGGTCTGCTGAATAACAGACATTTCACGCACGCACGCACACGCGTGTATATGAATGGCCTAACTCGAAAGGTCAGTTAAATACCGAAGTTGGCGTTAAGTTCCAACCAAACTTCTGTACATGAGAAAAGAAGGAATTTTTTATATTGTGAAAAGAGACTAACGATGTTGATTAAAGTGACATGTTTTAAGATGTTCGCAGGACATAAAACGTACCTTGAATATTGTAGGAATATTCTGTGGCTCTTCTCATTCTGAATGTTTTTCTTTTAATCTATCAATTATCACTTTAGTCTTCTGCATCATTCTTACACGTGTAATAAATATGTAATTGTATCTCCCCAGTCAAAGAGAAATAGAAAAAAACAAGTTTTTGCAAGAATATTTTGTATAAAAATGAGTAGGAAAGTTCCCCCTAACGAAGTACTAAATATTTAGTATGCATTTTGTGTGTTCTACTGTTAATAGAAAAAAACTACAACAATCGGTACGGCTTTTTTACTTAACATGTCATGTATGAAAGTGGATAAAGGATTTAGAGGATACGAGTAGAGAATGCAATATGAATACAAGACATCAGAATTGTATGCTTCGTTCTGGTTGTGCCAAAAGTGAAATAATTTTAAAACACGTTTTATCAGGTACTAATTTTTTTCTAATGGCACAGATTTTGAATTTCGCATCTACATGAGACAAAAGGCTTAAATGTTGCAACTTTGATAGTAATTTGTTGAATTAATATTTTACTGTTGTACAACACATCTACCAGGAAGAGAAGGTACCAAACTTGAGCCAAATATTGGATAATGAGGGTTTCTCCGAAACACATGCTTTTAAGACCCCTTGAATAAAATGAAAGAATTTTGAGAAAGGTTCATCTCCCTCTCTCCCTCTCTCTCTTTGTATGTTTGTGCGTGTGTGTGAACAGCATAATTTAAAAAGGAAAATGTGGTTAAATACAAATCTAATATTTAACTTCTAAAGTTAAAGTTGCTTTTCAGAAAAATTCCCCTTCCCAAACTAAGTTTGCATAGAAAATCTGAATTTCTTACGAACTTCAGATTTTCTCAACAATGCTTTTAACAGCTTTGATTAGAATAGAATAAATTTAAGATATTCACATAAAAATAAAATGCATATCCTGAATTTGTTTTGGGAATGGCCGAATTCTTTTCATTCAGAAGGAATTTTACACAATCTTATATAACGGATAAAGGTTTAGAGACAAACGAAAATGTGCTATACAAAAATGAGGATCTCTTTAGAAGCCACTTCATTCCAAATAACCATTTTGTGTCATAAATTATTTCCGAGATAATCCATTATAAAGGGTTCGAAATGTTCAGTATTTGACTCATTTATCTAAAGCCCTTTCAATATTTGGCTGCTTCTCGAGTTTGCAAGGAAACGCGGGGATATTTAACGCCAGGAATTATCAGCGACAAGATTTTATAAACACTTACCTACCAGTACTACCTTTTTGTTTAAAAAAAAAAAAAAAAAACTAAATATGTAATGCAACTACTTTTATAAAGTTTTAAACATAAACTTCCTTAAGAATAGTAGATATATGCATATAAATTAAACCACATACGATAAACTCGTGTAATGAAACACTTCACTTTTAATTAGTTATTTGGTTGTTGCTGTTATTCCGAAACCAGTCAAAAGGCGGGTATAAAGCGAAGGGTAAAAAGGTAGAATGTTTCAGGCCTCTTCTTCTTCTACAAGGTGACGTATTAACACGAGTGAGATCGTCAGGAAGGACCGAATCTCAGGATGATTGATTGGCAGATGAATGGAGAAGCTGTTGAGCATATTGGCGACGTCGCTCAAGTTGAGAGATTTGGGCGTGTGTCCAGAAACAGGGCATCCCTCGCCTTAGCCCGCGTATTCAACACACATAGGGTAACCTATCTAACCAACCCCTTTTAACCCTTTTGCAATCTTCGTGGAAGACAGCAGACCACATAAAAATATTTGACTACACCTAAGTGTTAATTTGTATACATGATTTTCATTGGTAACATAGCACGTTAATATTTATCATGCCATTTTGGGGTTACAGTAAGTGGAAAATACTTCGTAGATTTTGATGGCTCATTAGGTATATATTGGCCTATCTTTGTATCCAAAATGAATTTATTCCTCGGGCAATAGTACACAGTAAAATCCATCGAGCCTGAGAACGGGTCCTACCAGAAACAATGCAAGTATCACTTCACGTATGAGTTATTTGGAATGCATAGAGAAAGTCCCCGCCTCACCCTAAAAACAACCTCTGTTAGTTTTAGTATATGCAGATTTCCAAAGATTTAACATTGTTACATGTTAAATTGAATGCACTAATTCAAGAATGGGTAAAAAACGTTATGAAATACATTGTGACAACCAAGTAGTGCTGAACGGTTTGTTACGAAATAGCACAGGACTAACTTGACCTATTTTTTTAACTTTTTACAAATACACGGAGCAAAGACATCAGTGCTAATATTTCGTCATGCCTCTGTTGTACTCATTCTGCTCTAAACTTTTCGACGCTCGCTGCTCGCAGACGACTCTACACATTTGACACTATCCAATTCATTTGTAACTACTGAACTGAACTCTAGGCTAGCTTTTGAGCTCCCTTATATCAGTGAGTCGCAAGAATGTTTTGGAAACCGGTCTCTCGGATTGCCTGGATGGAACATTCTGGAAGTAGATTTTTTTTTCGATTTCCGGAAATAAAAGGATCTGAAACATGAACGCGGCATAATAAAGGGGGTCGTATTTTTGACTCGTGACATCAACGGCTGTCCTTAAATATTCCATTTTTTTTTTTTTTTTTGCTCTTGTCGGCGGCAAATAACAAAGGTGGTGGGATAGGGAATTAACAACAAGGGTTATCATAACGCTCAAGCAGACTCAATCGTATTAAAGATGTTGTCTATGTTTAATTACACTGCTCCTAACTGCTATGCATTCAAACGTTACAGTAACATAAACAATTCTGCATTAGCACGACCATTGCTTCCTGCGGGAGTATGGATGACTGCATGGTCATAATTAAAGGCCAGAGGGATGTGCGCTCGCATATGCTAGCTGGACGCAGAGTGTGAATGACGTCAGATGTACAGCACGGCCAACAAATGTGCAAACAACTGCCGCTAGAAGCAAACGTGGAAAAGCATGTAACGCAGTATTTTGCGTACAAGTGAAGCATTACTTGGTATTTGCATCCAGACGCAAGTTCAAAGTGTAGTATAACGCGAGAGTTTTGTTTCTTCTCGCTGAACCTATCATGGCCAGGCTATACCTATTACTCGACAGAGCGTTGAGGCATATTGACCTTCAGGTGACCAGCGCTGTGATCGTTCCTTATCCGGTCTTATCTGGTCGATTAGAAGAGTAAAATATTAGTAACTTGATGTATAATAAGTTACGGAACATAGAGTGATTGGAAGCTGCGCGTGTCTATATGTTTTCTCGCGCCTGCCGATGTATGACACATTACTGTACAGAAGGCATGATTATATCTGAACTGAGTATATTATACACTGGACTCTATCTGTATGTGCGATAAGCTGAGGTAAACATCTCTGGATTGCGAATTTTTTTCGATACGTCTTCTCGCTTTGCCATGTAATACATGCAGTTGTTTGTAAACGCGAGCGATAACACTACGGACCATGTGCAGTATACCTATTGAGAAACTCACACGCCTCCGGTATTTAGACATAATAAACAGAATAAGGTATTAAAAGTTATGTTTAAATGAAAAGTTATTAATATATCGTTAATTACCTTTCGTATCTGAAGTATAAAATGGATGGCAATGCATGCGTGCAATACACAACTATTTTCATTAATTCAAAGTTTTGCTGAGGTCGTAAATGTACATTTGCTTACACTGGGAACCTTCTGGGGCTGGGTGGAGTATAGTAGGATTTACGGCGTTCAACTCCTTAGAGAGGGCGATGAATTACTATCGATCAAGAAGCCCAGTTGTTTAAGCAAGCATCCATGCCATCTACCCGCCACCACACTCGTGACGTAATCTAAAATCACACCTGAAGAATGAGAAGAAAAAGTAAAAGCAAAATTATAGAAAGGAAATCGTGAAACCATTTCAGGAGTTCATTCGCCTACCAAGAGAAAACCCAAGGTGAATGGCGCACTATTGACGAAATGTAACCCAGGATCTCCTGAATGCGAGCACATGTTACAGTACAGCTATCTTTATCGATGCGAGAAGCATACTCGTTTTAATAGTCATTTGCTTACGACTTTAGATTTTAACATCTTTCATTTCATAACTCAGTATTCGCTGTGCCTCTGGTAAAATATAACTGCTCATTTTAATTTTATGTTGGTCAGAGAGGGAAGTTTCGTGCTTAAAGGGGTACATTTTATGGGAGTTTATGTAACCTATGAAAGACGTGATGCCATAAAGATGTGTATCCTACTATAAATGTACTGGTGACACGTAATAAAACCGGAGTGTTTGCGTATATAATAAAATGTTAAAACCTTGTGTAAAAGGCAAACTTTACTTGCTTTAGTAGGTAGAGAAAGAATTGCATTCCACCCAAAAATTAGATATCGAGATTTCATTGGAAATACGCGCTTTGTGAGTGCCTCAACACCCCTTATTTAGGATAAGAGAGAAGCCACCATAACTAAAAATGGTGGTACATTTATATGATTTGTATACATATTTTAATTTGTAAATCTAATATAATCATATTTCATTATATACTACTTGAAGCGGGAGAAAAGTGGATGTAAACAAAACTACGTGATCGTTGATCGTAGGGCGCCTTCACAATTTCCATGATGCCTCCGCCGTGTAAATAGTCCCTTGAAAAAGTACTGCTACAGAAGTGTGGAGTCTTGAGTTCGATTTGCTAAAGTGCACAGGTACGTACTATGCACATTTCAACTACAAAAAACATATACTAATAGATAGCTAAGTTTGTAATTATAATAAATCATGCTGCGCGCGCATATTGAAGATGAGAGGCGTATCCAGTTGTGAATCATGGCGGAACTGGCGAGTCCCGTTAAACATGCAGGCGAAAAGCCTTTACAAAGTTGTGAAAAGATAATATTGAATGTGTTTAACAAGTTCTGTGAAAAATTTCCAGAACTTTCTATCGATGAAGTGGTGAAGCTAACATCGGAGTTTACCGGTGTGTCGGTTTCCAGCATTTATAGTGCACGTAAGGAAAAAACCACATTCGGTGAAGTTTCAACTCCCGGCAAGAAGAGGCCACGTGCCAGATCAATGAAGAAATGAATGGCGAGGATTTCAAATCCTGGTTTGAAAAGATTCTCTCCAAATTACAACCGAATAGCGTTATTGTGATGGACAATGCCCCCTACCACAGTGTGACGTTAGAACGCATACCAAACAACTGACATCATAACATAGCTACAGAGTAAATATAGTTTTACAGGAGGGTCATGTTAAGGCGGAATTTCTGGCAATGGCCAAGTCTCATGCTAAAGAGTACGAAAAATACGTAATTGACGAAATGGCAAAACTTGCTGGTCACACTGTACTCAGACTGCCACCTCATTGTTGTTACTTGAATGGATCGAGCGACACGGAGACGTCGGACCTGGAGGGTATCGAACCAATTTCCAACTCAGATTATAGGAATGCAATTAACGTAAGTAGTGCTTAATTTTCATGCATATTAATAATGTGGTACGTGATACTTGGCTCGAAAAATGTGCCTTTAGTGTCGAAAATGTATATTATACTTCGAAGCGATTAAGCGGTTGGCTGGAATAAATACGTGTTCTTGGTGTTAAAAAGTGCGTATTCATATTATTAATACATATTAATATTACACTTAACGAAGCGGTAACAGTATTGTCATTCCAATCGCATGTGAACGCGGAGTGATACGGTACTTAATTCTCTAGTTGGACATGGTATAGAAACAGAAGCTATACAGGAAATGCAATCAAAGTTTAAAAGCGACTAGCTATGGCTTTAAAGTACCAGCAAGAGGCAGATGAATAAAACTGATAACATATTGGACAATTAAAATAAATATTAACATCTTGGAAATAGCTAATGTCACAAAAAGCTATTTGAAATAAAATTGCTACATTTGGTAGATACTTTCTCAGGGATGGTAATTTTATGAATCGAATGCAATACTTTTTCTATTCGTAAGAAAGGCAGCAGAGGAATTAAAATTCAAAAGGAATTTTAGGTTGAGCGATATCAATATTAAAAAAAGTAAGTCGTACTCTTGAAAGGCGGATGTGACCAAGTGTTACTTCGGATCGTCTCCTACATGTCATAGAGAATGGCTAAAGGATAGTTACGAATTTGTTTGATGTGGAAGAGAATACTTCATCGATCCTTCAGTCTATTTCAAAACCATCAGACAAGTCTGAAGGGACAACTATTAAAGTTCTTCGCGGGAAGCAAGCCAGGTGAAAGACGATTAGGAATAGACGTTTCGGGAGTGTGCATCTCTCCCATCATCAGGATACTTATTAAATGCTATAACCATAAATGGCATCACTGGATATAACACAAAAATAAAGAAACATAAAACACTATCAAAATTCACATTACTGAACAAAAGACTGTTTTCAGTAAATTAAATGCCAGGTCAGGAGATGGCGTGAGTATAGAAAATTGTACCAAAGAAACATAGCTGCTTAACTTGATTATCAAGCTGTATTGATCTATGCTTCTTAAGTCGACGGATTTCCATTTGAAGGCCGGTTTCCAAGAGGAGCTGAACTGAAATCCAGCATCACGATTAAGCGTGCTCCTCTTGGAGGAAATGGCCAAAGCCTCCTTAATTCTCCGCTCCCAGTACCTTACATATTGCCGAGATGGTCGTCTCCCGAAAGTTGGCTCTATGGTCGTTATCAAAATAATGCTCTGCCAGCCCAGACTTCTCGGGTTGCATTAAACGAATGCTCCGTTCATGCTCGTTTATTCTGGTAGCGATGGTCCTTCCGGTTTGTCCTATATATGGTGTCCCACATTCACAGGGGATGCGGTACACTCCCAGAACTTGGAAGTCCATTTTGTCTTTCACTGGTCTCAACAGATATTTAATCTTCGGAGCTGGATGATCCTGATGTTGTATTTGGCGAGAATACTGCTGATTCTACCGGATAGGTTGCGGTATACATCATCAGGACCATTCACAAGCCACCTCCGAAGATTAAATATTTAAAGAAATTAATTCAGTTGTAGGATTATTTTATTTGATACCGTGCTTAATAAACAAATGTTTATATTCAGTAGAATTTTTAATAATCTGAAACCTAATGTGATATTATACATTTAATGTATCAACTTAAATTCTACATTAAACATGACTAGAAGCAAGCACATCAATCGAATATCGAACCGGATAGGTTTCTCACTAATGAACCAGTTGTTTGCACCTAAATAGACCAGTGAGCTGTAGCTATTGCCTGTTGTAGTTATTTACCAGATTTTCTCTAAAAGAAATGACAATAAACAAGACAGCTGGAAGCCAGCACAAAATAGTTTTGAAAGACTTCGTAACCATACTCAGATTGATTGTTCGGCAACGAGGTCCCGTCTCAACTCTCGGGAGCTCTGTCTGCTTGAAGGCAATTACATAGATTAAAACTTGGCTATGCACTAATTTAGAAGATGGCTTCTGCCAGGTGCTGAACGGCTTTCCTGAGAGAAAAATGGGAAGAAAGGAGGTCATCCTCACATGGGAATATTCTTGAGAGAAGTGTAACCAGCCATTTTCAAAATTGAATACTGCTACTGGGAAATGACAGTCCATTATATTTAATGACTAAGACTTTGTTTATTTAAGTATAATAAGTGACATTACGTATAATCATGAAACTTTTAAACACCCCTAACACTACTACAGACAGAACCGGGAATCCAGGAAATATTCATTATAAATGGGTTTTTAAAAAGTAAAACTTTTCTTTCTTTACTTTTACCTATAGTAGGCATTCGACCCATAAATTCCATTCCGAGATTTCATTGGAAACAAAGTTTAGAGGTTCCCTCTATCTACATTCACGTGACTTTTCTGCCCATTCAACAAATTATTCTCATTCTCAAGTGTGCACTGACATGAATTTCTCTATTTATTCTGTAGAAACCATTCTTAAAAAGGCTTATTCTTTTATTTCCCTTCCGAGTGGGATGGATCAGGCGGTTTCGTCTTTCGCATTTTGAAAGTCCGAGTTTGAGTCCCGTGGCTGACCTATCTGATCCGTGGGCTTTTTAGGGGTTTCCTGGTTCGCCAGGAAATGCTGGGTAGGTTAATTACATCCCCCGAACTTCCTGTCCCTCCATTTCATCTCCATTATCGCTTCACATCTCATCTGGTGGTCTCTTTCAGGGTAGAAGTTTCGGCGGGTGTCTCGGCGTTGCATGGTAGGATGATATGCTCCTGATAAACACTTCCTCCAGTAGGACGTGACTCCTTGGGTCGGTTGTCCAGTCTCCCCTCGCCTCATGTGTCCTCCCGGGGAGTTCAAGCTGGCGGCATAGGTACAATAGATCAAGACTTGTCGCAGCACCGTATTCCTTCCATACCGTACTCCAATCTATTTCATATTAATTGAGATAGACACATGTAAAAATTGTTTTATTACTTATTTCCTTATAGGTAAATTGAGAATTAGTAGAATACAACCAGGTTTTAAGAGCCAGTGGGCAAGTGATCGGTTTTGACATTCGGTTCTCTGTGCACGGCCCAGAGGTTATGCGCGCGCGCGTGCACACACACACACACACACACACACACACAAACACACGTACACACATAGCGTGTATCGTAAGTCTTTTTTTTTAGATCGACCTGTGAAGTCTCCTTCATTCGATACGAATTGTATGTACTTTTACTATAAAGCATAAGACAAAAGCGAAATATTACTGTATAAAAATGTAGCTTCTGTGACATGGGCCACTTCCGAGATATTTCTTATTGATCTAAATTCAATGGTCTTGTTACATTATGGAATGCTTGCCATTAAGTTGTTTCTAGCGACCTTGTGGAAGAAATGACTGCATTAAACATTTGACTGAAGATTCGATTTTCTGCGTCCCTAAATGCATCTAATTCTGCAAATTTATCTCCATAATATGAAGTAGATAGAAAATTAATGCTTAAGAACAGTTCGTAATATTCATTGTAAGGTTAAAAGATTGTGGATATATATATATATATATATATATATATATATATATATATATATATATATATATATATATATATAGTCGCGACTGCCAGCAACGTGCACAGACAGTGCGGTGCTGAGAGATAAGCGACAGATAGTGCAGCACGGAGAAAAAGAGCTTGCTGCAACAGATAGATGGCGCGGAGATAAAAGGCCTGCCGAAACAAATAAAGTTAGATAAATGGAAAATTCTAGTGACATCTTGATTGATAGAGAACATTCTACATCTATTGTTATTGTCAACTACATAGAATATTGTTTCTCTTTTTGCTGCAGGTAAGCTGAGGACTTGGACATTTTGTCGCTTGCATGCACGCACGCTATGTTTGGTGAGTCTAAAATATTAATGTATCTGTCGGGGTGATTCAGAGGAAATCGATGTGCCTCACATAAACTGCCAGTATGAAATATGAAATATAAAGTTCAGGTCTCGCACTAGATAGCAGTCAAATATTTGGTTTAGATGGCTACATGATTTTCAAATTAAATATTCATCACTTTCTACCACGTACATAGTACAAATACATGTCCAAATTTCAGTAAAAGCTACAGGTTTTCAGGACCCCTTAATTAATAAAAAGCAGTTTTTAGAAAATGCTGAGATGGATAGATGGATGGAGGGAGGGAGAGGGGGGAAAGCTACTCAAAAGCCAAAAGTCTCTTTTAATGCCAAACTTGGTATTTTAAGATCAACGCTCTCCAAAGGTGCGACATGAAACTTTTCAACAAAATTTCTTCATCCAAGACTACTACCCTCCACATGAAACAGTTTGCAACATTTTGTTTTTATCAAAAATAGTTCTAGCGATTTTAATTAAAATACCATTATATGTTTAAGATGTATATTTTAATGTTCTGCGATGGTCTTCAGAAGCTCTCATTTTGAATGACCTTTGCATGAGTTACCACCATAAAAGATGGATAAAATCTTACCACATAAAATGTAGATCTTGTTAAAATACCCAATTTATGCCAAATACATTTTTTTGGGAAGCGAAACATTTCTGAGTTACTATTTTATTTGTTTGAATTTTCACAAGTTTTCTGAAATAGCAATACACCGAATATGTTTCTTGCGTTTTTATATCTTGGATAAGTAAAGACAATGTATTTTTTAAGTCTTCATATACGACTAGCTATTAAAATATTTGACTATCGCTTAAAGCATAACATATTCCCATATTTCCTTGTACTTACATGTTTACATCGATTAACATGACGTAGAAAGAGAAATGAGCCTTTTAAGAAAATTTGGCACATAAAGAGAAGTTATATCACCAGACGAGCAGAACTTTCCAGAAGTTTCGCCTTCTCGAACGTTCCAGAACTGGGTGGAAGGAAGTCTTGTGGAGCGAAGGAGAAGGTTAGCGCGTGCAACGAGAAGTGGTGCTCTCCGAACGAGCTGAGGCAACCAGAGTTGCCAACAAAAAGCACTGAATGTTGCTGAAGGTCGAAAAAAATTTCGCTTTATTCCGCTAAAAAGCACTGTATAAGGTATATGGAATATTATGGCCCTGTCAGTGGCCATTTAGGTGTGCTTCAGAGAGGATAAGATTTTTACTTTTGAACTTCTTTAACTACTTGTAATTATTTCAACAAAAAGGTCTGGATATTGCACTTTGACATTTTATAATCACTTTTACAAACCACGCTTACGTAAATTCATTTTTATATTTACATTTTGATAACCTAAATAGACTTATGTTTCACTTTAAACATTTTGCTGACAACTGGCATTCATAAAGAGCGTGCCACCATGTAAGAACTTCGAAATTCTGTAGGATATTTATACGATCAAGTCCTTGGGCGGGGGGGGGGGGGTGAGGAAGGAAGGGAGGTCGGGTAGGGAATGACTTCTCAGTTGACAAAAGTATAACTATTTGAAAGTTTTAACAAATAACAAGAATTATCTCTGAAACACTCAACTTTAGAAAAAGTAATGATAATAGATAGCATTGTTTGCTTTAACGATATATAATTTTTGTTATATTATAAAGAATTGTCAAAGTATTTAAAGTGCGACATTTTATATTAATTACGAGTAGCTGGCATGCTTTAATTTGTATAAGAGTAGTCACTCAGACTTAGTTGTTCAAATTTTTCCTCCGAAACTAGCTTTTCAACCACTATCGTGGGCGGGCCATGCTGCAGTGACTATAGTGGTTCAAAAACTAGTTTCGGAGGAAAAAATTGAACATCTGAGTGACTACTCCTATACAAATTAAAGTATGCCAGCTACTCGTAATTAATATTTTGTTATGTTGTTTGCCTGTTACACTTCAACAGTTATACAAAGGCCATCAGAATGAAAAGGACTTTGGAGGTTATACCCGGAAAAATAAAGATATACATTTTTTGCATTGAAAATCTATCAAACATATTATTTTAAACATCATTACAGGAATTTTTGAGAAAATAAGCATTTTGGAAGCGGATTTATATAGTCGACATTTTGTAGAGGAGGACTTTGAAAATCTTAGTGTGGCGTACTTGGAATACATTCAACTTAATATTTTAAATTTGATATACCACCGACTTTTCGTTTACGAGTTAGACTGTTCATACACAGATACGTTCACTGGCGAGGCGTGACTTTCAAAGCGAGGGAAGTTCTAAATAATAATTTTCATTAGAACAAGACGAATAATAACTCAAAGAATTAAGGCTTAAGTACTCTTTCTAGTGTACAGTCATACGCAGGTCCTTTCTGTATTGCAAGACTGCTCACACAACAAGCAGACAAATTCCTGCTTCTCCTCTCCGTTAAGACGTTCCAATTTTTCCTAGAGCTGGCCCACACCGCGTAAAATGTTAGCCTAACATAGAGAACGTATGCAATTCGCACACTTTTGTTAATAACTTAAAACTTAACAAGAATTGTGTATTTGTCACCGCTAAATACCAATCCATTTAAATTACTGTTACTAATATTATTGAAATATACTTAATTTTATTTAAAAGCTCCGCTTAAAGCAAAAGAATAAACATTTTTTCACACGATACACAGACTTCACGTGACTAAATCTGTCGGTGCTTCCTAATTACCGAAGAGTCGCGATTGCTTCCGGTAATCTGTAAAGCATGGTATTCGAAGTTCCGAATGCGTAAATACAGAAATATTGAGTATTGAATGAGCTCGCGGAACGGCTCACTCGAATATAAGCAGCTGTCAGATTGTCTGCAGTGCGTATGTTCGCGAATAAATTTGGATGATGTATCCAGAACAAATAAAGTATTGTTTGGCATAAATTTTCTTATTTTTCTTTTTCTCTTGAAATACTGGGGGAGGTGGCTCTTCTAGTGCGTTATTACACGCTTCGCACTGAACACTTGCACTAAAAGGTTTCTTCTCCATTTTTTTTCTTTTTTTAATTAAGAGACTCTTGTGACCTATATTTCTGGTGAATTCTTGGTGTTGAATTCGCTGTATGGAATGAAATAGCTACTCTACTTACCAGGTAAGTACTGCCGTTTGGAATATAAAAACAAACATTACAACAGGAAATGATCTTAACTGTTCTCTGCTGCCACAAGGTTATCCTGGATTTTCAATATCCTAAATCTGCAAAAGTACGATCTGAGGTTCTAGCAATAATTGATTTAGCAATTTAAGCGAGTTGTAAACTGTTTGAGGATATAAAATTAAACTTGTTTCTGAATGTTAGTATTAGAAAGTGTACCATCGAAGTACCTATTTTTTGCTGACCTCTAGCCTATCAATAACTTAACTGTTTAAAATAGCTGTTTCAGCAATAACAATGAGAAGCGTAAGCTTACATGAGTCGCTGAAAACAGGGGATCGCTTAAATTTGTATAACCCGAGCGTGGTCTTTAGGCACTCGGAAGTGCCGATAGTAGTCCATCACAGAAAACATTTCTATAAAACTGTAAAAGGATAATATACGAATTTGCAAATAGGGTCCTTTTATCAATCTATGACCCGCCTACTTGATTTATCTCCGACGGTTCCACTTATATTGCATATGAAACAGCTTTCCAGTCCGTGACTTGCTGAATACAGAATTCCTTCTTATTGTCATAATGTAGTCCGTGACTTACTCGCACCTTTCTGATTTCCTATATCCGAATGTTGAACAATGCTTTTCTTATCGACTGAATTCACTAGAACTTTTATTACCTTAGCTACGCTGCCTTATTAATTTCTTATCCTTAACATTGAGTTTAGCTAATGACCCCTTATTCGCGTGAAAAATTTGACCATGTGCTTCTTGCATTGATTTTAGCATATGGAAAATATTGACTGCAATTATTGAGACATAATTCTCGTTTCTTTGTAAAATCATTGATCTTACTCGTCAATAATTCCGGGATCATATTGCAGGCGAGCTGAAGTAACTACATAGTTCCTGATAAGCGATACCAATGCACAAGCAGGGAATACCACGCGGACTCAAGAAACCTCGTTAGTTTGTATTTGTTACTGGTAAAACCATTAATGGGTAACTAGTTACTGTCGCCATTTCTTCAGTAACCATTACAATGTAGCCGTTGCGTTATTTTCTTCCCCTTCCAAGTGTAGATTATACAAGAGGTTGGATATCGGGCATAGGAATTTTTAAACACTTGACTTCAAGTTATCAACACTCAAACATGACCAAAAACGCAGATAAAGGTCAAGAGTCACTTATGGAAATATAAAAACATGTTGAATGCTGTCTGCAAACGCGAAAAGAGTGTACGAAGGATGGAGTATGGTGTTTCTTTTTTGTAAATTTACGTCCTGCAACGTTAAGTCATATCAGACAATGAATCAAGTGGGTGAAATGATGCTCAAATGTGTCCAGGGTCCATTGAGCTTAGAGCTACCCGACATTCGTCTTTTCAGGATAAGGGAAACCCCCGGAAAAACCTTATTCAGGTAACTCACTCTGACCAAGATTCGAACTCGTGACCTCTTGAACGTGAGGCAGACACACTACCATCTACGCTATCGAGGCGGACATGGAGTATGTTGGGTTAACTGTTAATATATCTAACTATGCTCTAGTAAAATTTCAAATTTATTTCCTTCCGTCCTGACATTAATGGTTAGAAATTCCTATACCGGTTGATAATCATCAGGCACATAAATCAGTCTGTAGAATTATTTTGGATACTGAAATATACGTAATTAGTGGCGGAAGTCTGCTTTCGCTTATTCTTTCCTTTCCCCTACACCGGTGTGAGTGGTGTCTACTCTCCACTCCATTTACAGAAAGAAAGAAGATGACGATGATGATGATGCTGCCAATATTCAGCAGCACAAATTAATACTGCAGGTAAATGTAAACGAGACGGACTGCGAAAATGTTCGTTGCTTGAAGTTGCCTAATTCCACTGTTTTACTTCATTTTGGGCAATATTTGTTTACGGTAAATATGGCGTCAGCAACATCATCATCTCTCTTTGGTGTCATTTTTCTTGGTTTAAGAATGAACAAAGTCAAATCTCAACCGATTCTCAACCCAAGTTTCGGGCACCTTTTATTACTTCATCTGAGCAAAATAAAAGCATTAAAACGTTTCGGTATATATTTTGCTGAACCACAGTGGTACTACACCTTATACACATGTTCTTATTCCTGTATTTATGAAAATTCTATGAATGTATACAGCATACTTCTTTTTTATTTGGTGATTATCTTGATCATCATTTAAAATGTAAATAAAAATGTTAAACATTGTCCTCACAGGTGTATTTGAAACAGAGCCTTTTCGCCGGAAATTTCTTCACAAATTTTACGTTTTAACAAAAGTAAAACGTATGTTATAGCGAAGTTGTATTAAAAACAAATGAAGTGAACGGAGATCAGACCTTTATATAGTGAAACTGACAAGGTTGTGTAAATATTATTTATAATATAAAGCCTTTGTCTCCATCGAAACGCTAGATGATAGAATGCGTGTGTGTGTTTGGTGTCAGTGTTGGGATGACGCGATCTAGGAAAGCAGCAGTGGTCTTGACATGCGTCGCAAGGTGCGAGCGGATCGATGAGAAGAGAGAGGGGATGTGAGAAAGTAAGACGAGCTACCTTCCTGATCGATCGGTTCTTCTGCCGTTATTGATGTCGTTCCGTGAAAAGGATGTAACATGGCTGTGCACCCAGAGAAAATCATACAGTGAATTTTAAAAATGATTCATTTCTTTGTAAAAAAATGAACATGCTCATGATTTAATTTGGAGTTTAAAATTCTAGGGTTTTAATGATGCCTAAATTTGAAACATTCTATCTTACACGTTATATAGATATATTTATGTGAAAATAGAAGAGAACAAGAGCCCTATGTAACAGTTAAGCGTATTGTTAGAATATCGCCGTGTGACTGAATAAAATAACTCGAATGTGAACATTGGTCATGGTTCAGTACATCACCTTGCTTATGAGGTGCTTAAGTCAGCAAATTGGATTTCACGGCAGCTCGCTTCTGAGCTTCCACCTGCGCCGTACTCGCCAGACGTCATTCCGAGTGATTATCACATGTTTGGAAACTCCAAAGAGCACATGACAGGATAGAACTGGATTCTGAAGCAGTATTATCCTCCGTACAAGTAGGATAGAGGAATAAAGGTGACGAATGTAATATATGCAAATGAAGTACGAGTTATTAAGATGAAAATAAAATCGAACAATTAGGAAGAGAAAAACTGAATTATAGACTTCTCGTTGAAGAAAGGGTAAGAAATGTACAGGACACGCAATACAATAGTTAAGTGGAGTCCCATTAAGTGTAATCTTGAGCAAAAGATTTTGTGTATATGAGGGAGAAACCTGAAAACTTGCGATACATTCCTATTCCATGACCATTAGGATAGGACCTCTTACGTCCAAGGTGCAAAGAGCATGTTGATGAATGACGCTAGGCAAGTGGAACTTGCACTTATTGTGACACTTAATTAATCTCTTAGATGGAGAAACTAATATTTTGAAGCAGTGTTTTGAAATGCAGAAAAAATGTATTAAAGAAGATACTTAGTACAAGAATATACAAGAAATTCTGAGTGAAGTAGGATATGCAGATGTGGATTGATAGTAATAAGAGTATAGAAGGGGTTCTGGAAAAGTTCAAATGAGGAGAGAAGATATAGAAAGGCAGGATATAATGGGTAGTTTAAATTCCAAAACCTCACTATGTTAATTTGTGACAAAATGACATGGGCCAGAACAGGAGTGATAAGGTGGAGAGAAGGAGGAGAGGTGAGAGAGAAGAACAAGGAAAGTGTACACTTGTGTAATACAAAAATAGTTTTTTTCATTTATTGATAGAATGTGAGGAAATAAATAATTGGAGAGGAAAAGTACTCAAAAGAATATATTACCCAGTGAAATTTTAGTTAGAAAATTAAGTGTTAAATTAAGAAAAAATCTATTGGAAATAAGAAAGTACTTAGATTTAGTGAGAAATAAATGGTTAGGAAAAATTATAAATAAGGATAATCAGGATAATGTAGATTGAGGACCAAAAATGGTAAATAGGGTCCTATAGCTCAAACCATGGTGTTAGTCTATGGGCCCAAGGAAATTCAGAAACTCAAAAGTTGTAATTTGATATGTAACTTTAGACATTTAGGGGCGTATCTATAAGATAAATATTATTAAATGGTAAATATATAAGAACTTGTATTTATAATGAAGTTTAATAAATCACGTGCCTAGAAAAGAGGCATGGTTTTAATAGAAAATGGACGTCTAATAGAAAATTTTCTAGGCCGAGAGCGAAGTCAGTCATAGGAAAGATCATTACTATTAACTACATCGTTTTGCTGAAAGGAGCTTAGTTCGTGCGCACGCTAAATAACACCACACAAAGTTGAATGGAACTTCTAATTTAGTCTGTTGTACATCATAATTTTTATGCGTAGGGAATAACTAGATAATTATATAAAATACGAAGGTAGGAAATGGGAGTGCTACGAGTTAGCTAATAGATCACGCATAAAAAGATTTATAAAGTAGAGTAACCCGGTTTATCTCTTGTGTGGAAGTAGTTAGTAAATTATCTACGCTGTTTCAAAATAAAAGGCATAGGAAGGAGAAAAGGTTTTAAATCTCCGACAAATATACTCTGAGATATACACCTTCCTTTCCAGAACCTGTTTCGGAACATATCCGAAACTTCCTTACCCAAGTGTAAACCCGGCCTACTACAGTTCCGATATGGAGGTACACGAGTGGCTCCGCATATGACAAGTATTCTCCTCAAAGAAATCCATGCACTTGCTACGCGGAGAAGGACGTGTGTTGAACATAAGACTATTTCGATAAATGATAACACTTGTGTTCCACTTTTTCCTAATAAATGAAAGCTAAAAATGTGGTTTTTATTTGACCTCGCCTTATAATCTTTTAGCTCAGCATCGAAATTCTATTGACGTGTAGATAAAAATGTTGTGAACCACTGCCCTAATGCACATATCTGATAGCATATGAATATGCACCCACGCTTGGAAATTCCGTTTTCCTGGAATATGGGAAGTTTGACCAATCAATGCAATGTGCAATAAACCGGAGCTAGCAAATTTATCTGTTCTCCGCTGTCGACGCCGGTAAATGAATATTTTCCGGGAACTGCGCTTCGGTGGAAAATGAGGGCAATGCAAAATTGAAATCTGTTGCATGGGAGCGTAATGGTGTCAGGAGATTGAAAATGGAGGCTGTGTGGTGTGTGCGTGCGTGCGCGCGCGTCACAGCCAAAATACTCTTCATTTGAAGAAGTTAGGAAGTGTCTTGTGATCTCCGAATATTCGAAATATTGAGACGTGTGTAATGCATTAGTTAACTCCACATTTTGCTTAAAGCTTTCAACTGTCCAAGCTAGTCAAACTTTGAAAGTGGTGTACACGGGCTCTTATTTATGGATATGGCCGTTGTAATACTCTCTGTCGGTCTATCTGTAAGGGGCTTATGCTTTTTTTTCAGTGCACTAGATACAACCTGTCTGAAGAATGAACGCAGATGCTCAGCAGTGGAAGCTTGCGTAAAAACAAACATAAGTCGTATTACACCATTCCCTGTACCTTTCGGCAATACTGAAATGCAGCCTCGAGTCTCCTACTCACACTGGACGGTGTCTAATGAAGTCAAAATGCAAACACCGTCGCGCAAAGTCATAAGCTCACAAAGTAGAAAATTAACATTCGTTAAGTTTTGCAAAGAAGAGAAACGTAAACTTATAATTATTCTGTTAAATAATGTCATAAAAAGGACAGCAGCGGTAGTGAAAGAAGTGAACGGACTGTGTATAATATATTGAAAGACGTTCAAAATTCAAAGCGTACGTGAGAAAAATTTTCAACACTCGGTAAACATGGCTCACATCCAAAAATTTTCAAACCTGAAGAGTTTGAAAAAGCGTTGTACCCAGAACATTTCTCGAGTTTCACGAACAGAGCAGAGGACTTCCTACATTACGTAAATTTATGAATGCTGTTAAAGAAAACGTACCTTTTGAAGGCAAAGGAACACATTCTGGAGAATATTTAAAACGCATGGAACATCGATGTCGCAGAAGTATGCGTCGTGTTACGTACGCTATGCTGACGTTCTGATGGTCGGATTGTACAGCACTATATCTCTCGCGTTCTCTGGCTTTTCTAAACCATGTCGTGCTACTGCAGCACCTCTCCTGGGTAAAAGGGACCCTCTTGTTCATGGTTGGTAAGATGGATCCCTCGACCCGTAATGTAGAATTTTCTCTCCCACTTTGTGCATATTTTGGTATCAGTACAACCGTTTAGGAAGTTGAAGTAGTTAAAATATTTTATGTTGATTGGGAGTTTACAAAATAAAATCATTCGTATGAGCAACTCGCGATAGTTCTGTCAAACAGGAACAAATTTAAAAGGTTTCACTAAAGGTAAAAACTATCATTGTTGTAAATTTGAAATCTTTCTACAATAGATTTATTTTCACTTAATTGTATGTAACGCTTGCACGAATTTAATCTACAACGGTAGCTCAACCAGTAGTGTCTGTAGCCCACATTTCAGAGGTCGTGTATTCGATTCCCGCAATCGTTCTTCTGACCCATGAGGGTGTTCCCCAGATCGCTAGGTGAATTCTGGGAAATGTAATTGCATCTTCCCAATTTTTCCTCACTTCTTATTTCACCCATCTTTCATCCTGAACTGGCTGTCTCAGGACGGAAGTTTTGGCGTTACATGGCAAGGAATTCTCTCTGAAAATCCTTGTTCTCTGGATCTAGGATCTAGGTGGTCTCTGGTTCCTAGCCCCTGAGGTGATGCAAATCCCGCAGCCTATGGTAAGACCTGCCACCGGGAAGTTTTAACTCTGTAGTTGACCCTACCCTCTGCTGCTGTGTCTCCTCAGCTCCAGCCACTTTTAGTATCATCTCATCCCTCCTTTCCGAGGACCGTCACAGAGGATCTTCCATAGATCGAAGGTCAAAGCCCCGATTCATGCCATAGTCATCAACGAGTTCAATGAGCATGTCAACCACTGAATTGCATCCTTCGTTACTTTATGGTAGTGGAACTTCTAACAATCAATAAAAAGGGGTTTTACTTTTCTCAGCGATCATTATTTCCATATTGGCCAGTTTACCGCATTAAACAGTGTAACTGTTGACTGTACACTGATCTGTGCCCTGGCACCATAGCAAGCTGGGAGCGCCTGGTATCGCTATCGGACTATTTCACCACATGAATGAAATACTTCGGAACTCAAGGCTTAGAGAATGGTAACCAAAAAATAGACTCAATTAACCACTTTGCTTCATTTTCCTTTTGCTTTTCCTACTAAAATTTAGTATGGGAAGTGTTGTACTCCATCCAAAAATTCTATACCGAGATTTCAGTGGAAATACAGGTTTTGTGGTTCCTTGAATCACTCCCAAAAAGAATTTTCAGAAAAAAAAATGGTTTGTGTGTGTTCGCACGCATGCGTACGAGAGCTAATTCCAAACAAGAAGTCGGTTTAATACCAAAGCTTGGTATTTCCAAGGATGTAAAAGGAGATTTTGAAGAAAATCCCCCCCCACGCTAGACTATCTTTTGCGTGAAATATTTTTCAAAAATTTTAATTTTCCATGATATGGCTGTAACGATTTTAATGAAAATACCATATGTTTAATATATTTTCAACATAAAGGAAGTGTATATCTAGAATTTTCCAAGAATGTCTTTGGAGGTTCTGCTCCTTATGGGTGACTTTTGCATAGTTTGAGATAGTAAAATTTTACCGAGAAAAAATTTTTCTTGTTAAAATTCACAATTTGTCATGCATTTTTGTGGAGTAAAACATTTGAGATACTCCTGTCGAGTTTCCCAATTATATTTTTCTCAAGTGAAGAGTCGTTATTCTTTTTCTTTTTGTTGGCTATGCAAAGAGAGCTAGTGTACTCTTAACAGATTTGACTATTGGACAGTCTTGCTATATTCCCTTATTCCTCTTACACCTACAAGAACATTAGTGGTAAGGTAATTTTGCAAATGTTTATCTTGATTTACACGAAGTACAGGATAGAGAAATAAAGGTTTGTAAGAATAGTTTATACAAGAATAGAGAAAATCAGTGATTACAACATAACAAATTTTTATTTATATTGTATTTAAGTTCTCTAACTCGATACGCTAAATTTGTCTACAGAGAAATGTTAATGTTAAATTCCTGAATTGATACTTCGTATTGACTGAGGTTATTCCTCTCCATGGTGGGAGACTTATATTTTCAAAGAGATTAACTTATCAGTCTGAGAATGCGGAATTTAATTTCGATGCATATGTTAAGGTTTTCTGATTTGTGTGAAATTGTATACAAATAACTGGCCATTCCGCCCATGGATTTTTCCATCGCCAAAGCGTAAATTATATAGGTGGGGAGGTTAAAGACGTCAGACGTTACGCCGTTGTTTCACGGCTTTGTGAGTGAATTTCGAGAAAATGTTTCATCCCTCATTCGGAATAGTTAGGCGGCGCCGTGGGGTTATGGTTAGACTACTAGCCTCTCGCCAAGCAGGACCGTATGTGGCATTTTTGGTGGACAAAGCGGTGCCTGGGACGCTTTTTACTGGTTTTTTGGTTACCCTGGCCATTCAAGTGCTCTTATCACCTTTCCTGTCACCCATTTTGTTTCAATTTATATGCCAACCTTAGTGCTTATCACCCTTCCTGACTACTCCCTCTGATCCAGAATTTGATCCTCTAGAGCAGTGATCAGCACCCTCGTGCTGCTGTCTCTTACCCACATGCACGTTCGTACACTCGGAACTGTTGAGTAAGCAGTGGTACAGTGGCGGTTTTTGCGCAGTCATAAAACTCTGTCACCTTAAGAGACAATCGAAGCATACAATGTTCGCATGTATTTAAATAAGTAATTATATTTTATGTAATTAGGATACCAGTTATTCAGCCGCTTCTCTTAAGAAATTAACAGAATAACACAAATATATAAATACTCCAGGACAGTTTCATTACTGCTGTGCCGTATAGAACAACTAAATAACAACCGTACTGTAACTGTCTGTTGCTGTCCCGTAACTGCTCCAGCATTATGATTCGTTCATCACCTTATAATTTGTCGTAATAACTAGCATGATAAGTGTCATAATGGTGCTGGGGATTATATTTTCGTATCACATTCAGGACCTTATTACATATTAAACATCGCGCAGCATTATCAAATGGTGTAAAACAAATAGGGCTGCTCCCATGAAGAGTTAAATAACGTAGGGGTAGAAAACCTTTGGGAACAATGTCCATA
Source organism: Mantis religiosa (assembly GCA_030765055.1). NCBI lineage: Eukaryota > Metazoa > Arthropoda > Insecta > Mantodea > Mantidae > Mantis > Mantis religiosa. The sequence continues at coordinate 177,069,380 of CM060948.1, forward strand.
CGCAGGTAACTAACGAGCCTATACTGATCACCCCACAAGCCAACAGGTTGCCCCTCTCTCTCCTTCCCTCCCGCACAATAGTGCATTCGCTGATGCACTGCGTAACCAATACCCGCTTTAGCGTGTCGTTAAGACCACTGCTCTAGAGGCATCTGATCTCTGGTACTCTCTTGAAGGGAGCAGGTTGTCCACATTAGGAGGGTAAACAGACGAAGATGATTTAGAACAGTCTTTACTGTGTGAAATTACAATTAAAGTGGTAAAGGGGAAGTCACTATAAAAAACCTATAGAACATTAAAAAATGTCATAACGAACGCGCAAGATACATGAAATTATTAAACAACGAAATTTAATAAGCAACGTGTGATAAGCCAACTAGTAATAACTACATTCTAAATACGTAAGGGCACTGAATTCTCTATCTTGTATAACACGTGCAAATTGTAATTAAGAGCATAGAAATTACTGCATGTCCCCATCTATCGAGTCATTTGCAGAAGCGATATCTTCAAGAGACTACGGCATTAAACAAAAGAACCAGGGGATGTTTTGAACCTCCACCTTCTCATCTTCTCTAAAATTTTACGTTTTATGAGATGGGCAAATTGCCCCTGGCGTTCTGAAGTTTGCTCCGAGTCCTTTAGAAAGTTGTACTACTAAAACGTGCCGCTAGAGCGTGCCACATTCCATCTGTTTCCTCACCTGACTGGAGAAAAGGCAAATTGGATTTCATATCCTCACAAAGGAGCAGTATAAAATATACCATCACGCCGCATCTCATTATTGCGAGGGGCTATTGTTTGCTTTTCGTGACCCCAAACATTTGAGGGATTATTGAATCAATATAATGGCGTGGAGGAATGTTCGCTCAACTTTTGGAGAAGTTCTGATGGCGAGAATGAAGCTGTTTGCTAGTAACTGTTCACAAGAAGGAATTCTTAAACTCTATTAAAATATTTTTAAATAGAATTCACAGTTAAATGGTCTATAATGCATTAATAAAATTTGTACACTTATTGCTAACTTAATTTAAAATACTAGCATATAAGTATATATACATTGAAACAGTATCACTTAATTACATGCTCTTTCCATTAATACCAGAGGAAATACAAAGACAAATAGCGACTTACCAATTGAGAGAAGTATATAAGTATCTGAAAATTCCAAATCAATAGCATGGGACACCTAGGAAATTGTTCTAACTCTACAAACATATTATTTGACAAATTATGTTTTGAAGGAATCTACATTTCCTTCGCAGTAAAGTTTTCTCGGATTATCAGCTACGCAAAAGTTATCTGGAATGAAGAGAACCTCGCACGTAAGATATTCGCTAAAAATTCAAGATAACATTTTTATTTGATATAATTAGCTTGAACGTATTGGTATTATAATAACAATCGTTATAGGTAGTTCTGTGAGCAAAATATATAAAATAGGGTAGTTTGAGGTAAGGGAACTTGAGTTTCGTTTGGCATTCATGATATTACATGGCAGAGCGTTGAGACATATTGACGTCCAGTGCCACAGCGCTGCATTCATTTGTTGTCTTGTTTACTGGAACAGTGTAATATGAGTATTACTCGACAGAGCGTTGAGACGTATCGACCTTCAGGTGACCAGCACTGTGATCGTTCCTTATCCTGTCTTATCTGGTCGATTAGAAGAGTGAAATATTAGCAAGTTGATATACAGTAAGTTACGAAACACAAATAGAGCGATTGGAAGCTGCGTGTGTCTATATGATATGCTTTCTCGCGCCTGCCGATGTATGACGCATTGCTGTCCAGAAGACATGATTATATCTGAACAGACTATACATACACTGGACTGGCCGTGTATGTGTGATAACCAGGTAAACATCTGTGTTGCGAGTTCTTTCCGATACGCTTTCTCGCTTTGTCATGTAGCAACCTGGCCTAAATTAAGTGACGAAACACAAATTAAGCAACTGGGAGATGTATATCTTTATATGAAAGGTGAGGCATTATTTACATCACAATATTTATTGGTGTAATATAAATCATAGCTGTATGAAGATGAGAGGTTTTATACATGTGAATATAATATAATGTAACATGAGTTGAGAAATTTCCATTGACGGATGTTACCACTGACTACAAAGAATGCATCATTCTGTCTTTTCAAAAGAGGGTCCTTACGGGACATAACGGTATGAAAGTTTAGGAAGGTCATCGTACTCTCCCTACAAAGAAATAAGTACAAGTTCACAAGTACACAAGTTTCAATCTAACAACTAAATTCAAACTGTATGAACATTATTTCGTAAAGTCGAGTTCGCTTATTATCTGTTACACTGGCAGCTTTCGATCTATGCCCGTGTATAATGGAAACAGGTTCGTCGATGAAAACAGGAAATTAATCGTGCAAATATTATAATAAAAAGAAGTTAGTCTAGCATTTTCTTGTTGTATTGTGTCTCTTCATATTGCCCTGAGATCTCCGTACCCGCATCATGCTCTACTCAAATGATAGCAGCTCACCAGCCAAGAAAACAAAACAAAAAAGAAACCCAGCACTGTTGCCCACATACAACAAAAATACTTGACATAATTTGCTAGTACCTCTGAGCAACCAAAGGAAACGCTGCAAAGGTTAGCCAATTATTACAACAAAATATAAATTAGCATCGCAGCCTCCCGTTTGTCATTTGACCCAAAGCGATTTTGATTCCTTCTTCTTTCTTGTTAGAATATTCAATCACGTGATATGGTTTCTCGCGCCTGCCGATGTATGACACGTTGCTGTGATTGCACCTGAACAGAGTGTACATACACTCTCGCCGTGTATTTGCGATAGGCTTGCTACAAGAAGTCAGTCATTCACATATTTTCCGAAACGCTTCCACTCTTTGCCATGTAGCAGACACCGAGCCTTAAATACTAAGTCTATTTAACCAACTTTTTTTCTGAGTTACGGTGTTGACTGACGCACGCACGCACGCACGCAAATGCGTGATGATTCTAAAACTGCTTTTTTATTCTAAGAGTTTCAAAACGAGCATTTATGTGAAATCTCTTAAATTTTTGGGTGAAATGGAACAGTTCCTGTACTTATTGGTAAGTAGTAGAGCAATTAAAAATATACGGCAAATAATTAAGAAACAAGATCAAATTGCTTAAGATCAATGAAAGGTGCAGTACTGAATCATTTATAAGAAAGGACTTAAAAGTAGTACCTTCAAATTACAAAATAATGACGAATGTGAAATTTGGATGGATCACTTGGAACGCTTTGCCTCTGCATGGAATTCCACACTTTTAGATTTAAACCGAATATTTGTTTTCTGAACATAAAGTATATAGAAAAATAAGCTGTTATTACAAGAAATATAAAAGTAAATGATAATGGGAAGGGAAAGTCTTTCGAAAGTGACACATAGTATCCATTTTTCCACAGCTAGAGCGTGTTACTGCAGTTTAAAATTTAAATTGTGTTTCCTTACGTAAGAAAGTGTTATTGCTTAGTTCAAAACCATTCCTATGCAGAGCTACATTTTAATAACATGGATAGAAAATTTCACTTATGTAACTACTGTTATACAAACAGCCTATGTGAATATATCTGTGAATTCATCGTAGTTCCAGAATTTCGTGCAAATGTATTACATCAGTAAACCGAGCGGAATGGCTCAGGTGGTTTCGTCTGTGCCTCGCATTCGGGAGGCCCGGGTTCGATTACCGTGGCCAACCTATCTGACCCATGGCTTTTTGGGGGGTTTTCCGGGTCGCTAGGCGAATACTGGGTAGGTTAATTAGATCCCCGAATTTCCTGTTCCTCCAATTCATCTCCATTATCATTTCATATCATCTCTCATCTGGTGATCTCTTTCAGTGTATAAGTGTCGGCGGGTGTCTCGGCGGTGCATGGCAGGATGATATGCTCTGAGGAAAACTACTTCTTCCTCCGGTAGATCGGTAGGCCGGTCTTCGATGCTCTGCTGGACCCCTTCGGGGCTGCCAACCAGGGATCTTTGGGGCTCGGATCGCCTGCCTCGGACCATTAGGGCTCGGCTGCTGGGCTCTTTGCCGTCCCGCTGCAGGGGAGCGGCTTCGTTGTCCTGGCCTGTTGGGGATGTCTCTATCCAAGTAACTGTAGGGACCTTGCCCTCTGTATTGTCGTGGCTCCTTGGGTCGGCCGCCCTCTATCTCCTTCGCCTCATCTTTCCTCCCGGGGATAGCCCCCCCCCCTTGTGGGCATAAGAACAGTGGGCCTAGCATGGTGGCCTACGTACCGAATGCCCTCCGTAATGAAATCCAATCCCAATTACATCAGTAAAGTAATAGCACATGTATAACCTTGGTTCTGCCGAGTGAAGGTGCCAGTATTTTCCCATAATGTGAAATTGCTCAGGAAGTCGCAACTAAGAAGTAAATATAATGCTTGAAGAACAGCACGATTCCAATTGCTGATTCAACTTCCATTACTTCTCTGGTGCCCTGGATTTTTCTGACGACTTCCAAGTACTTCCCCTTAATTTTCTTTCGAGGTATATTCGTGAAATTTTACTATGATAGTCATTTTTGAACATTTGAAGCATAACCAGCGATCTAATATGCTAATTTAGAATTGATTATGGGCAAATACTATACTTATCATCCTTAACTTATAGTGAGAATAACGAGCTTTCGTGCAAATATATGCATACGTGAATCTGTGAACTGACAATGTTGATAATGGTGTAAGGTAAGCGTGGATAAATCGCATAAAATATTATGAAAATATTTCACAAAAGCCCCATTTTTCACGTAAATATGAAAGATTATACCTTATATTGAAGTCTGACATTCTAGATTATGTTCAATGCTAAGTTTTTCAATGAATTTTCTGCGTACTTCCGTTTTCATGTTTATTCCGAGCGTAAACTAATCCTAATCGCCCGCAATTGGGGGAAGAATAGGATTGGCATAGCGGACAAATCGGATTGGAAAGAAAAAACGGTTGAACATTCAATTTCAGTGCATAATTTACTGAAACTTAACACATTTTTATGCACCTCACACATTTCCATATATGAATTGCTTCTTTCCCACAGTGCCCACACAGATTTCGTGGTAACTTCTCCAATTTTCTGGGCTCATTTGAGCATCATTTCACCCATTTCATTCATCGTCCGATACGACTTGACGTTGGAGGACGTATATAAAAGCAAAAGAATAAAACAATTGAACCTCCCGCATTACCTTCGTCCACTTTGCCCGCTATTGTAGCGGTATTTTTTTTTTTTTTTTTTTTGCCCTTTTCCAGCACTGATTAAGTAACCATTATAACAAGGATTATAGATGTAAGAATATTTATATATGTATATTTTCTTATTGTACAAGTTTATAGAGCAATTGCACATTTGTTACAAATATATTTTAAACGAACTTCTATAATAACAAAATTCTAGAGCGATTACATATCTGCTTTCAAGAAAAGAAACGTGATTTCTCACTTAGACTGAAGAAACACAATCGTATTACACACTTAACTATCTCAGGTAGTTAACTTCTTCGCCCACAAAGGCCGTTCCAGTACAATACACTATCATACCCTAGAGAGCAGATCTTGTAATTCGAATCGCCCGCCAATCCGAATCACCAAGGCTTGTTTTATAATAAGGCTATTCGTCTGCTGTAGATGAGATATTTCAAAGGTCTCTCCTTAGCGGCTGTTTGAGACGGAATTGGGTGACACTACTTACGCTAGAAAGAGTGAGAGAGAGAGAGAGAGAGAGGGGGGGGGGGAATTCGGAGTGGTCAGTTGGATGGACCTCCTGTAGATGGTAGACCACAAGTACACCAGAGTGGGCTCTTTTTACTTCCAATGTGTACAATGGAGAAAAGGGCTGAAAGAGAGATTCGAAAGGTGACCAGATCCGGACGACGATGTGCGCTAGCAAGAACGGGTTTACTAACGATTGCAAAGGCTAGCTTTACCTACGCTACTCACAACTCCGCAGTCCGATAGCAGTCGAAACACTTCTCAACAAGGGAGTCCCCATCAAATCCCAGGGAGAAATCTTTTCAGAGTACACACTTTACAGCCCTGCCGCAACACAGAAGCTACCATCGCTTGGTCTTAAAACCCTGAAGTGGATAAAGCTGCAACAAATTAAAGGAAATGAAGGGCAGGAAATGGACAAGAAATTTAAATTAGAAGGGGTACCATCCCAGCGTTTTATCAGCCTCGTCCTCCGTGGTCTAGGGTAGTGGGGTCAAACCCCTTTTGAAGAAGGTTTGTATAAGCTACAGGAAAATAAATGATAGTGCGTAATGTAGTGCTTTATTTTCTCTACTACCTAAAATAAGTAAAGAAGTATTATATTTCACCAAGAAAAGCTATTGAGATTTCAGTGAAAAACGATGGAGTTTTTTCGGTCGTAAAATCCTTAATGTGGCTTTCTTCGGAGGGGCAGTAAAGCCAGTGGTTCCGTGTCGTAGATTTATAGCACGTAAAAGAACCTCAAGCCTGATAAAGAGGCCTCTGCGCAAATAATTAAGCCGTCTTTCACGCTCAGCTATACAGTGCTGAGATCCACAGCAGTTTGAGTGAAAATAAAAGTTCACTAATTCTATTTCTGGAGATAATCGCGAAGGAATCCATGGTTAGAGTAGCTGGTCTGACGAAAATTGATCCCGGTACCTCCCGAATATGAACGTCACGTGTTACATGTCGCTGTTTAGATATTGATACGGATAATGGAATGAGTGTGTGGGGTTTAGCGGCCCTCGAAAGCTAGGTCATTTGGGCGCACAGATATATGGATATTGCAAAAAAGGTAAAACCTTCAGCTGAACTTATGAATCCGAAGTTAAACTTACGGTAACCTTATAGAGAAAGTCATTACATTCAAGTCCAACTTGAAGGAATATTCCAAGGAATATTGCTATCTATCATGTCAGAAAATCTGCTGTCAAATACTTTCGAAGCACCAACATTGGAAAGAAATATGCCAGATGACTTTGCTGTGACATTCGCTATAGATTTCACTGGTAACCCAGTTAGTGGACCGTGCAGATTTATTATGTAAGGAAGGATGGCGTTAATATCTTCTCAGAAGTTTTTTTTACTCGAACAGAACTTCGAGAGCAGAAGCAACGGAAATGTGTCGTAATTTCCGAGTAAAATGCAGAGACGTCGCTTGAATCGAATGCCTTGTTGGAGTCGAAGAGTTTGCTGCTGCTTTTAGCTTGCATTTTATGATGCAGTACCGCACTACCTTGGCGCCATCGCTACTTCAAGTTATTTTTATGAAGAAACTTCTTTATATGACACTGGTTTTCTGTCGGTATCTCCAATACTTTATGCAAGCATGAACTGACTACAGCAGTAGGGATTTAAGGCGTTGAAGAATTCTCCATTTTCTGATTACTTTCAATGAGCTTCTCTCCGAGTAAACGCTTGTTCCATTCAAAACTGAATTCGGTGAATAAATTCCGAAATCCCATGGTACTACATTCCGCTTGGGCTAAAGTCTACCGCATGACTTTTGAATTGTTCGCCTCTTTCACATACGATATTAAGAGTAAAATTAATGGCGATATATTGTTCGGTCTGTCTCCCCCGCAACCTGCTAGATACAAGGTTTTAAATGTACCTGGGCAAAAGGCTACACAAAACTTCAAAATTTCAACCTGTTTTCCTCGCTTTATGTTTTTTCTGCTCTTTTCTTCTTTAACAAGTTACGCGTCTTTGTATGGCTTAGAAGCCAAAGTGTAGGGTCAGTAGCCTGCCGAGGAAAATTTGCAAATGAAATTATCCAGCTCAGAATTCGCCTAGCGACCGAGGCAAACCGTGAAAAAGGCCTCCAATCAGATTGATTTGTCGCAGAGGATTAAACACCGAACCTCCAGAAATTGAATCGTTTCCGTTACCAGGTCATCACCTCACTGTTTCTAAATCTTTATGCGTGCGAAATGCTCCACATGATGTAATTTTTGTTGAATTTCAAGTTTTGTAAAGAACCGCTCAAAAATAAAATAATAAAAATGCGAGAAGTTGTTTTTAACGGTTATCATCGGAGGAACATAAATTAGAATGTTCAGTTAATGTTAAAACTGGTAATACCTACTGCTCAACCGCTTACTTGCTTCTCCAACACCAGAACTTTAATGAAAGTAAGTTTTCAAATTCTGAAATATTCTTAGAATGTAAATATCTCTCTCCCTCTCCCTCTATGTATATTACTAAATGTTTATCTATTTTTCATTTTTGAAACAAGTTTGACTATGAAAATAATCAATTATTTGAAAACTAATAGACATATGCGAATGAAAATTTATATGAATGCTAATAATTTGAAGTGTGCGAAATAAGTATCAAACGTATGCTCCTAAATGTGAAATTTATACATTTGGAAACCTGGGATTATAGTGAATTTTGTAAAATAACAAATTATTCGAAACATATTACTTTATCACGTACTTAAGTGGAGAAGGTATTGTATTACATCCAAAATTCTATACCGAGATTTCACTCGAAATGGGGATTTTCAGTTCCTTAAACCAAAAAGGTTTACTGTCTCTTCCACATACTTAAGGCAGAAGTATTGCATTCTATCCAAACATTCTATACATACCTACGTGTTTTGTGGCTCTTAATTAGGAAAAAAAGCATTTTTAGGAAAGCATGTTGGTATGGGGTGGGGGTGTGGATGTGGGTGAGAGCAGAAGCAGGGTAATTCAAAAACGAAAACTTGGTTAAATACCAAATTTGGTATTCAAAGTTCAGCATCTTGCAAGGATGTACACAAAGATTTTCATAAAAATTCCCCCACACCAAATTACGTACCCTCTACGTGTAAAACTTTCTGAAAGTTCTGATTATATCAAAAGTAATACTGTAACGGTTTCCCTTAAAATAGCATATGTTTAAGATATTTCCATGCCAAATGAAATAATAAATGGATGGAGAGGGAGGGAGAGGGAGAGAGAGAGAGAGAGAGAGGGGGGGAGAGGCATCTAAAATACCACACACTGGCACCTAATCTCTCAAGCCAGGGTATAAATATTCCAAATTTGTATATTTATTAACTTTTATATAATTTGTACAAATTTTTTACAGATATTAAAACTATTCCTACTAAAAGTAAAGAAAAACACCAAAATATAATATAATACGCTTCAATGAATAACATTTTATTTTAAACACAAGACATATATTTAAACTTTTTCTTTTTATATTCACCCCTTTCCCATGTTTAATATATAATATATATATATATATATATATATATATATATATATATATATATATATATATATATATATAAAACTAAATAAATGCTAGCATAAATGTAAAAAGAACAAAAATGTTAACACAACATAATTTTATTACTGGTATCCAGTAAAAATAACTGGTATGCAGCTATTAATAAAAAAATATCTACCCCTAAAAATTAGCCGGAGGAGACCGGCGGCCCCAAATTATACTGGTAACCAGCATAACATGACTATTTTTTAATTTTAGTTTTAATGATACTTAACAAAACTCAACAAACATTCCACAGCATATCTTATCTATATTATACAAACAAAAATATCAATTAAAAAAGAAAAAAATTGTTAATCATTTATACCAACTCATTAGAGATGGATTTAGTTTCCCTTTCCATACAATTAATTATTAAAAACTAATAAAATATAAATAAAACCAAAGAATCCTTTTACTCGATTTATACATTAATACACCTAACTATAATGCCCATAAATGAACTTATCTTTAAACGACATAAAAAATCAAAAATACCCTTTCATACAATGAAATGTGTATCTTGAATTTTATACAAACAGCTCCTGAATTATCTTCATTATGGGTGACTTTTGCGTAATTGGTAAACTGTAGGTCTCACCAAATAAAATTGTAGGTACATTAAGCCACACGATTTAGGTTATATATAATATATAATGTTATATAATATATAATGGAGCTAGCCATTTCAGACATATTCCTTGTTATTGGTTTGAATTTTCAAGTGTTTATACTTTTCTCAAATGGGAAGTTACTCCTTTTTTATTTCTTGACTATGTAATGAGAATATAATTTCAAAGCTATCGTATAACGCTCAGTTCTTAAGAGATTTGACGGTTTTACCAACTATAATCCTTTATTCCTGTTGCACCTGAACACAAAGTAAATAAAAAGAAGCATTTATAAGAAGAGCTTGTACAAGAGTAGAGCCATGTGAGTACCACACAGAATTTTTGCATTACGTTTGGAACTTATATTTACAAACGTTCGATAGAATGTTCAGTGTTAGAGTAAAAGTGAACAGACTCTTAGAGCGTAAAATTTATGTAAGCTTCACTCGACCTCTCGATCAATGATAATCAAATCGGTTCTGCCATTGCGAGCCATCGAATGCTGTTTATTGGATGTGAAGTTTCATATTCTAAACCATGCAATAATATTATAATTGCTAGTAATCATAGGTACAAGTAATAGCAAAGTGGCTCCGCGGTAATGTAGGGTTCGAAGCCCATGGATCTTGCGTTTTCACTGCTTGGTTGGCTAATAGTGTGATGGTTTCTAATGTACCACAGCTTCATTTCTACCACTCCCCTTTCATTGTTTCCTTCTGTTTTCAAGCGCGCCTCTAGGTTTCGTTGCGTATGACTGGACAAATGGTGCGAATGCATGCTTAAAGAACGGATTATTTCCCCTGGACTTGGAGGGCTGCCTGTTTGAACGGATCGCTCGTTCATTGCTTCAGTAGTGGGACGAGTATTCAAGCCACCGAATGTATTTATAGCTTGTATTCCTACGGCCTTTTTGCCGTATTGTGGAGTTGTAGCATCAACAGGTCACAGTGGTCATATTTTGCAGTGTTTAGAATTTGATGAAGGTAACAAAAATTATATTTTATATCATTTTTATCAAATATTCGTATTGTATAAAAATTTTATATGTATTCATGTTGGAAGATACTACGATTTTTCGCTTTTTATATAATTTCTCCTAGTGATGAACCGGTTTTTTAGATACTCCGTTTGCTCAGTTTTCAGTGAATCACATTTAGAAATCTAAGTTCAGAAATCACGTTCCAGTTAAAGCATCTGACAAACTTGCTCCACCCTTACCAAGTCAGTTACAATTGAGAAAAAATAGTATTTCCTCTGTGACGTCACGTACGAAATTAAGTGCCCTCTATTCTTGAATACATAGTTTGTTTTCGCAAAGTGGTGCTTTTAGCGTTATTGGTTTTAATAAAGGATAATTTTTTTTTCTAAGCTTAACGGTTTCACAGTGATTAAAATCAATAAACTGTTGCATTTATTTCATGTTTATTATTAAGTGTACAAGGGAAATCAGCAAATCAAACGCATAACGAACTGAGCCACCCAAACCAACATAGGGATAATGGGTTCAATAATGCCTTCATGCTATTTACCGAAAAAAAGTCTTGCTTTGCCGACATTTTGTCATGGTAGCTCAATTGTTTACAGCAATGGGGCAATAAGCTTATATTTAAGGTTTATATTCCTACTATGGCATTGATCTTTTCAGTTTAATTACACAGTTCTAATGGAATAGGTGTTAAATTGCTTAAGTTCTATAGCATAGAAATGTGCTCAAGCACTCAATTTTTGTTATTTTACGTTCAGTATTTTTTTTTTAAACTTGGTAAATGTTTCCATGCATATGAATACGAAACGTAACAGCCGACAGCTGTATTTCTGCTGATATGATCTTTTACTTCAAGTATCCTTTATGATAGATAGGTAGTTAGGGCTAAGCGTGTTGGGGTGCACCGCAGCACAAACGTTTTTCAGAATGTATATATACTCCAAACTACCCTGTTTTTTCCTTATTTTTAGTTTCACTTTCAAGGATTGTACATAAGGATTTCTAAATTTCACCTGAGGAATAAAATGTACATTTTGAACTTTCTATGAAAATGGTTTGATAACGTCTTTCCCATTGTTTTAAATTTTCGATGACATCTCCAATACATGCATTTTAATCTATTGCCAGTTACATTTGGGAGCTTACATTTGCTTACATTTTTACAGCTTACATTTGGGTGCTCAGTTACATCTGATAAGTGTAAGTTGCAGTGAATCGCTGAAATGCTAAGCGGCGAATTCTCTTCCATCTACAGCCGAATAAGATTTTCAGATGCTGCGTACTACCTATAACAGAATTTAGTAAATTTGTAAGACTAAGGCAGTAAATGACACAAATTTTAGAAATTAATGCTTTTATCAACAAGCCGTCCTACTTCGAGACTACCACAACAGTTTTTGTCACACGTTGCCAAGCTTTAAGCTTCTTATATTGACTTAAAATTAATTTTGTTCAACACTTAAATTGCATGATTAAGGAGTTCTCTTCTCTAACAAAACTACTACACAGTGATGCAAAATTTTCTTCATATGTAGGATTCTGCACCACGTTGTTGCATTCTGGATCCGACGTTCCCAGTTGTGAAGGATTCTGGAAATTCCTGCCACAGGTGCTCTCCTCTCAGCATGTTTAACTCTTATCTAGGGTGTAGTCACGAATAAGAAGCAATGATTGACTTGTTGGTGAAATAAATCCATTTTGTTACTTACTTTTCGAAATTGAATCTTAATTTATTAAACAATTTACAATAGGTCGTCAAAACATTGAAATAACCACTTTTGCAAACGACGATATTTCTTTTTCAAACAAATACATTACATTTACAGTGTTTTCTCCACCGCGTCCTTTCTGCAAAATTACGTACTGAATAACGTATACGTCCGAACTCTACGGTGGCTCGTTGCAGAAGCAACATTTAGTGTCTGTCCTTGACGGAATCTTTTCACAGAAACATACTTTGCATCCTCACACTGCGACGTCTAGTTGCAGAAGAACGCCAACTTCGGCCACTCTCAAGTCATTGGCCCCGCCGTTGCTATGACAATTCAACATGCAGTACTGCTAGTTTAAGAATCGACGCCCGCGATAGTTTCCGTGCTGTGGCGGTCACCCGCTTTCTTGCCGATGCTCGGAAGTTTTAACTCGCGGAACTAAAAACAACGTAACTTACTTACTATGCTATATTAACTACAGAAGTCGGTCTAAAAAAAAAAACTTGCATTCCTTTCATCAATTCCACTGCAAAAATCTTACAAATTTCCCTACGAATGTTTTCTTTAAGTTCATCTAAGGTACACTGTGTGACGAACTGACATATTTTGAAAGATTAAATGCGTATTTTCAGCAGGATAATGCGTCCGCGCATACTACTGGGCAGCCATGACACAGTTCCGCCGTATCATTGGCAATAAAATTATGAGCAGCGGACTATGACCGGCCCGTTCCCCTGGTCCGACATCATTAGATTTTTATTTCTGGGGAGCAGTAAAACGTAAAGTGTATGCAAATAATCTACATACCTTAGATGGACTTAAAGAAAACATTCGTAGAGAAATAGTGTAGTGGAATTGATGAAAGTAATGCAAACTTCTTTACGACGGTGTAACTTGCGTATAGCACAAAATGGACAGCACTTCCAGCAGCTATTTTGATTAGAGTACCGACTTCTGTAATTAATATAGCACAGTAAGTTACAGTTTTAGCTCCGCGAGTAAAAACTCCAGAGTATCGGCGAGCAAGTGGGTCACTTCCGCGGCACGGCAACTGTCGCGGGCGTCGATTCTTAAACTAGCAGCACCGTATTTCCATTGGTCTACTTCACGCTCTATTTGAACAATGTTCGTTGCCATATTTAATAATATTTTTATATTTTTTCTTTTGAATCATTTTACACTATTTAAAACTAAAGTAAAATTTCTTATTTACAATATTAACAATATTAAAATCCTTAATATTCAGTTGCCTTTTTCTTCTATCATTCTGTTCACTATCTCTATTTCAATTGTTTATCCTTCTTCCCTATCCACTACGATCATAAATAATTTTATTAGAAATTAGATCTAAAATAACTGTTTCAACAGGTTTCTTATATTATGCATTGTTTTACGTAATGGAAACCATTTATTGCAATCATTTATCCATTTCTCTGTCATTTCATAAAATTAGTAATCTTACCAATTCTTGTATCATTGCGAAGTCTTATTTTGAATGAATTTCTTGTAATTTTGTCTAACTGAAATCGAGAGATATGGAGAAATTTATAGCGTGAACCGTTTTTGAAGTATTTCATTGCATGTAAATACCTCCTTAAGGCTTGAAGTTTGCCATTCTTCACAAGTGTCTGTCCCGTTATCACAGCTTAATTTCGGAGTGTAGTTTCAGAAATTATTGTTTTATACATAACACTACAACCCGAATAACATCAATCCCTTTTATATGCATACTGTCATATACAGAAAGCAGGAAAACAAAGTGCAAAAAAAACTGTAGAGTAGAAAGAGCGTACTAAACAATGTATTTTGAGGCTAGGAGCATGTGATAGATGTAATATAATAGTGCTGCATGAACATCTTCATTTACCATAAACGCACATGAGAATTGTTACTCAACAATTAAGAACTAGAGAACAGCAAAACAGGAGACACATGACGATTCAATGTTGTCGCAGTAAGAAAGCTTCCACGTCCTAACTTGAACACTTATTTTGGTTCTATCTTTCTAATTTACACATTTATGATCGTCGGCTTTCACATGCTATATTTTAATGTTTGCGCCTTATTTCTCCATATTTACTATAATTTAATATAAAGTAAATTTGTTATAGGTGAAGGAAAATTCATCGTGTTCACAAACGTTGTCTGTCACCGATTTGGAGGTGTTTAAGCAACGTAAATCCCTTGTGACCATGACTAGTGAAGTTTTTCGGTTGGGATGAGGTGGTGATGATGAAGTTCCAAGTTGAGAAGTAGTTTGTTGGATAATTTTTTAAGAAGGAATGATAGACATTTTTATTCTTCTTGTTGAATCCGGAGTTATTTTAAAATTTCTAATTTTATAATTATAACTTTTTTCCTACAAAATTTGCGTCGTTTTGCTTTCGTCAAAATGAGCTTTATTCTCTCAAGGTTGTGGTCTCATTAAGTGAATTTGTTGAAGGAATTTAATATAATTATTAATCTGATACTTCATTTATTAATTTTGTTTACACATTGGACACAAAATATTTACACATGAAAAATACTTTCCTGATTCTTTCACCAGCATTCAGAAAATACGTCTTACTCCTTTCACAGGAAAACAAGATTATTGATTTTTCGTCGCCGTATCGATCAACCCCCACACACATTTTGAAATATTCATAACCTTCTCTATCATATGTATTTCTTTCACTCACTGATTATCCTCTCCACATTAACATTTTATAACAATTTCAGTAAAACATTTTAACGTAAATTTAAAATAACATTTGTTCAAAGAATAATAGTGTTTTGGGGCTTAATTAAAAACAACTGTTTCACCAAGAAATGAAGGTAATTTTTAGACTGCAACTAAGGTGTTGACTGCAGTAAAACAAAACCAGATCTTATCACGTGATTTACTTCCCTTTTGGACGATCTCCTTCTCTGAGAAGATCGGGCCGCGCCGTGGCTGAGTGGTCAGACCGCTCGATTCTTACCAAGGCGGCTCGGGTACGATCCTAGACCATCGTAAGTGACATTTTTGATGGACAGTACGGCGCTGAGGCGGGTTTTCTCCGGGATCTTCGGTTTCCTTCGCCATCTCATTCCAGCGGTATTGCATCATCAATATCACCGCCTGCGGTGTCGTATGTAGTAAAAGCGGGCGTTAAAAAATAAATACTTAATTTTCTCGGAGAAGACCTCCTTTTGGCGAAACCAGAGGGAGCTCTGCCCTTTTGAGGGGGTTGAGACGCCTGCCATCAGAGCCATGGAGAACTTTCCAACGAGCAGGCATCTGCGCTAATTGTCCGACAATGACCGAAAGTACGCAGTTCCTACTTGAAGCGCGTAGAAATCGTGATAGAAAAGAATTTATCTTGGCAATCAGGGAAATGAGCATGGTGAAAGTGGCTGCCCCAGAAATCAAATTCAGGACCTTCCTAATATAGGCCTCACATGCAACAATGGAACCATCTCGCTCGTTATAAGTTAAACGTTATTTAGAGTATCTGAATCTTATCGTTTCTGCTATTTATTCAATGGAACTATTTTTCCATCAAATCTATTCGCTTATTACCAATAACAATAGATGCACTTGTAGAACGCTTAGTGTTTCAAAACTCGATGTCATATCGGGTCGTATTTTCGTTTTGCCTTTTTGTCTGTCAGTTTCAGTGAATTACATGTTTTTGCTGCTCTGTCCTGTCTAACAGACGATATTTTATCTTTGTCGGTGGTCTGTGCTATCTCCTCATGAAGCCGGTTAGTCACAAATGCAAAGCAATTTGTAATAGAGATGGTTGCAGTAATGTGAAAAATTAAACTGGAAAATAAAGAGGGAAATTGAGTTGAAAAAGGGAGTAATGATAAGTCAAAATTATCGGCATGCATCCTTTACATTGAATAGGATAGGATAGAATTCTGCAGAGGGGATGTGCACGTCGAACAGACGGACCTTTTTTATATATACCCCAAGTGGGGCACCCCGGGAGGAAGGATGAGGCGAGAGGAGACAAGAGGGCGGCCGACTCCGAGAAGTCACGACAATGCAGAGGTAAGGGCCCTTAACATTTACCAGTTTGAAACTCCCTGACAGTCCAGAACACTTTGCATCCCACCTACCGTGGCCCGAAACATTCCACCAGGCCAGCTTCTTGCCGAAGCTCAAACACCTGGCAGTCTGGTACAAGCATTCCTAACGTCATGGCTCACTAGGCTGGTTCGAAGACCGGAGACCGTCCTATCGGAAGACGAAGGTGATAACCAGGAGCATATCATCCTGCCATGCAGCGCCCAGACACCTGCCGACATTTCTACCCTGAAATAGACCACCGGTTCAGAGATGATGTGAAATTATAATGGAGATGAAATTGAGGGACAGGAAATACGGGGATGTAATTAACCTACCCAGCATTCGCCTAGCGACTTGAGAATCCCTTCGGAAAAACTCATGGGTCACGTTGGCCGGTTAAGGAAATCGTCTTGGTTTTGGTCTTCAGTTGCTCAAAGCGTATAAAGTTTAGAGCGTTGAAAGTTTAGAAAACAACTGTAAACTAGCGTAATTTAAGGTGTTAAAATGAAGCCAAGGACTTCAGTTTACATATGGCCGAATGTTTCCGAAACGCTTGGAACGTTTGGCAAACAAAAGCAGAATATAGTGTGAATACTGTTTACAAACGTGTACGGAAAATCGATGTCAAAGTGTATTATTCGGCTTTTATTATAGCTAAATCACAGCCACAGTGCAATCCTGTGCACTTAACCATGTCCTTATAGACCATACGAGGACTTCAATGGAATAAGTTGGGCGATTAGCTGAACTTCGAAATAGCAGATGAATTCTGCACTATATATAACAAGTAGAAGTCTTTTATTCCACCCAAAAATTCCATAGTGAGATTTCGCTACAAATACATGTTTTTGAAACTTGCTGAAAAAAACAAAAATAAGCATTTTAAGAGAAAGCTTAGCGTGCCCGCATAAGTCAGAAACAAAGAGTCGGTTAAAACCCAAACTAGAAATTTAATTAACATTTCCCAAAAATTCGGCATGAAGATTTTCAAGAACATCCTCGCCCCAAACTACCTTTACATGGAATATTCTTGGAATATTTTGGTCTTCTCAAAAATGTTTTAATAATATTTATTAAAATACGATATGTTAAACGTATTCTATGATAAACGAAATGTATAATTATCTTGAATTTTCTGGGGAATTACTTATAAAGGTCTCTTCCTTTTGAATGATTTTTGTATTCCTAGCAAAACGTAGACTATGTGCTTAGGCTTTCACGGCCGGCGTCCATTTGAAGTAAAGTTTCTTCCGGGTTTGTAGGCCCTGGTTGAAAAGTAGGAATTGCTCCTAGCGTTGTCCGCCTCGGTAGCGTAGGTGGTAGCGTGTCTGCCTCATGTTGAGGAGGTTCCGAGTTTGAATCTCGGTCAGGGTGAATTACCTGGATAAAGTTTTTCGGGGTTTTCCCTTATTCTTAAAGAAGAATGTCGGGTAACTCTAAGCTCCATGGACCCGGACACATTTGAGCATCATTTCACCCATTCCATTCATCGTCCGATATGACTTGACGGAGGACGTAAATTACAACAACAACAAAAAAAAGACGTTTCGCTCAAATCTGTGTTGAGCATCATCAGAGGGCCCAACAGTTTGTACTGTCTGCCCACCACAAAAAGGCAAGCGGGGAATGAAGGGGAGAGGAGCTTGAACTGTTTATCTGCCCTGGTAGAGGGTCTGCTTACTACCAAATAAGTATGAGAGTACGTATGAGTCACTCATGTTGAGAGATCTAATGCTCGTTTCAGTAATTAGTGATAGGTATTATGCATGGGTGAGTTATGTGGCAGCACTGTATTTTGTATTAACCTAGAATCCTTATCATATTCGGAAAGTGAGATTAAACATCATGGCGACAGCAAAAGTGATTATGCTATACAATCCTCTGCCTTGCCTTCTTGTGGTGAACAGACGGTACAAAATCAGTGGAGAAATTCACGATTGTACCACATCTAGGCTTTTTACTTCTCATAATTAATGTATAATGGTTAATTATATGTCACATTTGCAAATGTATTTCTTAAGGGGTTTTGCTAAATTTCAGCTCTCTAAAATCACCTCTAAATGAAAGATTTTTTTTTCAGATATTATATGGTGCATTCAGTAAGTGTAACACAGAATTATAAACTTTAGCATTTCTGATACAGTGAATTTACAACATCCTAACTTACTGATTTTTCGCTTTATTTGAATGTGCTCACCATTTACATAGCTACTGAACTGAACGCATAAGTTTGTGCCCTCTTTAAGCTTTGGAGCGACATTTACAGAAGGTTCTGGAGACAAAGAACGGGACATGGGTCAAAGAGCTGGGAAAGTCAATTAAATTATGTTCCGCATCCTCCGCACAGCATTCACTGCACTACTGGGCCCAGGGACTGAAAAAGTATTCTCATTAATTGCCTTCGAAGAGGAGGGAAGTAGGGAGCTCTTAAATAGCTGTTGGTGATTAATCTTCACCTCCCTAATGCAGTTCATGCACCCTGTAGGCGGGGGCGGAATTTGCATGAGATTCTGGGCATAAATTGTCTTTTCTTTATCTTCTATTGGGAACCCTTAGTATATCTAAGCTTTTACTTAAAGCTTCGAGTTGTGTAACAGTGTGTTTCTTTTCAAATTCTCTTAAGAAAATGGAGATGATCTCGGCTTAAAACAAACTAGGCTTCAAATCTGATTAAAACTACAAAACATTTGGGACTTACCTTTTTAATTCATAGTTTTCTAATTTACTTATCTTGCAACTGAATTAATAAAATTGACTTGATCAGCTCGTTTAGCTTTTCCAAATAGAGAGATATTTAACATGTATATTTCCCTGTTCATTAAGCGATTTTTCTGTTCACGTTTAAGTTATTAATGCTACTTTTGCCCACTGACTCCTTTGAATTAAATGGTAAATGGTTAGTTACACACACCATGTATATAAACATTAAAAGGTGTGCACAGAAGCACAAAGGAACAAATGTATAAGTAGTAGCAGTGACTCAGGAAGAAACCAAAGGAAGACAAATGCAAAAATTTTCAGTGTGTGAAATATTAACACATTACATGGGCTTCCTTTAACCTTATAATCTACTTTAACATGTCGTTTAGAAAATATTCTTACAAGCGACTTTTTGTGTCATGTTAATTGAGATAAAACTTTGCAGAAATAATTTCATCATATAATGGGTTTTAAATATAATTTGAATAAAGGATATTGAAGCGATATTTAACTATTTATAAGCTGAACATCGAAACTCCATACTTTTTCATGGAGAAAAGAAGTGAATAGGACAGGATTAAAAATGATAGTATTGAAAAAAGTCAAATAATTAATGGCTATGTTGGTAATGGCTAGTGCAAGAAAAAGGTTACTTGAAATAAGATTTAAAAACTTTGTTTTAGAGAGCTCTACATTTTTGTGTAATACCTAACCGCCTATGAAAGCTATAGTATCCATTCCAAAAGCAGGAGACTTCAGACTACTATCAAAACTGAAAACAAAAATATTAAATGAACTGAATTTTAATCCAAATATTTTGAGCCATGTTTGACAAAATGAAACATTTAAAGTGTAATTTTAGACTAGGCGAATTTCTTAAATCTTCGTGTATGTTCTTCAGAAGTTGCTGAACTTGAATACTAAATTAGGTATTTGTTAGAGTTTTAGACTTAAACTATTCACACACACACACACACACACACACACGCGCGCGCACACGCACACGCACACGCGCGCCTGGACCTTTTTACGAGAGCAGTACTGAATGCCCTGAGCAACGATTTTTTTTTAATCTTAACTTTCATTTTCTTGTAATTTACGCCCTCCTATGTTAAGCCAAATCGGACGATTAATGAAATGGGTGACATGATTCTCATTCAATTCATCATCCGATATTACTTAAAGTTGGAGGACGTAAATTAAAAAAAATGAAGATTTGGCTATAAGTTATTTAGCTTTAATGTGCTCTGAGAAACGGTAACCTTGAAAGCTAACTTTGCATATATCGTAAATCTGTTTGCTAAGAAAAAAAAAGGCTGTGCTCGGTAGCGTAATGGCAGCGTGTCTGCCTCACGTTCAAGAGGTCCCGAGTTCGAATCTCGGTCAGGGTGAGTTACCTGGATGAGGTTTTTCCTGGGTTTTCCCTTATCCTGGAAGATGAATTTCGTACTACTGTAAGCTCCGTGGACCCTGGACTCATTTGAACATCATTTCACCCATTCCATTCATCGTCCGATATGACAGCGTTGGAGGACGTAAATTACACATAAAATAAGAAAAAAGATCCAGGAAAATCCTTTTTTAATATAATGAATTGGTATTACATGTAAAGATTTGCAAATGTCATTTTAGGTACTGAACTGGCCCTAAAATATTTTCAATCCAAGTTTGCGGTTAAAAGATTCACCATATTTTTAAAAAAAAACTGCGTTCTTTATTTTATTTTTGGTTTCATATTTTATATTATGTATTCTGTATTTTTATTTGCAGTTCTGATTTTAGAGGTTTTAAGTGTTAAATAATTTTTATGATACCGGAAACCTTGGTTCGATGAGAATTCATTTTTATTTTGCTATACGGTGCTATAACACCCGTGTATTAAATAATAAAAGGGACAAAATCAATGCGTTAAACAACTTAGTATTTACTTACATAATGCGCTAGTTAAATAATAAGAAATAAGCTCGAATTAGTGATACTTTTTACTTTTGGGAGGAACTGATAAAGGAAGACAGCTTAAATTATCTCCTTAGAGCGCTAACTACCTGAAAGTGGGGACCTGATACATTCTAAACCAGCTTTAAAAATTCGATGTGTTGTATTGATAGAAGACGGCCTTTTCTATTCATTCCGATAAAGATTATCTTTACAAACAGTTATTCTGCTACCTCTTGTTAATAAACTCACATGGCACATTTAAATATTTCGTTGTAGATACTAAGAAAGAAGGCAAGATTTAATCAAATTTGCATGTTTTGTGTACTGATATTCTGTCCATATCTTAGGGTTTACTAGTCAGTTTTGGAAGATGAACTCAAATACCAAGTTTGATATTTAATCTACCTTTAGTTTTTGGATCACGCTGTTCGCAGACATATACTGACAAACACTCAACTATTTCTGAGGGAGCCTCTACATTTCCAATAGAACCTCGATATTGAATATAAGATTAAAGGTATCTCTGCCTTATCCAGATAACTTGTGCAGAAACTAAAAATGCTATATTTCCTATATGGTAGTGCCTTAAGCTTAACATTAGTTATTACCAAAACTGATGCACTGCACTCACGTGATATTGTCCATCCTTTGTTCAACAGTAAACCATAAGCAATATTTGAATCCTTCAAGAGGTCGTCGTTATCTGATAAGTTTAAAATTCTATTATCTTTTTATAAACGGGGGCGGGGAATAAAAATAACGTCTCGAAAATAGTGAAGTCTAGAAAATATTTTACATAAATTATGTTTTAAAGACAACTGCGATTTTTGTAGTAAGACTTTGAGTATCTTTTAAGGTTTACCAGTTATTCAAAAGTTATTTATAATGCACAGTACTTTGGAGGCTCTTGCCAGAAAATTGAAGATATATATTCTATTTCTTATGATACCATAACCAAGGCAGTCATTTTTCAGGAAAGAAAATGTTTCAGAAAATGGGTAGTGTGGGGAAGGAGCCTTTTTTTTTAAATTGTGTCGCGTGCTTGGGACACGCTGAAGTTAAAATACTAGTTCGGTATTTAACCGAAATTCATTTCTGAGTTAAATACACACAAATACTTCTAGAAAGATTTTGTTATTATTCAGGCAGTCTCGAAACCTGTATTTTCTGTGAATTCTTAGTATGAAATTTAGGTGGAATGCAATACTCCCTCTACTGGAATGTAGTGGAAAAAATGGTTATCGGTAGATATATTTACGTCAAGTGCTGTTTGACCTACGTCAATCGTACGTGTAACGTCAGCGAGGTATGACAGGAATTTAAGGAAAAAGTGGCTGTCTCATCTCTTAGCCGTAAATCATTTAGCAGCACGTGGCGCCCAATGTAAGTGTTTGGACGTCATCCAAGGTGGTGCTCTCCAAATCCTGTTGCTGTCACTGCTAAAATTTGACGAGAAACTTTGGCACCCTCTCTTAGTCAAAACGAACAGCTGTAGCGCGGCGAAGTTAAAAGTTGAAGAAACCTGTCTCAAACTGTTACTGTAAACATATGGCAGGAGTTGTAGCCTAAGAACGTTTCCTCAAGTATTTATGTATCTATATTACTCCCCTCCTACATGTTTACAACAGGATCGTTCTACTTTGAGACATGACGAATTTGTTACCAAGTTGAAAACAGTGCAACTCCAGTGACTGACATCGAAAGTTGCATAAAAGCTAACTAATACTTTAGTAGCTGTGTTAATGAACCCAATCACGGATTCAAACCAGTCCCAGACTAATGGTTTTTAAGTTCAGTTCAGTTTTACTGGCATGTGAAAACTCCTGCGGGACAAAATTCCGACACAACAGCGATGCTCATATGATCCAATTGACGGCGGTGTTAACAAACAAAAGGCTTTTTATAAACAATCCTCTCTCTCCAAAATATCTAATGAGGTGCATCCAAATGACTTTCTACTCACTTTTGTACAAATTATTCTTACCAGTTCATGAACAGGTACCTCTGTACCTTATAAAGATGCTGCAAGTTTTGAATTTAAAAACTTGCATACGAATTGGCAAACAACATGGGAAAAATCACCTCCTAGTAAACAACATGAAATTAGAAAACACTCTAAAACATAATATCCACTCTAAAATCTGAAACGTGAAGACCAACTTGTCATTACTATACTGTGGATTCGACACACCACACTGTCGCATGGTCATTTGATGAACAAAACACCGCAACCTGAATACAGCATGTCATATGGCCATCTTGTACGCCATATGCTTTCAGGATGTCTGCAATACAAGCAACAACGAGAACAATGTAACCTTCCAGATCTTCAAGAAGCCCTCAGTAATCCATCACACTGTACAGCTCTATTTAAATTTTAAAACTAATTAATTTATACAACGAAATATGATGTACATTTTTAAATGTTAAACTTATAATTATACTATGTAAGTTAAAGCGACCTTACATAAACATTATAAACATTCTTAAAAACACTTGTTCTTGTTATATATCAATCCAGATAAATATTTATAGAAACGGTTTTATTGCTTACAACAGGCCAGAAGGATCTAGCTATCAATTGGCCCTTGAACCTCCCACCCACACCCATTCATTACAATGGGAATAGAGAAATATAGTAAGCTTAGTTATTATCAAATCTTCTAAGAACTGTTGATTTTGTGATGGCTTTAAAACTTCGTTCTCTTTGCATTGCCAGAAAAAAGAACGAATAAGATCTTCGCATTTCAGGAAAGTACAAACGTTTTGAAATCAAAGCAGTAACAATCAGTACTCCAGAAATGCCTAATTGTACAAAGAGTTTTTTTATACTGAAATCGGGGCCCAAATGACCTTGTTGTCGACGGGCCCTTAAACACCACTCACTCACTATACTAAAATCTTTGCTTAAACGAGATCTATATTTTTTGTGTAGTAAGGTTTTTGATTTACGTAAAAGTCAGGCATAATGAAGATTTCGGAGGCTATTCCCAGAAAATTAAAAATATACATTCCAATAAAATATTTTAAACACATATGTTAATGAAAATGATTGGAAGTAAGAAGCTTCGATAAATGTATATGTAAACTGTAGTAGAGGAGATTTAAGAAAATCTTCGTGTCATATCCTCGGCATATGCTCTTAAATACCAAGTTTATTCAATGGACGTTTCGTTTTTAAAATGAGGCTCTTCACTCACGCACGCAGGCAGGACCTTATCTTTCACTATTTTATCAGGAACAGTCTCAAAATATAAAATGAAACCTCGACATCGAATTTTCAGGATAAATATTTGCTCTATGTACTGTAAAGGAGTAATAGGAAATATTAGTTTTAATATTGTAGTTTGACGCCGAAAATTCATTAGACTTTTAGAGATACTCGAAAAATGAGGCATAAAACTGGGTGCATGTTATCTGTAGAAGGACAATTTATGAATAACAGATGACTAAATTTAAATTCCAACCTTTATAAATATGTGACAGGTCGTTTTTATAGAAAATCTCCCACTCTGAGAATTCTATATTCAGTAACGTGTTAATTTTCTTTGTTTCCTCAAAAATAGGTTTATGATTGTTTATTAAAATGCTCTATATCTAAGATATTTATTACATAAAATATATCTTACATTTTAGGACACTTTGTGAAATCCCCTTCATTGGGAAAGATAGACAAAACCTTCCTCCACAAAAATTCTATATCTCAAAACGCACTATTTGTTTCAAATAACGTTTTCGTAGCATTAAGTGTTACCGAGATGTGCGGTATTATTCTTCAGTTTTTTCGCGCATTGTCATCGAAAGAAAGATTTCTACGATAGCATATAAGGAACCACTTCTAAATATTTGACAATTGATTCAATGTTCTGTATCAGCTCTTGTACCTGTAAGGAAATGTGCAATACAGTATTTGTCCGAAATGTTACCTCGATTAATCTGAAGGAGATAGACAAATAAACTATTTTGTGGAAGCCATGTAAAAATGACGATGGTGCAACATATATTTGATTTAAGGTAGGAATCCTTAGAAAAACTGATGCCTCAAAAGTCCACTACATTATTATTCCACTAGTGTGCAACATACAATAATTAATCTCTCCGAGGATGGTACCAGAAAAAGTAACTAGGTTACTGCATATCGCATTCAGAGCACCTCTAATCAAAGCCCCTTCTCCAGAGATGTTAGTATGCAAGAACATATCACCTCTGGAACGGGGTAGTAAGATTTATGCATACATCTTTCGGTCTTATCGCCAGAGTCTGGTTGGGTTTGAAGATGTGTGAACAAATGAATTTCGTGACAGTAGACAAACGCGATTGAGGCATTACGTCATTTCTCCTGCATAGACATTTGTTTTGTCTTATTGACAAGAACAGCTGTCCGTAGCTCAGTCGGTAGAGCACCTGCCATGCCAAGGGTCCCGGGTTCAATTCCCGGCGGGGGTTGGGGATTTTTCTCCAATCAAGATGACTCAGTGTTGAAGTATGAGTGCGAGTGCGAGTGTGAATGTGTGCGTGATCTAATGATTTAAATACAAAGAACAAACAACCCAACGTATTCGAGTTAATGCCATCGATATGTTCCAAAGGAGAACGGCCGCCGATATAACCACTGCAGTTAAAGGCGGGGTACAAATAAATAAAAAAATGATGTATTCCAAAATACAAACATTAATAACGTGCGACATTCACGACTTTCTCTACCAGTTCAAAAATTTTTCTTCATAATACTTATTCTTCTGTTTGCTTCATGTTAATCGAGATAAACATTTCATAAAATAATTTTATTATATATTTAGCTGTAGGTATAATAGATAACGTAGAGAAATGCCTTAAGCGAAGGTCAAATCGTTTACAAAGTGGCTATTATGTGATGGGTATCATCGCATGACCGTGAAAGGGGGTACAAGTATTTAAACTTTCGAATTAATAACAAGGAATATCTAGAAAATGCTTAGCTCCACAAAAGATGCGACATAAATTTGCTTTAATGAAATCTGCACCTTTTGGTACCACAATTTTGTTTCTATCTTAGGATTTACCAGTTATGGTAAAGTCATCTACATGAAGAGGACTTCAGAGGCTATTCCCAGAGCATTCAAAATATAACAGCTCATTTGTCATCACTACATGTTTAAGAGATTTTGTTTTAATGAAAATTATTAGCCATTTTCGAGAAAATAAAACGTAATTCTGCAAAACTGCTATGCAAAACGGTTTTCAGAATTTACATTATGTCGTGTTCCAATAATTCAGAATATGAAAAGTAACTATGAAGCTAGAAGCAGTGGTCATACAAATTGCTTCAATAAGTATATTTTGCTGTTCTTGTCTAAATATCAGTAATGTATTCTTTTAAATTAAATAAGCAATGTGTCTCAAGGCACACGTAACAGAAATGTTACGTTGATATTTTATGTAATCTTTATATTTGTATACTGTGATAAGATCAGCAAATTGCCGATTACTAATTGTACATTTTCAAGGAATTTATCCTGCCCAACGTATCAAAGAACGCGCCGTCCCTGCACAGATTATATTCCAGAAGAAGAAAGAACTACGCGGGCGCAATTTAGCATTTTTATTTTTCTAAAACACTGTACAAAATGTATGCCGACTCTTATGAGAAGTCGCTAAAGCTGCAGCAAGGAAATGGAATCGCATGAGAATAGGAAACGAATGTAGAAAATGTTCCAGAAATGTAAATAAATCTCTTGGTAAGAAGAGGATAACAGTAACTTTATGACAAGTGAACTACAGTTAAGATTCCTAGTGTTACTATTTTAAGGAAATGCTTACCGAAAATATTGTTTTCTAACTTTTTCATCCAATTAAATGAAAATTCATTTTCAATGTTGTACCATGTGGATGTTAGAGATCGAGCGGGATGTTTCACGTGGTTTCGTCTGCGGCCCGCATTCGGAAGGTCCGGGTTTGATTCCCCTGGCCGACCTACCTGTCACATGGGTTCTTCCCGGGTTTTCCCGGATGGCCAGGCGAATGCTGGATAGGTTAATTACATCCCCCGGACTGCCTGTCCTTCCATTTCATCTCCATTATTTCACGTCATCTCTTCATCTGATGGTCTCTTTTAGGCAGAAGTATCGGAGGGTGTCTCGACGCTGCGTGGCACGATGATATGCTCCTGATAAACACTTCCTCCTTCAGTAGGACGATCTTTAATGTTTGGGCTGGTCTAGTGGGGCCGTTTTAGGACCATGGTGGGTGGCATACCTGTTGTACTGGCCTGCCGGGGAGTTTCCAACCGGTGCATTGTAGGGACCCTGCCCAATGGACTGTCGTGGCTCCTTGAGACGGCTGCTCTCTGTCTCCTCTCGCTTCATCATTCCTCCCGCGGATGCCCTACTTGGAGCATATGAATAATAGACCTAGACTGAAACGCCGTGTCAATCCAATCCAACCCAACATTAGAAAGCTTTTAATTTCAGTGCGATAACTATTCTTGTTTTGAAAATTTGACAAGAAAAGCTGTAAAGTTGTATAGCTCTTGGAGATTTTAGCCAATTAACATAGAACTTTGATTGTGTACAAGAAGCTGCAGTGACACGCCATAGTGGCTATCGCTTTCAAACATGACATGTGCAAATGTGAATTGACCTTATTTGGATTAACACGATGTACGTAGCTGTGTCTGTCGTCTGCGGTTAGCTCGCTAGTCTTCAAATCTGGATGCGATTCCCAGCTGCAGAAAATTCCAGACATGACTTATTTCCAGAAAATTCGAGACATGAATTCTATTTTCATACGACATTTTGCACTATTTTAGCAGCTAACTTTTTATTAAATGGAAAGTTATTGCACTATACGATAAATTGATGGTATTTTGCAGGCTTAGAAATTTTTTCGTGCTCAGTTATTACAGTAGTGCGACATTTGGTACAACGTTTGTATCATCAGCAGAGCTTTACTTTTATTTATGTAACTAGCCGCATACCTATATCTGAGGTTTCAAAGCTGTTATTGCAGACTGACAATTATAAAGGTTGGGATAGATTAGGTATCAACCCCCAGTTCGATTTTTTGTGTGCGCACCCAGGGAGGAAAGGATGAGCTACAGGAACTGACAATATAGGCGGGGGAGAAACGTCACAGTTCCCTAACATTTACCGGCTAGACGAGCTGACTTATTGTAATACCAACAGGAATTGAAATTTTCAGATGTATCGCAACAATATAGGCTTGAAACAGTTTATAGCCCTGCCTAAGTCGCCGGAGGAAGGCTCACAGGCCCTTCTCCAGCGGGAACTAGGAAAAGCTGAATTCAGCAATGGAGGTTCAGACGGCCACCCACTGGCGGAGCCGGGAAGATATTGCCGAACGCAAGCCTTCGCGCCATCTGTCCGTCATCGACCGGGAGGCAGCCTCGAAGTAGTGCTGTGTCAAGAAACGGAAAGTTGGGAGAGAGGAGAACCGTAATACAACAATCAGCTCTAGCCAAGGAAAAACCACGGTAAGACTCTGGTCAGAGTGTGGCCACTAAGAATCAAACCCGGGAGCTTGCAAAAGTGAGCCTCACGCATCACTTTTTCCTCAGTTTAACGAATGTAACATTCTTAGTAGAGATTGTGAAATTGTATGCAGTTTACAAAAGGGCGGGCATTTACTTGGATACTGAAACACATTAAGCCTGCAAGAAATATTGGAAGGATCTGCAGAAAGCTGCATCCAAGACATGTGGTGGTAGGGGGATTCTGGGTCTACTTACACCCAAGGCTGCTTTAGGGCTTATTTCGCCCTCTTCAGCCAGAATATTATTTGTTTAGGTGAGGCAGATGGCTTTTTTTATTGTTATATATATTTTTATTATTATTATTTTATTTTTTTATTTTATATACTTTTTTATTTTTTTTACTTTTTGTATATATATATATATATATATATATATATATATTTATTTTAACTTTAAATTTTTTTGAACATGTTCTAGGATATTCTACATAGTGAGAAATGTATCCGTAGGTCGTCAGATGAGTTTTCCTAGGTTATCGCAGAAGTTGTCGTAGGTGCTGTTGTATTTTCTGTTCTTCTTCTTTTTCTTGTTCGTACTGTTTAATGATGGTTGTTAGAGGAGGGTCGCTTAAATTCTTGCTCTGATGCATCTGGCTTTGCTTATAATTCCTTGCGGCGTCAATGATGTTCTGTCTATGGGTTCGGTCCTTTGCGTTGTCCATGTATTTGGTGGTATTCTTTCTTATCGTTTCTTCTATACTTGTAGATTTTGCTATTTCATAGACTTCGTTGCTCCTTGACCATGGTGGTAGCTTCATTGCTATGCGTAGGCATTTCCGTTCATATCCGGATATTGTCTTTTGTGTTTTGTGTGGTGATGGGCCATAAGGTGATTGCAGCGTAGGTGAGTGTTGGTCTAATTATGGTTTTGTAGATCTGTGTTAGGGTGCTTGGGGCTAGTCCTTCCTTTCCTATTTTCGCCAAGAGCCTTAGGCATGATGTTGCTGCTTTTGCCTCTTGAAGTTTGTTTTGGTAATGCGTACAGGTTGATAGCTTTTCGGTTAATGTCACTCCAAGGTATTTAACTTTCTTCTGGGTCGGTATGTCGTGATTGTTGTAGGAAATGGTGGAAGCTCTGTAGGTTTCCTTGGCTTGTATACGGAAAATTATGTATTGGGTTTTTGCCGGGTTTATGGTTATTCTCCAAGACATGCAATTTGTGAGAATTTTATCCAAGAGCATCGTACGTGAATGGATTGTTAAAGAAAACGTGTAACACAAATCTCGCCCTCAATCTTCATATATTTGAGTTGCGGAATGTTTGGTAGTATTTTAAAACCTTTATTACGGGATAACTTTACCCTACTACAAAGTTCAGAGGAGGGACTTAGTAGCTTGGCCTACAGAAGAGTGGCCGGACCAGAGGAGAGACGACAGAAGAGGGCAGGGTTCCTAACTCGGGTCCCTAGCTCCTTTCCTGCCTGCGGAGAACAAATTCCCCGCCATGTACAATGCCACTTAAAACCCTGAAATAACCAATCAGGATGAAAGGGGAGGTGAATGGAGAGACAGGACATTCGGAACATGTAATTATACTTCCAGTATTCGTCTAACAACACGTGCAAACTCGCAAAAATCTCATGGGGTAGGAAGTTCGGCTGCGGTAATCGAGCCCACAATCTCTGTGAGCCGTTCTGCTTGTCGAATAACTTGATACTTTACAAGTATTTCTATCTTATGAAATATACATATTATTATGAAAATAATAATAGTAATAATTATAGTAATAATAATTATAGTAATAATAAGCAATTCAAAATTAAGGTTTAGCTCCGTGATTTAGTTGAATTGAATTATTTACTGTGCCTATTTCAAAATTTTACAATTTACAACTTTTGGCTACATGTATTTGTCTTTACCTTATTGCTACCTTGGCTTACAGGACACCCTGGTCTTCTGCTCTGCCAGGTAGCTCTTAACCTCCATACCTCCCTGTTACTTAATTAGCCCCTTTACTCTCCCCGATCTTCCTTTCTTGTATTCTTTACATTTCTGGTTCATTTTTCTTTAACATTCTGCAAGAAATCACCAATACTTCTTACCTTCTTTTTCTCTCTCTTCCCGTTAACATTTTTATAGCTATTATCCTCTTCTCTACTTTCTCCCATTTTTCCTCCCAAACCTTTTTTTCTCTCCACATTGTAATCTCGTCGCATTCTGTTACATAGTGTTCTATGCTTTCTTTTCCCCCACACAATTCACAAATTCCCTTTTCCCTACCGCTTATCCCTCTTAGGAATATTGTTTCTGTTCTTATCCAAGCTAGCCCTTCTCTCTCTTGCCTATTGCAGTAATCTACATATGCTTCTCGTCCCCAGCTTCTTTTTATTTACTTGTAAAATTGTAATGATTTCATATTTTCTAGACTTCCCCATATTTCTTGTCATTCTATATATTCTATTCTGCATTTTACCAATTTACCCACATTGCTTGTATTCCTTTCCTCTAATCTCCATATATTTCCCATTCCTATTTTTTCCCCATAATTCCTCCTATCTCTGCCCACCAACTATTTGAGTTCTCTAATCTCTGTGATTTAGTTCATAACTTCCGCAAAGAGGATATGTTGTTCGATTGCTGGGTATGAAGTAGACTTGTAGTGTTCCCGTACTCATCTCTCTGTAGCTCAGTTGAAGTACATCCATGGTCGTTTGATAGGCATCCTCATTGTTATCTTACCATTTATTAACTTCCTCCAACGTAAAGTCAAATCCGACAACGAATTAAGCGAGGGAAATGGTGGAATGAGCCAAGGGTCCATAGAGCATTTTTACCCGACATTCATCTTTCAAGATAAGGGAAAACAACGGGAAATCCCTTATCCAGATAACTAGCCCTCACTGAGATTCCGCTGGGACCCCTTGAACGTGAGGCAGACACGCTACCATCTACGTTACAGATGTGGGCAACACCATCATTGGAGGTGATGGTCTTCTCGGAATAATAAATGGTTGTAGTCATCGCTTGTGAGGAACGGTGAGAGTGGACTATACGGGGGTCGTTGGAAACGAGCAAGAATATGCAATATTATTTTATTTAAATAAAAAACCCTTTACTATCAATTTGTACTTCAGGATTCCTCCTTCCACGCTTCAGACGCCGGGCTCAGCATGTATGCATACGGCCGATCATCAAAGCTGACCATGGGCCAGGGCTCCTCGCTGACCATGCGGGTACATCCCCAACACAGGCATCAAACCAGCTAACCGCCACATAAGCTGAACACAAGAGCAACTCCCATAGATGGGAATCGGTCGACAATTAAGAACCAAACATCTTTGGTAACAAAACGTTTATAACAGCATGCAGTAGGTAAAGATAGTGCGTCTGGAAAGGTAACCGTTGAGGAGATTAAAATCTAGATATAAATCCGTCACAACCAACATACATACAGTGCGTTGATTATATCGCTGGATCATCGATCGCATGTATGTGTGCTCTGCACCATATGTATTTCAATGGGGATTTCCCGTACCAAAACTAGCGTACCTACGAGTGATATTAACAAACTAAAATGAATACTACCTTGTTGCATTTGCATTGATTCGGATGAAATAACCATTCTTTGTGTGTGATTTTCATAATTTTTGTTCTTATATTGTCCTCAATCCTGTGATGCGAGGATTATTCCCGTCACTTTATGCTTACAGGTTTTGCATGTGTATTGCATATACATTCTTCGGCCAAGTGTGAATTGTTGTTTAGACATATCAACGGACTAAAACACGACAAAAACCGCAAC
Organism: Mantis religiosa; assembly: GCA_030765055.1. NCBI lineage: Eukaryota > Metazoa > Arthropoda > Insecta > Mantodea > Mantidae > Mantis > Mantis religiosa. Next base: position 177,101,896 of record CM060948.1, read on the forward strand.
AATGATAGTTACTCTGAAGTAACTTAAATACAACACGTCTTGAACTTCACTTTTTAGATGCACAGTGAATAAATTCTAGTCTTACAGCACGAACTGAATGTAGAAACTAACAGTGTACTCCTTGTATCCCTTAGCAGGTCATTCACGTGGGTTACGTAAAATTCAGAAATCGACTTTGCAGGGATTTAGAATAACTTTTGTTGCAGTAAAAAGACGTGAAATTGACAATCAGCTATCTTCGAGGCTGACTCGGTGTTTTGCTGCATGAAAACAAATGAAAGAAGTCACTGCGGTGCACTTCAATCGTCGACTGTCGCAATAACCAACAAACAACTGCCGCTCCTAACACCTTTCGGGGTATTTATACCTCCCCAGCCATTGTTTCTAGAAAGCCGCAGACCTTTCGAGAACTTCAGCGGCAGAAAAAATGGGCAGAAAGTTCTGGAGCCTCTAACTTTTTCTCTCCTGTCAAGCTCCCGGCTCCGGCCTGTGGCAGCAGCACAATGTAACACGGTGACAATATTAACTTACGCGCATCGGAAAAAATAATTGAAGTTACTGCAGTAAAAGTGAACTTCGTAAATACGGAACTGTGGCCCCACTATAAAGCATGGTGTTTAGCCCCATTAAGAGTAGCTGTAAATCACAAACCCTCCAACAAGCGAGTTGATCTCATATTCCTCTTTGAGAATCTTCGAGAATGCTATCGCTAATATCACAAATTTTTGGAAGTTTTCCTGTAGCTTTCAAGAAAACATTTCCGACAGGAATAATGAACCTAATACTGGCGCTAACTTTTATGTAGTGAAGAGGAAGTAGACTGAAATTATGCAACAATAATTATACCATGACTTAATATTACTAAAAGTGATGGCTGGCTGTAAAAGTACGGAAACAATGATTTCATGTTACAGATATTACTTCTTAATGTGACATCGTTGACTATTTTTCAACTGTTGCTTCAGTTGTCACTATCATTTAGTGACTTATTTCAGCTTTCAGTGACACGTCGCTTAGCTCGCACTGCCATTCCTCTAGTGTAAACTTGTTCTAATGTTCACTGTCACTTCAATTTCCTCGCAACGCAATGAAATACGCGCAATGCAGCCTCTTCTTCCGGACAGTTCACTCGCTGGGAAGTCGAACTCAAGATGTCTCGAATTCTATGCGGTAAGAACACTCGCTGCAAGTCGCCACCGTCGTTTCAAACTCACTCGGAGAACAGCAGCTGAAATGCATTCACTAACTTGCGAGAGCGTACGCTTATGTAGCCACTGGAAATTTCCAGAATTCCAGAACGCTCGATAGCAAAACTTATAGAAAATTCTGTTTATCTGGTGATAAGACTTCTGATGTTGGCGCTGGTCGATTGATCTGTTTATCGATTTACCATTCTAAATCCCCGATATGGGAATTTTATTACGTCATTTAAAGACACACACCTCTGAATTCGGTGAGATTCTTGTATGGCACCGTCAGCCTACTATTTAAATTGTAAAGTTTAAATTGTAAGGTTTTAAATGGTAAAATTTAAATTGCTCTAAGCCACTGAGGTACTATGGCCAACATGCCGACACGACATTAAATTCTCCAACTGACTCGTATGTTTCCTGGTTTCTGAATGGTTTAGAGCAATCGCACGGGAAGTGGGAGATCCGTGGTTCATATCCCGGCTATGGCATTGAATTTTTCAGTCTGGCTCTAGTCATCCAAACCTTAGCCTATACACGGCTAGTGTGCAAAAAATGATTATTTCCATCAATTTACCTAAAATAAAACATTGTTGTTTAACTATGAAGCCTGGGACTTAAGTACTTACAGCATAGTGAGCTGCCACAAAAGGTGCGTATCTCATAACATCGGAGAACCTTCAGTGGTCTACGGGGAAACATACGAGTCAGTTGGAGAATTTAATGTCACTGGCCACAGTTGGTTTAGAGCAACAGCACGGAGAGCGGGAGATCCGTAGTTCAAATCATGGCTATGGTATTGAATTTTTCAGTCTGGCTCTACTCATCCAAACCTTAGCGTACACACGGCTAGTGTGAAAGAAATGATTATTGACATTTATATTTGTTAGCTATGTAAGAGTTATTTTATTCAGATTGGTTATCTCGCGCACGCGTGTCCATTAGCCATTTAGACGATATTTCAACGTAATAATGTTGGTACTTCTCGTTAAACTTTGTTCAAATTGTTAACTATAATTTTTCTGAATTTCTGATGTGTTAGCTTTATATCTAGTTGTCAATATTTTACGAGAGACTTACTCTGCTGTAGCACAGAAATTAATAGTTGTGTTATTGGTTTAATGGCCGTCCAAGTGTGACGTGAAGAACTGTAGTAATCGAGTTAATGGTGCAAAATTACTTTGAAGTTAAAATAATCCAGTGTGTTCTCTTTGTAATAATTACTACATATAAACACTAAATGGTTGCTGAAATATTTTGGTATGCATATTTAGCGTATTAAAACAAGATATAATGAAGCATATTGTACTATGGCAAATATCTATTAATTAAACCCAGTATTCCGAATTTGTTTTGTGAACAAATATATGGGTACTGTTAGCTTAGTATCGGTGCTGCCGTTGTTCCATATCTTAACTTCTTTCTTCCTAGTGTAGATACCTCCATTTTAATGATGCAAGAAAAAGCACGGAATTAAGATTGCAATATTATGATCAGTTATTTGGGTACACGAAAACTCCATTTTAGAAAATGTGTTGCCAGCTGGTTAGATGTTACACGAAGAGAGACGAGAGATTGCTGTTGCTGAGAATGCTGGTGCCCCAAGATACCTATTTGAGTGCATGTGCTATAGAGAAGCATCCTTCCTCTTCACGAGGAGGAACTCTGTCAGGACGCAATTAAACAACTCTCCCCTTTTATATACAAGTAGGTACCACTCCACGGGTCACAGTGCTTCAACTTCTCGCGTTTTATTGGTTACTGCATCCTTAAAACATGCCTCGCTTACTAACATAGGCCCACCTGCTCTTATACATATTTCTCCATCTTTTACGTTCTCTACCAGTTAACCCTCGACTATCTATGGGCGACACTTCTGTTAGACTTGTGATAATTATTTTTCCAGCTACGTCATCTTAGGATAGATATTTGAAGAAATGTTTTTATTCCATATTTACCTTTAAGTAAATGGGAACAAGGGAGTGGTGTAGCTTTAAACGATAGTCAAATCTCCTAATATCTGGAAGCTAGTGATTTAAATTTCATTCTCCATGGACGCCAAGATGTGTATAAGTTCCTATTTCAGAAAATATAAGAATAGGAAAGGCTGGCTCCATAGCTCAGTCGGTAGAGCACCTGGCTGCCGTGCTAGCGGTCCCGTGTTCGATTCCCGGTGGTGGGGGTGGGGAATTTTCTCCGACCAAGATAATTCCTCATCTTCCCCAGAGTCTATAAGTATGAATGAGAGTGTGAATGTGTGCGTGATCTAATGATTAAAACCCAATGAATTCGAGTTAACCATTGGACCATTGGAGTCAAAGGCGGGGTATAAATGGGACAAGTAAACTAAGAACAAGTAATATTTATCAGAAAAGGTTAACTTAAAAAAGAGATAAATTATCTTTTAACGTCTACGTTTTTTGTGTAATGAGATTTTGCCTCAAAATACCCCGAGTTCGAATCTCGGTCAGGGGTAGTTATCTGGACAAGGTTTCTCCGGGGTTTCCTTTATCCTGAAAGAGAATGTCTGGTAACTCCAAGCTCTATGCACTCTGGGCTCATTTGAGCATTTCATTCATCGTCCGATAGGACTTAACATTGGAGGACGTAAAGGGGGGGAATCATCCAGAATGAGGAACACTTCTGACATTTCATTTGTCAGAAATTATCATAGGTAATGTCACAAGTGTTTTTGAAATTACCTATCGAGAAGTTCACGAGTGACGAGGTCGTGAGGAAATTTATCTGGGAAGGTTCAAAATCACGAGTTGCATTTGTAGAGGCTATTATACGAAAAAACAACAGCTTTTGAAAGCAATAAAACAAATGAATGAAACTTAACCTCACAAGTCACGGCATACAAACCTTTCAGCCATTTTGACATTTGGCAGTCCCGCTAAACAGTTGACGATCAGATGTATAATCCTTTGCCTGTTCGTAAACATGGAGAATGGTGCTGTTACCGTGTCTGAGGGTGCGCTAACAAAATATTTATCGCTGTTGTGTGTGATTTCGTGAATCTGATTGGTCTACTTTAACACGTCAGTATAGGATGACGACATATGTGGGAAATAGTCCTAACCATACGGTACTATAATCAAAATCATTAGCCATTTTTTCAGAAAATAAAAATCTTTGAAAAACGTTCCATGAATAATTGGGATGGGGGATAATGTTGAATAACCTTCGTGTAACATCCTTAAAATATACTGAACTAAATGTAGTATTTAACCGCTGGGTATTAAAACCAAGAGTGGGGAGAGTGGCCGAAATGAGAATCGAACTGGAAGCTCTCGAAGCGAGAGCCATCTCCTTCGGTGTTTACACACGTGAAAGGGTCTCCTAGGCTTGAAATGATTTTAATATTTGGAAATCAGAGCCTTTTGTCGCATATTTCATCCGAATAGGTCTCACTTTATCGCATTGTGGTTCCGGAAGGTTAAACGACTAATGAAGAAGATAAGCGAAATGGAAGCAGCATGATAGATGGCTGGTGATATCGATAGGTCGCTATAATCAATCGTAGTATCTGTCGGTTGTGCCTGGTGTCGCATTTTTCACTGTCCAGTGTCAGTGACAGTAACGGCTCCACGTGTGTGCCAAGGTATAGAACGTAACGTCCAACTCTGTGGCGTAACCAAAAATAAAAAGTAGTTTACAGTTAAAGGTGCAAGCTACATTCACATGACTTTCTCTACCCACTGCTGTTTTATTACCTTCTATACTACGTACACAGTAGATAGGGGAGCGGTTTCATCCTCAAATATTCGATATCAAAGATTTCTTGGAACTAGACGTTTTGAGATCCCTGAATAATAAAAAAGAATTTTGTTTCGGGTGTATATACAGCATAACTCAAATACGAAATCTTCCTAGGATGTGTTACGAGGATTTTAACCCGCCTCTAATACATTTAGAGGGAGACATTTTAGAACATTTTTATTTTCTTAAAAATAGCACTGACATATTTGATTAAAATACCACACGTTTAAGATATTTTTGTAAAAAATGCAACAGATGTCTGAAATGTTCTATGAATATTATCTGAAGTCTTTTTCTGGGTGACTTACATAACTGGTAAACCTAAGAGATAGTCAATATAGTACCTATTTATACAAATGGTAGAAAATTTGTCAATTTTTTCTTTGTGTGGAGATATCAATTTTTGCGATTTCTTATTCGTTCGCATTTTCAAATATTCATTCTTTTCTCAAATAGAAAGTCGTTAATTTTATTCTGGCCATGCAAAGAGAATAGATTGTCGAAGCAATCGTATAGCAACCAGTTCTTAAAAGTCCTTCTACCTCTTATTTACATTGATCGACAGGGAAATACGTAGTAAAACCATTTCATCAAGAAAGTAGGTAGGAGAATAGGCTTTTATGAATAGTTCATTGAAGAACGGGTAGAGAATCATGAATTTAAGGAATCGGAGCCTGCCTCGGTAGCGTAGATGGTAGCGCGTCTGCCTCACGTTCAAGAGGTCCCGAGTTCGAATCTCGGTCAGGGTGAGCTATCTGGATAAGATTTTCCGGGGTTTTCCCTTATCCTTAAAGACGGAATGTCGGGTAGCTCTAAGCTTCATGGGCCCTGCACACATTTGAGCGTCATTCACCGTCCGATATGACTTTACGTTGGAGGACGTAAAATTACACACACACACACACACACACACACACACACACACACACACACACACACACACACACACACAAAAACCGCAGCAGATATCTATTTTGGTAAAGTAATTTGTTTAATCTTCCTTACAACATTTTAGCAATTTCATTCTACGTTCGGTAAACAGTGCCCACTGCTCAAGAAATGAAAGGTGTTCATTTTAAATAATGAAGCCCTGTTCTGTAGCAACAGGAAATGGTGAAATGCTACAATGTAATTTCAATAAAAAAAAATCAACAAAAGCGTGGCAATAATAAATCCAGCGGCAGCTAGAACGTAGAGGCGAGTTTTCAAATTAGATATTGTTAAAATACACCTACTCGTACATAACACAATTTAATCTCGTTAAAGTACCAGTTTGTCACATAAAAGCTCTGATATTTAAATAAAGCATTTTTATTTCAGATTTAGGGAGACTCAAAACTGTATTTTCCGTGAAATGTTGGTGTTAATTTTTTTTGGTGGAATGGGGTACCATGTACCTGGTGGTGGAAGTAAAAACGACGTTAACCTTCTGTCTAGGAATTGGACAATATGTAGCAAGTACATGGTTTACGCTTCTCGCAGGTTAAGGAATGCAAATTAAATGAAATAAAACATTTATCTTATGCCACATTATGCTGAAAGCTTAAAACAGTATTTAAGCTTAATATTCTTTATTTCAATCTTGCCTCATAACATTCATATATACTTTTGATAACTTTTCCACCACCTTCCGCTGAGGCACGACTCGACTTGAAAGTAGGTTTCCTTCCCTTGTTTATCCTTCATTAACCACGTTTCATTAGTACCAAGTGATGAAAGGAGCATGACTCTATGGTTTCTTGAATTTTAATTTCGTTTCAGCATCAGCAGATGTTTTTGTTCCTCTTTCTTCTTCCTTAGAGCCGAAAAGTCGTCTTAGAATACCACAGAGATATTTAAAATAACTGAAACTGTAAATTACAATCCGACTAAGCCTAAAAGCCTTACATAGAATCTGTGTACTCTAAACCCAGCTGCGTGCCTTTGAAACGCAGTATGAATTCGTTAAGCAACACCACCGTAAAGATTTATGTTCGAACGGCAACAAATCCAAATGGATAAATATAAAAGAATAGCAAGAAATATGATGCGTTTTTTTCTACACCGTGTTCTTAGTAGGTAGAGAAGATACTGATTTTCATTAAAAAAAAAAACCTCCATATCGACATTTGGATAAAAAAATGAAAATGTTCTATAGGGGTGTGGGTGTGTGGGGGGGGGGGGCGTATGTGCGCACGCGAACAGCATAACACCCCAGAAATACTCGATTAAATATCAAACTTGGTTCTCCAATTGACTCGTATATTTCCCCGGTAAACCACTAGGGGCTCTCGCATCCGAGATACACCGTTTGTGGTGACTTACTTTTGTAAGTACTTGAGTCCCAGGCTTCATCATTAAACTCGTATTATTTAAGTTAGTTGATGGAAATTAATCATTTTAACTCTAGCGTATATAGGCTCAGGTATTCGATTGATTCGACGGATCCGTGGTTCAAATCCCGGCCTTGGCAGTGAATTTTTCATGTCGACTCTATCAAATAAAACTTGGTGTTTCAGTTCAGCATCTTCCAAGGATGCGACAGAAAGATCTAGAAAATCCTCCCCCCTCCAAACTAGCTTTTTTTCGATAATTCTGATTTTCTTAAAAATAGATGTAATTTGATTGAAATGCCATATGTCTACTATTTTTTAACTATATATATATATATATATCCCGAATATTCTGGGAAAAACCTTTGCCCTTTTAATTCTGGATAACTTCCTCATAAGTGCTAAACCGTAAGATAAGTTGAACTGCTTACCCTCTTCATATGTAGGAATTACAGCCCCAGGACCCACAAGCGAGTACTTGGGGATGTTGAAGAGCAGGGACTCAGGATCATATAGAGAATCCAAGATCGGTGATCAGCCCGGTGTATGACAGTGCGAGATGCGTAGGTAGATGGCAGAATAATGGCGAGATTAATAAAAGGAAAGATGGTGGGGGAACCGGAGATCCTGGAGAAAACCCACCCCTGCACCGTGTTGTCTACCACAAATCTCGTATGCAGTCGCCTGGGATCAAACTGGGCCGCCTCGGTGACGAGTCAAACCGTCTAACCACTCGACCATGACCCGGCCATGGATTTCACGTAAGATTTCATGTAATCTTACTTTATTCAGACAAGGAACGCGTATATAAAGCACTTGAAGGAAGAAATAAACAAAACTAATATTGTTGCTGGGAAGAAATAACAAAGTTAATTACAGATAGACCACGAACAAAGTGCGGTCGGTGTGCGCATGTGCGAGCACAGTCGTCTCCCCTTCTCAATATCCATACATAACTCTCTCCCCTCCATACGTTGACCAGTGCAGTGCAGCTTGCGCTATGGAGACGAGAGGAAGCCTTAAATGACGGTAGAGGGGGAAAGCCGGAGAGCTTCAGTTTTGGTAAATCACGCATTCAGCTGCATTTTGTTCGCGGTTTACCTCTAGCATTTGTTGGGAGAAGAGTACATTATACTGCATGATTAATTTTAATGTTTTAAAGAAACGTCTGTTTTAATTTCGATTGTATATTTTTCAAAAAAGGTAAGATTTGTTTGTATTTAAATTATCTGTATTTCGATAATTGTTTTAATAAGCGACTCTACAATTATGACTTGGCTAGGATTATTCTAAAATATAAAAGAAACAACCCTGATTTCCTATTCGGTACCACGAATCTCCTACTCTATAATATAATCAATGAATAAACAAATTATAATCGCAATTCCAAAACAGCTCAAAATGTCGTGGCGTGAATCAAAATACGTCAACATATTCTAGACCAAAACGCAAAGCACAAAATATAAGCATACTTTATGCTATACAATATGACATCCAAAGTGGGGCGTACTGATAGAATTTGAAATGTTAAATAAGTTAAAATATAAATAAAAATCCTGCAATTGCGTACAGACCTTTTAAAATCATATGAAGCCTTAAGAATAACCATGACATCGAGTTAGCTGCAACACAATCCAGAGACCACAAGAGGAGAGAGATGATATCGGTGATAATTATCAAGATAACTTTAAATCAGTTAAAATTTAAAAAATGTATATGCTCAAGAAAGCTACTGGTTAAATTTAATACTACAGGCATTTAAGAAGTGATAGAGTAGTCTAAGCTAAATCTAATAAAACGAGTAAAGAAATTGGATCTTGTAGAGAATACAGATAAAGGTATAGCTAATGTTAGCCAGAAAAATCTGAACAATATTACTTTGTTAAGACAGATTAAACTGGAGATAAAAGAAAGAGGTCATTAGCTAAGAACATCACTGAAAATAAGATTAGCCAGTGATCAGAAAAAATAGCTAGGAACATCAATGAAAGGAACTACAAATAGCTAGGAAAATGTCAAAGAAACAAGATCAGCTAGCTACTGAAATTCACAAGAGACAAAGCCAGTTAGCAGCTGATACATACAACAATATCGAAGATATTAGATCTGAGTAAATTGAGTTTCAGATGGAGAAAGTTATTGAAAGCAAGGATAATGTTGAAAAGTGAACTACGTAAAAGTAAGGAAAGTATTACAATGAAGACTGTACATTTGTAAATAATGAGATTGAGAAGATGTATTGTGATATCATTGATGGTGTAGTTAAGGAAATGGCAGTGGTAAGTAAACCCTCAGAACTGAAATGTGCACAAGACTTGGATACTAAAGTAACAGATAACCAAAGTAAAATTGAAGAAGTTGGTAAATAAAAGTCAGAGCAAAAATGTAAACTTCAAATATAAAGATCAAGTGTCACTTTAGCCTAATGTGTTCCCATATTCCCACTGCAACTATTGAGAGAGATGTAATAAAAGCATTGTTGCAAATATTTAATGAACTTAGGAATACTTTCGAACGGTAGAGAAGATTATGTGAATGTAACGGATATTGTCTTTGTATTACTTGTATTCACTAATTTTTAAAATAAGTTTATTTGCTGTATTTCATAATCGAGACAAATGTTTGCAGAAATATGTTCACTACGCATTCCATTGTTATGTAGGATAGAAGAGGCCGAAGTAAAAATCTTGATATTTAACTAGCGCGTCCTATATGCCTCTTGAAATGTTATACTCTCTGCATGTTGGCCAGAGAAATGAAAGAATGTTGACTTAGTGCTTAAAAACGTCAAGTATTGGACAGTTCAATAGCAGTAAATATATCAGAAATGACTGTCAAAAAGTGTTTTTAAAGAGATTAGCATTTTTCGGAGCAACCATATTTCTTATGATTTATCATTTATACACAATTCGTTTAGAATTAGGATTTCACTGGTTATTATTAGAAAATTCAAAAATAATTTTACAATGATAAAAACATTTTAAACATGTCATTTTAATTAAATAGTTGGACAATTCCTGAACCTAAAGAATAAGGAAGCATCTTTAATTTATAGCGTCGCACCTTTGGAAGACAATGAACTTAAACACAATTTGGGAGTTTATTTGCTTTTCGATTTTGCTTTGTACTGCTTACCAAAACACAAGATTTTTATAATTTTTTCGGATTTTCACAACGTATATTTTGATAAAATCTATTTAATTACCATTTGGGGTACACTTATTTTCTCCATAGGCGTTAGAGAGAGCAAGTTCATTCCAGTAAGAGCAATGAAAGCATGAATATTTGTACAAAATAAGATCAAGAAGTTGTATAGGCATTCATACAATTACATTAATTAACAAAGTAATGTGTAGCTTGTTTAGACAGGATTGGATAGAAATACGACAAATTTCCGACTCGCGAACTCGCAAAAGCATATTTTGTGTGCCAAATTAATTATATAGGGTACTTTCTCTAGCAGTACCTGGTTAAGAAGGAATTTCCATGCATCCCAAACCTCTTTACCAAGATTGCAGTAGAAATAAACTTTTTTAGGTACGCTGAATTCGAAAACAGCATTTTTAGAAGGAGCTATGAGCGTAGTATAACCCAAAAGCGCAAACTAGTTAAATACAAAGCTCGGTATTAGTTTTCCATAATCAAGAATGCGACATGGAAGATTTTAGAGAAAATATTCCAATACTAAGCTGCCCTTTATGTATAAAGATTTTGAACATGTTTACTTTTTCAAAAAAAAAAAAAAAAAAAAAAAAAAAAAAAAAAACAAGTAAAATATATTTTAGATATTTCGATTACAAATTCAAATGTATATCTTGAAATTTCCGGTTGTCTCTCAGAGGTCCGGCATTTTTGTTGTATGCCTTTTCCGAGATATTCCTTGTCATTCGTTTGAATACTCAAAACTTTTTTTAAAAAATAGGAAGTAATTTGTTTTATGTGCTGGCTAGGCAAATAGAATAGGGGGTTACAGACGTCATATGGCATCTATATTAGCTATGGCTTAACTCCACTGCATTCCCTTATCTGCACTTTACCTGCAAAGTAATATGCAGCGAGACCATTTCCCAGTTATATGTAGTAGATGGAGGAAGCATTCGTAAGAGCAGCTTGTACAAGAGAGTTTATAAAGTTTTAGTGCAATACAGCGGAATTTATCTTGGGAACTTAATGACTCAAGTTTTCTGTAATGTTTGGACTCCACCAAAGAGGGGGTTAACTTCCAGTTAGTGTGTCTTAAATGCTGAAAACCAACTGTGCTACCACAGCAACATTCGAGCACGATATGAAATTCTCTAACTGGATGGCATTTTCTACTGTAGATCACAAGATTTAACTTAAAATGTTGTAAGTACTTTAGGTCCTGGGCTGAATTGGGGTTTGTTACTTCAAAATGCAAGTTGAGATCTTATGGTTTATCCGAAAAAATACAAGTAATTTGAGAATTCAATGCTCTTTGGGCATGTTGCCATGATATTCTTTAAAAAATGTTGCACTTCTGCCTTTGAGCACTTTATTGGCCAAATTTTTAAAACGTTACAATTATGATGAGCTTTTCTTTTGATCTTTGTATTTGTTTTTGTAACTGGAACCCTAAAATACCTTACTGGTAAAATAGGGTTACTTCATTTGCAGAATAAATAATTATCTCAACGGAATGTACTACCTGAAACAGCTCGTCTCCTTAAGTTAGGATGTGAGGTTTTATTATATTGTTATTGTTACTTATTTCACTGAGAACGATTTGGATGAGTATTTTGCTGCTTCGTATAGTGTCTGGTATTTGTTCTGAGGGTTTGTTTTGTTCAGGCCATCTCGAAACTGCTTAAGATTATCACTAACGATTTGAATCGTCTGTTCTGTATAATTACCCTGCTTCTGAATTAACCATTGATCAAAACTCCGTTTGGTCTGAGCACTTGTTAAGAAAAAGAAAGGGAAAATCCATAACTGGAGGGATGCTGTGCAAGGAGAGGCAAACGAGCTCTGCAGAAGAAAGACTTGAAACTCTCTAGGCCGTAATGGGTAAAGTTTTTATGACTTGGTACATCGATTTGGCAAGAGAAGCTGCACAATTTCATCCTCCGCTAGAATTTTAATGCTCCGTTCTTGTTGCTTAGTAACAACAAGGTGCGAAAAACAAAACGAAGGTACAACAGTCCCTGAACCTGGAGGTGTTAGAAAATGTAAAACAGTATATTCTTACTTTATTTGGGTCTATTGTGCTGAAGATTACATAGTTTATGAATGTAGAATAGGAATTGAGTCATATTTTGTCTTTGTGCACCTACGAAACAACTCGCAGACACTTGTTTCTATGGCAGAAGCGTGCACAGTGTGCGAAAGTAAACAGGTGCAGCATAATGTCGATGACACCCGTTTAAGGAACAGAACACCTGAAAGCAGTGTTTTGTTTAGTTTATATCTCAAAAAGTGTACTTAGCTCATCTTTACGGCCCTGGAAGTGTTTGTAAAAAGCTAGCCTATTTCAAAAGCAAAAATTCGTGGATCTACGTTGGCAGGTATTTAAAAAGGATTGGAAATTGTAGTCCTTTATATTAAGTGACCTTAATTCTAAGGGTCAGTGCAGCCGGATAATCGTCGGAAAGCGCAAATGCTTTATTGAACAACTTTATATGGCATTGCTCATAAATATCAAGTAGTAGTTAATGTAATGAGGAAGAACCGAAAACAAAGGCTAGATATTCTTAAACACCACCATGATCCAGAAGAAATATAGCTGCATGCATAATATTAAATTTCGCTAAGATAACAATGAGATTTATAACATCCATTTTCGTTGTATAGCTTTTACTGTCTTAAATGATATTTTTACTCATCCAGAATGGAAAATAGGACAAACCTGCTTTACGCGCAAGCTATGTTGCGTTAAGAATTGTAATATCCGGAAAACCATTTTAAAGGGAATTTTTAAATTGACAATGGTAAGTCTGAGTCCTACGATGGTACTACATAACAAAGCTTGTAAGTGCACCCAAAGGGATGTTTACCAACAGATGTCTACGCAAGCCTATCGCACATACTGATTGCCCAAGACAAGAAGGCAAGCTAGAGGGATGTATATCGTAATCACTTTTGCTGTCCGCACCGTGTATATGCTCCCCTTCAGAGTATGACAAGGATGGAAGATTCGTTTAAGTGTTGTCACACAACTCACCCATATATTACTAATACCTATCGCTCCATTTACTGCAACGAAAATTATAAATATGGCAGCATGGGTGACCCATATGCACTCTCATGCTCTCATTTCCTAGTAGACAGATCCACTACCAGAGCAGATAAACAGTCCAAGCTTCTCTGCGCTTCATACCCCTCTAGCCTTCTTGTCGTGGGCATACAGTACACGGCGAGACAGTGTGCGTACAGTCTGTTCACATGCAATCATGTCTTGGGGACAGCTACGGGTCTTACGTAAGCAGGAGCGAGAAATTGTGTTAAACATGATTAAATATTTTGACAAGGAGAAAGAAGAGTGAAACAAAATCGCTTTGTGTCAAGTGTCAAACGGGCGGCTGCAATGGTGATTTACATTTGTGTATAATAATTAATTAGCTGACTTTTAATAACAAACACACCGTTCCCAAGTGCTCTATTTGTGTTTCACAAATTACTGTACTCCAGGTTACTAATATTGCGCTCATCTAGTAAACAAGATAACGAACGAGTACAGCGCTGTGCCACTGAAGTTCAATACGCCACAACGTACTATCATGTAGTAAGCAGGTTTGAAGCAGTAAGCCTTCCTAGAACATTAACGCAGCTAATCTATGACTGATGACATGTAGACATTTGATTCAAAAATGGATTTGTTATATCTATATTCCTCTATTGTTAGTCTATGAAGTTTTTTCTCCTGTATATTAATAAAGTTAGGTTTCGGGAAAGAATCGACAACTGTTCGTAGCTGTTTGTGTGCCAAGCGTTTGCACCTGACGTAGATTTCATTAGTGCTTCAGCAGCAAGTATATTTGAATTAAGGCACAGTGACTAACATTCAATACGACACGGCGTGGGCCCTTGTACATGTGCCGAATTTGGCCCACGGTTTGTGGTTAGAAGCAGTTCAAACCGAGTTCAAGTTCTGAAATGTTTCCTTCGACAAAAGGGATAACATGTTTACGCTAACTTGAAAGGAATTTGTGTTTCATATTAACTACATTGGAGTATGCACAATAGGTTATTCAACCATTTATGCAACAAATTCATTCATTAAAGCTTATAGCACACCTTTATGCCACTGAAGTTCAATACGCCACAACGTACTATCATGTAGTAAGCAGGTTTGAAGCAGTAAGCCTTCCTAGAACATTAACGCAGCTAATCTATGACTGATGACATGTAGACATTTGATTCAAAAATGGATTTGTTATATCTATATTCCTCTATTGTTATTCTATGAAGTTTTTTCTCCTGTATATTAATAAAGTTAGGTTTCGGGAAAGAATCGACAACTGTTCGTAGCTGTTTGTGTGCCAAGCGTTTGCACCTGACGTAGATTTCATTAGTGCTTCAGCAGCAAGTATATTTGAATTAAGGCACAGTGACTAACATTCAATACGACACGGCGTGGGCCCTTGTACATGTGCCGAATTTGGCCCACGGTTTGGGGTTAGAAGCAGTTCAAACCGAGTTCAAGTTCTGAAATGTTTCCTTCGACAAAAGGGATAACATGTTTACGCTAACTTGAAAGGAATTTGTGTTTCATATTAACTACATTGGAGTATGTACAATAGGTTATTCAACCCTTTATGCAACAAATTCATTCATTAAAGCTTATAGCACACCTTTATGCACAAAATTATGAAAATCAAAGCAGAACATTAGACAGCCCTAATGCAGTCAGTGCCATTGTAAAAGCAGCGGTAGTGACATCTAGGAGAGGGGAGTAATATTGCATTAGAGCATTAATTCGATACCTATTCATAGGCGACATCGTCTCATAATTATGAAGTTGACTTAAATTCCTCTACTTTCAAATGTATTTTAATAATACAAGTCATATCAAGCTATGTATAGGCTGTTTAATGGCACTTATCTTTATCTACCTACAATAAGAATGCATTACAGTTTATTACAAGGAAAAAATATTAACTACAATTTCTTTCTGTTTCAGGTAAGTGGACTCTGATGCTGCTTTAATTAGTGTGTCTGTGTGCCAAGGTAAGAGGCTATATTTTTAAACCAAACTGTTAGCAATGAACTCTTAAATTATTTCTCCTCACTTTAAAAATATTTAATTCAAAATCTCCTCGAACACCTCGTATATTACCTCCATTTTCCATTTTAGCACTGTGTACTAAAATGTGATGTTGAATTCATTATTAGAGAAAAAGTTTACCTTGTTCAGCAACACAGTGTATCTTCCCTTCAAAATTAATTTAAAAGACCGACAAAATAGGGGAAAACATGTGTACATAGTTCTTAAAAATGTTACCGCAAAGTTTTGTATGCTTTCAACTTCGGGAGAGGGAGAGAGGAAGGTAGAAAGTGATACTATTTATAAACTCTGTTTAGTTGGCTTCTTATAAGCTAAAATGCTAGTTTCAAGTTCTTTTTCGGCTGCCCCAGTTTAGAATTTTGAGTGTGCAGTTTTGTATACGAATTAAATAAGTTGTTTGTTAATACTTATTGTGTCAAATAAGAAACACGTGTTGATATTTAGATACTAAAATAATATTTGAAGATAATATCCATTTAAAATAACAAGATGAAATACTCTTAAGGCTTTCTCTACCCATTATAAATTAATGAATTACTTTATTTAATGCTATTCCATACATTTGCCTAGATATTGTTTGTTTTTACTTGCACGTAATATTCATAAACATAATTCATCTGCCATCCCATGATAGAGTGAAAATGAATAATAGAATATTTTCAAAAGCTCAGATGAAGTATTTCAAATTAAAAATATAAATTTGCATGAAATATTTCGGTAACTGCCAGTGCTACTACTTTTTTTTAAAGAAAGATTTATTTCAAACAGCTTTATAGTGGCTACTTATTTACTTCCTATGGTTTCCAACAAAACAAAATAAATAAAAATGGATGGAACTTCAATCACTCCACCAAATTAAAGATGCATGTTTTATATTCATAGCATGATATCAATTTGCGATATCTTGTCATTCCTTAAAAGGATATATCAGGGAAAGCTGTCAAACCCATTTTGGTCTTCTTTAGTTTTGAGTAACCAGAAATATCCAGGAATTCACTTTAAATTCCATAGGGATAAATCCAGAGAGTTACCGTACAACTTTGAAATATAACGGTCTATTTTCTGGACGTATTACCTAATGTTTGTGACAAGCCTGGTTCAGGTTTATGCGCCAGTCTCTCTGAAGATGCAACTTGGTTGATTGAAAATTCTATGCATACGGAAACAAGACTAGCCATTGAAAGCGAAGGGTGCTTGGTTTGTATTATTATTGACGGTGAGTGCATCCTTCACGAGTTAGACATTACATTCTTAGGCATTGAAATAATATGCTTAAATAACAGGAAACTCTTTAAAATACGTTTCTGCAAGAGTTAATGACAAATCAGTTGGAGTGATTTTAACCGAAATGTGTTTTAACCTCCTCCTACTTTCTATAGAATGTAGAGGGTGAAAAGTAGAGGGAGCATTGCATTCCACTTTAAAGTTACCTATGTACAGAGATTTCACCGAAAATACACATTTTGAGATCTTCTGAGTAAGAGGTCATTTTTAGAAATATTTCCGTGCACATGTATTCGGAGTATAACATAGGAATTGAAAGTTGATATTTACTCGTAAATTCCCCATCTTGCAAGTATGCGACGCGAACATGTTCGAGAAATTCCTTCCACTCCAAACTACAATTGTCCAGGAAGGTTGTTCGTGTAAGTATGGAAAGTATTGTACTCCACTCAGAAGTTCAAAGTTGATACCAAGATTTCACCAGAAATGCGCGTTCTGATTTTTCCCTGAAACCCAGAAATAACATTTTTAGAAATAATGTGCGCGTGTGCAAAGAGCACAACGAAAAATACACTTGATATTTAAGTTCAGACTTTACCAAGGGTGCAACATGAAACAGTTCAAAATGATCCAGCCATCCGAAACTACCATATCTCATCGGTAGCACAGGTGGTAGCCTCTCTGCCTCACGTTCAAGAGGTCCTGAGTCAGAGTGAGTTACCTGGATAAGGCTTTTTTCGGGGTTTATCTTATCCTGGAAGATGAATGTGTTCTAAGCACTTTGAGCTCATTTGAATGTCATTCCACCCATTTCATTCTTTGTCCAATAGGACATTGGAGGGCTTTAAAAAAGTATTAACATTTATACATACATTTTTCAACATCTTGATTTTATTAAAAATAACGATTTTTATTAACTTAACACATGTTTAAGAGATTTTTCATAGAAAATAAAGTGTACATCTTGAATGTTATGGGAATTGCCTCGGAAGTCCTCTTTATTCAGCATGGATTTTGTAACTAGATACCGTCAAACATAGACATGTTAATGCACGTATATATATAATTTTTGAATGTTTCGAGCACTTCATGAGGCAATTCATACTAATTTTGGGTTGAGGAAAACAAATATGAAAACGAAAATTTTTATTAGCGCTAATTTCTATTATGTACACAAGGTGAAAGTATTACATATTAACGGATTGAGAGAAAACGATACATTTTAATTAAATACATGCTAACAACAGTGAAAGTGCATTTAATTTTTTAACTGGTAATTGCATGCTAACAAAAAATACTTCGCAGATAGTCGTGTCTGAAGAGAATCATGTGGTGGCCAATTGACTTCGTCATCTTTTAGCTTGCCTCCTGTGATGGAGTTCCGCAGAATCCCTATACAAAGACCAACAGTAATCCGCAAGCATCACTTCATTCCAACGGCCCTGATATCTTTGTTCCATAACAGAAATGTCCTGATGGAATCTCTCCCCATGTTCATCACTAACAGCTCCACAACTAGGAGGGAAAAAGTCTAGGTGGGAGTGCAGAAAATGGATCTTAAGGGACATGTTGCGTCCAAGGTTACGGTATTTCTGCAGGAGCCCTGTCACCAAATGCTTGTAGTTGTCATCTCTTTTGTTGCCTAAAAATCCATGAACAACACCCTTGCAGGCTTCCCAAGCTTCCTTTTCTTTCCCCTCCAAAATTTGGTCGAATACAGGATCATTTACAAGTTATCTTATTTGTGGCCCGACAAAAATTCCTTCCTTAACTTTTACATCACTTAATTTCCAAAATTTCTGTTATTTGAAATGTGTGCCAACTCCCCCCAAAAAATTCCCCCAAATTTAAAATCTTTACTCTAAAATGTGAAATGTTACTTTATTTTCAAAACAAGAGCTAATCTATCATTTTTATGATGATTTTTTAATTTAGCAGATGAAAATACATGGAAATTCACTATTTTTAAGCCCGAAACATTTTCATTGTTGCCCAGTGTAATTTTCTTTAATTGGATATAATTATTTCTTTCCTCGTGGACATGCAAAGACAATAGAATGTCGGATGTTTCTCAGGGCGACCAGCTCTTAAAAGACATATATTACAGACCGATGACTTAAGTGCTTAGAAACAACAGCCCAGTATGAGATTTACTGGCGTGTATAAGAACTCCTGCTGGATGAAATTCCAGCACACAGGTGGCACTAATATCCTGGTAATTGACAGATTTTTCAAATAAAACATGTATTTATTTGTTTCTTAAAAGGTTTGATTATCACATAAGCCTACTGTATTCTCCCGTCCCCATGGTATCTAAAATATGTAATAAAGACATTATGCAATTGTTCATTTGGATTAATGTAAAATATGTACATGTAATAATATGCTGTTGCAAGAAGTTTTGTTTTCGATGGGCAGATAAATTTGAGTGCAACGCATCCGAATTTCCGTCTAATAAATTCCGCCTATTCCTTAAAGTATTAGCGACTGTATAGTATTCAGACAGTAAAAGAGGATTTCATACACCATTTGCAGATAATTTAAGATGTGCACTTTAACTGACCTTGTATAATTACTCGTTTGACGTAGCTCGGGTGGCTTCTATAAACAATTCTCTTTACACCTTACTGTTGCTCTTTGATGAAGCCCACTGATGTTCTTAATAGCTGAAAAATCGCCCAATATTTATGGGAATAAGTATAAAATGTTCGAGAATGTTCTGGAATAATGTGCGACCAGAAAATTATGGGAATGGTGGAGGAGGTTTTGATAATCATAGTAGATATTTTAAAACTGTACCTTTTCTTTTTTCCGTAATTGTTTAATAATGTAAGGTTGGCATAATACAAAAATCTGTGTTAATGTAAAGGAAATAGGGGGGGGGGACTGCTCAATACGAGTATGTTGTGGTTACTACCTCTAGGTGTTGGATTGTTGGCTATTTGTTTGCCATATACTGGAAGGAAGACAAATTTATGAATAAAATCAATCCGCAGTATCCCAAAAATTAATTAAGTAATTTCTAATTTTTAAGATAAATATTTTACCCCAAATCGTTAAATCTGTCGGTGAATTTCATTGCTTTAATAATTTAGCTTCTGGATTTATCTTATGATTAAACGACCAAAAATGATCTTCCATAGCTGAATTTTCAATCTGTTTATCTCTAATATTCCTAAAAATGTTCCGTCAATCTGGTTTCCAAATTACATTTAGCCCTTCAAATGTAAACCCGGCCGCAATCTAAACAGTTAACTTAATACATTCCAGATTTTTTATCTGAAATTTCAGAACAATTTCGTAATTATATTTTGGGAAACGGAGATTATACCAAATTCCATAAATAATTGAAAATTTGTATTAGTCCAAGGTAGGTATGTACATTTTTTAAAATTATGACCATCGTTTATTTTGAAAACGCAGTAAAATTTTGTTACATGGAAGTTTTGGTTTAAGTAACGCGTATGTATAGAGTTTCATATTTAACGCATTTTTCGTTTTGTAGCTATTCTGCTTACAAACACTCATAACAAGGAACTTTTTCTGAAAATGTTTAAAGGCCGTGCCGTGGCTCAGTGGTTAGACCGCTTGGCTCTCACCAAGGCGGCCCGGGTTCGATCCCAGGCGACCGCAAAGTGAGATTTGTGGTGGACAACACGGCGCTGGGGCGGGTTTTCTCCAGGACCTCTGGTTTCCCCCGCCATCTCATTCCACCGGTGCTCCATTTTCATCTCGTGTATCATCAGTGTCACCGCCTGCGGTGCCGTATGTAGTAAAAGCGGGCGTTAAACACTACACATTACACACATTGAAAATGTTTATAATATACATATATTCAGTGGTTTCAAGACATTTATGGCGAAACCTCGCTATGAAATGTTTGAGTGGAATGCAGTATTTTTATTCTTACTATTCTTACTATTCTTCGGCGGCGAGAAGAATTTTTGAAAAATATTTGCTTTGCATTAAAAGATCCCTATATAAATACGAAAATTGTGATTTGCCTAACATCGCTTTTGACTTAAGCTACTTCGTATGTCAGCGCGCGCGCGCGCACACACACACACAGACACACACACACACACACACACACACACACACTCACACACACACACACACACACACACACACACACACACACACACACACACACACAAAAGGATACAAAACATGTATTTTTTGTGAATCTTGACATAGGACTTTTGAAATACTTTCCTCTAGGAACCCACAATGGGTGAGCAGTAAGGAAAATACAAAGAAAGTTTTAACAAAAGGAGTTGCGACAGTGACCCTGTGTAATGCACTTTCTGAAGAAGACTGATGGAGGTGTGCTGTCTCGGACTGACACGTGAACACCAGAAAATTAAGTTTGACAGGCTACATTCGTTACAGTGCCGAGACTCCATGTATTTTTAAGGTTTCCGCAGATGGAAACGGTATTAGACACTGGATGGATAGTCCGGGCGTTTTCCTTCTTCCTATTTCATGAAACATTCATAGCTTTACTTGCGCTTCCTTGTTCTCTATAAACCCTCTACCAAGCGGCTTTAAGCTTCTTTCCTGCATTTTAAATGCTACGTTAATGGTGCTTCTTCACAAATCTCGACTTCGGCACATTTATGAATAAATACAATGTTTTATTCCATATAGTTGCAGTCGAATCAGAACTGAACAATTCAATGCCAAAAGTAAGTTCAAATTGGTGAATTTGTCATGCAGGCATGTTGCCATGGTAGCTCAATGGTAGAGAAGTCGCGAGTAGGGCGGAAGATCTTTGACCCAAATCCTGGATATGTCATTTAATTTTTCAGTTCTGATACTAATTTTGAAATATTGTTGGGATTTTAGACATTTTCGAAATAATCTTTACTCTAAGTTCTGAGTTGGGTCCAATTGTAACAAGAACATGAGGGATCACTTGATTTTTTGCCCCAAAACTTTACACTCTAAAACGACGCAGTTACAGAATTCTGTCGTTTTAACAGGTGATGCGACGCTGCGTCCAACTGACCGTTGTCTTTTTTTATGTAACCGTAGTTGTAGGTATTGAAAAGTGGAGAAGATTCGGCAGATGAACAGCCATACAGACGGATTCAGATATTGCATTCTGACGCCAAACGTCTTCCCTCTAAAAGTCCATCACACAGCAAACACAAGGACAGACAGTTCCACAAAACAAACACCACCGCCATTTTAGCTCGCCGGCCATTCGCGGATTCTTCGATATAGAAAAAAGAAATGACAAACGTGCGATGGGATCGTGGCATAGCGTAATCCAGGTTTGGGTGAGCTGCGTGTCACATCCAGTTGGGAGTACTGTGACTCGAAGTAGCTGTCCATCTATGGAATCAGTGACGTAATGCTACTCCGTATTGCAAAGCAAAACAAAAAAAAACTGTTTATTAAAATGAAAGTTACACATTAAATGACAAAAAAAAAATCAAATGCTTAACTTTTATTCATACAAAATGGGTTTAAAAACCATTATCTCATAAATATAATATCGGTTTTAAACTTGTAGGAAAATTAACAATCAATAGTCAATACTTAGGGATTTTAAAGTAAATAAATGTCATGTTGCTCAGTTGAAGTTGACTTCTAGTTGGACCCAGGGTCTATGACATGCTCTTTTGTATCATTTTGCTGAAAATATAAACAATATTAAACAATTAAAGCACTGGCTGTCAATGTGTTACGAAAAGGTCAATAACTATATTGTAAAGTAATTTTATAACATGAACTAGTTCATTCTTGTATACAAAGTTTTTGTCTTAGATAAGCGATTTCCATTTATATTTGTTTATAATTATTTTGAGTGTGATTTATATAGTTGGAAGTATAATAGGTGTAGTTATTTGTATTGCTTAACATTTCAGTTGAGTGTTTATATCCTTTTTGTTTGGTATGCTTTGTTTATGGCAACATGTGGTTGGAACAAGTTCACTTTAGTAATAAATACTCCATATTTGTATGCTACAAAAACATGAAAGAGGTCATTCACTGCCAAATGTCCGACCAACTATTCCGGAATGCACATGGCTGTTTTCTACCATTGGCTTAGAAAATAGTTGGTATCTTGAAAATGAGGTCACTTGAGACGCGAGGTGAGGAATGTTCATATCTGATATTAATCCACCAAGAAGTCGTCTACTAACCATGAAAACCGGTAAAAGAAAATAAGGCAGCCTCAACGAAGATCGAAAATGGTACCTTCAGAACACGAGGCTCACACGTTACTCTGGAGCCATGTGTTTCTTTATATAACCACAGATAAATAAAACTTTTAAATTAATATTTTAAGTCATTTACGCATTTTGCGTACGGGATTCCTGTTTTACATTAATAGTATAGTATGGGTATATAAGGAACTGGTCATAGGAACTGAAATCACGGTGTTACATCCGTTCTCTTGGTGGATTCATGTGAGCAAGAATCTGGGAGAGTCGAACATTTACTTTTCCACGGCCCACCTCATAACGAGAAAATATATTCTCAGCTAAATAAATGTAAACAATTCCGAAAATGGCAACTGACTTATATTTTGGTCCAGGAATGTTTTAGAGAGGCAACAAATTTATTAAGGATGGTTTTTAAGACGTAATATGTATTACTATAGGTTTCTAGGTTTACTTGTCCCATCTTCCTGTTTAGGTTCACTTGTTAATTTTACTTATTAGCAGAGCTAGGAAGTTCGTACCGATTTCCTTGAGCAGTGTAAGAGCGGCCAGGCATGGCTGTACAACGCAGCGCTACTAGCAAGGGCAGGGTTCATCGTAGAATGTAACTCATTACTGCAAAACAGGTGTAACTGCATGACACAGAGCACGTTGGTAGAAGGAAGATATTCGAATGACATCTTTCTTGTGCTTCAAAGATGAACAACTAAATTTGTTGTACAACCATTGTATGTTTACTAGAAGTGGACTTATCCATATCCTTATTTACTTTATTATTTACATTTACATTTCAGTAGGATACTTCAGCAAACATGAAAAAAGAGAAGCCAGATCGACAAACAAAATTAGCTGAAATCATTAACGAATTTGCAACAGATTATAAATCAACTAAATATTGTTTTACGAGACATAAAATAAGCTTTTCATTTGAAAGTCTTCAACGGTACATTGTCTTTTTAGTAATACGACCGCAGATGAGTAAAAATGTAGTAAAATTCCTGCTTTGGCATTTTGTCTAGTAAGTCTTCAGATATTTAAGAAATTAATTTTATTATTTGGATACCATTTTACATTCGATCAGCAAATATTTCAATCCACGTTATAATTGCTTGGGTATTGCCATAAATAATGCCTATATAAATAATGTGATTAGCCAAAGACAAACCCGTATGTACTATATAAGAATTTGTATGTTGTACATAATGTTCTAAGTGGATGTGCATTTACGAATGTCTCAGAAGTCTTTTCTCTCTCTCTCTCTCTCTCTCTCTCTCTCTCTCTCTCTCTCTCTCTCTCTCTCTCTCTCTCTCTCTCTCTCTCTCTCTCTGGCCAACTGGTTTCAATTACCCTCCGCTGTGCACTCTTGTTTGAATGCCGGGAGAGGGTCGGTCCTAACCTGCATAGGGAACGGTGAGTTTTTTTTTTTTTTTTTTTTTTTGTAATTTACGTCCTCCAACGTTTAGTCATATCGGACGATGAATGGAACGGGTGAAATGATGCTCATATGAGCCCAGGGTCCATAGAGCTTAGAGTTACCCGACATTTGTCTTTCAGGATAAGGGAAAACTCTGGAAAAAACCTTATCCAGGTAGCTCACCCTGACCGAGATTAGAACTCGGGACCTCTTGAACGTGAGGCAGACATTCTACCACCACGCTGCCGAGGTGGGCGAACGGCGAGTGGTACAAACTTCCTAGCTCGGCTTATTAGATTAGTTTTACGTATTTGTTAATTCTTAAGGTAGGAATGTTCTATATCTAAAGTTTATGTACATTCTAATTATAGCTCTAGCATACACAAATAAAATATGCCTTATGTTATTTGCAAAAGTTGAAGAAAAAATGTAACAGTACATCACCACATGATCTATCATATAATTTGGGCACTGTAAAATGTTCCCAGTTTATTTAGGAATTTTACCATAAGTATGGGTTACCTTTAGGAAGAGATACGTAGAACAAAAAAGCAATCAAATGTAATAATAATGTATGAAATTCATGTATTTTAAGTATTTATACATGTAGCCACTGATCTTCTTAAGAGTGGCTAAAGTCACGTCAGTAATAACTGTTGGAGACATAGAAATAGACATTGTCGCCGACCTCATTTGTTGCGAGGGAGTGCGACCGACGCACACAGACAGATAGAGCCGCGCGAAGATAAGGGATAGATAAATATAGCACGGAGATAAAAGGCTTGCCGAAACAGATAAAGTTAGATAATTTGAAGGTTCCAGTGCAGCCGCGACTCATAAAGTGATAGGAATTGCAACTGTATCGTGCAGCGGTGTTTTGAAAGCAAACTCTTTGTTTGTGGCTGTGGCAGACGCACTTGAAGGCTGTATTTGTGTATGTTACGTAATTATGCTACTGTAAGAGTTGATAAGTGTATATCTATGGAAATAAAGAACATTTTGAATTTCTGCAACTTGGACCCACGAAGTCACAATATGAAGTTTTCATACATACTTTCTGTGGCAGTATCTCTATCCCTGACTTAAACGCAATCACTTCAGTTCACTGAGATGGTATTTCTCGAAGTATTAGATGATGTTTAACTCGCTATAGATGCCCTACTTTCAATATTCACTTCAAGTTGTATAACAGACAACAGAGTTTCGTCAAAAGAATTGATGTTAATACGTCTTATTAATACGGACTTATTGTGTGATGTTTAATGTTTCATAGAATTTCCCATGCACATTAGAGCCCAGAACGTGTCCAAGAGAAATAAAATGCATATTTACTCCAGAGTTTGGTATCTACTGATAGCTAATTTCTATAAAAGGTACTATTATGAAATATATTCTAAAGCACCATTTGTAACAGTTAATCTGGATAGCTAAACATATAATACAAGGAAACATGTTGAATTTAGAACTCAAGTAGCAAGGAGGAAGCGAAACAGACCTGTGGAGACAAAGACGTCTATACAGGAGCAATATCGATATATCAGGGGAAATAATGGCGTAACGTTTTATTCACCCCGCGTGTGTTCGACCAGTGTTAGATATAGCAAAATCTCCTCTCTTGTTGGGCGAACACTGCAAGGAATACGTTCAGGAGGCGGGCAAATGGAAAATGGGTGTTGCGCGTGCTGGGACTAGCAATTCGATAGTCTCTCTAGGGAATCTACCACAGAATCACGACTTGATGTTACTGGAGAAAAAAGGGGTATGTTCTGTACGAAGTTTGGCAGTACTAAACAGATCGAGCCACTCATGTAGAATATCTAAATACAAACTCAGCAGAAATAATGTATAGCATTCATGTTCTTAAACATGGACTTTCTCTGGACACTGACGGGATGCTAAGCAAAATGTCACCATATTGCAGGTATATTACAAAGTGTTGGGTTTTTCGATTGTTAATGGTGATGTGTTTAACTATTCTACGAATAAGAAGCGTGCAATCCTTACCGAAATTCGGGTACCCCGACGGCGCTGATAAGTCCTGAATTCACAGCGTCGTTAACAAACATACATTTAAGATGCGTTAAAAGCAAGACAATATTTCAACGTGTTGTACCGTTAGCATCAACTGTCAAATTACCAAGAAACTTAGTCTGAGAACCAAAGAGGAAAGTTAACATTAAAATGTAAATCCTAAAAAATAAATACTAATAACAAATTTTAGTTATTTTTCTCTCCAGATAAATCTTCAGATAATTGCATTAGCATTGTGCCTTTTTAAATGGAAGTTAACAAAAGTATTTTAGTATTAATAGTAAAATGTCGCAGTTCTTAAATTTCTAAAAAAATAAAGGTTTTCTTTTCACCTTTGTACGTTCTTTGCTACGCACAGTAAGTAGAGGGAGTATTGCATTCCATCCCAAAATTCGATATTCCGTGCGCGTTTCTATGTTTCCATGAACAGTATTACTCGACAGAGTATTGAGGCGTGTTGACCTTCAGGTGACCAGCGCTGTGATCGTCTCTTATCAGGTCTTATCTGGTCGATTAGATGAGTGAAATATTAGTAAGTCGATGTTCAGTAAGTTACGAAACACAAATATAGCGATTGGAAGTTGCGTGTGTCTATATGTTTTCTCGCGCCTGCCGATGTATGATACATTGCTGTCCAGAATATATGATTACATCTCAATAGACTATACATACACTGGACTCACCGTGTATGTGCGATAAGCTGAGGTAAACATCTGCGTTGCGAATTTTTTCCGATACGCTTTCTCGCTTTGCCATGTAGTATAACACTAAGTTCAGCATATTCCAAATGTACGACACAAATATCAAGATCATTCCAGCATCTAAACTATCGTTCACAGGGAAAATTGTTCCAGTGAGTGAGTGAGTGTGTAGTATTTTAGGGCCCGTCGACAACAAGGTCATTTGGGCCCGAAATTGTTCCATTAAGTCCAATTTTATCAAAAATGGTTCTAACGATTTTGAATACATCGTTTCAAATATTTTCATGTTAAATCAATTGTGTACCATACTTTCTTTTCGGAATAGCTTTTGTAAGTTCTTTTCATTTCAAATAACTTTTGCATAATTAGTAAAGCATGAAAGATAGCCAAAGTCTTCCTACATAAAATGTAAATCACGTTAAGACACCCAATTTGTGTAAAATACATTTATTATTAATTTAGTCATTTCCAACATATTCTTTGTTTGAATTTTACAATGCGTATACTTTCCTCAAATGGAATGACAGTATTATTTATTTTTTCTTTTCTGCCGGCCATGCAAAAGGAAGCCATTTCAAAGTCATCACATAGCGACCAACTCTTAAAACATTTGAATATCGCTTAAGCCTACTGCATCCCTATATTCTCATTGTATCTACAAGGAAATGAATAAAAAGAATGCCTACAAAATTATGTTTATTTTGACTTACGTGGAGTAAATAGAAGAAATACTTGTATAAAATAGATTTTGCTCTAGAATGGGTAGAGAAATCATGTGAAAGAATACCGCTCGCAAAAGTTAAGGCATGTGAACGCTGGCCAACGCTCAAGCGGAGTGTTGTTGCCAAGCGTAGTGCTTGTAACGTCAGAGGTTATGTACATATGAGCACGTTTTACACGCCAGCTAAGGTTATATTTTTCCCGTAATTAAACAACACATTAAAATTCCTAAAACATTAAAATCTTACCTTGACACACGTCACAGCAGTGGAACAGCAAGCACGGTTTTCAATCCAGTTACTCGTTTTCCAAATTTGTGGGTCTTTCCCGGAGATCGAAATAAAGGCACGCTCCCTTTTTCTAAAGATCAAGCTGCTTCACTATAAACTCGTGACAATTTATGTGCACTACCTACACCATAAGCTTCTACAGTTAATTGCTGTTTTTTTTTTTTTTTTTTTTTTTTAAATCTACACTTGTCCTATATTCTGGATTGGAGAGCTTTCGTAAAAACTTGTTCATATTAAATGTAATTTTTTTGCCCTTCAGGTTTGTTGATCGAAAAATCACTTATCTCAGCTTCGAGAGACATGTTCACGCACTTGGATTACAAATACAGGAGAAAGGATATGTGTATAATACAAATAATTTAATGTGATATGAACAATATTTCAGCTCGAATTCGACTCACGACTTAACGATGACATTCATTTTAACAAAATAACACACCACTACTCTGAAAACGAACTGAACATTAACTCAGTCTGTTTCAGACTTATTTTCATAGTAAGTGCACCGTTTATGCTTTAGATACGTGTTATGAGGAAGGAATTGTTGTTTTTCAGGCTTATCTATGTTGAAGAGATGGCTGCTGGTTAAGATGAAACGTACATTGCTCGCGTTCTAAGTACCGTAGAGACAAGATTTTTCTACGGCCATACTCAGAGAATAAATTTCTTTATTATGAGATCGGCATCTGTCAGTTTCAAATATTAATATCCCAGAGTAATTAATGAGAATGTTCTCAGTTCAGGTGCGTGAAATTCGTATATTTACGACGAGGAATAATTTTAATGTATCAGAAGTTTTTTTTCTTCGTATCATTTTTTGAACCACATTAGCAAGGCTGGTAGGAGGAGTTTGCAGTACGGCCCGCCTCCATATGCCTTTAACTTTTGCGAAGATTACAACATATCTATTCACATTAAAGATCATTGCAAATGAAAATGTAAACAAGCTATGTGCATTTATATTGAATTTATAGATATTAATCAAATAATGTAAATCGATTAAGTGCTGAAGTGCATATTTTTGTAAAATATGAAATCATACATTTATTAAGCCGAAACATACTTTAAATAGTATATATGGTTATTGGAAATGAAAATATGTATTGCAGAATGTGTTGGCCTTCTCTGTTCGCTCTTGTACAAACTATTCTTACGAAAATGTATTCTTCTACTTTGTGTTAATCGAGATGAACATTTGAAGAAATTATGTCCACATTTCCTTAGGGTACAATGAGAATACAATAGACTTCAGCGATAGTTAAATCTTTTAACAGTTGGTCAGATACCTCTAAAATTACATTTTTGCATGGCCAAGAGATTTGAAAGGGGGAGAATAGCCATAGAACAGAATAATAATATTTGAAAATTAAAACCAATAGCAGGGAAATCTCGGAAATGTGTAGCTCTACAAAATAAGTATTTTACATGAATTGTGTTTTAACAATATATAAATATTATCTCTCTTACAGCTTACCAGAAATGCACAAGTAATTGATAATGAAGAGGACTTTCAAATAATCAACGGAATGAAAAAAAATCCATGTAAAGCTTAGTTTGGGATGAGGTGTATTGTCTTTACATGTTCGTGTGTGCTCTTTGAATGACGAAGTTAAACGGCATTTAAACGGTTCCCGATTCTTTTATCCTCTTTAGACACACATACGCATTTTTATAAAAACTTCGTTTTTGCTCAGGGAGTTTCGAAATATTTACTTCAGGCGAAATATCATTATTACATTTTTAACATTTGAAAACTAGAGGAAAAGTTAAAACCAGAGACCTGGTTAAAACACAGAATTTAGGTAGCATTAATGATTTCTGAGATATTCGTTGTCGAAAATTTGAACTTTCTAACAGTGTATCTGAATTTTATGAAGTGCTAAGCTACCATTGAAAAGGATAAAAAGTTCTTCATGCTTATGAAAAGAGTATGGAATTTGAAAACCATCAGAGTAACCCAGTTTTTAAAACATATACTATGGTATCCGCCTCCCTTGTCTCTTCTATCTACAAGGATATTTAAACCACGCATTTAAAAAATGTCAAATTTTAGTAAAATTTGGATGTAGACATTTTGGATGGAGGGGCCTTGCAATATAGATCCCAAATCAATATTGTTTTAAGTCTTGGAGTAGTTGTTACAAGCGTCTTTAAGGAAAGGAAGAGGGTAAATGAAGCATTAAGCTCCTGTGTTCATTGGTCGTTCAGTAAATTGCAAATGAGCTCGTCCTGATGAAAGTAGAGAGCACATGTTTAACGGGTGACCTGCCGGATATTGCGTCCCAAGAAAGGTTCTTATTCAAACAGCAGTCTCTCCATTACCACAACAAATAGCTCCCGATCGATTACAGATTCAATCGATTCATTCTCTCCCTCTAGTTTGTAATCAATAAGCATAATAATAATAATAATAATAATAATAATAATAATAATAATAATAATAATAATAATAATAATAATAATAATAATAATAATAATAATAATAATAATAATAATAATAATAATAATAATAATAATAATAATAATAATAATAATAATAATAATAATAATAATAATAATAATAATAATAATAATAATAATAATAATAATGATTATGATAGCAGCAAGTCGTCTTGTACATTCATTCATAACGTGTAGATACTCAATATACGAATTAGTTCGTGTTTTTATAGCCCTGTTATATTATTCATTGATTTCAAATTGAGTAACGTGTTTTTAGTTACAATATGCGGAAACACTGTTAAAGAACCAAATCTTGCGGTGGAAAGAATTAAAAAAAGAATTCCATCGTTAACTTTCACGCGTGTCTCTTAGACATACGCGGACAAATATAAATATAATTTTGAAACGCATTGTTACGAAATAAGAAAATGGAGAGCATATTTTATTTGTGTTGAGCTGACTCGAACGGAGATGGTTAGAACGTAAAAATATAACGTAAGATCGATATTGTGTGTTTCAAATGGGATGATGTTTGTCCTTGCGCGCTACCAGGTGAGCAACCAATCGGATTCCTGATGTGTTGTCGTATTGCATTCCCGCTAAGTGGTGTGACGAGCGCCAACCTAATCAATCTGTATGGAATACTATTCGCGCTAAGACAAAAATTCAGATTTTGCCAAAACTAATTCAGGTAGAAGGTAGAGAGTAATGTATCTAACATAACAACGAAACCCCCATATTTTTAGCTCAAATGGTTTTCCTAATACAAATAAATTAATTAAATACCATTATATTATAATAATGCATTGCGGCGTAAGCACTGTAATGAATATCATTATTGTTTATGAATGGTTTGTAATCTCTATTTATTCTAGAGAGTTAAAAGCAGCAGTATTCAGTTACTCTTCCATGAAAGTGTATCAGCTGGATCAATGAGACGCGATCCACCTTCCTCCCTCCTTACTACTGCTAGAATGATCCAATTGAGTTAATGTGGGCTCAAATTATGTTGCAAACAGAAATGTTTTTAAACTGACTGACGTTGAAGGACTTATTCACGAAGAAATTGACAAGGAAAACAAGACTGGGAAATCTGCGTGAGACATCAGGTAAACTACAAGAAGATAACTTTTGGTCTTAACGTAAGTAACATTCACAGCTATACGGATACACCGCTGGTATTTTCGTTGGATTAGAAAAATAAGAATTTCATAAACTATGATTAATTTTAAACTAAATATTTAAACCATTTGCGTAATATACGAGTATCCATGTTGAAATTGTGATTTGAACAACTGCATTATTATGCAACTTTGGAAAATTCAGTTTGCGTTTCCTTACGTCTAGTGCCACGAACACTCGCAAGTGTGCGAGGGAGAGTGAAATATAAAAAGAGTGAGGATAACGAGGTGGCAACGCTGAAGACTCTATCGCATCTAATTCGCTACAGGCCAGAACTCTTCCCATTTGAAGCACGCAGATATCGCTAATGTTTTGTTTCAGGACTTGTAATTCTGGGCAAGAATGAAGAAACCATTCACATACCAATCAATGTAACGATACACTCTTCTTTTGTATCTTTTCAGATCGGAATGTAACGCTAAACCATGCAAATGCTCGCCTCTGTGGCGTCTGTGCCTCACGTTCAAGAGGTCACAAGATCGAATCTCGGTCAAGGTTAATTACCTAGACAAGGTTTTGGTTTTCTGGGTTTTCTCTCATTCTTAAAGATGACTGTTGGCTAAGTCTAAGCTCTATGGACCCGGACTCATTTGAGCAACATTTGATTCGTTTCATTGTTCCATATGATTTAACGTTGGAGGAATTAATTTTTTTTTTAAAATGCAAATTTTAAGATATTCCATCACGTGTGCAAAAATTGAACAAAATACCATAGAAAATGCAGTTCTGCACTGGTGCAATACATTACCATGTTTACAAGTCGGAAAGACATGAATTCCTAAGCTCAACTCCACATTTCCCATGTGAGACAAGGAACACCCTGGAGTAATAATGACTAATTGTATAGTGGTAAAGCCCGAGTAAATCTGAAGTGGTTAAACATTAATGGAGCTGTTTGGTTGATAAGCGCTTATAGGTAATAGTAAGAACTAGTCATGTTTGTTATTGTTTTATACGTATGGCTTGATGAATACAATCTGCATAGAACCTGATGTACAGCTAGGTACAAATAAAAAAAATAATTGTTCATTTGTCATGGAAATACCTAGTTCGTGTGACACTTGAAACAAAACTGCTAAGAGAAATGCTTGAGAAAAATATATGTCCGACAAATCCACTTAACGTTAGAAACTTTAGCAGCCATCATTCAACGTTACGCTTTTGCAATTTTGAGAACTTCATATTCTATAAAAATCTGTGAATAATTTTGACGAAACCTTTTTCACGGTCTGTCATTGTTAACAGCCAACCGACATATGCGCTCCCTTAACCCAACTGGAATCGTCAACTTTGCAGGTTTGCACATTAAATTATTCACTGTAATTCAGTGTTCCTCTGATATATAAACAACTGTACACACAATTTAAATTTGCAAGCTAATGTATCTAGCTTGCATTTCTTCCTTGGGTCATAAACACTAATTTATACTGAAAAAATAACATTAAAAACTTAATAAAAATAGTGGTTTATTTCTATACTTATTTACTTTCACTTTATTAAAGTATCAGAAAATGACACTAATGCTTCTGACAAATGTAAACGCGCAAATGTAAAACTTTTTTTCGCTAGTTTAAAAACATTTTTATTGACTTATATGACATTATAACTTTAAGATTTTGCCCAGTCATTTTATATTTACTAGTTTTAAATGTGCCAGTTTTTAAGTGAATAATCTTAACACTAAAATGTTAGGAAACTAGGTGTCGGTGCCTCTTAAGTAATCAAAAGCTTGTGTCTAATCTGTAGTTTCCTTACTGATATAGGGAGTCCTAATTTCACAGCGAAAGGAGAGAAAGTGAAAGAAAGCAGGAAATAACGAACATGGTAGTCAGTGAAACAACCGACAACACGATGAGACAATTAATACGGTTGGAAGGATTGTTAGGGTAAATGTAGATAAGGAAAGGACTAACAATGACGAGATTAACATAAATTGGAGAACGACATTATGGCATTAGAAGAAGAGTAAGATCCTGGAGGATAAGAGCAGACTTTAAGGTGTAGTAATTTGTGGAAGTGAAGGAAATAAGGAGCGTTCGTGAATAAGAGAAAATGAGAAAGGAGAGGGAGAGAAGTGCAGAATAATTAGTAAATGATCAAAACAGAGGAAGGAAGGCAATGACATAAGACTTAGGAAAGCAAAGATTATAGAATACAGGGAGTAAAAAATAAGGTATAAAGGAAGAACAATGGTGAAGATGCGCAAGATACAAGCATGTCCAACAACAAAATGTAAATGTATTAGATATATTGCAGAGGGCTCTTCAAGACAATAGGACACGGTCCCAAGACAATCCAAAAGGTATAATATCAGAACAAAAATGAATTCTAAGAAACAAAAGGAAGGTATGCATGAAGAGAGATACTAGCTTTCAGGAAGGAAATTAGTAAAATTTATAAGCTTCCAATTGGTAGCAGATGTGATAAGACAAGGGGGGGAAAAGAAAAAAGGAAAAAAACCTGAGAGGAACGGACATTTACGTCAATAAGGATTTAACTTAAAAGCGAAGAGAGCTACTGAGAGGCTTAAAAGATCGGCACATAAGCAGAGGAAAGTAGCGTAGGTACATCAGAAATGTTCAGTTATGGATTAATGGCAAAATGGCAGAAGGGACATCAGAGCAAAGAAACACTGAGTAACAGAAAGAAGAAAATTTACACGAAGAGCATGGAGCATCAGGATACTACACGAAATTTAGAGTTAAATGATCCAGAAATGCAGAATCAAGGCGAGCAAGCAACACGTGTAACAAACAGTTGCTGCTTACAGTACAGAGGTCAACGACCCAGAGTGAAGCTTCGGCAGAGATAAGGGTAAGAAGGAGAAGATTACTGAAGGGGGGAAAAACAGTGGGGCTAGTGGGGTGGTGAGCACTGATGTAAAGGAGCAATTCCATAGGAAAGCGGATGGAAAAGATGTAAAGAATATGGGACAGCAAAACAGAAAACGGGTATTATATATAAATACGCAGTCAAAAGAGAAAAGGATAATGGGAAAGGAAAATGTGAAGATGCGAGTGCTCTGCTGGGTATGAAAATACCTAGTCAAAGTGTAAAAAAGAACAACAAAGCAGCAATATACAAATCTTCCAACGAGAAACAGCAAATGAACCTAGTAAAATCTGTACACCAGGTGAGTCAGCTGCCCCTTACTCTCGATTTTCATGCAATCCGCATTTTATTCTCCCAACATGAAAACATCGACCCCATTACGAGGTTCTATCCGCGTATTTAATATGGCTGTTAAACACTCGATGAAATTAGCACTAATATAGAAGTTATCGCATCGCCTGTAGTATATTCGTAATTAGACAGCTAACGTTTGCACGTCTGCAAATGTTCACTGGAACCATCGAATACGATATGTTAGACGGAATGTTTTATCTCTCACGTTACTAGGTATCTCAGTTGGAACTAGCGCAAAACTGCGCTGTCATCTTGTCTGCTGTGACGGTGGTTCGAATCCTTTGTATAGGTATACTATTTTTTTAACAGTGTAATGCTCACAATTTGCAATTATTATCCTGAAAACTTATTATTTTTATTTTTAATTGTTTTATTTAGCTTTTATGGCATTTTTGTGTTTCTTTATTGGTGAACTACAAGTAGGTAGTTGTTTAAGCACACCTATAGGTAGGTGCAACTGAAATAAGGATCATTTATACACGTTTGAACACAGAAAACATGGATATTGCAGTATCAGAGTTTAATATGGAAGTCGAACACTATTTAGCAGATATAGAATTATTGTGCTATTAAAATGTCACTTCAAATTGGTATGTTTTGTGTCGTTGGAATGACTTCTATTCCTGGAACATGACCCTCTAACGAAGCAAGTGCTCGAACTGATGGCCTCCTTGGGTAATGCATGCCCTCAGGAACTTGGTTATACTCAGTTATTTCCAAGTTATTCAGTACTTTCATAAGTCATGTTACTATTCATAACAATACTCAGTTATTTCAGTGAATTCGGTTTCCAAGTTTTGACGAACATAAAAAAATAATTGCAATACTCAGACTCGAACCTGTGTCATCAGGTGTTAGGGCCCAGGAGACGTCATAATCTCATTGAGCTATTTCGAGACTTGCCTAAAAGCACTTTCTGGGTTCAGTAGTACGACTTGTATGCCTGGCGCTATACTTTTGCCACCTCGCGAGTTTTGGTGCTTGAATTAGCCTTTTAGGACAGTTTTAATCATTTGTGGTGTTTTAATATTATTACATAAATGACAAAAACTCTTAGACATATTAACTGAGTTGCACGTGACGTAGTTTGAGAAAAAATTTAAATAAACCGTTGTTCAATAATTTATCCGTTTTGACTGTACTTGTTCATGATGTTTGAGGTTTGTCTCTAATTTCTTCCTAATTTTTGGCAGCCAACCCCTGCTCTAAATACAAGAATCCACCATTTTCTTTTTAGCTGACGCTGTTAGTGTACTCATAGACAGGTCCATTTTTTCCGAGGCGTTTACTGAATTACTTTGCCATAGTAATAGGTTTGTAAAATCGCCTGGTAATTGGAATTCCCTCTCAGTAAAGGAGTCTTACGTTTTTGAGGTGTACTTTAGCGAGCAGTACGTTTTGTCCCTTAAACCGCTATTCATCTGAATTGTGCGCATTCTTCTTTCTAAGAACATCAAGCTATACAGTTTAGTAAGCGCAAAACTGGACAAAGACGCTCATGCCGTTTGATGGGTGGCCTACCTTGCAAACGAATAAGGTACGGC
This sequence comes from Mantis religiosa, assembly GCA_030765055.1. Taxonomy (NCBI): domain Eukaryota; kingdom Metazoa; phylum Arthropoda; class Insecta; order Mantodea; family Mantidae; genus Mantis; species Mantis religiosa. Next base: position 177,138,312 of record CM060948.1, read on the forward strand.
TGACTCACCTGGTATAGAAGTACGCAAGTATATAAAGTGGCAGAAACTATTATGTGTTTCAAATGGGAAGAGTTCTCGCCTGTAGCGAATCAGATGCATTATCGTATTCAGCGTTGCCACCTCGTTATCCCCACTCTTTTTATATTTCCCTCTCTTCTTGCACACTTGCGTGTGTTCGTGGCGCTAGACGTAAGGAAACGCATTTCAATTTTCCAAAGTTTTATAATAATGCAATTGTTGAAATCGCAATATGAATATTCGTATATTACGCAAATGTTTTAAATATTTAGTTTAAAGTTAATTATAGTTTATGAATTGCTTATTTTTCTAATCCAACGAAAATACCAGCGTTGAATCCGTGTAACTGTGAATGTTACGTTAAGAGATAATTCGTCATTGTCATTGTCTACAACGTCTGAGTACTGAAAATTTATGATAGGTTCCAAAATCTCGTTACGTGCTAGTTCTTTCCAAAAGTCGTAGTCTTGTAGTTTATCTGAAGTCTCACGCAGTTTTCCCAATCTTGTTGTGTTCCTTGCCAATTTCTTCGTGAATAAGTCGTTCAGCGTCAGTCAGTTTAAAAGTAGTATTTCTGTTTGCAACAATTTGAGCCCACATTAACTCTATTGGATTGTTCTAGCAGTAGTAAGGAGGAGGAAGGTGGATCGCGTCTCATTGATCCAGCTGATACTTTTTCATGGAAGAGTAACTGAATAATGCTGCTTTGAACTATAGAGTAAATAGTGATTACGAACCATTCATAAACAGATATGTGACCAAACACGTTCTGCCAGACTAGCAAGAAGTGTATCGCTTCCTCTCACCGAATTTAACAAACACCTTGGCTTATTCAAAGTACATATTTGTTTTACCACGTAATGTCAAATGTTTACGTTTCAGTTCTGAGTAATTTCAAACATGCAGTCATGCATACATGTCAACCAATAATGAGATTCATGACAGTGCTTACGTCGCAATGCATTGTTATAATATAACTGTATCTACTTTATTTGTATTAGGAAAACTATTTGAGCTATAGTATGGGTGTTTTCCGGTTATGTTAAATACATTACTTTCTCCTTCCTCATGGATAAGTTTTTGCAAAATCTGAATTTTTGTCTTAGCGAGGATAGTATTTATTAGAGATTGATTAGTTTGGCGCTTGTTACACACCTCTTAGGTAGAATGCAATACGACTACACTGCAGGACTCCAATTGGTTGCTCACCTAGTAGCACTCAAGGACAAAACACCTTCCCATTTGAAACACATAATAGGTGCGGTTTTAAAGCGATTAGCAAGTAAGGAACCATACTTGAATGGAATATGGGAGGAAAGGAAGGGAAGGGGCTGTCGAAGAAATAGGGAATGGATATAGCAAATACTAGGAAACAAGAAAAGGGTTAGAAACAGAGGAAGGGAGAATAAAGGGAGGGAGATATAGGCGTATAAAAGTAAAGGTCTGTATTGAAAAAATAGAAGGAAACAGACATATATCAGCAAATATGTAAATGATGATATAGAGGGTTTCCGAGACGTAAGGATTGGGTCCGAATTTCGAGGACGATTCAAAATTAGAATTTAATCAAGTTATTCACACTGAAATGGCAAATGTACTTAATTAAACAGAATAATAATAGTTATGCGATCTTTATGGGCTCAACCCTACACAAAAGCCCGAGCAGCAACAGATGTAAATTTATTCAAATGTTATGCACTAGTCATGATGATAATTGAACCTGTTGTTGAACATGACGAAGTTGGTAGCATGTTCGGCTTCTCGACGCAAGCAAGCTCTAGAGTCTGAGGACTCTTGTTCTCAACTTTTCTATTTACTCCAGCTGTGCACATATATGCGCGCGCGCGCGCGGGCGGGCAGGCGAGCAGGTTTTCCTTCTCTCTCGACTCAGCCCTCGAGCAGAATGGGCCGAGACGAAAGCAAACATGCGATAAGCGAGCATTTTATGATTTGCAAATTGCTCGCACTTTAAACAGAGTGAAAAGCGAACTCCAAGCTTTAAATGCCTTTATTTTCTTTAACCTCGTGTGCACCTACAACTGCTCTTCGTTTAGGGCGGTTTGTTCTATCTTTACATTCCTGCAAAGATTTATGTTCCAAGGAGCATATTGCAGAAGGGCTACATTGTCTGTAAATGTTATTGTATTCAACTACTAACGAGGAAATAAAGGGCGTTTTCTGTGTACAACTTGCATACTTTAAAGGCCCTGCTCTTTGTTTTTATTTCTACCAGTCGCTTACCAAAACTTTTATATTGATTGGATAGAAAATGATGGATCTTGGCAATAGCTAAGTAGTACAGCTTGGCTCAGGGTAATATGGCTTTAAGTACGACAATTAACGACGGCTGGTTTCCTGAAAAATTCACAGAAGAGGTTCGGACGCTTACGTTAGTGAGGGGTGAAAGTATCCAAAGTTGTCAGATTAGATGTGGCAGGCTAGCTTGGAATTCTTGGAATATGTGAGAGAATGTCTTAGAAATTTAGAGTGATTTTAGCATGGAAAGGAGCAAATTTCATAAATGTAGAAATGAAGTGACATTGTATTAGAAGCTAGTAGTGGTGGTCTTAGTCATAATCTAAAGGAGGAGCTTACTAGGAGAATATTGAAGCTGAGCAATACATTTTGGGCCTAATCTTGGAAACTTGGTTGGATCGCCGGTGGAACAAGACGTAGCTGGATTCTTACCTCAATGTTAAAACAGAGTGTTATTGCATGGTGTAGGACTCCAGGTATCGAATCCCATACACCTTTAAAAGGAAATGAAGTTTACGAGTCTCACAGTATGTATTGTGGCGCTGTTCGAACGGTTTCCATGGATTTATCTTTGGTAATAGATACCTCTCAGATAATGCATTGATTACTCCACGTGGAGTAAACATATATCTGTCATTTGTGATTTCTGCTGATTCCATTGGTTGAAGTGATGCATTCTTTGGTACTTAGCTCACGACTGGGAGGTCCGTCAATACCCCACTCACTCTTACAAGAATAATCAGTGCGTTATCTGGGAGGTTTCTATTAACAAAGATAAATGCATGGAAAGCGTTCCAGCAGCACTATAATAACTGTTTATGTGAGTCCCGAGGACAACATGCAGGGATAGTCCGGTTCGCAACGCGTAGCTTTGTTTCATTATAACTACTGCTAGCCCCGGAAGTAGATCTGTCTTCTAGGGAGTGCAAGGTGTTGACATATGGCATTATTAGCATTACTTTCACAACAATTATTGGACAGTTTTCATTTTATAAATTAAAAGTTTTGGATATAGTTAGTTAGTTACTAACACTCCCCACATGGCAACCTTGGCCTTCGGGGTAACCTCACCCCACCAAGTGATGACCGGACCCATTTCTCAGGTGGAGGCACCCAGAGGGCGGTGTCCATTACCTCCGATGATAGGGTGATAGTGAAGATGGCGGTGAGGTGAGAGGACCTACAGTTTTTACCGTGGACTCAGAACCACGTTGGGCATAGGGGATACTTCACGTGTGCTAGACAGAGGTGAATGCGTGGATAGGGCCGACTTAAAATCGCCAACCCCAGAGCCGGGAATCGAACTCGGGACCCTTAGAACGGGAGCCGCGAACGAAACCACCGCGCTACCCCGGCGCCCAAGTTTTGGATATTAACAACCATTAAACAGCTTGAATGTAATTTCAAACTGTCTAAAGGCAGTAGAGGTTGTGTCTGCAAAAATTAGCAATATACAGAATTCACCACCTACCAAACGAGCAAAAAATAAATTGTCCAGTATTCAACTCAAAAATACTAGATTTTCAGTGCTGCGTAATATAAGAAATAAACTAAGTCTCGGAAAAACACATGAAAATGATTTGCTACTACTCAGATGCTCCATTAATGTCATGTGACGTTGAACGAACTTTCTCCCAATATTTTTATATTGTTTCAGCGAGAGTTGCCGAAAATTCATATTCGAATATTTATGAATGAACATGGTTGTTCACTGTAATTCCCGCATCGAAGGCAATGAGGAAGATGTTATATTGTAACCTGAGTTACATTTTGTTTCCGTACCAGACTGTACACGCACAGCGCATAGGTATACTTGTTGACAGGACGTCTGTTGATGTCTCGCTTGGTCTTGTATAGTTCCTGAGTGCGTACACTGATTGCTAAGATGTACGCGATGTGATGTCTGTTCATGTACGTTACCCTGGATATTTGTGTTAATTTCCATTGCTCGGCAACTTCTCCATTAAAGTGAATACTGTTGTTAAACATTTCAAGTTGGAGCTGCTATCATCCTTCCTTTTGAGTACATATCCATGTATACCCTGAAATATATTTCTCGGCAAAAATCGCTTCAACTTGGCGAAGCATCGTGAAAGCAGACCAATACGGCTTTAGATTTCATCCCGAAAAAAAAACACCTTTTATGTTTTGGAGAAAAAAGATTATATGTATATATAAAAATAACAAGAATATTAATAATACTATTGATACTACAGATCAGTGTTTCTCAAAGTGTAGTCCGCGGACCTCCGGGGGTCCGTGAGGGGGTCCCTTAAGTCAAGTTATAATGTTGAATTAAAACTATAGAAAACACAGAATTGCATTTACTGAATCGCTTATCTGCTCGGTGACAACTTACATTTGTTTTACTTAATATTTCTATAAATCTATGTCGTAACGATGTAACACAGCTGAAAGGTGCAATCAACGTAACAATTGGGAGCGTTTAGTACAGCGCCATAATAGTAATGACGGAAGGTTGTTGAACTTGCTACCAAAGGACGTATATTGTGCCGTTTCCAACCACCTATATTTCCGAGCAAACCTTTTCAGTGTTGTGCAACATCAAGCCATTGAAGAGAAGCAGGCTTACCAATGTACTTACCAACGGACTTAAGAGTAAGAATTACCAACATTAAGCCCAGCTTAACTGAGTTTATTCAATAAAAAGAAAATAGTTACGTTGTTCGCATTAATTCATTCCAAAGAACAAAGCTTCAAGCTTTTGCCACGTAAACTGATTTTTTTAGTAACCAAATACTAACTTTGTTGAAATAGTGAAATGTTGGGCTCAGAACATTAAGAATAACCTTTTATATGTATAAAAATAGTTTCTTGATATGGAAACTAAATTCATTTTTATAACATGTGCCTAATGTTATTAATCCTTGGGTAATCCAAAGAGTGTGGTACTTTAAATTTTTACTTTTATAAGGCTAAAGTTAAATAAAAATCTAGTTGGCCAAACTCGTATACAATTTACCTCAAAGTGAAAAAATATTAATTTCAATAAAGACAATTTAAAAATATATATTTTTATTTAAAATACATTTTATACAGAAGTTTATATTATTTGGTTTAACTTTAATTTTTTAATTTATTAATAATTAAATTTGAAACTAAATATACAAGAAAATATCTTAAAATATACATACAGAAATAATTTAAATTCCCATTATATCATTCAACCAAAAGTTGACCTGTTTATATAAATTAAGTTGCCAAACCACGGGGTCCGTGAACTAGTTGTTAGATCATGAGGTGGTCCATGAAGCACGAGAGTTTGAGAAACACTGCTATAGATGACATTCCTTGTAATAATAAAATATAATAATAAAATAATAGTAATGAGATATAATAGGAATACGATGTGTTGCGTGACTTTCTCTACCCATTATTCAATTTTATTCAATTATTATTATTATTATTATTATTATTATTATTATTATTATTATTATTATTATTATTATTGTTGTTGTTGTTGTTGTTGTAGTTGTTGTAGTTGTTGTTGTAGTTGTTGTTGTAGTTGTTGTTGTAGTTGTTGTTGTAGTTGTTGTAGTTGTTGTTGTAGTTGTTGTTGTAGTTGTTGTTGTAGTTGTTGTTGTAGTTGTTGTTGTAGTTGTTGTTGTAGTTGTTGTTGTAGTTGTTGTTGTAGTTGTTGTTGTAGTTGTTGTTGTAGTTGTAGTTGTTGTAGTTGTTGTAGTTGTAGTTGTTGTAGTTGTAGTTGTTGTAGTTGTAGTTGTTGTAGTTGTAGTTGTTGTAGTTGTAGTTGTTGTAGTTGTTGTAGTTGTAGTTGCTGTTGTAGTTGCTGTTGTAGTTGCTGTTGTAGTTGCTGTTGCTGTTGTAGTTGTAGTTGCTGTTGTAGTTGCTGTTGCTGTTGTAGTTGCTGTTGCAGTTGCTGTTGCTGTTGCTGTTGCTGTTGTTGTTGTTGTTCAAACTATTCTTTGAAACCATTATTTTTCAGGACAAACACTTACACAAATGATATTATTATACATTTCCTTGTAGACACAATGGGAACAGGGCAGAGGAAAACGATAAGCTTAAGTAATAGCCAAATCTTTTAATAGCCATGTGATGAACTTTGAAACTTCGTTATCTTTGCATAACCAAACACTCGCATGCCTCTCTCTACTCACATTTGTGCCAACTTTTTTTATAAACGCTTATACCTTGATGTACTTCATGTCATTCGAGATAAACGCTTGCAGAAATTGTACGGTTAGGTATTTCCTTGTATGTACAAGGGGAATAAAGGAATAATAGATTTAAGCGTTGTTCAAAATTTTTAAAAGCTGGTTTTTCCTTTCTGTTTCTTCCAAATAACTTACTCGCCCATACTTTACACTCTAAGGAGAATGGGGCATAGTCCCAAAACTTGGAAATATCACTTTTTTATGAACTTAACTGTTTAAACTGACATTCTATTTTGATATTTCTCGTTATGTATATTTAAATGGGTCATGTGACCGTATAAATGCCCGAGTACAGGGCAGTATGGTCTTAGGCAATACAACTGGAATTACTCCACAAAATCATGCAGGTCTATCAAAGTTTAATTTTCACTGAAATGCCGAGGAAATGAATTTCAAATAAAACCCAAAATGCGTAAATTTTTGCATTCTACGATTTTGTGAATATACCCTAAGGATACTTTTGTATCAAAGAAAAAACTGGAAGTTTGAATTGCTCCAGCCAAAAGTCGTTTTAATATTAAGGTGACAAACTAAGTTTGACTGACTGGCAAAAATATCAGTGAATGATAGATGAGTGTTATGTGCAGCATAGTACATTGTTAGGATATAAAGGTGCAAAAGTTTCAGTAGAGGATTTAATGTGAATTGTCTGTTTTTGTTCTTTTTGAAAGTTCAGTGTTTAAACAATCGTATTCTATTTTGAATTTTATTATTATAGCAAGACCTGCACCTGTGTAACACACCAATGTTCATTTTTATTCCTGATGCAATATTTGAAGTTTTGACGGCGATTGTTAATTAGACCTTCTCGGGTTACCAGCCGTGCGATGTTTACAAGCTCGAGCAATTTTATATAATCGCTCGGCTGGTAACCCGAGAAGCTCTAATTAATTGCATTTTTATTCCATCAGCACGAAATTTTAACCACAGTATAATTGAATACAGTATACGCATCGTACCAAGTTTGGTGCATCTATGGTTGTTGGTATGAAATTAAAAAAGAGTACATGAAACTTTTTTGATAATGTTTTAAAAGTTTAAGATACCCCATGCGTTGAACCATTAGAATTGTTCAATAAAATTGAAACTCTGCATCAAGTACAAGCAATAATATAAAGATAAGCACATCAGTCTATTGGGTGATCTTTAGATTCTAAATATAGACATTTTAGTGTGCAAATTTACAATAAACAAGCATAAAAGGGACTTAAGGATATGTACAACTAAAATGAACATTTTCAAAAAATCACCTTTTCCTTGTTTTATTCTATATAATAGTGTAAGCCTTCTTGAATCCAAAGAAAGCTTAGATAGCATCCGCAAGCCATTTTTAAATGCTCTAGTCTAGTTTGAAAGGTACATGAATACTAGTGTTAGATATGAAATCTAATTCTTTATCCTTGTTTCCTCGCTATTGAAAGTTTAAGCATTTTTCATCATTTAAAATGCTCCTTGCGTCGCAGTTTTAGTGTTAAGACTAATGAAACTTGCTACACACGTTCATAGGGACATAGTGAATAGAAATTGCCCTGGTATTTTTAACAATTTACGTCCTCCAACGTTAAGTTATATCGGACGATGATTGAAATGGGTGAAATGATACTCAAATGAGCCCAGGGTTAATAATGCTTAGTTACACGAAATTCGTCTTTCAGGATAAGGGAAAACCCAGGTAACTAACCCTGACCGAGATTTGAACTCGGGACCTCTGTAACGTGATGCAGACAAGCTACCACGACGCTACCGAGGCGGACAAGGGGTTTTATTGTGACATGCATTTTAAGCACTCTTTCTTTACTTCAAAACACAAACATTTCAAATTTTGGGTAAAAAAGCCATATTCGTAGCTTTAAAAATTTCTGCAGCCTAAAGTTTTTGAGACAAACAGAAACCTAGGGCATATTCAAAATATGGATGTATTGGGAACCCGTGGTTAAAATATTAGACCAAAATTTAAGTTATTCTGTCGTAAGGGAATTTTTAGGTGACGTAACCAAAAATAAATATATTTGACCATATTTTCTAAAGTATCAAAATGAAATTGACAAAATTGGAGCTGTATCATATTTTCACTAAGTTAAATCTGTGGTATAAATCTTAAAAAGCTAGTGTTATTAGTTCAGGATTTCAAATTTTCAGTCATAGGTAGCCTTAAGGGTTTATTTATCATAAATGTGTACACTAACTATGAAAGCTTGACGGTATTATTTGAAAACTGTATCATGGTAAAAGTTTGTTTTAAAAAGGCTATACAAATAGTTTTCTAGAGAGTAATTTTTAAATCTTTATTCACTTCTTCGACGTTTTTCAAATTTATCTTGGTTAAGTGTCCAGAAACATAGACTGGACCCTCTTTTCTGTTGAAAGTTTTGCCAGCTTTAGTCCCCTACTAACAATTTTAGCACCGTTCTTTCTTAGTACTGGACTAAGCTGCATATGACGCTCGTGTACCAAGAATATAGTATTGCATTGTAGCCAAATTAATAAAGGAAGGATGGAAGGGAAGATGGTGTAAATAAATGATTGTAAACCTTGCTTCAGCCCTTGGAGAGATAAACCATCGCTTCTCTCTTCGTCTGCTTCAAGAGCTTCAGGTTTCTCTTTGGAAGATCCACTTCTAATATGTGTTCAAAATATTAATAATTTAAGCTCAATGCGAGAAACTTCGTGTAAGGACACCTAAATGTTTTTCATCTCGTTTACAGACTTGTTTACTGCTCAAAGGATCTTATTGGTTGGAGTCTTGAGAGACAGTTACGAACAGTACAAATAATGACTGGCATTGTATAATCTATGCAACTTCTTCCCTTTCGTAAGGCTCCGCCAATTTTTCATTCCTACTCGATTCAGCACAGGGTTACAATATCAATTCGGACTTCATTCATTCATCATTGTTAGTTATCGATGGTAGTAACAGGTCTCATGGAGTTGTGACGTTATCAACGCAACAAAACCAAATAATCGAAGTGCCACTATCAATAAATCCGACGGAATGTTTGCGGATATTAAGAGCAGAGTATGGCTTTTTTAGGTGAGAATTTAATGTTTTACATCCTGTTACGCACCGAAAGATTTCTAGAAATATTGGCCCTGTTTAGTGAAAATAGAACTTGGAAATAACATTCAGATGAATTTCTTGATACAATAATTACGTAATTATTCGGGACAGTATGGTATTGCATTTCTTTTCTACATTCTCTGTGACAGGCGTTCCGTTCATTTAGTATTTCGGGAGTGTGAAGCAAAAGAACATAAAATCTAGAAAATGTATGTAATTATAGAAGAGATTATGCTTTTGAGATGGACCTTTCCTAAACTAACATGTAGCGGACCAAGTATAAAAGAGCAGCCAGGTTATTGAAGACGACCCTGTGACACATACACTGCTTAATAGTGCGCATGAATTCAAAATAAAAAAGGCCAGGGAAGCGCGATTTAGCTGGTATATGGTAAGCAGCATCATTTCACACCAATGCGTGTCGTAAAGAATGTTAAAACAAATCTGATGTGCTACACTTAAATGACTTTCTGTAGTATTATGCAAACAAATCTAAATATTCCTCTATCTGCTTCACGTTAATCAAGATAAGCATTTTGTAATTTATTTTATTACTAATATTCTTGTAGGTGGATGGGGAATGTAGAAATACAATAGGTACTCTGTCAAATCTGATACCGAAATTAAGGGATGCAACGAGTTAAGAATCGTAATGGATTTCAAAGGAGCATGGTATATTTGTTAAAACGCGAGCAGGTGCAGTTGGAGTTTAACAATTTTCTGGGAGAAAGCGGGTTCTTAGCAGGGATTCTAAGTGCATAATACTTGACTCCGTTTGAAAAGGCCTTTTTTGGGCCCTTTAATAACACTGGGCAGCAAAAAAATAAGTTTTGAATGTTTCGAGCACTTCATGAGACAATTTCTACTAATTTGGGTTGAGAAAAACAAATATGACAATGAAAAAATGTTATTAGTTCTAGTTTCTATGATATACACAAGGGGGAAGTATTACATATTAACGGATTGAGAGAAAAGGATACATTTTAATTACATACATGCCAACAACAATGAAAGTGCATTTGATTTTTAACTGGTGATTACATGCTAAGAGTTCTAAATTGCTGGAAAAATACTTCGCAGATAGTCGTGTCTGAAGAGAATCATGTGGTGGCCTATTGACTTCGTCGTCTTTTAGCTTGCCTCTTGTGATAGAGTTCCGCAGAATCCCTATACAAATACCAACAGTAATCCACAAGCATTACTTCATTCCAACGGCCCTGATATCTTTGTTCCGTAACAGAAATGTCCTGATGGAATCTCTCCCCATGTTCATCACTACCAGCTCCACAACTAGGAGGGAAATAATCTAGGTGGGAGTGGGGAAAATGGATCTTAAGGGACATATTGCATCTAAGGTTACGGTATTTTTGCAGGAGCATTGTCACCAAATGCGTGTAGTTGTCATATACTTTATTATGACAGGTTTGCCAACTCCCAAAATAAAATTCCCCCAAATTTAAAATCTTCACTCTAAAAAATGAAATGTCACTTTATCTCCAAAACAACAGATAATCTATCATTTTTATGGTGATTTTTGAATTCAGCAGATGAAAATACATGGAAATTCACTACTTTTAAGCCCGAAACATTTTCATTGTTGCCCAGTGTAATGGCATGACCGAAACTAATAATCACAATGGACAAAATAGTCACAAAAGGAATTTTAGTGTGAATAAAGACAGGCTTCGAGAGGTGAAAGTAACACGCAGCTGCAGTGTCCCAGTGAGAAACACACAACTGGGCTAACGACCCATTAAGAAAGACACAACTGGTGGGTCTTTGGTGAAGGCAGACCAGAATCGAGGAGAAAAGGTATCTGTCGGTTCCTACGTAAATAACGAATTAAGGGCTATTGCTTAATATGCATTTTACATACGATAACTCTGAACAGTGATATATTGGTAACCCTTGGTCGGCAACTTCGCGAGTTAGGTGATAAAAATAAGCAGTTATTAAACCAGTTTTAAACTTACATTCCAGTGTCATTAGAATCATCCTTATTCCTATACATATCCACGCATACCCTTTGATGGAACTCTTGCTCTACCCTGAGGATAAGCCACACTGCTTCAAAATTTACAATGTAAGAATAAGCTGCATTAAACTAGTGACCAATGCGTGCAGCAACCTTTACCAGTGTATAAGCAATTGGTGTGAAATAAACAGTCATGAAATCTTTTTAAAGTATTCGCTATGTCGTTGCTTTGAAATTCCATTCCATTTGCAAGACCGAGAGATAACAAAATGAATAACGATTTTCCAATTGAGAAAAGTGTTGAAGTATGGAAAACATAAGAAAAATAACTAGGGATATTTCCGAAATTTCCCACTGCAGAAAATTAACAGATCAACGAAATGTGCATTGTATTTTGTAGTGCAATCTGGTCTACCTCTGCAGTTATGCAGGTCTCCCAGAATTAAGAGCACATATATGGACATTTCCAGAAAATTCAATATATAATTCTCATTTGAAATAAAAATATCTTGAACAAAGCAAAAATTTTCGAAAAAGTTTTGCACGTAGAGCTAATCTAGGATGAGAGAATTTGCTTTAAAATCTTCGTGTTTGCATCCTCAAAATATGAACGTAAATACCAAATTTGGTATTGAACCGACTTTTCTTTTTAGGTTACGCTGTTCATACACATAGATCGTTTCCTAAAACTACTTTTTTAGATTCAGGAAGTCCAAAAATGTACTTTCGATAAAATCTCGGTACCCCGCTTCTACACTATTTCACTTACTTGTTATACATTAGTAGAGAAAATAAAAATGATTTCCCATTTCAGAAAGTATTAGTGATGAAAAATGTAAGCAAATAATGAGAAGTATCTCGAAAATGGGTGACTTCACAAAAAATGAATTTGACATCACAAGATCTATTTTTGTGTAGTAAGAGTTTATCATTTTTGCAAAAGTCCCCCAGAATGAAGAGGGTTTCTAAGGTTTTTTTACAGAAAACTCAACATAAATATTTTATTAGTTATAAATATGTTAGTTTAATCAGGTTCGTTAGTTATTTTTGAGGAATTAAGTGACTTAACTTTCTTGCCCGTAAAAGATACCTTAAAATGGGGAATTTCATTGAACACCTTGTTGCATCTTTGGAAGAAGTGAAACTGGAAGACCAAATTTCGTTTAAAAGGACTATTTATTCTTCATTTATGTTATTCACACATGTATGGATAGTATCACCATGGGCGTGCCTAATTGCCGACGGTAACCTGGCCAGTCCTGTTGATTGAAATAACCATTGTGTGCCACTTTTCGACTTCAGAAGGCTCTTTTTGATCGTTACGAGAACAGTCCTTTTCGAGAACGTTCCGTCACCCGGCAGATGAGAGTTGAATGTTTCAGTGGTCTAATCGGTTGAGTTACATTGAACTGAGTGTTGCCAATGAGATTTCAGTGAATTCATGGACAGCGCCAAGTGTAGTTATCTCAGAGTCGTGATTCAGTAATTGAGTTGTAATAGAGTCGACGACTTAACAGTGAATATAAATACACTGAAACATTGTTTCAAGTGAAACACTTACGCTACCTAAGCGCTTAAGAGACAAAGTGGTTACTCGTGTTCGTAATAAATACGTAAAATATAAAGCTGAATAGCTTCAGTAAAGTAAACAAATACTTAAAACTTCACTTATCTTATAAGAAATGGTGATAATTCTTATAAATTCACAAGGATCGCAATTTCATGTATATTTATACACATCTTCAGCTGTGACCTTGTGGGTTGGTGAAATTAAAAGTCCAGATTACAAACACTACAAATTGCCCTTTATTTCCGTAGAAACACACTTCGGTTAATCCTTACAGTAGCAGAATTACGTCACATACACAATACAACTTGCAAGGTCATCGACCACAAACAAATTTAACACAGCTGTTCACGCACACGAGTCCAATTGTGCCCTTGACGAGCTGCGGCTTCCTTATTTATAGCTTACTCACTATCCGGAATATTCTCAATCAAGACGGCGCTGGAAGAAAGACAAACTCTCCAGAAATCCGTCTCCTACCCCCCGGCGTTTCGGCGATCTTTTATCTCCGCACTGCACTGCCCGTCTCTTTGAACTTGTCGCCCGCGTCGCCTTGCCTCAACAATGCGTTCGCGACAATATCAACATCTATTGTTTAGTAACGATGGCAACAGCTTTGTTTTCCAGCTGAAGATGTGTATAAATATATATATGAAATCGCGATCCTGGAGAATTTATAAGATTTACCACCATTTCTTATAACATAAGTGAAGTTTTAAGTTACAAATTATTATATTTGTATATACTCGTGTTCCTGTTCGATACAATGCATATACCCTTTTATAAAAATGCCTACTTTTGTTCCAAGAAGTCAAAATATGTGTTTCTGGTGAAATCAAATGTTTGACTGGAATAAAATCTTCCTAATAGCAGAGAAAATAAATACGCGATTGTCTCCCAATGTGCAAAGAAACGGTGGCGAGTGAGGAGTTATTTTGTTCACAGCAGCAGTGAACAGGATTTAGATGGCACTTTTTTGTTTTGTTTTGAGTGCGCCGACAGTAGGGCCTGAAATTTATCGACTGCTTATCTGCTCCAGAGAGAGGCAGACGGAGGATTTACATGCGGGAATAATCGTTATTTGTGCTTGAGCACCCAGGAGCTTAAACTGCGAGGGGGAAGATCGATGTCGAGCTGAGTACAGACATTTGGCAACTTTCACACTGTATAGCCACTTCTTCGTTACAACCAGCCATTTGGAGATTATTCTACTGTGTAACGGTCACAGAACTTCTTTCTCTTTGCCTTTCCACAGTGTTTCTATGGACTGTTCACATAAAATACTGCTTCCTCTGCCACTTTCCTAAGTTTAGTGAGGTCTAAACGAAGTAGAATGTGAAAATGAAATGTGTCTACATTTTATTACTTAGGATTAGCCTTTCAAAGCTATAATGTACTGTATCTAGCTTTTTCTGGTCTAGAAAGCCAAGTTTTCGGCTGGGATACCGTGATGTTAACCACACTTCTTCCTCATATCGGTTGGACGATCGCCCACATCTACCTTGCGTATGTAGGGGTGAGGCCGCCAGTCGGTTTGGTAGGCTTTCGCTCGTTCGCCATGGGGAAAGCATCTGCCTTTTTAGATTGTGAATTCTACACCACTTAAGACTAAAAATTCTGATTATATTAAATACACCTTACTTCTCTACTCATTCAACAAAATGTTCTTAAGAAATCAATTCCACTTCACGTTAATCACGATAAACGTCTATAGATATGATGTTATTATATATTTCGTTACAGATACAAGTAAATAAGGGAATGCAGTCAAACGTCTTAAGAGCTATTGTAGTCGCCATATCATGACACTGAAATGTACTTTGTCTTTACATGGCTAGAAGGAGGGAAATAAAATAAACATTAAGATTTCCCATTTGAAAAAGGTAACTATCAAAAAATTCATATCAACAAGGAATATCTCGGAAATGTTTCAATTTCACATAAAACATGTTTGGCCAAAATCGTGTGGTTTTGAAGAGTTTCACAGTTTCTGTAGTGAAATTTTGTATATTTCTGCGGTTTACCAGCTTTGCAAAAGGCATTCAGAATGAACAGAACTTCATAAAACATTTCAGAAAATGCAACATATAGATACATTTCATTTTTTGTGAAAATATTTTAAACGTATGTTTTAATCAAAATTCTAAGAACTATTTGAGAAAAAATGTTCGAAACAATATTCCATATGAAGTTCTTTTGTTTTTTTCGAACTTAGAAATCCGTAGCATGGCTTCCTTTGGAAGTAAATCCGCTCTCGTGTCGTAAGTTTATGGCATATAAAATTATCTTAAATGTTGTACAGAGGCCTCTGAGCAAAATTAAGTGGTTTTTACGGCCAATATGGAATGGGACGCTGACAAATATCAGTTAAAGGGCACCCAATAACAAAAAATTCAATTTTGTGATGTTAGGGATAGGAGGACTTAAATTGTGCCACATCCTTGGAAGATAACTTAAATACAAAGTTTGTTAACTAAGCAACTTATATTTTTGAATTATGCTGTTCATACAAACCCTCCATTCTTGTTCCTTCTCGTGTTTCAAATATGCTTGACGAGAAGCAGTGTGTGTGGCGGTGTTGGGCAGTAGAGGGCTGCTTGGTCGATGGATTGTTCATGGATCTCTAGACTGATGCAGGAGTAGAAAGGATCTTCCACGCGTCTCTGTGCTCTATCTGCATGCAGCTGATAGCATCGTGATTCCTTCACTTCCACCTTTCTTTCTGGGGGGGGGGGGGGCGATGTAGCCACAGTAGATCTATGAAGTGGCAGTGGGCAAGCTGTCCCTTTTTGTTGTACAACCTAACATTTGCATGTTAACTTCCGTCTGTTACTCGCATTATTAAAATGTAGATGACTTAACTAAGGGGATCAAGGGTATGGGACGACGATGGCAAGACCAGGAAAATGTCTCCAAGGCATTTGTTCACAAAGGCAAAGTTGGGTACCTTGAACTTAAAATTAGCAAAACATTTACCATAGGAAAATAGAAAAAATCATTGTGCTTGAAAGTGCTAAACCTCAGTATTCAAGTATTACTTTATTAGATGATATCACATACTTGTTACAGAGGGAACAATAAAGTGAATAAACTTGGTTTTAGTATATAACAGATTTGTCCTATTTAGTAGATAGTCAATATGAAAAATTCAATGCCACGGCATGAATTCTATTAATAGAAGTTAAACGATGAAGCCTGGGGCTCAAATACTTACGATAGTAAGTCGCCACAAACGGTGTATCTCGGATGCGATAGCCCCTAGTAGTTTACCGGGGAAATATACGAGTCAGATGGAGAGTTTCGTATCAGGACGGCACGTTGGCCATGGTAGCTCAATGGGTTGGAGCGACTGGACGGAAACCAGGAGGTCCGTGGTTCAAATCCCCGCCATGGCATTGAATTTTTCATGTTGACTCTGTCAAAAAACCTTAGCCTATATACGGATAGTGTGAAGAAATGATTAATTTCCATCAATTAACTAAAATAATTGACCTATATAACTTCAGCTCTTCACATCTCATTTGCCTGACCACTAAACCGGACCATGATGTCGGAAAATACATCTCTCATGAAATACATACAATTAAATAAACTCTGAATACATCAACAGTTCAGACATTTGGTCAAACTACGAGCACACTAACAATTAAACTAGATGAAAAAGGATTAACAAAAAGCACCAAAATTAAAACAATTGAATATCCTCTAACTATTAAGGTATTTTACACACTATATCCAAAAATTCCGGAAGAAAATCCGTACTACGTAGTTAACACGCCTGTGGCTCTGTGCAAAGTAACCAAAACTACTTAACAAAATCTAGTAACGGACGAACCCAAGTGAAAAACGCAATCCGACAGCCCTGAATAATTGGCTAGAAGTTATACAAAAACTCGCCGAACTGAGGCAAAAAAAACGTTAGCCACTCTCGGTAACTAATGAAATGAGTAAAGAATTCCTTAGTCGAAAAATAATCTCAGATCAGCACAGTGTATAGACAAAACATGAGTTGTCACTGTGGGCAATTGACTTGTTTAGCCTTTCACTCTAGCCGAATTCCTATAGGAACATTTTCAGTCGTCATATATTTATGTATGCACAGGTAAAATTTGCATAACCATAACCTCAACTGCCCACCTCGGTAGCGTAGATGGTAGCGTGTCTATCTCACGTTCAAGAGACATTTCGGATCTCGGCCAGGACGAGTTACTTGGATAAGTTTTTTCCGGGATTTCCTTTATCCTGAAAGACAAATGTGGGGTAGCTCAAAGCTCTATGTATTCTGGGCTCTTTTGACCATTTCACCCATTTCATTCATCGGCCGATATGACTAAGTTGGAAGACGTTAATTAAAAACATACCCTTAACCCAAATCAAATTATTTCAGTTAAATTTTATGCTTGTACCTGGAGGAACAATTGAAATGGGGTATTTTATAGATAGTCACAACTGTTTCTATTGTCTAGAAGAGGTCTGTGAATTTTCTTCAATTTTTACCAAATTCTAAGACTGCGGGAAAATAAACTCACGTGCCTTGACTTTCGAATGAAGAAGGAAGCCTTCAGATTGTCTTGTTGCACGAACTAAGAGAGAACTATAAAGCAATTCGATGCTCCTGGGACAGGAGTTTCAAGACAGAAAGAAATGGAACAAAGAAAACCAAGAGAGAAAAGAACATAAAAAGAGGGGTAAAACAAAATAAAAGGTTTGCAGAAACGATATATAGGTGTTACGTGCCCACACTCAACGTGTTTTACACAATACAGAGTCGTCTTCAAGAAAAACCCACTTTTGCTGTAGTACCTGCTGTGTACCGCATACACATCGAAACACAATCAGCGTGAGGTTGCCCGCCTTTTTTGTATTAAAACATATATATATTCTTTTCCTTATTTAACCGGTTTTTATTGTTTCCGTTTAATTACATATGTTTTCTGTAGTTTCACACATATACACTATACACATAAACACCCATGCCCAGGGCGGCACTCAATCCCGCGACCCTCTACTGCCTTGGTAGCGTAGATGGTAGCATGTCTGCCTCACGTTTAAGAGGTCCCGAGTTCGAATCTCGGGCAGGGTGAGTTACCTAGATAAGGGGTTTTCCGGGGTTTTCCCTTATCCTTCAAGACGAATGTCGGGTAACTGTAAGCTCCATGGACCCTGGACACATTTGAGCATCATTTCAGTCTATTCATTCACTGTCCGATATGACTTAACGTTGGAGGACGTAAATAAAAAAAAAAAAAAAGAACCTGAGGTTTCTGTGTAGGGAATTATGAACCGTAATACATGGTAGGTACAGAAAGCATTGCATTCTTCGAACGATTTCACTGAAAATAAACAAGAGTTGCCCAAAATACATTCTATATCGTGCGCGAAGGACCGCTTAATTTTGCTCGCAGACCTCTTGAGGTTCTTTTACATGCGTAAACTACTGCACAAGACCAGGAATGTTACATCCTTTTCGAAGGAAGCCATGGTGTAACAGCCCAAAGCCTGACAAACAGACTGCTGGCCTCACGTCTACATACGCAAGGTGATCATCCGACACATACGGGGAGGAGATGTGCTTAGCATCTCGACACCCCCCAACTGGAAATTTTGCTCTCTGGACCAGGATTCGCTACCTAGCGTAACTCCTCAATTTCCTCACGATGCTTGGTGGGCACCGATTTTATACTCGGAACTTAAAATCCGCACCCCCCACGAGTGGTATAGATCTTGGCGCGTTCCATGGCAGGGAACCACAGCAGAACGCTCTATCCCACTATGACACAGCGCAGGTTATGTAAAAATGTTTACTCTAACAGAAAAGTCGTCCTCCGCAGGATTTGACCACACGATCTTGGAAATCAGAGGCTAGTATGTTACCCCTAGACATCATTCGCCCATGAAATAGAATTCCTCATTCGGTGACTTGGTAAATTCAGATTATCCTATTTGCTTTCTAATTTTTAGAATTGATTTACGTTTGTGTACACATGCAAATCTCACCGCCAAACATATGAGTTCCAGGAATATGAATTTCAGTCGCCTTTACTATACTGAGCTAGAACAAATTGTTTTCTTCAATGTGGAAATGGACTAATGACTTCTTTCCGGACAAAATTTGAAACCCGTAGCTATAAATATTGTTTTCTATTGATTTGAATATTTAAATACTTACAGTTGTCAAGTAATCACGAAAAATGCGCAGTGAAATATTCTTTTTTCGTAATGAAATATAACTTGAACATGTTTTAGCCCGTGAAATCACTTAATTGTACAAGCAATGGAAATAACAGTAATTTATAGGTTAGATAAATAAACTACATAAAATTATTTTACTGTACTTACTTTGTAAATCTGTCTAGCAAATTCGCCATATGCCTTCGTCTTCTTGATCTTGTGATATTCCATAGACCCTATAGCTACAAACGTGATCAGGTTTCGTACAAATGTATTATTTCACATACAGGGTCTACTGCAAAGTAAGGTCTGTTATTTAGGTGTCCATTTTTGTTTTCAGCCTTGAAGATTTCGTGACCCACTTTAAGCACACGCCTTTCATTCAAAAATCATTCAATTATTGCCAAATGTTCGAACGTTTAATTTAACTGATTTATTTGTTTTCAAGAGTTTCAAAGGATTTGCACATCTTGAAAGTCCGTGAAGCATTGACTTGATAGAAATTTGATCTTTAAAAATATGACACTCGCATCGAACTACGAAACGTATACATGGATTGAAAAGGACGTGCATATCCGGCTGGCTCTGTGGTGTGGTGGTTAGCCTGCTAGCCTCCCAACTAGAGATCATGGGTCCGAGTGATGTATCAATGATGCCCACTCACAGCTTTTGTTTCAAAAGTTAGGGCGGCATATGAATAAAACTTTAAAAAAAAAACCTTTAAAAACTTAAAAAATATAAGCTTTTTTATTTTTTTAAGAAAATCCATATAAATGAAATTATAAGATTTTATTGTATTTACTGTACAGTGAGTAGGTAAAGTCGATATCGAGATTTCATCCTGAAGTACAATTTGAAACACCCTGAATTAAAAACATTTTTTTTTAGAAAATACATCTTTCTATCCTACCAGACTTTCTCTCTGTGTGCTGGGAATAACATAACTCAAAAATGAAAGGTCGGTTAAATACCAAATTTGGTATTCAAGTTCAGCATTTTCTAAGGATGCAACACAAAGATTTTAAAAAAAAATCCCAACTTAGATTACGGATACATGGACTCTTTTTTTAATGTTGCTTCTTTAGACAGTGGCAGTAATGATTTTGTTTAAAATACAATATACGTAATATATTATCTTGACAAGTGAAATGTGCATTTTGAATATTGCGGAAAGAATTCTTACAAGACTGAGTAGGACTAACTTATAATATCTGGCAATGCTAATAGTAAGATTGTATTAACAAGTTTCGTGCACTGTATTCAAGAACAATAAACAAGACTATAAATATATACATAGCGTTACATTTTTGAGGCTCAAGTGAGGGGAAAAAATGGAAAACTTTACAGATTGAAGCTATCTTAATTGATTAGGGTATTAGCAATATCGACATTGTTAGTTGACTGTACAGGATGTTATGCATGAAGCGATTTTTTTAATTGAAGTGTTGTATGGTTTCCTTTATGAAAAATATAAACCCCGTGTCAGTTAAAAAGCGTCATTATCATTTAATAACACAAAACGGAGTAGCCAATATTCTAGAGTAGAATAGTAAGAAATCGGATATTTCATTTTAATTTATTGTTCTGTAAAAATAATTTAATAGGAACATTACCACAAGGACTTTCAGCTGCCTAATACTTGCATCCAACATCTGCTTCAAAGTAAATGAGCATAATGTGTTCAAAAGACGAATTTCCGTGTAACTAATAATACTTCAGAAAACATTGTGTGCTTCTTACGAATGACAAACATTTTTCCATGAAATAAATATCATTAACAAATGGAAATGTAGTAGATTAAATAATTTGAACTAATTTGCAGTTTTGTTAAAACACCTTTTTTGCAGTGATGACTATTACTGGAATAAATGACGCTAACACCTGAAAATAATATAATTTAAATGCAAATAGACCCAAATGTTTCATCGGATTGTTAGAATCACTTGTAACTGCTTGTAATATAATCAACACGTGGGTTGAAGTAAAATAAACAAATTAAATTCATAAATAATGATTGATAATAAATATGGATGCAAATATTTATTTAATTTAGAGCGTAATGGTTTGAAATGAATGTGAATGCAAGGGTTCCACTTTGCTTTTTGGTTCTGCAATAATTTAGAATATAAAATGATATTAAAAATACTGATTAAATATATAAGTAACACACAAGATGCATGAATGCAAATTCTGGCATACTTTACATTGTAATGCTTGGAAATAAAAGCAAAGATTTCGCTTGATTTTAACACTAGTTTTAATATTCTGTAATAAGCAACATGTAAAATGAAATAAACTATAAATTAAGGGCATGATTAATACTAAACAAGAAGGAAGGGTGCATATATGTATAGTTTAAGCTGCAAAACGGAAATAAAAGAAAGTGTTTCTTTCATTTTTAACGCTAGCTTTAACTTCATATTGTGACTTTGTGGGTTCGTAGAATTGTCTTCTTTGTAGAAATTTAAAATGTTCTTTATTTCAGTAAAAAGACGCCTTGTACACCCCTTGCGGCAGCAGAAATGTCGTGACACACAAACAGCAGTCTTCAAGGTCATCTGATTTATCTCGCTGCACGTAAACCAACTAAAGAATGCCTGCCTCGGTAGCTAGATGGTAGCATGTCTGCCTCACGTTCATGAGGTCCCGAGTTCGAATCTCGGTCAGAGTGAGTTACCTGGATAAGGTTCTTTCCGGGGTTTTCCCCTAACCTTAAAGACGAATGTCGGATAACTCCAAGCTCTATGGACCCTGGGCTCATTTGAGCATCCTTTCACCCATTTCACTCACCGTCCAATATAACTTGACGATGGAAGACGTAAATTACAAAAAGGGAGGGAAGGAGGGACACTGCTGTGCACTTCAAATGTCCACACACTCAACTACTGCACAGCTGCAACTCAATTAACAACTCACTAGCAACTGACAGGTTCTAACGCTTTGCGTGGTTTTATACCACCAGTCATAGTTCTATAATTTAATCATTTGTTCGGTAACGATCGCGACGCAGCGAGAGAAAGACGGAACTATGTCTCTCTCTCTCTCGGCAAGCGTTTAGCACTGCGCGCCACTATCTGTCTGTGCCCACGTGTAGCTCCGGCTTTGAAGTGGCTTCAACCAACAATGCGATCGGTGACAGTATGCTAAGAAGAATGTGCGTGTGCGTGCACATATAGCGTACCTCAAAATTGAAAATTCAGTTGAA
This sequence comes from Mantis religiosa, assembly GCA_030765055.1. NCBI lineage: Eukaryota > Metazoa > Arthropoda > Insecta > Mantodea > Mantidae > Mantis > Mantis religiosa. The sequence continues at coordinate 177,160,758 of CM060948.1, forward strand.
CAGCAAACTTTGTGATTAAGTGCAGCATATTTTCAGGGCTGCAATTACAAGAGGGCACCTCAGACTACTCTTAATATGGAACCTTTTGTCGAAAATTTTCATTTTTTGAAATTTGACTGACGTTTCTGATAAAGTGCCATATGAAATTCCATACCGAATGAAATGTATGTTATGAAGTAACTGGCAGTGTTCTTAGAAGTCGTCTTCATTCTGAATGAATTTTCCATAACCGGTAAAGCGTAGGAGATAGACAAAAGCCTGCTGCAGAAAAAAATCGTTTCTTAAATCACACAACCTGTGTTGCAGTGGAGTTAACCTTTTCCAAGATATTCCTTGTTCCTCCTTAAGTTTTCCAGTACCAATTTGACTAAAATGAAGTAATAAGCATTATGTCTGGAGCTAGAGGAACCATCTTAGCGAAAACAGGAGTAAACTTCCTGAAGAAGTTTGGAATAAAGCATAATTTTCAAGGAACTTGGTCTTCAGACACTGAAAATAAACCATTAAAATCTACGAAATAATTTATATTCTGTGCATTAACGAACACATTTTTGTTACATTTTTATTATGTACTTTTCAAAGGTAAAATATTTATATTTGTCCTGTTTTACTAAATAACTGTTTGCGAATTTGCTGTTTTCCTTTTTCCTAAGATCTAATTTTATTTAAATGTTACTGTTATTCGGTTTTAATTTAGGAAATTTTGTAGTAATCTAATATTGTCTGCTGCAATGAGAGGTAAAGAAATTAAAATCTTAATTTCAATAATTCCTTGTTCACCGGCACAGAACTTTCCTGAGGTTTAAGGAGAGTGGTGGTATAGCACAAAAGATGTAGGTCTTGCTTAGGTACACTAAGTTGGATAAACGTTTTGCGCATTAACCGTTTCTGAGATATTCTTCTCAATTGATTTGCGTTTTTAAATATTTATAAGTAGTGTTTTCAAATAATTCGCTATTTGTTTTCTCTCATGACCATGCAAAGAAAATGGAATTTCAAACTGAACAAGCAGCAACATGCTTCTTGAGATCTGAGAATCAATTTTTTATACTGGCAATGAAATAAGTAAATATGATTATCTCAATTAAGAGGAAGTAGATACAGAATACCCTTTTTGTAAGGGTTGCTTTTAGAAGCTGTGTGGAGAAACTTTTGTGAATGCAACGCTAGAAGTTTTTCAGATAAGACTGCTTCAGTTGAATAGTCAACTTATTATTTATCTCAGAGAGTTATCGATTCACCCCTAATTAATCTGTATATATGTGGCGATGTTAATTTTAGGTCGACTCTACCTCGCTGTAAAGCTTTCTCTCACCCAACAAATGATTTACTCCGTTTTCTTTGTGACTGTTTCGCATAGAATGACCTCATTAGAAGCTGTAAATATGTTGCGAGAGAATCCAATTATAGCGAAGTTGAATGTGCAGCGACGCGCAGTCGTTATTTAGACGAAAAAGGAAGTAAAAGAAAGTCTCACCCCCTTAAATGCCTCAATTACTGTGAACTAGAAACAGCCGAGTAGAATCAGAAGTGAAGCGCTGGTGGGCGACACGTTTGAAATCAACGCCGTGCGATGAAGAGCCGTTCAAAATTAATTAGTAGCGCCTTGGGGTTGGAGGCAATTAGCGGGGAAGCGTGTGTTGGGGGAAGAACTGACAACCGCTAGTGTAAAGAAACGACAGCCATGACCGGTAATACAAGCTGTCTCCTAATTACCTCTGTGTAAACTTAGGTTCGATTGCAGTTTAGTTTTGTTTGTATCTGGCAGTTTCGACCTTCTTACTGTTAATTAGGCGAAAATCATTAAGTTTCCAAGAATGAGAATAATGTACTCTGTAACTTAGACGAATGTTACTTCTTCCATTACAGTAAGAGGTTAGAGCAGGATTTTTCAACTGGAACACTTAGCGCTGAGGCGCGCTGATACTGCAGTGCCATCCCCAAGATAGCGGCCTCTGCGATTAGATGTGTATAATTTATTATCGTCAAACGATTTGGCACGCGGAAAGTTCTTTGGAACTAGTGGACGAGCCTATACAGCAAGGGTTGTAAATATTATCTTGAACCTAACACCTCTTACCCGTTAAGCATTGCAAAGAAGTCATTAGTTAACCTGTCCAATCAGGGTGTGAGGTGGATTGGAAGCATCACAAAAGAGTAAGGTACTTTCTCCTTAGTTTGCTATTTGAAAACTCCAGATGCCAAATTATTTGGCGATACTCATACGACAGATAATATTCTCTTGCTCACTCTGTCTCATCTCAAAGCAGGATACAGTAGATAGAGAAGTGTTTAACACTTTCTCCTTCGTTAAAATTGTCGTTTAATAAAGGGAATATATATTTTACTGTCGAATACCGAAGAGGAATCCCAATGCTTAATTTGTCATGTTAACTTAAGCATAAAGTCTTCAAACGTTCAACTGTACTACCAAAATAAACATGCTTCAACTTACGATGCCAGTTGGCGAAGCAAGAAACAAATAGCGAAACTAAACTCAGAATTCTCAAATTCCAAAGATGTAAATAACCTACTTTTTAAAAATTATTCAGTATGTATTTTAGTGGCCCTGTTTTTTGGTTTTTGTGGATTTGTGTTTTTAATTAAATTTTACAAGGCAACAATCCAGAGAAGTTTCCCAAAATTCATGCACTTGCGTTAAAATGTATGCCAACGTTCGGAACAAGCTATACGTGTAACCAGATGTCTTCAGTAATGAATTTAAATAAAAGTAATAGTAAAAATAGAATGTCTGTTTGATGCTGCATTGGAGGCGGTACATCCGAATGCAAAAGTTTTCAGATGGACATGGGGGTTGGAGAGGCAAGGGGAACAAAATTCGGTTATTGTTTGGTTGAGTCTGGTGAGAGGAAAGGTCAGGTTTACCTGCTGTCAACAAGACATTCCCCTCCTCCGAACACAAACAGGTAGGAGACGATGAACGTAATAACGATTAATGCTACCTTTAAGCACTCTGCCCAGCAGTAACAGTAACGATAACAACGATAATGGTAATAATATTGATAATGATGATGATGATGATGATGATTATGATTGTTTTTGTTGTAAAATTCTACTATTCAAAATGAAATTATCTGTCTCACACGTTTATCTATACATATATTACGCATTTATTGGTATAACTGATAGTGTTCCTTATCTAAATCAAATAAATAATTCACTGAAGAAATGTGATTCACTATATATAGGTACCTATATATAGGTCTATATATCGAAGGTTTATTGATGATGATGGAAGAAGTTTAAGCACAACATTCTGTAGTAATTTATACATTTTATCTGAGGTTCGAATTGAATGTTCAATTTTTTGTCTGATAAGTGTAATGCTTAAATCTTAATTTTACTCTATAATTAAATTTATTTTATGCTTGATAATTATTGAGACAGAAATTAAAGAATAATTTTCATTTAACATAATTATTATATAGGCAAAACTGAAACCAATTTCCAAATAGATGCCTATGTGCATATGAAGAAAGGAAAGGATGGAAATATTAGCTTGAACATGGATGGCATAATACGGGATAGGGAACAAACTATTAATGGCTTAATAGCCGTTCTATCAACAATTTACATCTAAAAGAGTATTGAGCCTCCTAGGAAGAGAAGGGACGAGAGATTCACAAATATGAGGTCGTCTGCGCACGCTTTCCCATACTTCCTGAACGTGATCCTCGAGGCTTTCAGGAGTTTTTTCCGCCCTGCAATCCCATTCGTTAACTATAATAGCCCAAATGTCTTCAATGGAATTCAGATCTGGTGATTCGGCTGGCCAAGGGAGAGGAAAAAGCTTCAGGATGATGTTCTATCCAATCTCGGGTAAAAGCTGAAGTGTGAATGCTGCTGTTATGAACATAGTTAATCATAGGCATATCTTCCTCAGGATATACGGAACGAACACTTGGCAACATGAAGTCCTCTAACACCTCCACATACTCCTCAGAATTCATTCTCGGGGATACACGGACCAGTTGACGCACACCTGCAGCCAACATCCAGCCGCTTCTTGCTGTTGTCACTACGTGTTCTGGGTTGTAGCGTGTCTTGTCTGGACGCCAAAGTATCATCCTTCCCTCTTCGTTGGATAAGAACACTTTCTCGTCCGTTCATACTACAGTGTCCCAGAATGTCTGAGGCATTGGAAGGAACTGGAGAGCAAGTCCCACACGAGCAGCTTAGTGTGCTTCTGTGAGGTTCTCCTTTCGAGCTGGCTTCCTAGTGTGGATCCCGGCAGCATGAAGACGCCTTATAACAGTTGAAGGCGTTATCTGAAGTCTCATATGCCTCACGATTGACTTAGAAGGGCGGAACTGATTCTCTCTGAAATTCTGCTCTAGGGCTGCATCCATATCCGGAGAGGTAACCATGGGTCTTCCGGATTTAGGTCGGGATTTTAATCCTTCTCCCTCTTCCTGGAACCGCCAGATCCAGTAAAGAACGCAGTCAAGCCCTCTTCCCACAGAATTAGCTATTTGTGTAGTAGAAAGACCTGCTTCCCACATGCCAACAATACGGCCCCAAGTGACTTCCGAGTTTAGAGGCACTCTTCTATAATCTTATTCACTCTAATACACGATACAATGATACTCTTTGTCATTTTTTAAATCAAATGCAAACCTTCCGCTCTTATTTATATATATGTGAGAGAGAGAGAGAGAGAGAGAGAGAGAGAGAGAGAGAGAGAGAGAGAGAGAGAGAGGTGACCTTTGACCACGAGGGGGTAACTACCAATCGCAGAGTTCGCTGGAAGGCGGAACTTTTAAAATATTCTTGATGCAAATCTACATTATTTCCCTAAAATACTTCAACGAAGAAAGTGCTAACACTAACTCATTAAATTGACCGGTTTCAGCAACGGCATCTACATGACAGTTGACTTTTCGCGATCTTTGTGTTAATTTGTTACCTGAAACATTGTAATTTTCACAGCCTCTAGAGCAGATAATTGCTGCACACTGCTTCGAACTATATATGCTTCAAATACGTAAACTGTTTCTTGTTTAAATGTTTAATTCTGTTATAGCTGCATATTGGATCAGCGTTACACTCTTGTTTGACCTTTCAGGTTTTCTTTGTTATCATTACCATCATCGCCCGCCTCGGTAGCGGGGTGGTAGCATGTCTGCCTCACGTTTCAAGAGGTCCCGAGTTCGAATGTCGATGAGGGTGAGTTACCTGGCTAAGGTATTTTCCGGGGTTTCCCCTTATCCTAAAAGACAGTCAGGTAACTCTAAGCTCTATGGACCCTGGGCTCATTTGAGCATCATTTCACTCATTCCATTCATCGTCCGGTATGACTTAACGTTGGAGGACGTAAATTACAAAAAGGAAAAAGAAAACACCATCATCACCATCATTATTATGAAAGCTGACCAGATTGACTTAGATGCTGGCATTCTGATCCCAAGGTTGCGAGTTTAAGCCAGGTCTAATTCGTTGGTTTCTACGTGTAGCCAAAAGTGACATACATCATATCGGCTTTACTGACATTTAAAGAACTCCTTCGTGAAACCTCTGTGATAACGTTGACGCTAACGTGATTTTGTATTTGAACTGTTATCAAACAAAATAGTTATTTTATATATTTCGTTGGCTATATTAATTGTCGTAGTATACTCATATAAGCTGTTCTTGAGAACTGTGACCAAAAATATTTATTTTTGGAACAAGATATAAATTTTAAACAATTTTAGATATTAATTTTAATTACCGCGCAGTTTAACATTGTAGTACCGCTAACCTATGAAAGGTAGAAGTATTTCCCTCCAGATAAAACTACTACTTTGAGTATAGGAAATGTATTTAAAAAGAAGAAAGGGAGATTAAAATGGTTGAGGTGTAGTGTGCGAGAGGAGATAACGTTATTAAAAAAATTATCGATAAATACAAGGTTGATAGTAGAGTTATATAAAACCACCTACGTTTCATGTGGCAAAATTATTTTTATTTTCCATTGAGGCTTAAATACCTGTGCGCCGAACTCGCTGATTGGGTATAAGGAAACTGAATCTTCCTGGCGCAACTAGTTGATAAGAAACCCGCCTCCGTCACGTAGGCCAGTCTTGCTCGTATCGTAAAACAATTGCTCGCGTCTGTACAATGAATTGCCACTGCCAAATTTATTGTAGCAAATATTGGTAAATTAGTTACGACAGAACGATGTTAAAAATCGTCCTAAATGGGAAATTTACTTGACGACCTATCCCATTTACGTCAACACAACCTTCGCCCCCTTCCGCATGTACTCGGACTACCGGTATCACAATATCTAATTTCCTGTTGATGCTTCTTCCACTTCACCTTCCCTCACGTATCCGGTGATATTGCCGGGGCCCTTATGGCACCTCAGTTGGAAAGGCCTGGGTTGGGGCTGGGATACCTCGCACGTCTGGACCTGCCCACTCTGCCACAGGAGGAAGGGATAAAGTGAAGGAACCACAGACTCAGAAGTCCCTAACAGTTCTGGGCTCGAACACTTGTCCCACTGCTGGATTTGGTAGTCGAGGGCGACCAAGCAGTCCGCTAGTCCATAGGGAATACTCTCTCGTCCATACCATCTATCTAGCACCGTCAAACGCCACAAAATGAGGCATATCCAATATATGAGAAGGGGATGCAGTGAAAGGAAATTCGTCGAAATAAAATTGTGGTAGGTCAGAAGCCACTCCTACATTCACCTACCAGAACAAGGAAAATCAGGGAGAACCCTTAGATCAGAGTAGCTGGTTGAGGGGCATCGAAAGCGGTCCTCGCACGTTAACTGCGGAGTAACACTGGAGTGATATAGCTTCTATCACGGTTTTCTCTGAAGGGAAGCCTCTGACCTACACTAATCGGCTCCTGCAACCCATGCGTCCCCTGGTGCTCCTTCTCATCCGTTCCTCGCGGAATATATACGCAAAATATCCAATTGCAGTTCGAGATCCTTGGTGTATCCTCTCACCGACCTTACATGCTTGGAGACTGCTTGAATTCGACTGAATAAGACTTAAATTCATCTTCCATGATTGTGACAGGAAAACATTGAAGCATATCTTGCAACTCCAAACTATCATTTACATGGATATTGTTTGCTTATATCTGAGTTTCTCAGAAGCGGCTATTTAACTTACATACAATTCTTTTTCTTATATTTATCTCAATGTGTACCTTGAATTTTCTGTGAATAAGCAATGAAGTCATTTTTATTAATGACTTTCATGTTATTGGTGAATAAAAAGGCACAGATATAATTTTACTAAACAAAAGTTGATATGTTTTTGAGTGCACACGTTTTATGACGAAGTGAACAAATATAAATGGCGCAAACTATATCCGACATATTTAATCTTTATTATTGGTTTGAATTTTCAAATACTTAAAATTTCAAGAGTTAAGATGTCGCTATTCGGTTTTTCTCGTGGTCAGAATGGAATTTCAATCCACTTTAAAAGAATCTATTGCTTTAGCCTGTTGTATTTTCTTACACCTCCAAGAATAAATGTGTAATGGTTTATGTAGATTAAAATATAGATAAAAGTAAGATGTAAGGTGAGTTTATTTAGTAATAGAGAATGTCATGTAAATTCAACGTATGATTATTTTCAAAGTTTTAAGTGCCGAGTCATATTTTCTCCAGGTCATTGAGCTACAAAGCGTCAACACTTTTTAAAAATCTATCGTCTAACCCAGGTTTTCTTATAGCAGTAACAATATACTTCAATGCGTAATGATGCAACAAGTAATTTGAAGAAGAAACCTATTAAGAATTGTTGGTAGAAGAGCGAGTGATAAGAAAGTTATGTGAGTGCAACACATTGCTACCGTCTCCAATATCTCGGTCATCTATGTATCTGCTGCCAGTTGCTACCGTGGTAAACCACAAGATATTTCTCAGTGAGTACGCAGGACAGTGATACCAGTTAAACTGTTTCTGAATCTTAGCACGAGAAATTGATATTATTGACGTATTACATCTGCTAACTTACTGCATATTAATATTTTACGGATTAAAATCACAGTTCAACTAAAAATAGTAATAGTAGTAATAATTATAATAGTAATGTTGAGAAAAATAAGTTGTGGGAGTCACAGAAATTCTAATAAGAACGTTTCGTTGCAGCGACCGTTATGTATAATCCGAGCGCGGTCTTTAGGCACTGCAGACTGCCGATACATTATTAATAATAGTAAAACATTTCTGTGCTGTTGTAAAACAGAAAAGACAGAACTTTTGAAATACACGCCATTTTATCAACTCAATTGCCACCTACAATGTGAATCATTGTAGTTCCAACATCACGCTCTAGGTTTAAACATTCACATTTGCCTGTAAAACAGTTCGTTGATTTGCTAAATTATCAGAATGCCTCTCACCTTTATAATTTTCAGTACTTGTCTACATGATTTAATAACTGCACCTGATTTCTGAACATAACTAATTTTCAGGTGGGTCTTGAATTAAGTTTTCTTGTCTACTGAATAAACTAGAACCCTAATTGCATTAGCTACACTGACTTACTAATTGCTTATCCTTAACAAGGAAGTTAATGACGTCTTCTCACGACAAAATGTGCTTCTTACATTATACATAGATTTTAAAGGTATCGATTCATATCTAACTTATAAGCCAATCAAAATGATCATAATATCTTCTCCACGTGGAGTAAATCATGTGACAGGAGCTGGTTTCGCTTTACTGCTGTGGATACTTCAGTTTCGATGTCACTCTAATTATAAAATGGACTATGCAGTTGTCTGATACTAAGGCCTCTGTGTACACGAATCAAAGCAAGATGTTATGGTACAGCAATGAGACCTAGAAGACTAACTGCCCACCGCACGCAAAGCCACGAAGTATCTCCTAACAGGTTCATTGCGGTATACTACGTAGTTAAAAGCTGTGTAAAATGAACAGAGAGTGAGAGGGGGGGATATAATAAAGAACGGTACTTTTTATAGGTCAAAAGTTAATATACCGACTTGTTAACCATGGAATGCTCTAATTTATTAGTGGAGGAATGCTGGAAATTTCCGCATGAGGGTTTTCATTTTGACCTTACTTGACGTAAGCAGCATTCTCTAGGGAGTTATGTGGGTTGTATTCGCCAGCCCTTCGTGAACATTTTAGGTGCTATCGGGAAATATCCGGAATTCCAAGAATTTAATAATTTCTGCCCTTCATCTAATGTTTTATTATTCGCTACGCTTGGGAAAGTAGCCAGAAAAGCTCGCTGTCTGTGTAGGGAAGAGCAGGGTTCGCAATGGGACGCTATTGTGAAAGGAAATGCTATTTCTTGCTTCATCGTGTTATATATTGCCGCATTTGAAATATGATTACTGCACATGTTTTCAAGTTTGGTAAGTGCGGGGAACTAAAGCATGATATCTAGATAGCACAAAAACTCTGAATCTATATGAATAGATTTCATACTTTTTATTTTTTCTACCAACATGGTAGAGTACTTGCACAGTAAGAATAACTTTATACCCAATAATTCAACACGGAGCTTTTACGGGAATCGTACGGTTTGAGATACAATATACGAGTATTTAAAAATGCATATTTAGGGGAAAAGGGGTAACCTCGTGTATGTGCGTGTGCGTGTGCGTGTGCGCGCGTGCGTGTGGTAGGTGTTGGTTATGTGGGTAGATAGCACACAAACGAAAGGTCAGATGAACACCAAACATGATATTTAAATTTAGCAACCACAAAGGTGCCAGCCCTCGTAGCCGTTTTCGCTAGAGCATGTCTCTAGATTTCCGCTAAGTAGAGGGTCGCGGGTTCTGGTCCCGCCTTGGGCATGGGTGTTCATGTGTGAAACTTCAGAAAACAGACAGTAAGACAAACGGAAACAATAAATAAGCGGTTAAATAAGGAAAAGGAAAATGTCGCACTATGGACATACATTTTTTATAATAAAAGTTGACATCAAACCATTTTTAAAATAAATATCTACTTGTTATATTACATGCAGTAGAGTTTCTCTGCCCAGAAAATAATAGTGATGATGATGATGATGATGATGATGATGATGATGATGATGATGATGATGATGATGATGATGATGATCCGCGGCGTAACAGCCCGCAAGCGAGCCAGGGCCTGCCCATCCGTCTGCCTACCTCACACCCACATACGCAAAGTAGAAATGGGAGTTCATCCTCCCGATACGGTGAGTTGTGGTCAGTATCACGGCACCCCCAGTCAGAAAATTGGCTTTCTTGACCGGAATTCGCTACCTATCGCAGCTCTTCAAATTCCTCACGATGCTGAGTGGGCCCCGGTCCTATACCAGGGACTTAAAATCCGCACACCCAGGGGTGGGACAGAACCCGAGCGCTTCCGTGGCAGGGGCCAAAGCACAACGCCCTAGCCCACTACGCCTCTACCCAGTTTTACGTATTTGTTATAATATAGCTTTAACAAACATTTTTACAAGACCTTACTTTACCATTCAGTTCTGTTATGAAGATAAACGTTTGCACAATTGTCTCATTACACGTACAAAGTGTAATGTTAGTGATATGTTTGAAAGCAGCTCGTACTTCCAATAACGTCAGAGAAACAAATGAGAGTACTTCAAGAAATGACAAAAGTATTATAACATTACGCTTCAAATAACGTACGTTTGGGAAATTGCTACTGACAGAATTAGTTATCTGAAATAAATTGTGTTTCGAACACATGTATAATTTTTGTGTGCTGTAAATTTGTCTGTTTACTGTGCTTTACCGTTCCCATAAAACAAAAGTATTCCTGTGAAACCAAGGTCACTACCTAAAATTTAAGATATAAAAATTCAGTTATACGTTTTATTTATCCTGTAATATCTTGCGGGAATAGCAGTTAAGTCAAAATCGTAAGACCATTCTTTGTAATCAAAAGTTTTGAAAAAAATTATGTGAATGATTGGTAGGGATTTCTTAAAAATCTTAATAATGAGGCATCCATGAAAGAACTGAACTTAAATACAAAGTTCGGTAATTTATATATATTGTTTGGAAGTTAGGTTCTTTACAGATGCACAGCTGAATTATTTTTATATATATATAGGTGGAATGCAGTACTTTCAAGTAAATAGTAGAGAACATCGGACTGCAAAATAAAAATTTAACTTATATTTTTTGCATCCCAAAGTGAATAACATAAGCAATATAGCTCACAATGGAGCTTTTCCTTTTGCTTCGACTCCTAGTGCTTTAATGACAACGGATTTTAAACCAACCACAAGAGTTACGATTTTTATCCATTTAGTAATGTAAAACAATATTATTAAGAGGCCAATTCGTCATATTTGTTTTAAAAAAAAAAAAAACCGGAAACCATCTGATTACATTGTGGGCATCATCTTTTATGTGAATACCGTGATATACAAGGAACTATGTGAAATTGCATTATTATGATGATGATGATGATGATGATGATGATGATGATGATGATGATGATGATGATGATGATGATGATGATGATGATGATGATGATGATGATGATGATGATGATGATGATGATGATGATGATGATGATGATGATGATGATGATGAGTAGTCGTCGTCGTCTTCTCTGGCCCACAGAGCTTTGTCTATCTCTTATCCCAGCCACTTAAAACAAGAATTACAGCACCTGAGACTCACTTTCCGTCAAAACGGCTACTACGAATATGACGTAGCCTCGATCACCAAATCTAGGAAAGGGAAACCTGTAATACAGCAAACGTCAGATAAGCCTACCGCTACAGCCTGCATCCCGTTTACCGGCTACCTATCCGGCAGAATCAGCAGAATTCTCGCCAAATACATCAGGACCATCCACAAGCCACCTCCGAAGATAAAACATCCGTTGAGGCCAGTGAGAGACAAACTGGACTTCCAAATTCCGGGAGGTGCCGCATTCCCTGTGAATGTGGGACACCATATATAGGACAAACCGAAAGGACCATCGCTACGTGAACGGAGCATTAGTTTAATGCAACCTGAGAAGTCTGGGCTGACAGAGCGTTGTTTTGATAACGACCATAGAGTAAATTTTGGGGAGACAACCATCTTGGCAAAATGCAACAGTTACTGGGAGTGGAGAATTAAGGAGGCTTTGGCCATTTCCTCCGAGAGGAGCACGCTTAATCGTGATACTGGATTTCAGTTCAGCTCCTCTTGGATACCGGCCATTAAAATGGAAATTAGTCGACTTAAGAAGCACATCAATACAGCTTCAAAATCTTTAGTAATTACGTTTCTTTGACCCAATCAATTTTCTATACTCTCGCCATCTCCTGACCTGGCATTTAATTTACTGAAGTCTTTTATTCAGTAATGCGAATTTTGATAGTGTTTTGTCTTTGTTTATATTTGTGTTATATCCAGGGATTCATTTGTGGTTATAACATTTAATAAATATTCTGATGATGGGAGAGATGCACAGTCCAGAAACGTCGATTTCTAATCGTCTTTCCACCTAGCTTGCTGCCTGAGACGAACTTGAGCATATTCGTTGCCAGGAAAACTTCAGGTCTTATTTTTGTATTGTCATTTTATTTGAAGTATTACAACATTAAAGGACACGAACTTGGGTTCAAGAATAATGTAGTAAACAAAATAGTTATATTTCACGTAGCCGAAGACAGTTCTTACCCTACCACGTACATAAATAGAGTACTGCGTTTCACTCGAATTCGAAACCTAGATTTTACCGAAAATACATCTTTCGGTGCTCCTTAATTGGAAAGGAGCTGTTAGATAAGTCTATGTGTGTATGTGCGTGTGCGTGTACACTGTCAGCGCGTGGGCGAATCGCACGTATCTGTGAACGGCATAACTAGAAAACGAGACCTGGGCCCGTCTCGGTAGCGTAGATAGTAGCGTGTCTGCCTCACGTTCAAGAGGTCCCGTGTTCGAATCTCGGTCAGGGTGAGTTTCCTAGATAAGTTTTTTCCGGGGTTTTCCCTTATCCTGAAAGACGAATGTCAGGTAACTCTAGGCTCTATGGACTCCGGGCTCATTTGAGCATCATTTTGTCTAATATGATTTAACGTTGGAGGACATAAATTAATAAACAACGAGAATTGGAACTTAACCTCAACTTAACGTCTGAAAGTTCACTTTACGTAGAAATAGTTTCGGAAATTCCCACTTTCTCAAATGGCTCATGACGATTTTGATTGAAAACAATACGTTTAAGACTTTTTTGTATGAGAAATGAGAATTATATCTTGAATTTGTTCGAAGTATCTCTGAACTCATGTTTAATCAGAATGACGTTTGCATAATGGTCAACCTTAATAGATGCGCAAAATCTTTCTGGACTGACATACAGACTTCATTAAGAGTACTCAATTTACTTCAAACTTGTTTTTGTGTTAATATTTCGGAGATAATTCTTATTGGTTTTAATTTTATAATACTTACACTTTTCTGATATGGGAAGTGGCTACTCGCTTTTTCTTCTCTTGGTCGTGCAAATATAATGGAGTTGACTGTAATTTGAGTGAAGATTGTAATGTAAGAGTGTTTTAAGAATAATTTATTGAAGGAATCTGTGAAGAATGTAAAATGAGTGTAATGTTAAATTTTTATTAGAAGAATCGCTTAGGATTGTTTTATAGACATCTTATAACCAGACATCGGAGCCAATACACCTTTAAAGGGATATGAAGTTTACGAGTCTCGCAGTATATAACTGCTGACGTCAGAAAACACGCAGGTAGATCTGCCTTCCAGGGAATGCATGGTGTTGGACATATTGTGTTAATAGTATTACTTTCACAACAATTATTGGACAATCTCTATTTTATAAATCAAAAGTTTCTGGTATTATCAACAACCATTAAACAGCTTTAATGTACTTTCGGGCTGTCTAACAGCAGTAGAGATGTCTCAAAAAAATTAACAATAGAAAACGCACCACCTAACAAACGAAAAGAAAATGAACTGTCCAGTAATTAACACATTACTGGATTTACAGTGCTGCGTAATATAAGAAATAAACTAAGTCTCGGACAAACATATGAAAATGATTTGTACTACTCACATGCACCACTGTCATGTGACATTGAACGAACTTTCTCCCAATATTTTTATATTGTTTCAGTGAAAGGCGCAGAAAATTTACATTCGACAATTTACGAACGAATATGCTTTTTTGGCCTTCGGTAAAATCCCATATGGCCATCGAAGCGAAAAATAAGAAAAATAATGAAAGGAAAATTAAGAGGATGGTAGGAGACTAGATCTGTAGATAGTTTTCTTTAAGAAATTGCAGCAGAGCTTGGTATATAGGTTTCTGGCATAATTATAATATGGTGTTGACGCTAGCGGGAAAAGGAACAGACTGTTGAAGTAGGCGGCGGAGGAAGGAAGAACGGTGGGCTCGGTAGCGAGAGCAACTGAACAGGAGATGATTGAGATCAGCGGTTTCGCCTGGGTCATCGGGACATACAGGGGAATCGATGAGACGTAGTCGGTGTAGGTGCGCAGGGTAACATCCATGTCCAAGTCGCATTCTAATGATGGAGGTGAGATGTCGACATTCGATCCTGAAGCTGGAGAACCAAGGGGTCGTGGATAGATGCGTCTGAACGGCGGCGTCGTGTTTGCCATTGATGGACTGCGAACGAATCCAGGCATCATTCCAGCGGGAATAGGCGTCACGCTGAAGGACTGGGAAGAAATCCGTATAGGGCAGTTGGATGCCTTGAAAGGTGCCTTGGGTGAGTCCCTCTTTTGCCAGGCGATCGGCGACTTCATTGTATCGAATTCCGACATGCCCTCTGATCCAAAGGAAGTGAATTTGATGTCTGGCTATGGTAGCGTTGTTCACCAACGTCAGTATCTCGTAAAGATTACAGTGCATATCTCTCGTCCAGAGGGGAGATGAGATAAGTCTCTGCAGCACACTCTGCGCATCGGTTAAGACCAGCAGTTTGGGGAAGCCCTGAGAAATCCCATATTGCAAAGCGCCACGAATGGCCAGAACCTCCGCAGTGTAGTTGGGAGCCTCCATAGATAGGCGGTATCGAGCCAGGGCATTAGTAGAACAGACGTATGCATAACCTACTCCATCAGCAGATTTAGAACCGTCGGTGTAGATCGTATCTGGTCATGTGACCTGCAAGAAATTAGAGAGGGCGACGTTCACGTCAGGGATCCGGATGATGTAATCACCGAAATATTCAGGAAGTGTAAGTCACATGGAAATTGAAACCCCGGAAGATAGGGACTTTCAGAATTAAGGGAAAAGCGTGGTATAGATTCCGAAAACCTTTATTTGTCGTAAAGGACCTTTATAAATATTAATCTTAACAAGAGTAAGGGCAATCGTCGTACAGCAGGAAAATCCGCGTTGAGATAATTAGCAGCGAGATACTGCAACGTCCGCAATACTGGGTGGGCGTCCACGGAGAAAACTCGCAATAGAAAGCGCTGGGTTAAGAGGTGTCGACGGATCTCAAATGGTGGTTCTGGCGCCTCAACCAAGAGTGCATCCGTTGATGTATAAAGCATAGCACCCAGACAAAATCGAAGAACACGGTACTGAGCGATGTCCAACGTGCGCAAGACTGATGTGGAAGCAGAGCCAAAGAAGATACAGCCATAGTCCAGCACCGACCGAATTAGGGAACGATATAGCAGAAGTAATATGGAAGCGTCACCGTCCCACCATGATTGAGCGATACTGCGTAGAACAATAAGAGTTGCAATAATCTTGGAGATGATATGCTGGATATGACGAATCCATGAAAGGTGACTATCCAAATAGATACCCAAAAGTTTTGCGGGGGATGCAAGGGTAAAAGTAAGAGGTCCCAAGCGGATAACGCCATCAGGAAATGTCTGTCGTTTCCTCGTAAACACAACGACTGTAGACTTATAAGGTGAAAGATGTAATCCGTGTTCAGAGGCCCAAGTTGATAAATCGGTGGCTGCATCACTAAGCCACAGACGAGTAATCCAAAAACTAGAGGACCGAGCGTACAAACATATCATCAGCATACTGGAGAACTCGAATGTGAGGACTAAATAGTCTAAATTCGACGTATAAAGTGCATAAAGAAGGACTCAAAATCGCTCCCTGGGGCAATCCTCTAACTACAATTCTAGGGCCGAAGAGGGAATTATCAGGAGAACGGATATTGATGAGGCGATGTCGGAGAAGATTATAAATGCCAGAGCAGTACCGAGGAGGAAGACCCAGTGCTTGCAGCTTCCCAAGCAAAACTGGCAGTGTTGGCGCCGCAAATGTCCAAAAAATGGCTATCAGATATCCATGTTCCAAATAGGTACGCTCGATGTCAGTCAGGATGCTGAGACTATCCAAAGTACTCCGGGTTTTGCGGAAACCATATTGGGAGATGGGTAATAATCTCAGAGATTCCAGCCATCATTCAAGTCGTTGTTAAAGCAAGCGTTCAAAGGTCTTGGCGATACAGGAAGACAAAGCGATCGGGCGATAGGAGGTACCAAAGCTAGGGTCCTTCCCCGGCTTCAAGATAGGTACAATGATCTGCGTAGTCCAACTCGGGGAAGACGCCAGCGGCCCAAAGGTCATCGAACAGTTCCAAAAGGATCATCTTCGCACGAGAGGAAGGTAGGTGACCATGCTATAGGATATCTGATCATAACCCGGGGTTGAATTCGAAGTAGACTTCAGCACACTTTGGTGTTCAGACATGGAAAATGGTGACATCAAAGAGTGATGCGAGTCCCCGGAAGAAGAGAGACCAGTAGGTGCTGGTGGTGATGTCACGGATGACGGAGCAATGTGCAAACTCAGCGATCCAATCCCTCAGAGGGCGGGTAGGAACTGGCTTCTCCCTCAATTTAATAAACTCCCAAATCTGAGAAAGTGGGGTGGTGTTAGAGTGTCTGGTACAAAAGGTCTTCCAGCTCTCCTTTTTGCACTGCCGTAAAAAACGTTTGGCCTCAGCTGCGGCCCGTTTATAGACCAGAAAATTGTCCCATGTAGAGTTGTGCCGGTAAGTACAGAGCCCCAATTTCCTCTTCCTCTTCACGACTGCATTCTGCATTCCACCAAGGAGATAGTACACCACTGGACGGAAGAACTGGCTGTTTCTCTGGGATGGAAAGCAAAGCCGCACTATTGATATACTGCAGAAAGGTGTCGTAACGCACCAACGGAGGACGATCATTGGAAATCTCAGAAATGGTGGCTTCGAGAATACGTTCGTACCTGACCCAATTGGTATGCCATAAGTTCCATCTGGTTGAAAGCCGGTGGGCCACAGAAACGTGCAGAATAATAGTTGAAATCTCCAGCGGGAAATGATTGGAGCCTATTGTAAAGGGAAGAACCCTCCATTGGAGTTCAGTAAATAGGGAAGGGTAGCAGAGCTTCAAGTCAATAGCTGACGGTCCGTGTCCGGCCCGAGTGGGCAGAGTGGAAGACCCATCGTTGAGGAGAACCAAACCAGAGTCCTCGATGAAGTCCAAAAGTGTTCTGCCAGCAGTGTCGGTCAGGTTACAACACCAAGTGGTATTATGAGCATTAAAATCACCGCCGAGTAAAATGGGGATTGGTAACTGGCGCAGGAAATACCATTCTCGACTGGTGATGATCATTCTAGGGGAACAGTACAAAGAAACAACTGTGACCTCTCGTTGAAAAAGCAGAGTCCTCACCGCCACGGCTTCAAAAGAATGCATTTGGCTACGGTCTATCAGAATGGTGCAATGTGGAATAGTTGAGTGCACCAGAATTGAAACTCCTCCCCATCCGTCCGTCCCATCCTTGGAGTAGAGGCAGAAAGAAGGTATGCGAAGAGACGTATTCGGAGACAACCAAGTTTCAGACAGCAGGGCGATGGAGACGTGGCGGACAAAGAGTGCCTGCACAAGTCATAATTAGCACGTAGAGAACAATTCCATTGCAACATGGTTGAAACCATGCTGTAATTTTGGGTTGTCATCGCTGGGTTATGAGCTTTGTAATAAGCTGGTAAGGAAGTCGTGGAGAAATTCAAGTTGAACAGGAGCCGTCGAGGAAGGAGAAAAAGCAG
Source organism: Mantis religiosa (assembly GCA_030765055.1). NCBI lineage: Eukaryota > Metazoa > Arthropoda > Insecta > Mantodea > Mantidae > Mantis > Mantis religiosa. Next base: position 177,178,766 of record CM060948.1, read on the forward strand.
ATAATACTGGTACTATAAGGTACTATAAGCTGTAGTAGTTGCTCCACAAGCTGCAAACTAGTGGGAGCAGGCGGCGATGAAGGACCCGCACAAGATAGCGGATCAGGATTATGAGTAATTGGAGATACAGGTACTCGTTGTGGAATATACAGAGTGGAATGAATTGGGGGAAAATGAGGAACTCGGTCAGGGGGAAGTCGTGTTGACAAACGAGCACCGAAACAGCAGGTGTAGTCGGAGCGGCGGGGTTAACAGCCGGTTGGACTCCTGGTGAGTGTGCTGGTTGGGGAGCACAGGAAGGTGGCGGAAGAGTACTGGCTGACTTTGTAGGAGATCTTCCTCCAGGGAGGGGAGGGAAAGACCGTGGATCTGTCATCGAGAGGATTCCATTAATAGCCTGCGAGTAAGTCGGACGAGATGGATGAGGCGAGCAAAGGGTATCTACTCGAGAAGCAGCCACCCGTGCCTCCCGGTATTGACGAAATTCTGGGCATTTTATGTCTGTTGCAAGGTGATCTCCCTGGCAGTGAAGGCAGCAAGGACCTGAAGTAGAGGTGCAGTCTTCTAAGAAATGGGATCCAGCGCATTTACTGCATCTAGCAGTACTCCGACATTGATGCGAGCGATGGCCGAAGCGTAAACATTTAGTGAAGATGTAGACAGGAGGATCACGAGGTTCCACCGGGCAGCACGTTCCAAAGAACAACACTTGAGAGCGGAAGGTAATCTTACACACAGGAATGGGGAGCCATACTGCAGGGTCGCTAGTGGGTCGAGAAAAACGCTGGACAGAAATAACAGGGTAGGCACTCTCTAGAAACTCAGTAATTTCTTCTTCTGAGAGACTGGTATCCACGTTGCGAATAACACCCTGTTTGTGTATCAGGAAATTGGGAATGTAAACTTCCAAAGATGTTCCAGAAAATTCCGGTGACCCTACTATAGGTGTTAGCGGCCTCTGCCGATGCAGCCTCAATTTTCAGTCGGTTTTTTCCTGCTGAGGTAATATGCATAATTGCAGGTCGGATTGTCGGGTTGTGACGAAAGAGCAGTTTACCCACACTCATGGGGTGTAGCTTACCCACATTCTTATCCAAACTCTCAAACACATAAAAAGGACCGGGATCTGCGCTGCTATAACGATTGGAATGACTATGTGGTGTAGAGACCCCAGGTGTAGAAGATGTTGTAGGTCGCGACGGGGAAGGAGGCGATAGTGTAGAGGGCCTCTTCGTCGAAGACTGAAGAGGGTCGTCGTCCAAGGTGTCAACTGGCAAGTTCCCATCTGGTAAACAATCACTTAAGTTGAAATCCATGTTGGAGTCTAACGGAGCAACGGATTCTCCTGAAGTCCGCTGCCGCTTAGAAGCAAGTTCGTCATTTTCACTAGTAGCAGAAGTCGTAGGACGGAGTGAAGTTTGGGCTGGTTCACAGTGAACAGTCTGTAGAGATTGCTGCAGGGAAGTGGAAGCAGAAAGATGTTCTTCTTGCTGGCAACATGTCTGCTTTGCAGAATAGATTAGCTGCCCCGTATCAGGGGGGTCAGCCATAGTGCACTAAATTCTAACACTTCGCGATGCTACCTGCTCCACTGTCAGACTGCAACTGAATGAACATGGTTGTTCACTGTAATTCCCGCCTCGAAAGCAATGAGAAGGATGGCATGTAACGTAGCTTACACTTTGTATCCGTACCGGACTGTACACACACAGAGCTTCGGTATACTTGTTGACACAGACGTTTGTTGATGTCGCGCTTGACCTTGTATAGTGCCTGTGCGCGTACATTGATTGCTAAGGTGTACGGCATCCTGTGTCTGCTTATAATATTTCAACCAGGAGAAAATTAAGAGGTCAAGAATACTTCAATAAGGACCTATACTGCAGAAAAACTTAACCGAAATAAATATTTCAATAAGCTCTGTATGTTTTTGTGATGTGTCTTAAGTTTTCTCTAGCTTTTATTGTTTAGACTTATACAAAATTATTTCAGATAGAAGCAGCCCTCAGAAGTTATTTGGAGAAAATATAAAGTGCAAGTTTAGTTGGTCAAGCACTTTACTTAAACAAAAGTTATTTTAATCCGAGTTGTTGGAACCGCCGGGTGGCAGAAGATTTTATCCATGCAAACGCACACACGCTCACGGAATTAATCCTAAATATCGTTTTTTGACCCAGGGGACCTTAAAACATATATTTAAGTGTCACCTTAATATCGAATTCTTTATTTCGAGTACAGTACTTACCTATCTAGTACTACAGGTAAGTAATATTGAAAATTAAAAAGAAATCTGATGTGATGCACACAAATGACTTCTCACTTTGTAGAAAATACTTCCAAAAGCTTATTCTTCTAAATCTCGTAAATTGAGATAAGCTTTCTAGGAATAGTTTTTATTACGTATTTACTTATAGGTCCAATTAAAAATGGAAATATAGTAGCCTTTAAGCAACAGTTAAATATCGTAAGAGCTGGTCGCTGTGTAACTGCTTTCAAATTCCGTTAACTTTGTTATGTAGGAGGTGGGGGAGAGCGAAAAATAACTTTTCGGTTTGAGGGGCAACGATGAAAAATTCAGAACTATGTCTCGGAAATGCGTTAACACCACAGAATCAATTTAACAAATTATGTACCTTAACCTGATCCATATTTTTACTTTTGCAGTAAGAATTTATATCTTATAATTTATCAGTTTGTTTTTTAAATTCACGTCCTCCAACGTTATCATATCGGACGATGAAATGATGCTCAAATGAGCCCAGGGAAGGTAGAGCTTAGAGGTACCAGACGTTCACTTTCAGTATAAGGGAAAACTTGAGTAAAAGCCGTGTCCAGACAACTCACCCTGGCCTAGATTCGAACTCGGGACCTCTTGAACGTGAGGCAGACATGCTGCCATCTACGCTACAGAGACGGGCATGGCATAAGTTATTCAGAACGAAGAGAACTTCAGAGGCTATTTTCAGAAAATTCAATACATACATATGTCATCACAAAAATATCGTAAAAAGATTAATAATTAATAATTATTTTAATAAATATCGTTAGCCATTTTTGATAAAATTAAATTTTCTGAAAAAGTTTCATATAAAGGATAACCTGTGTTAGGGAATTTTGTTCTGAATCTTCATGTCACATCTATGGAAGAAACTAAACTTCAATACCAACTTTGGTTGTTAACCGCCTTTTCTTATTTGAGTTACGCTATTCACATACATTCCTAAATGAAATTTGGGAGGGATAGTGCACCCCCAGTGAAATATGTAAATCGAAATTTTGGTGGAATGCAGAACTTTCTTTAGTTAGTGTGTTCGAGATAGATCCCTCAGGTAGTTGTAATGGTATGATAGGAGCAGCCCGAGGTTGGCAAATTGAATTACCTTGTAACGTGATAGAACACCGAAGATAATCACTATAAATTAGCCGGTGAACAGAAGTGGTCATTTAGTGAGTTATCAACACGCATTTGCATGATTAAACACACGCGCCAAGTCACGCAATGCGCACAGATTAGCACGTTTTAAAGCAAACACTATAAATATAAGGCTTTCTAAAGAGTAAAGCAAAATCAGGTCCTATCACGTGACATCGATTCCTGCGACCGCATCGTTCATTGCCTAGAGTAGTTACTTGCTACTCCACGTCTATCCAGCAGCAACCGATTATTTACTTAAAACATTTGTATCGAAACTAAGATTTTAGCCCGAAAACGGTCCATTTTCACAGGAACTTTTGAGGCTATGGGAATTAGACTTGGAACATAAATTGCTTGTATAGCTATGCAGATTTTAACGAAAGATCATTTTAATAAATTCATCAGAAGTGACGTTTTAGCTGACAGTTTGAATAAATTACTGTTAAAATGGAAGATTTGTGGGAAACATTTTTTGCAGCTCTTTGAGATATTCTTTAGAATAGTCAAATATTTTGGTTTTTTTCTACCTTTTGCCTATATTAGTGCGATCCATCCCTATAATCCTGAACCATTTCAATAGACCATAACTTTTGAACCAATAATAGGACACACGTGCAAATCAGGGAGAATATAATACACAATTGGAATACTGCATTACACTATTTACATATCAGAAGATGTTAGAATTGTCCTCCACCAGCATCTATACATGTTTGCACTCGTCTCACCATATTCGCTGAAGTTTTACAGAGCGTATCCTCGCCAATGTTACTTACTTCGGTTTGAATTGATTCCTTGAGAACATAAATTGTCCGTGGCCTATTCTTGTACACTATTTTTATATATCTCCACAAGAAAAAATCCAGTGAGGTTAATTCAGGGGATCTGGGAGGCCCACAGATCTTTGGAGATAATTCGATTATCAAAGAAACTGGTTACAAGTTCCATGGTGTCATTAGATGTATGGCACGTTGCTCCATCTTGCTGGAAATAACCTTCTCTCAATTATACATCATCCAGCTGCTCCATAAATGTATTGAAGATGCCTACATAAACTTCAGTGCCTACAGTCGTATCAAAGAAAATGGGACTAACGATCCATGGATATCGGCGGGGGACACTTTATACGTTTTCACTGAGATGTAAATAGTTAGTGTAATCTTCCAATTGTGTATCATGTTCTCCCAAAGTTACACGTGTATCCTATTATTGGTTCAAATGTTATGGCCTATTGAAATGGTTCAGATTTATTTGGATCGCACTGTTTAGGGGAAATACTTCATCCCATCTAGAAAATGTGTATGGAGATTTCAATGAAAATGTACGTTTTGTGGCTCCCCGATTTCTTCTACGAATTTTAGAAAAAGGTACTTCTGTCTGCTCGTGCTTGGGCTGTTTGTCATTTTTGTCAACAACAAACACATTAAATTCTTGGTGTTTCAAACACCACACGAACATTTTCAAGGAATCAAGGTAATCCAATGCTGGTTAAAATACCGTATATTTAAGATATTTACACCGCAAATAAGATGTAAATGGAGATTAAATGTTTCAAACCTTGTTTTGGTTTTTGTTTTCCACTACTCAATCTTTTGAAACATTTTTTGTGTATCTGGTTTCTAAATGAGAGAATATACTTATTTTGAGAGTGCCGAGTTCAGTGGCGTAATTAGTTTTTGTCTAGCACGTCACAATTGTTTTAGATACAGAGCACTACTACGATATAGTAGTAAAATTTTTTACACAATTGCCATTTAAAATGCAAATAAACAAAATTCAAACTCCATTTGATAATGCATGAGAAAGTGTTTAACTGAATCACAGAGATGTAGTTTCACAAATTCATCCATTAGTTTTTGATAAAATAAGTTGTTTGTGCTTTTCCTTTGTGTGGAAACCTACTATAATCCCCAATTATTTTTAGCATCCCTGATGACACGCTCCATAGTAAGGATGTCATGGTGAAAGTGTCCATCCTTCTTGTCACTAACCACACCAAAAATTTCTTTGGAAAAAACATAATGCAAATGTAAAAAAGTTCACGTTAGTGTGCAACCAGATTTTTCTACTTTTCCGGAATATCACTCACACTAGAAACAATTATAATTTGTTCTATTGCCCAAAAGGTTTTGCACAATCATTTTGAAGAAGGATCAAGAAGCTAACTTTGCATCTGTAAGCATTTTATCAAGTTTGTATTTTTCATCAATGTTCTTATCTGTTCCAGCAAATGTGCGTTATTTTAATTATTTTCACTAAGTTTGGTAAAAAATTTGTTTTCAAATGATTAGTGACTCTACTTTGTATATCAACATCATTGCAGTAGTTCTTCATAAACTCAGCTTAATACGACGCGGGGGTAGAATTACCTAACCAAAGAAGCCTTCACAGTCTTTTCCATTTAAATATAACTTCTTCTTGGACCAATTTTTACTGTACAGTGCTTTTTGGTATCTCAGCTGCCCATTAGGCAGAAAAAGGTAATAGTTTTTAAACCAAAATTGTAGGCCGTTAAGGGGTAACCGAAGAGCTAAAAGTGATTTTCTAAACTACTAAAGCTAGAGCCTCAATATCTTCTACAGATATTACTAGCAACTAAAGAAGTGTGTACCAGTTTTCATTCCAGTAACTGCATTCTAGTTATGTGAATTAATTTATTCAATATTATTACATAAAATCAAAATCTATCTTCGAAAGATATTGTACAATAAATGTCATTTTATTACAATTAAATTCATTTATACCTTGATAAAAAATTAACGGGTCGGATTTCTGAAATTCTGCATAGTTATTTTTTAAAAAATTGTTTTATGTGTCAAGGCAAAAAACTCCAAAAATCAGTTCTTGATTAAAATAATTTCTAAAACTTAAACTATGACCAATATCAAAATTTCGAAATATCAGTTTATTGAGGACCTTTCGAAGTGCATTGTGTACAATTTTCAGAGCTCCACCTGTAATATTGTGGGAGCAGATAACTTTGAATATGGAAAAATAACAGAAAAATTGAACTTTAGAAGAATGGCTTTAAAATTTTTTCATGCAGTTTACATAAATATTTAATTTCTTTATATTAGAAAGCTCCAGCACTGTAACTTACACCTCCTTCCCTCCTAGCAGCCTCTTGAACCTTAGGTTTTAGACGTATTTACTGAAATAGTAGTCAATTTTCACATTCCTCTTGTAATTGAGAAGCAAAACCAAAGGTGTGAAGCATCTTCAGGCTCAGAGTTTGTGTACACAATGTGGGCATGCTAAACGTTTTATCAATTCTTTCAAATGGTCAAAATCTAAAACAATGCATTTGCTCTCACCTACATCCTCCTCTGGTACATAGGTACTGCATTGCACCTCAAATTTCGAAAGACTTGTTTTTCTTTTGCAATACTACAGGCTCAGTTACTTCCTGATTTAGGCCCTTCAACTGAAGTCTTCCCCCAACTACCCTTATTAATTTACACAAATCGGCTCTACTATCCTTTATATTTGGCATTCTAAAACAGAAAAATAATTCAGTACCATGTAAAATAATACAGGTACCTTAAGCTCTTTAATTTCACAATACATAATTTTTCTAGATAGGTTTACTGAAATAAACTTGAATCACAACTTACGGTGTAATTTTAGGCACAAATCGACACTTGAGTATAATAAATATAATACAGAGAGGAGAAAACCTAACATTAATAACTTTAAACGCCAAGTATCACTTCTAAAACACTAGAACAACACAAGAAAACACAAAAATCTCGTACCATTACACAATAGGCATATCAAGGAAACGACACAAAACGCCCGGAAAAACTACCGCCATTGAGGGGATTCATATGAAAACTTGTTAAAATAGGCTGCTGTTGCTTAATGCTATTTCAATGCGTATTTTAAAATCAAATCGTTCGTAAGTTCTCTGTATTCAAACATGTGGGCGTGCCATTTAAAGCATGGAGAGGCATTTAACCAGCGTAGAGCTTTACGACTGACGTCCAAAACAGGTGTTGCGTTTACCCTACTGGCATGAAATTTTGTAAACAAGTAAATTAAATGATGGTGCATATTTTGCAATAAAAAGATAAAATTCAATTTTTTTCACGAAAATGACTAACTAGCACTACTTTCCACCCTTAAGTAATGCGACAAATTTTAGTCACAGGATATCTACCATTGATGGTCCTTTTTTATAATTGCCTCCAACAGGAAACCACGGATTCGTTTATATAAACCACAGGAATATCAATGCATTTAACTGGTTTTACTTGAGTAAATCTGTAGTTATTCCTGTGGGTTATGATAAACACCATGCCGTTATTAAACCACACACACACACACACACACACACACACACACACACACACACACACACACACACACACACACACACACACACACACACACACACACACACACACACACACACACACAAAAGAGTGCACTAAAATACAAATTATATACCTTCTTAATAATGGACTTCCTTTTGCAGTTTTGGAGAACTTTTTTATACAGCAGTAGACAGGTTGGTTCACAAAGGAACATGCTTGCCAGTTACCGTTTTGGTGTTCTTGTCCGTATAGAATGCAAAAATATCACATCCACTTAATAAGCTGCAGTTAAACATATACTAAAGTAATGTACTTTTTCGATCTAGGTTGGAACATGCACTAAGCTAATGAATGATTACTGTCGGCTAATGTTGGTGCCAGTTCAGTGAATCTAAATTGTCGCGCCCTCTGGTAGCAATTTCCAGGATGATTACGCAAACGATTGCAAACTTAATTTGCAAACGATAATCTATTTCATTTTAACAGGAAACAAATTAAGAACACCCAAAATTACTCACAGATCTGATGTGATGCAGCAATTTCAATGAGATATGAACTCTTTACCCAAAATACAAAAAGATTTCTGTATCATACGTCGGATACAAAATCTGTTATAATCCTGTCCCTAAGTATTTTGTCTTGCGTTCATAGATCTCAGTCGTGAGTTCAAATGCTTTATTCATATACGCAACAAATCTGTTTACGGCCACTCGGTTGTCTTAAGCCTGTCATCTTAAAATCCATTATTTTTGGTACTATTATGAATTTATTTACCACGTACATAGTAGGTAGGTAATATATTACTTTCCATCCAAATATTTGGTAAAGAAATTTCTCACGAAATACTCTTGGAGGCCCTTGAATTAAAAACCGGTACACATAACAATGTAATTTCGAATTCAAAAAAGTTCTTAGGCTGTTAATTTTAAATCCTAAAATAGGTTAAATTATTTTACAGATATTGTTTATATCGTTTGTAAGAATTATTGTATACAAGAATGAATAGAGTAATGTGAATGTAACAGCTCATAGTTTTTATATAAAGAAACGTGTTTTTAAATGGATTAGGAAAACTTGATCATACTTTGGTTTTGGAAATCCAGCAAAAATAAGCTCCTCTACCACACTCGAAACCTTTCGGTACCCTGGCTATTCAAAGTTCTACACTTTAAGTTAACATTCTCGTTGGTATCTAGACAAAAATTTGTCCCGACTTCGATTCTCGGTCAGGGTGATTTATCTGGATAAGATTTTTCCGCAGTTTAGCCTTATTGTGACAGATAAATGACGGGTAACTCATAGCTCTATGGACCCTGGGCTTATTTAAGCATCATTTCACGTATTTCATTCATCGACCCATATGACTTAACGTTGAAGCACTTAAATAAAAATAACTGTTGAAAAAATGTTCCTCTAATATAAATTGTTACTATAAAGCTAAAACATTATTTAAGTATGAGAAAATTACATCTTTGTTCTAAGCACAAATTTCTTTAATCTGAAAAAGTTTAATTCTGTAATATATTTTGAGTAAGCACAATTTTATTTTCGAAAGTACTAAGCTGCATCGTAGTTTATTTGAAGGTTCTGATGCTTCTAAGGGGCGCTGTTCAATAAAATGTTGATGTGAATTGCTTGTTTCACCTAGTTAAATTATTATATTAATGGTTAAATTTCCATACTATATTCTTAGTTTTTAACTAATCGGGCAGAAATAAGCTGGACTAATGATGAATAAATATCTGCAACTGCACCATCGTTAATTGGTTAATATTATGACAATATGATGATAAAGAAAATGGTTAGAACTACAGTCTGATTTTTAAAAGAAGGTACGAGAAGGTCATCAAGCAAGGGACCGAAGGGTAAGAGAGGAAGGTCGTTGCAGCAAAGAATGCCAGATTGCTTACACTGGTGAATCACATACTCCTCAAGTTAGTTATTACTAGTTTTGTGCGGGAAACAAGATTTTGCTTGAGTGTTCATTTGCGTTCTGTATTGTTAGCCTACTTTGTGAAAGCAAAATTAAGGTACGTTGTTTTGAAGCAAGATGTAGTGGCGGTAGGATTAGAGGTAGAAGGAGGATTCATGGGCCGAGGCAAAGATTAGCTTACGGTCGGGGTACTAAGGGAATTCTTTGAACAGGAAGACGAGAGTTTTCTCCTTATCAATTAACAACTTATTCCTTTTATCCAAAAGCGATAGCCCCATGTCAGTAGATATGCTTGCACGTAAAATAATTCCTGTGGGTCAAAATTCCAGCGTATCGGCAGTATTGATATGAACATGGCAATTGACAAATTCGTTAATAAAGTATATTGCGATACTAATGTAGTAAGGCTTTATACGGAACGAGGAAATATTTGAAAAAAAACGAGGCGTTTTGTATTTATATTAATCTGAATTTTAGTATTTCAGATATTAAATAAAATATAAAATTTATCTTCAATTATATTTAGATTTTAGAAGGTGCATCGCCTATGTGTTGCTATGAATAAATTACTTACTGCAGTAGTGCGGGAATATCAATTTACAATGCATAGCAACAATAACGGTAAGTATGGAATATTAGTTACGTGTAAAAATTATTTAAAAGAACTCACACATATGAAGAAGCTACAACGCATTGAATGTGTGAACAAATTATTTTTGTCCTTAAAGTAGGCTAACACAGATTAAATATGCATATTTTGTTGAGTTGTGATAACCTCGAACGCTTGTTTATATTTCGTGTGTTGAGAGGGTAAAGAGGGGAGTATGCGTAACTTAGTTCTGGGCAAATAGCAGCACCTCACATGGAGAAACATAACCTTCACGTATGTTCTTTTAAAAATTAGACTGTAGCTTGTAATTTTACCAAAGTAGTAATTTTACTAGTTATATTTTTAATGTTACAATTTTTAAATTAGAAATTATGGAAACAGTACATATTCCTCCACAATCAGAATGCAGAAAAGTAGCATTTATAAATTTTTGTTTATTTAAAATTGTGAACGACAAAGTTGCTATAAACATCCTCTAAAACATAATATACCAGGAGTAATGTTAAAAGCATTTTAAAATCAGAAAAGAAACTTGCATAAGTATTTTATAAATATTTCAGTTTGATGAAATAGTTATTATTAACGAGGATATTAACACAGAAGTAGGTTTGAAGGAGATAAATTCAAAATTTAAGCCTGTAGTCTTCCTTTAAGGCATTAAAAACTATAACTAAAGCATTCCTATGTAATTTTATTCCTGCAACACAGCTTAAATGCGGACACATTATTTTTAAGTTATACTACATAATCATGCATTGATTTGAAACTTCCAAAAACGGATCAACCCTTATTTTAAATTATGTGGGGCCTCTATGGTTTTAAAAATGAACTTGTATCGTTTATTCAAAATCTTTTATGAACAAAAGTATAATGTTTGGCTAATCAGAGCACTTATTTATGTATTGAGGAAATTATAGGATACTGTGAACTTCACTCTTTATTCAAAATCCCTTACGTACGTATTTGTACGATTGGCCAGTCTCAGCAAAAGTTCGGACACTCACACTTAAGGTACGAGAGGAAACTGCAGACTCATCACGACTCTAAGAAACGTAGTGCATCCATTCATCCCAGATAAGGCATCTAGCTAATTACATAAAGGGAGGGGTAGACACCTTCCGCACTGCAACCACACACATTGTTTGAGGCCCTAAGGTATGAGATGGAGTGAGGGAACAGGAAACCACAACGAAGCGCAGAAGTTCATTTTGGCGCCAGGACCAGCTGCATTGCCACCAAAACTCTGGGTCCAGTGTCGACAAGTATCGTCCCATCGACGTGAGGACAGCAACCTCACAATGAATCCCAGAATTTGCAATGAGCAAGCATCCGCTCCATCTGCCCGGGGCTCTGAATGCATACCTGAAGGATAAGGAAATGGAATTAATGTAAATGTCGGGAAACATCGTGGTATGAAATTAAATAAATTTGCCTAAGTAGCACGGAGACACCACAAAAAAGTCTCCACGCGTTTCAAACCCGCAACCACACGAATGCGAGTTGCACACATTACAGCAGCGCCACTTCCTTCGGTATAACTTCACAGCAAAATAGAAAGAGCACCCTCCCGTGACACCAAATTATCTTCATAAGTACGTATGCACTGTTAATTATATAAAATTATTTTAATCTACATCAAATACCAAGCAAATGGAAATACGAAGTAAATTCTTGGAGTTTTACTTTCTCTACTGCGTCTTATGGAAGGTAGAGCATTCCATCTGAAAGCTGAAACAGAAATTCACTCTAAATATTTTTCAGCTACCCTTAATAAGGGGGAAAAACAAATTTAAAAAGTTGTATGAACAGCATAATTCAGAAACAAAAGGTTGGTTGAATACCAAACATGGTATTCGAATTCGACATCTTCTAAAAAGCAATACGAAGATCTTAGTGTCCAGGCTAGCCTTTACAAGGACAATTTTTCGAGCATTTTGAATTCCCGAGAAATATTATTTAGGTTTTTGATTGAAATGCGATACGTCTAAGATATTTTCATGACAAAAGTAATGTATATCTAAAATTTTCTAGGAAGGTATTTAGAAGCCCACTTCTTCTGGATCACTATAGCAGAAATAGTGAGCCGTAAGAGACGGATGTAATCTTACTGCACAAAGAAATGATCTTATTGAAACACACATTTTAGATTAAATTATTTTGAGAAGTATATAATAAAGATATTCCTTATTTGTTTGAATGTTTCAAAACTTACACCATTTTTTTTTCAAATGGAAAATCATTTTAATAAGACTAGGGTATGCAAACAATGTATTTCATAGCCATACGATGGCCGCCTTGAAGCCTACTGCATGTCCTTGCACGTATATCTAAAATTTTCTAGGAAGGTATTTAGAAGCCCACTTCTTCTGGATCACTATAGCAGAAATAGTGAGCCGTAAGAGACGGATGTAATCTTACTGCACAAAGAAATGATCTTATTGAAACACACATTTTAGATTAAATTATTTTGAGAAGTATATAATAAAGATATTCCTTATTTATTTGAATGTTTCAAAACTTACACCATTTTTTTTTCAAATGGAAAATCATTTTAATAAGACTAGGGTATGCAAACAATGTATTTCATAGCCATACGATGGCCGCCTTGAAGCCTACTGCATGTCCTTGCACGTATATCTAAAATTTTCTAGGAAGGTATTTAGAAGCCCACTTCTTCTGGATCACTATAGCAGAAATAGTGAGCCGTAAGAGACGGATGTAATCTTACTGCACAAAGAAATGATCTTATTGAAACACACATTTTAGATTAAATTATTTTGAGAAGTATATAATAAAGATATTCCTTATTTGTTTGAATGTTTCAAAACTTACACCATTTTTTTTCAAATGGAAAATCATTTTAATAAGACTAGGGTATGCAAACAATGTATTTCATAGCCATACGATGGCCGCCTTGAAGCCTACTGCATGTCCTTGCACATACACAAAAATTGGCAATAAGGTAATTTTTGCAAATTTTTATCTCGATTAATACGAAGTACATAATGAAATAAGAATTTGTAAGAGTAGTTAGTAGAGTTGACAAAATCGTGTGACAGCAACATGGTAGTATATATATATGTATATATATATGTATATTAGAAGTGCTATCTTTCTTTAAAACTAGATAATGGGAAATGCTCCACCGTGTAAGTGTTAAAGCTGTATGGTGTTCAATTTTATGGTTCTAGAAACAGAGTATTAAAATTCGAAGTGTATGAATGAGTAGAGCCAGACTGAAAAATTCAATGCCATAGCCGGAATTTGAACCACGGATCTCCCGCTCTTCGTGCGGTTGCTCTAAACCACTGAGCTACTATGGCCAACATGACGATATCACATTAAATTCTCCAACGACTCATATGTTTCCCGGTTCTCAGATGCCACAAGACACGCACCTTTTGTGGCAACTTACAATGCTGTAAGTACTTAAGTAGCTCAGTGCTTTAGAGCAAACGCACGGAGAGCGGGAGATCCGTGGTTCAAATCCCGGCTATGGCATTGAATTTTTCAGTCTGGTTCTACTCATTCAAACCTTAGCCTACACACGGCTAATGTGGAAGAAATGATCATTTCCATTCGAAGTGTAGTCTTCTATTCAGAAGAGAATGAACTACAACGGCTTTACAACATTTTGAACAAGATTTGTGTTGGAGGAGGAGACCAAAATATTCAAAGTGTTGAACATTAAGCTCCAAACTCTAAGCTACTCCCACATATAAATACCCCATTAAATTACTATAATCTACGAAATTAGAAGCTTCTCCGCTTGTAGTTTGAAGACTTAGCAACCCAGATAATTGGCTTAATGCTCCACTGCCCACTCCTAGTGTCTAAACACGACTACGGGCTATCAATGGAACACTGTTTTCTGTACCACGTACTTTATAAATAGGAGGAATAATGTGTTCCACCCAAAAGTTAGATACATATCTTGAGGCGTCTTGGAAAAGGGAGGGGGGGGGGGCGCTAAATCAATTTCAGAAAAAGCATTTGAGTACCTGTGCGCAGCATAACTCAAACGAAGTGGGTTAGAGGGATAAAGCCAAACTAAATTCTGTGGCACAAGTACTGCCCTACGACCCCAACCCCCATCTCGGGCCATAACGGAGGTCATAAGTGGGGGCAACAGTAGCGGAAGGTGGGACGTGGTTAGCTACTGGGATCCCTCCCGGCCGGAGAATGTGGTCTTTGCAGTGTAGAAGCAGATTGGTGAACAGAGAACCAAAACTCAGAGGGGGACCTGACGGCCCCAAACCTGGTTTGAGATGCTCTAGTAGATAATGATGGCGCAGCCGCTTTGTTCACCCTGAAGCTCACATGTGGTCGCCTGGAATCGAATCCAGTCCCTCTTGGTGAACGACTCAGAGATGCGTATTTCCGGAACAAAACTTTTTGAGAAAATCAAATAATTTTCAATTAATCAAAACCATTTTTTTTGATAAGGTGGTGTTGCATCCTTAGAAGATGCTAAAGTTAAATATCTACCAATTTTGAAATTTAACTGGGTGTTCGTTTTGAAGTTACGCTATTCACGGATAGACGTGTGCGCGTATACACAATCCTTTTTCTGAAGTTTTTTTTTTTTTGTTTAAATTCAGAGAACCTTAAAAATGCATTTACGAAGAAATTTCTGAGAGGAATATAATACTTCCTGTGCTTACCACATGTATGTAACAAAGAGAAATACGCTTTTGAAAGAACAGTTTGTGGGAGTTGAAGTAAATGTTTGCTGCTAGAGAAAATATTTTAAAAGTAACACCGCAAAAACGGAAATATTAAATTTGGTGATTAAGCATCCTTCAAGGACACGACACAAAGACTTCAGACATTCCCCCACTCCAAAGTAGCTACAGCAAAATATTTCCCAATTTTTTTTTCAAAACCAGGGCTTAACGATTTTGATTAGAATACCATACATTTATCTCTATCCCAAATAAAAACGTATTTCGAATTTTTTGAGAATGTTCTCAGAAGTGCTCTTCATTCCGGTTGGCTTTGCATATCTGATAAATCATAAGGCATAGACAAACTTGCTGCACAAAAAAGGTAGATATCGTCAAGTTAATTTTTTTTACAGTAAACCGTTTCGTTATTTATTTTGCAGTACTTATACTTCTCTCAAACGGGAAGTCGTTATTCATTTATCTCTTGGCCATGCAAACCAAATGGAATGTCAAGGCAATTGCATAGCGACCAGCTCGTAAGAAATTTGACTATCACTAATGCCTATTGTACCCTCCAAGAATTTATACAAAATTTATCTCAAACACGAAGTCATAACGCCATAGAGACAATATCATTTTGTTTTTCTGATCTAAATATTATGTAACAACCTCGGAAAAGGGGGGAGAGAAATTGAGGCGTCTAAGGTACTATGTGTGCAATTAACACAGCAACTAGTCGGAGATGGAGGTTCTGATAGCTAAAGTATTTTCATTACGAAAACTTTCCCAGACGTAAAATTCTTGAAGTCGCGCCATTACAGCTTGTGCACCATTACAGCTTGTCGATGGGATACTTGGAATCCCTGAGCGTAGAGTTAGGGCTCCTCCAATTTGGTACCTAGCTCTTTGTGTCGTAGAGGTATTATCAAAGAGAGGCAGACCGCTTTATATAAATTTAATGACGATCACCGCAAAGCCCCAGGGACCACTTTCGTGCTTTGAGAGATGAAAAGAACCTGAAGTAGCTGAGCCGTAAAGACGAATAGAAAGGCGGATCGCTATGAACAAAGCTCTTCAACTTCAATAGGATTGGAGTAGTTCGGAATAGTTGAACGTTTGTTATTTACTGACCTGTGCTAAGCTAGAGAATGATCTCTCAAGCAATGTCAGAATGCACTTTAATAAAATCAGACCTACAACTGTACAGACGATACAATATCAGTTTTAATAATTTGACATCAATATTCAACTAGAAGTAGAATTTTTGTGACACCTTCTACACAAAAGATAGAATTTTAGAGAATAGCTTCAGTCTCATTTAATTTTATATTACCACTGGTAAAGTATAAGACAGCCAAACACGCGACTTCCTCTATGAGCTATCATTTACTTTTATATATTTCCAAACGATCATATCTCTATATAGGTACATAGGATAGGTACATCGTTGTAGGTACAAGAGGATAGAGGGAGCAGATTTGATAGCCTGCTATGTTTTCTTTGAATTTTCATATTCTTTGCTGGACGCTACAAGAAGCGATACAATGGTGATGTAGCACTTAAAAACTTGTGGCGAAGTGTTAGAAAATTCAGTTCAAGAGCTACTCATGTGATGGGTTAATGCCACAAAAGTTGACAGCAATAGTACGTTACAGCGGGATATACAGCTTTCTGTTGTAACTTTTTATTCCTACCTCCCTCCCCCTTCCTCCCTCCCTTCCTCCCTCTCTCTCTCTCTGTTTAGGATTATACAAAATTATACAAGATCCGTTCTAAAGAAGAACACTTCCAAGCTATACAGGCTTCTCACAGAAAATGTAAATTACACATTTTATTAGCTGTGTATGTAATGCAACTTGCCCAGTTTTTAAAATGGACTTCACTCACTTTTTACTGTCGATTAACTCGTTTAGTTTTCCCAGAGGTCGTACTGTAACTTCAGTGATGTTCACTATCGCTTCACTCTGTTTCACATTCATATTATTCCGTGATGCAGCGGGGTAACGAAATATGGCCGACGTAGCCTTTTCTTCCGAACGATTCACTCACTAGGGAGTCGAGCACCAGATGTCATAAATCCCTTGCAATAGGACGTTACCACAGTCGTCAAAAAGGCACTCGGAAAACAGTTTTTGTCGCACCAGAAATGCTCTCACGCTTCCTCGCCTCGCGAGACACTTAAGAATTATGACAGCGCTCGCTTACATAGCAGTTTGAAGTTTCTACACAGTTCTAGAACGTTCGAGAAGGAGAAACATTCAGAAGGTTCTAATTACTTTATGGCCGTTCTTAATATGCTTATGCTGCATTACCATGTTTCTATTTATTCTACCACCTACAGTAGCTAGGGAAAGTGTAACACTTAACACAATAATTCGATGCCGAGATTTTACTGCAAATGTGTTTTGAGAACCTGAATGCAAAAGGATATCTTAAGAGAAGCATCTCTCCTTGCGCCAGTGAACAGCATAACTCAAAAGCAAAAATTCGTTAAAATCAAATTGAATCCTTAAGTTCAGCATTTTCTAAGAATATGGCCAAAGTATAGTTGACGAAAACCTCCCTTACCCGAATTACTCTTTACCTGTAAAATGTTTTTCGAAAGTCATGATTTTTTTTGATGTCCCTAACGATTGTTATTAGTGGCAATAGTATTTGGGACATTTTCATGCCAAATGACATGTATGTTTTGCATTTTCTGGGAACAAACTCTTGAAGTCCTCTTCATTCCGGATTATATTTGACTGACTAGTAAACCATAAGAGATGGAGAAAATTTTATTGTACAAAAAATATAGTTGTCATTTACGCATACAATTTAGATCGAATATGAGGGCTGATCAACATAGACTGAGACTGGTTTTTTCACACATTGCTGCAATTCAATGTTTACATGATATTTTTCAAAGTACTCCCCTCCTACTTCAATGCACTTTTTATAGCGTCTCTTCCAGTGTTTGAGCACGTGCTGCAGACCATTCTTTGTCAGGTCCTCGAGAATCGCCTCACTTTTCTTGAGCACTGCTTCAGAGTTCTCAAATCGAATACCCCTAAGCTTTGATTATCACCGTTGATGAGTCGTGGTTGCATCATTATGATCCTGAAGGAAAACAAACCAGCACAGTGTGGAAATCGCCAGGTTCTCCAACACAAAAAAGGCAAAAGTGGTTCCATCTGCAGGGAAAGTAATGGTGATCACATTTTTTGACTGTAATGGAATAATTTTCCAGCATGCAGTTCCCCCTCACACAACTGTTATAGCAGCATACTACACGTCAGTATTGGCTACACTTAGGAAGCACATTGCAAAAAAAAAATACCAGGGCTTTCTCGGACTGGATGGCGACTTCATCATGACAATGCACGGCCTCACGTCGCAAATCAAGTCATGCAGTTTCTGGCTCGATTCAACATTACCTGTGTGCCACATCCACCTTATAGCCCCGATCTTGCAACCTGTGACTCTTTTTATTCCTATCACTATATGCAAAGCTTAGGGGTATTCGATTTGAGAACTGAAGCAGTGTTCAGGAAAAGTGAGGCGATTCTCAAGGACCTGACAAAGAATGGTCTGCAGCTCGTGTTCAAGGACTGGCAGAAACGCTATAAAAAGTTCATTGAAGTAGGAGGGGACTACTTTGAAAACGATCATGTAAACACTCAATTGCAATAATAAACATCTGTGCAAAAATCAGTGTCTTTGTCAATCAGCCCTCGTAAAATATTTCGTGGAGCGAACTATTTTTAAGACTGTCCTTGTTCTAGGTTTGAATTTTCAAATATATAGTTCTATGAAATAGGTCATTTTTCGTTTTTAGTTTTTGGCTTCGTAAGAGATTTCACTCCTTAACCTACTGTGTCCCTCTATTCCGATTGTACCTACAAGAAAATGTACAATAACCCCATTTTTGCAAATGTTTGCTTCTACTGACATGAAGTAGAAGGTGTGAAAAAGTCATAGGAGTGTATCGCGTTATATTTTTTTCCTCTGTGATTATTACAAACTGTGGTTTCTCATGTACATTACTGAGTCTATCCTGGAACCGTACACACCAGGCAGGAGCAATGCATGGCTGGAACCTAAGACCGAAGTTCCTAATGAGAGGATCAAGCCTGTGGTGGGTGCTCCTTGACTTTGTTACAATATAATCCCTAAGGGAGGGGGATTAAACTGAGTTTGGGGACTTGAGTAGACTAACACTTTGATAAAGGCAATACATTTCCTTCAGGATGAGCACGCAGCTGTAGCACAGAGGATAAAATCTATTGTATACCTTCAAGTTGGTCCTCTTTTCACATAGGAGACGGTTCCAACCAAAGATACAGACTCATAACGAAATGTTAGTCTGTTAACACTTATATAGGCAGGAAATATTACCACGTACCACCTGGCTACCGAATCTTGTGGTCTTCTTCTTTGCAGAGCTTCCTCCCTGCGTACGAAGATTTGTTTTATAAATATACAGTAGGTACCTTTCCTAGAATTTTCCTTTGCTATCTGGGGATGCCGAGATGCTGACCACATCTCGTTTCTGTATCACATTTCCTCTGTGGATGATCGTCCACCTCTACCTTGCGTATGTGGACGTGAGGGCGTCAGTCGGACTTGCAGGTCCAGATTGGCAGTTGGCAGGTACGCCGTAGATTATTCTTATTCTTAACTGGGCGTATATAACGTACCAACTTTGCTCGTCAGGCAGGCAGTCTTAGTCTAGTACAGTTGAGTGGTGTCGCAGTTGATAGTTACGTTGAGTGGACAGTTTTTTAGTAGACAATTGAGTAGAGTTCAGTGCCAAGTGCAGTTCAATTGTTTTATTTTGTGTGTGTAAAGTTTGTGGTACGCTAAGCACCTAGTCATGTGTAAAGACGATTAAACACCAACGTTTCGGGAGCGTGCATCTCTCCCATCATCAGGATGATGAATGAATAAAGCCAACTTTCGGGAGACGACCGTCGTGGAGAAAATGCAGCAGTTACTGGGAGCGGGAGTTAAGGAGGCTTTGGCCATTTCCTCTTAGAGAAGCACACTTAATCGTGATGCTGGATTTCAGTTCAGCTCCTCTTGGAAACCGGCCTTAAAATGGAAATCAATCGGCTCAGGAAGCACAAATTTATACAGATTGAACATAAAATTAAGTTGTAACATCTTCTATGACCTAACCTACTTTTTCTACACCAACGGCATCTCCTGATACAGTATTGAATTTTCATAAAACAGTATTTTGTTTTATTAGAGTGATTCGTGAAAATGGAAGTGTTTTGTCTGTTAATCTTGTTATCTCAGTTTAGTATTTTAATAACATTTACAGCTTTATCCATAGTAGTAGAGAACGTAATAAATCCTACACAAAAAGGAAGTTGAGACTTTTAAAATGCCTAACATGTCATTTTTGATCAAGTTTTTTTCGAGTTATTGCGCTTGATTTCAGACTTCTATTGTATCTTTGGAATAACAAGCCATCGTTCCTTTTGTGCTAGTAATGCGAGTATTCAACTTCAAAGAAGTATGGTTATAGTTGGCCACCTTTTAAAAAAAGAATTGACAATCCCTTCCGTCTCCTCTATTGCCTTCGTAACCACAATGAATGTATAATGAAAATATTTCTGCAAACGTCTATCTTGATCAACTTGAAGTATATAAATTAAGTTTTATAAGAATGTAGAAAAAAATTGTGGGCTTAAGACCACACGATGGAGGTTAAAACTTAAGAAGTAATCATAAATTACTCTTAAAAATTATGTATTTTAAAAATTTAATACTCTTTACGTGTTATTAAATTTACTGCTCGCAATAAAAAGAAATTGCCAATAAAAGTAACCATTTCTTAAATGAAACACCTCTTTCACGAATTCCTAACACTTATTTCCAATTAGCACACTCGTTTTATTTTTCGTTATGGTTTTAAGTATTCAAATACCAAACATCGGTGATATTATTTGTTCCTTTTGACTATTATTATTGTTGTTGTTTAAAGTGGAATTTGAAATGTTGACTTGTTAAATGACAGAAGGTTATCTGATCGGATCGGTTACAGACACTTGACAGACGTTTTTAAGAACGGCCCTAAGACAATTATTTTTTTAATGAAACTCCTGTAAAGTTTCTGAATTTCTCATAGTATTTGAAATATGTTAAAACATACCTGGATGCGTGTTGTTGATACTCTGTTGAGTGCGACAGAAAATCTACGGTGTATAGCGGTATGGACAACATAAGACTGAAATAACGTGTGTGTGTGTGTGTGTGTGTGTGTGTGTGTGTGTGTGTGTGTGTGTGTGTGTGTGTGTGTGTGTGTGTGTGTGTGTGTGTGTGTGTGTGTGTGTGTGTGTGTGTGTGTGTGTGTGTGTGTGTGTGTGTGTGTGTGTGTGTGTGTGTGTGTGTGTGTGTGTGTGTGTGTGTGTGTGTGTGTGTGTGTGTGTGTGTGTGTGTGTGTGTGTGTGTGTGTGTGTGTGTGTGTGTGTGTGTGTGTGTGTGTGTGTGTGTGTGTGTGTGTGTGTGTGTGTGTGTGTGTGTGTGTGTGTGTGTGTGTGTGTGTGTGTGTGTGTGTGTGTGTGTGTGTGTGTGTGTGTGTGTGTGTGTGTGTGTGTGTGTGTGTGTGTGTGTGTGTGTGTGTGTGTGTGTGTGTGTGTGTGTGTGTGTGTGTGTGTGTGTGTGTGTGTGTGTGTGTGTGTGTGTGTGTGTGTGTGTGTGTGTGTGTGTGTGTGTGTGTGTGTGTGTGTGTGTGTGTGTGTGTGTGTGTGTGTGTGTGTGTGTGTGTGTGTGTGTGTGTGTGTGTGTGTGTGTGTGTGTGTGTGTGTGTGTGTGTGTGTGTGTGTGTGTGTGTGTGTGTGTGTGTGTGTGTGTGTGTGTGTGTGTGTGTGTGTGTGTGTGTGTGTGTGTGTGTGTGTGTGTGTGTGTGTGTGTGTGTGTGTGTGTGTGTGTGTGTGTGTGTGTGTGTGTGTGTGTGTGTGTGTGTGTGTGTGTGTGTGTGTGTGTGTGTGTGTGTGTGTGTGTGTGTGTGTGTGTGTGTGTGTGTGTGTGTGTGTGTGTGTGTGTGTGTGTGTGTGTGTGTGTGTGTGTGTGTGTGTGTGTGTGTGTGTGTGTGTGTGTGTGTGTGTGTGTGTGTGTGTGTGTGTGTGTGTGTGTGTGTGTGTGTGTGTGTGTGTGTGTGTGTGTGTGTGTGTGTGTGTGTGTGTGTGTGTGTGTGTGTGTGTGTGTGTGTGTGTGTGTGTGTGTGTGTGTGTGTGTGTGTGTGTGTGTGTGTGTGTGTGTGTGTGTGTGTGTGTGTGTGTGTGTGTGTGTGTGTGTGTGTGTGTGTGTGTGTGTGTGTGTGTGTGTCGGCGGGGGGTTAGTTCGGATTGAGCTGACTTCACCCGAATGAGCGTCACATATTCCAGCGTGACAGCTCGGTTTAATTCACTACCCACAAAATGGGCTAAACGCGCCTAAAGAAGTTTTCACTTCAATAAATTATTGTGGTTAAGGAAAGTTAGTTAAACGTAACACATCAAATTTATTCCTTAAGCGTATTTGCTATATCCGAGGAAATTATAATGGAGCTAAAACGTGCAGCAGCGAACTAAGTGACCGTCTTCACATACCCCTTAGATAATTTTGTCAACAAATTTACATCACTTTTATTTTCATTTTGTTGAATGTTGAAATGCAACTAAGATAATCTAAATCACTAAAATTTTTACTAATATAGTTCCTATAATTTTCCAAGAAATTGTACGCTCAAAAAGCTTTAAGTGATTACAGCTTGTTTAAATGTCAAAATTCTGTTATTCTAGTTTGTGTTCTGATTCTTGGAGATATCGCTGAATGGTAGAGTTTTCACATTTGCCATGACGTAAATCGTTTTAGAATAAGGCTTCATCAAGGCATAAACGTGGAGAATCACTCACGTTAAATGGGCTCTTTGAAACGACAAAACAATTTTCTTGCGATGCTTTCCCCCATGGCATTCACCCGTGCACTGCATGTGTTTGAAGCTATCTCAGCTGCTAAATGGAAGTGTTCCTTTCATTCTTTCTTGAGTAATTTAGTTACATAATGTATAATGGTTCATCCAATATTATTAGATATTGACTGAAAACTCACTGAACCCAACAAAAGCATTTTAATTTCTCTAAGACATTCGACTCTGAGATGTCACCAGAAGAACATACTGTTAGATTGCCTGAATAAAAACAAGTTTATCTGAAATAACTGAAATAGGGAGAGAGAGAGAGAGAGAGAGAGAGAGAGAGAGAGAGAGAGAGAGAGAGAGAGAGAGAGAGAGAGAGAGAGAGAGAGAGAGAGAGAACAGCATGATTAAAAAACAGTCGGTTAAATTCCAAACTGGATATTCAGGTTAAGCGTTTTCCAAATATGTCACACGAAGATTTTTCAAAATAAAATGATAAATTCCTCATCCTAAACTACTTTTATGTATATTTTTTGTTGAAATTTTGATTTTTTTTTAAATGGCTAACAATTTTTACTATATTGCCATATGTTTTATATATGAAGAATGGTCATGAATAATTTCCTAGGCATAGCCTCTATAAAGTCCTCGTCATTATGAATGACTACTGCATAACTAAACCGCAGGCGATCGACATCTCCTTAAAGCAGAACATATTATATTGTACACCTACGGCAGCAGAAACAGAATGACGTAACTTACGCAAATACAATCGTCAAGGTCGTCGACCAGAAAATAAGAGTTCACTTTCAAAATACAGCTGTACACACACGAATCAAGTTCAATTGACTCTCACTCTCACACTCTCTCTCTCTCTCTCTCTATCTATCTATCTCTGGCGAGACGCGGCTTTGATTTTATACCTCTACTCATATTTCTAGAAATTTGTGGAATGTTCTCTTAACAATCAAGACGGCATTAGAAAGACGAATCTTCCAGGTATCCATCTTTCTGTTTCGCCAAGCTTTCTTTAATCTCCGCGCTTCACTGTGTGTCCCTTTGTGTGCGCCGGCCGCCAGTCGCAACAATAGGTTCGCGACAATATGCTCAAACTTTTTGCGAGAATATTTCAAGAGATTTTCGTGGTTATTGGTTTGAATTTTAATATACTTAGTTTTCTTAAACAGGACAGTGTTATTCCTTATTCCTTGACTGTGTAACCAGAATAGAATGTCAGTTATCACATAACCAGCACTTTCAAGATTTAATTATCACTTGAATTTAGTACATTTCCTTATTAGCTTTGTACCAACAAGAAATTTTGCAATAGGACAATTTCTGCGACTGTTTGTCTGGATTAATACATAAAATAGCAACTGTTACCAGGGAGGGTTTGTACAATAATTAGTGCAGCGC
Source organism: Mantis religiosa (assembly GCA_030765055.1). Classification (NCBI taxonomy): domain Eukaryota; kingdom Metazoa; phylum Arthropoda; class Insecta; order Mantodea; family Mantidae; genus Mantis; species Mantis religiosa. The sequence continues at coordinate 177,203,011 of CM060948.1, forward strand.
AAACCATATTTAAAAATGGTTTTATAAGGAGAGATAGACATAAATCGACGAAGATAGAGATGTGAAGTACGCAAGGTAGGTGGGAAAAAGTGTTGTGGGAGAGAAATATGAACATTTCACTTTGCAAAATTTGTTCGAAATTTGGTACAGCACGTTTAGGTTTGTGTCATAACGCTTTCCTATTTTGCACTGTTATGCGTGTTGGAAACAGCAATAGTAGCAACAATAATATCTAGTAGTAATATTCTCTGTGAAAACTGCCAAAGTCCACTGCCTTAATCCACATGCATACGACCATATATGGGTGATCAATACAGGAAAGTAACATGGTCACCACATGGATATGTCACCCACAATGAAGCAGAGCGCTCTTGAAATTTTCCACAATGCTAACAAACCCGCACCTTGAAGGATGGGCTCGAACCCATGTGCCTTCCAGAAATCGGAGCACTGGTCTATCCCACGGAGCAAGAGAAGTTAAAAGAATACACAGCTACATCTAATGGTAAGATGAATGTGATGAGTTGGCGAAGTGCCAGCAGTTACTGACACACACGTCTGCACTTTCTTGACAGAAGATAAATGGCAAGTTAATGAAGCATTAACAATTATAAGCATATTGAGAACGGAAATTTTGCTTGTTTTATTTCAACTTTCTGAGTCATTGAGTGGAGTTTCAGAAAACTGTCATTATAAAGACGTGTGAAAGGTAAGATTTTAATTTAATTGCAAATTGGACAATTTCCCTTTTCTTCTCCGTTGGAATTCACAAACGTCAGTCGGCCCTAGTGGCTCCTATTGCTATTCGCACTAGGTGATATACCCTGCGTTACAGTTATGAGTGTTATTACTTGAGGGTACCTCACATACGAAAAAGCATAAAAAGCTAACAAACAGTTCAATTACACTATACATGATTCTGGGGTTTTTTCTCCAAAATATGTCTACATTATTAAATTTTATGTACTGATTCCAAAACTGTAATCAATTTTTAACCAACATCTACCTTTTTAACAATTAGCGGGTATATGTAAAATGTTTTAATTTACTAATGGGCATAGATGTTGCATGGAACTAAGAAATACTAATTTATTTCTTGAAATTAATGTTTCACAACAATGACACCAATGTAACAGACAACAATACTTATAATAAACTAAAAAGTGTAAAGTTGTATAATGGACAAAAAATATGCATCAGTTCCAGTTCAGTTCACGTCTAAGAAACTTGTTGCTCCTAGAAAAAGTCAAATATGCAGAACATAAGTGGCAAGTATGTGGAGATCTAAGTTACTGCCATGCTACTTGGTCAGCAATCAGAACATATTAAAATGCCATGTTTGATTTGTGAATAGAATAGCCGAGTCCGATCCGAGCACTGGAGAACAAAATATTGGAAGCAGAGTCTCGAGGCAGGAATGAAAAATGTCGTTCCTGTTTGTCTCTGGAACCCAAAAAATATTCTCTTACCACATTTAAACATAAAATTAGGCTTAATGAAGCAATTTGTTTAAGGTTTCAAATAAGAGTCACAATTGCTGCAAATAAATCTTCAAGATGTTTCCTCAAATATCTGATGCTGATGTTAAGAGGAAATACTTGATGGGCCACAAATTAGGAGGTTGATTTCTGATACCTTATTTGAAGAAACGTTGACAGATAATGGAGAAACAGACATGGATTGGTTACAAGAGCGTCATCGAAAACTTTCTGGGAAATTAAAGATATCCAAATTACAAAAATGTTGTAGAAGATATGCTTAAGCAATTTGGAAAGTTTGGTTTCAATATAAGTGTGAAACTACATTTCCTGCACCCTCATTTGAAATTTTTCCCAGAAAATCTCGGCTGTGTTAGCAAGGAGCAGGGTGAACGATTTCACCAGGACATAAAGGAAATTGAAAGAAGTATTTTTCAAGGCAAAGTGTAAAAAAACGGATGTGATGTTTAAATGTATGTGATTAATTAAAACAGATATAAAATATTAGTTTATTATGAAGAGCATTGTGTTGATAGCTGAGGATTCATTAACTTTTATTTAATAATATAACTTAAATTAGATAGAGTAGAGTATCAAAATTGCCAATTTTATTATTTCTTCTATTGTGAAGGATTGGTACGTGATGGAGAAAAATTAAGTTCATATTCTCATTCATCTTGCTCAAATTGGGGGTAATGACGTATTAAAATAAAAAAAACAGACAAAAAGTTAAATTTTGCATATTAGTGTTATTGCTAAACAGCTAACAACATTTATTTTCCATTAGAGGTAGGTACTTTTTACAGAATTTGTTAAAAAGACATGTAACCAATACAATTTTTCTCCCCACTTTTGTTTCTCTACGTGAGGACTTTCGAGAAAGTAATATTTTGTGAACACTTGAAGCTTATGGCAAGGAGTACAATGACGGATTATCCATAAGGCGTGTGCATAGCGTCATAAACCCTGTATGAGCCAACATATTTTGGTTCATAAATTGAACTGTTCAAATAATAGATGTTTAGAATTTCTCTTCACATGAACCATGTTCTAAACAGGAAAGGTTGTAGTTCACCCACCAACGAATAAGACCCTCAACAAATAAGACACGTGCTTTTGTTTACAACTCCTTTGAGCTTAGATTGAAACTAATTTACGAGGGCTGTTCAATAAATAATTATCATAATTTTTTACGTTCATAATTTTTCGCACTAAAATTGAATCTTATTATATTCTGTTAGCTTAATGTGAAACAAACACGCCGTAGTAAGTTTCATTGTTGTTACTCCTGGTTCCCGCTTGTGAGAACCAAGCAAGTTCAGATATGTTCAGTATCGCCTACCGCTGCAATGGAGGTAACACGCGAGGAACAATATGCGGCTTTGAAATTCTGCTTTCGTCTCAACAAATCTTCAGTTGAGGCCTATAGAGTCATTTCTTACCTACAGCACAGCTCGAAGGTGGTTCAAAATGTTTAAAGAGGGGAGACAATAAATTTCAAAGGAAGGTGGACCCGGTGCTCCAGTTACTGCTCTTACGGAAGAAAACATCAACACTGCTGCTTCCATTGTGAGAGGATCGACGAATTACCTTAAGATCACTTTCTGAAATACATTTCATTGGGTGCCACCCACACTTTGGTGACAGAAGCATTACATATGAGACGTTTGTGCGTGATGGGTTCCAAGACAGTTGATTGCCGAACAAAAGGACATCCGCATGCAGGTCTGCATGCAGTTAAAAGTTGATGCTAGAGGAAGATCCGGAGTTTCTTTCAAACGTAATCCTGCTGATGAAACTTGTCTACATCATTTTGATCCTGTGAGGAAACAGCAAAGCTCAGTGTGGAAACCTCCATCACCAACCCTCAAAAAAGCAAAAGTGGTTGCTTCTGCTGGGAAAGTTATTGCAATATCATTCTTTGACATTCATGGAATGGTTTATCAGCATGTTGTACCTGCACACACATCAGCAACTTACAATACTACAGGGATGTCCTGAAAACATTGCAAGTCCATATCAGGCACAAAAGACCACATTTCCTTGAAGCAGGTTGGATGCTGCATCACGGTAATGCGAAGCCGCATATTGCCAATGTTGTTGTTGAATATCTTACAAAAATAAACGTGAAGTGCATCCCCCACCCTCCCTATAGTCCGTATTTAGCCCCATGTGAGCTTTTCTATTCCCTAACTTGAAGAAACGCCTTCGTGGGAGGCATTATCCATCATCAGATGCAGTGGTGAAGGCTGCGGAGGCGATTTTGAAGGATCTCTCAAAAATGGTTTCCAGCATATCTTTGAAGACTGGCAGAATCGCTGTGACGAGTGCATCGCATTCAGGGGAGACAATTTTGAAAAGGACCATCAAAATTATGAGGATGTGAAAAGGTACGTTATCAAAAAATATTGTGATCATTCTTTATTGAATAGCCCTCGTAACTCCTGTGAATATCTTACTCTCTTTCTCAAGTTATTACATATTTTAAGAGAGGTCTAAAGGAGATGCAGAATAATATAATAAACGCGTCATATGTAAATTAGTTAGGTATTGCAGAAACAAAAACAGCCTGCATTAAAATAAGGATAAAAAACTGCGTCTTCAAGTGACTCAGATTTAACGGTAACTCTGATTCGCAGACTCGGCATTATAAAAATGGCACCTGAAGCAATTGATTCAATAACAACTTGAGATTCATTTTTATTATATTATCACACCTTATGTTTCAAAAGCATACCATTGTGAGATAAGATTTTGTCTGCAGCTTTTACCTTGAAGGTATCTGGAGTTTGAGTTCTATTCAGTTTTATGATATATATTAGCAAGTAACATCAAATATAAATAAGTAATGACAAAGAAACTAAATCTGAAACAAAACATTTCACTTGACTGCTACTGTGAACAATTTAAAGAACAAAATAAAACAATTCTTCTAGCATTTCTCCACCGTTTAGTGCTAAATTTTTCTTGCTGGCACTGCACTGAAAATGTTACAGAATAATTGGTTTTAAATATAATAAATCCTTTATTATAATTTTGGTTAACTAACAGAAAAATTGTATGAGAAATCTGGATCATAAAAACCTGACAAACACTTAATAGCAAGTTTTGAATACATATGAATTTATTTACTAACACACTCCACTAAAAACAGTCAAATCGCTGTTATGCTTCGTCCGCTAGTGTACGAGGTGCGTTCAAGTTATAACACCTATTTTTTCAGGACAAGGACCAGATAGGAACTTCTGATTCTTTCTAAAATACACCTGAATTCTTTTTGAATACGTGACAGATGGCAGCACTGTACAGTGCATAGAACTCTAGTGGTAGCGACGAGAGTAAGGACTGGTTTGATAGTTAAAATGGCGACGTTTTCATTGCAAGAAGAGCGTTTAATCATTCGTTTTCTCCATTTTCATCAATAGCATCGCTGATGGAGCGGCTTGCGATCGTATTAGATGTGCTGACAGCAGCTTTGAGGCCTCCCTCAACCAGCAGGTAAATATACTATTTGAGAGACTGGTCGTGCCTGCGTAATATAAAGGTGCAAATTTCGCCTGGTGCGTAGATACGATAAATGTTTATAAAAAAACTATATACTGCAGTGCAGTGCAGTGCAAAGCTAATTATGCAGCCATAAAAGTATACCATGAAGAATATACGAAATCATAAGTCAACGAACACTTATTTAACAATGAACATCTCTTTTTCGTTATAGTAGACATATTTCTATTTTATGTGACATGTTTACAATATGCATATGTTTCAATGTGATCTCAATTTTTTTCTGTCACCCACAGTTTCCTCACAATGTAACTAGCAGAACATATTCTAGGAATGAAAAATAAATAAGTGTATAAAGGTTTTATCCAAGTCTAAGCAAGAAAATATCTCTAGTACATATTCTTATGTGTCCATTTTATTTCCTTTCTCTCTTCCCTTTAACACTGTATTGCGAGAAGATATGTTTGAGGCCTTTCTGTCATAATATTATTGCTTTTAGATTGGGACCAGTCACTTCATGGCATCTAGTCTCTTTTTGTGAGTAACTGATCCTGTATCTTGGAAATGTTTGATGCACTTATGGGTTTTAAAAGACATAAGGATACAAACATTAATATACATTTTAATTATGCGTGAGAAAGACAAAAAAATTTATATCGCATACTGATAAAACGTAAGATGTTTGTTGCAAACAAAAGTATTTCAATGTGACGGTACCTGGACACCTTTGACAACATTACGCTCCGAGGCACTTGTCTGAATGCTGGATAGCGTTCTGTGCAGCGGTTTAAACTATATTTATACGTCGCACCAATGTTAATGCCAGTACGGAGGTAGCATCCAAGCATGAAGACGCGGTGCTCTTCCAGGGGAAGCTGGTTGTATTAGTTATAGTTGCGCTGCTGGAACGGTTACCATGGATTTAACTTTGGTAAAAGACGCCTCTCAGATAACGCCCTGATTACTCCGCGTGGAGTAAATATCTATCTGTCATTTGTGATTCCTGCGAATTCCATTGGCTGAAGTGTTGCGTTCATTGGTGCTTAACACACGAACGGGAGGTGCGTCAGTACCCCTCTCACTCTTAAAAGAATAATCAGCGCGTTATCTGAGAGGTTTCTGTTAACAAATCCATGGTAACCGTTCCAGCAGCGCGGCTATACTAGAACAACCACACTGAGAGCGCTGGAATTTGCTTACTGTTCCGCAAAAATTACCCTTTCTTCTCCGTGGAGGGCCCTATGATTTCAAGATGGACTCTCCAGTCAACTATTACGTCATTCTTGCTCAATCGGAGGGCGGGAAATATCGAATAAAAATGAACACTGTATATTTATCATGAAAACATCTTAAACATGTAGTATTTCGATCAAAATCATTTGAGCCATTTTTAATAGAATAGAAATTTCGAAAAATGTCCCACGTAAAGGCTTGCTTGGGGTGGGAGAGTTTACTTGGATATCTTTGTCGCATTCTTGGAAGATGCTTAAATTAAAGATCTACTAGCTGTAGAGAACCTGGGTTATTTGACCTGTTGGGGTGTACTGGAGATACCTGGACCAAGCGATCAACAACAGCCTATGGTGTTCCTGTCTAGCTGTACTTACCTGCCTGGCCATGCTAGTTCTTGAACACATCTGTATCAGCTTCAGTGTCTAGGAAAGGTGCTACGGCCAGTCGGCTATAACCTAACACTTCCTCCAATCTACGACCAATTGATTCAGTGTAGAAACCGTGGACTTTTCTGCCAAGTAGGCATCACTGTGGGGAACGTACGGATCTATGAATAAACCCACCAAGCTTCAAATGTCTTTCTGCAAACCTTGTGGGAGCCTTCAGCAGATAGGATGCCAGGCTGATAGTGAAAATGCCTAGGTTTCCAATAAGATTGCTTATCTGTCTTATATATTCTCACAATTCGTAAGGAGATAGTCCCCCAGTCCTCGCATGAAAGAGCGGGAATGATTCCATCCATACCTGCGCTCTTATAGGGTTCAAAGTAAAAATGGTCCATTTAGCAGTTTTAAAATCCACAATATCAAGTCACTCGCCAGCCCACTTTGGAGATCTATGTACTCCCGCCGAGATTGCTGCTTGATCCATTATTTGCGTCTCTGGGAAACACTGGATCGCTCTTCAACAGTATTATAAAGATGCATCTAAGTTGTCTCGCAAGACTTTCTGGTCACCTTTTTAAACAATCTCTGGGTTTGCTCAAGTTCTGGGGAGGCAAGCCAGCTGAAAAGACGATTAGAACTCGACGATTGGGAGTGTGCATCTTTCCCATCATCAGGATAGTTATTAAATGTTATAACCATAAATGAATCACTGGATAAAACAAAAATATAAACAAAGACAGAACACTATCAAAATTCGCATTATTGAACAGAGGACTGTTTTCAGTACACTGTTCTCAATACACTGGCCCACAGAGCTTTGTGTATCTCTGATCCCAGGCACTTAAAACAGGAGTTACAGCACCTGAGACTCACTTTCCGTCAAAATGGCTACTCCGAATATGACATTGAAGCCTCGATCACCAGAGCTAGAGAAGGGGAAACATGTAATACAGCAAGCGTCAGGTAAGCCTACCGCTACAGCCTGCATCCCGTTTAGCGGCAATATATCCGGTAGAATCAGCAGAATTCTCGCCAAATACAACATACGCCCATCCACAAGCCGCCTCCGAAGATTAAACATCTGTTGAGACCAGTGAAAGACAAACTGGACTTACAAGTTCCGGGAGTGTACTGCATTCCCTTTGAAAAACCGGACGGACCATCGATACCAGTATACGAACATGAACGGAGAATTCGTTTAATACAATCTGAGAAGTCTGGGCTGGCAGGGCATTGTTTCGATAAGGACCATAGAGCCAATTTTCGGGAGACGGCCATCTTGGCAATATGCAATAGTTACTGGGAGCGGAGAATTAAGGAGACTTTGGCCCTTTCTTCCGAGAGGCGCAAGCTTAATCGTGATGCTGGATTTCAGTTTAGCTCCTCTTGGACACGGGCCATTAAAATGGAAATCCGTCGACTTAAGAAGCACAGATCAATTCCGCTTGAAAATCTTTAGTAATTACGTTTCTTTGACCCAATTAATTTTCTATTCTCACGCCATTTCCTGACCTGGCATTTAATTTACTGAAAATTCTTTTGTTCAGTAATGCGAATTTTGATAGTGTTTTGTCTTTGTTTATATTTGTTATATCCCGTGATTCATTTGTGGTTGTAAGATTTAATAAATATCCTGATAATGGGAGAGATGCACACTCCCGATACATCGATTTATAATCGTCTTTTCACCTGTCTTGCTTCCCGAGAACAACTTGAGCGTATTCGTCGCCAGGAAAGCTTCAGGTCCTAAAATCTCTGGGTTTATTTCTACTTATGCCATAATGTCTGATGCAGTATCAGCCTTATAAGAGTTATTAAAGCTTACCTGTTCTTTTCCTGATGGATTGTAAACGCGAATTTCAACTAAATGTATCTTCCTCTTACCTAATTTACGGGGGTTAGTACATTTAATAGGAGACCAGGGTGTTTGTGAAAGAGTCTACAAACAGCTCAAGATCCTATACACTCATTTTTATTTTGACTCATCCTTTATCATTCTCCAAATCCTTTCCAAAGCGTCTTGGGATTGTTCTCGGGTTCCTGCACAGACCGCCATTTCCATTTCCTGTAAAATCAAAATAATCATGGCAATGTTCAGATAAATGTTTCTTACAATTCTCCATTACTTAAATTCTTCTATGGTCCTAGTCTAATTTATAAATTAGTCCCTTTGAAAACTAACAAAGATAGTAACCATCCCTGCATTAATATATAGAGTTCTCTTGTGATAAAATATTCGAGCTATTCCACTCCTCTTACTACCTCACAGGCTGTGTCAAGGCTTCTTCTTTAGCATTAATTCACAAGTTCTTGAGGAGGAGGAGGAGGAGGAGGAGGAGGAGGAGGAGGAGGAGGAGGAGGAGGAGGAGGAGGAGGAGGAGGAGGAGGAGGAGGAGGAGGAGGAGGAGGAGGAGGAGGAGGAGGAGGAGTCATAACGGAAATAGAAGGAGCAGGCCCTCCACACATCTTTATAGAACGGTCACCAGATCTCCCGAATGTTCGGAAATGCCTGGAAATTACTATATCGTATCACGAGATACACCCATAGTACTTTCCATAATCAGAAGCGCTGTAAATAAAATATCCCTTAATTATCAGCCTCGTAAAACTGCACGGCATAAGCCTTGAATTTTGTGTTGTAACTGCTTCCATTCCGCTTCGCTATGCTTCTACATTAGATAAAAAATGAGCCTAGTATAACTTATGGAAAATGGTAGAGGAATTAATGTGAATATAACTTTATTAGACTTTTTTCAAAAGAAGAATTCAATTTATTCAGTGTAGGTTCATTCAGTATAGTTCACTTTTAAAGCTAAGCTTTGCACTCCTCTTTAAAACTTAACGAGTATTTATGTTTGGCAAGCCCTTATTTAATGTTACACACAGTATAAATATTACATCTTGGATATTTTATTACTGAAACAGAGGTTTTCCATTGTTTAGGCTACCATAGCAATGTGGTATAATCGTGGGTATATGATATTTTTCTGAGAAGCTTTCTCTCAATTGTTATGCCTTAGAGAGATAAAACACCATTTCTGTTTGTGACTTGCCGCCTCTTGCCATCCCTAAAGATTTTGCGTAGGAAGTAGTTTTCCTTTTGTTCTTCCCGGGATGAAGTGGGTCACATTCTCTCACCTACGCGTTCCTGGACAACTTACAAAAGCAATAAAACCAAAAGCATTGCTCAAATTCCGCCGATTACTCCCACGCTTAGTTTCAAACTATTAATAATACTAAATATTTGTATTGTTCCTTTAATTATTACATTTCTTTCTTAAACTAATTTTGGATTCCTTCCAATTCACCATAATTTCCTGCTCAAAGAACTGGCTTTCACCGTCCTACCTCCCCTGCTTTTCCACATTGCTTCTCATCTTCACATGGGCGTAACTTAAGATCCAGCTTTGGCAGATCAAAATAGCGAAAACTACAAAATGAAACGCGGTATAAGCTAAACAAGTTTATAGTTATTTTCAGGAAATTTGAAGGTTGTTTTAAAATTGCAACCACTGTAACTGCTACAACTACACACTAGTGCTACTCCACATATATGTTGGTACTTGTGAATCCTATTGTGTATTCGATCTTTTACAATTATTTTCCTCCTTTCTGGCTTTTTCTTGAAAATGCCTCACTTTCCTTTTATTTATTGAAACTATTAGTTCATACCCTTGTAATATTTCATCCAACCTTGTGTAAATGGCCTTTTGTAAATTACTTTAAAGTTTTTCTATTACACAAAAGGCGTCTGCATATGGTGATATATTAAGTTTTGTGTTTATATTTAATTGTATTTGTTCTACCACACAGTGATTTTTTCTATGTTCTTATAGCATCGTTAATATACGAGGAGTCAGTGTTAAATTGTACCCTTGTCCTACACTTCTATTTACTAAATCAGGTTCACTAATCAAACTATTTCCTTTTAATATCTACTATTTCTGTATTGTATAGAATTTTAATGGTATTCATTACATGTTTCGAGAATCACTTGTTCATCATATTTCATGTTTCTCGCGTTTTACTCTATCAAAAGCTTTACATTATCAATAAATATTATAAAAGTTGGTAAATCATGTTCCCTTTCTTTTTCAATTAATTTAATTATAAATATTTTTTCCAAGCATGATCGCCCTCTTCTGAATCGGTTTTGTTCTTCCAATATAAAGTATTTGTGTGTACATGACTTTTAATATTTTGTTTATTACTCCAGTACATGATTTATAATCAAGAGTTAAGAATGCTAATACCTGTGTGGTTGCACATTTACTACGGTCTCTCTTTAAATACAGATATCACTTCTGCAGTGTACCACCTATCTGTGATTACTCTAATTATCCAGAATTCATTTGTTATATGTAGTAGACGTACTTTTAACAATAATCCACTTTTAATAGCTCTATATTTATTCCTTCATATCCTAGTGCTTTTCTACCTTTTGTTTCTTCATTACTTTCCATTTATTCTAATAATGAGGTCAATTTTATTCCTTTACTTAGCATATTTGTTATTTACTACTTCTGCCATATCTTAATACCAGAGGTTTCTATAGAGATTGATTCATGTTTATTCACCTATTAAATTAATTCTGGCACCATCCTTCTCCTTTCTATTTAAGTTTAAGAATTTGTATCTTGTCTCTCATACACGTCATCTTCAAACGTCTGCCATAATACTTTCCCAGCTGTTTTCGTGATTTTTTTTTTTTTTTTTACGTTCTCCAACGTTAAGTCATATCCGACGGAGAATGAATTGGGTGAAATAATGCTCAAATGAGTTCAGGGTCCGCAGAGCTTAGATCTCTTCATGTGCTTTTGACACTAATGTCTTTGCAATATTCCTTGCTTGCATTAACTTTCTCTCCCTTGCTGTGTAAGTTTTTGTAGCTATGTGATTTGTTTTATTTTTCTTTTACTGCTTTTTGTATTTCTTCATTCCGTATATGAAGGTCCTTCCTTCTCTTACAAGGCGTTTGTTTTCCAAAACTTTCTTCTGCTGTTTTCTCTATACATTTCTTTATACTCTCCCACTCTTGATTTGCATGTTCCTTCCGGCTATTATTAGTTTCTCATTCAGCCATTGATATAAATCTACAGTTGATTTATTCTACAATAATGGTATTTTATATCTAATATCTTCTCCCATTTTCCTATTACTTTTCCCTTGAGGGCTTAATTTTTTCCATCCTCGAATTAGTTCTATTTTTTCCGTTACCAAATAATGGTCAGTATACATCACATCTTCTATAGACTCTTATATCATTAACGAATAATGCAATTTTTAATTCATATTATGTAGTCCATTATTTGAGCTTAGTCCACGTATATTTATGCATTTTACTTTTTCTTAAAATGTGTGTTTATTATCCTATATTTATTAAAATTACACAATTTTATTGATTACATTTGTAATTCGTCGATTTTCCACTGGCAGTTAAATTTTCACGTATAAGTATATATTAATTTTTGTTTACCGTATTTAATACATTTTGTAATTCTTTATAAAATATTTCTTTGATTTTCCTTTTCCTGGACTGTGTACTCCTATCATTGTAATGTACCTTCTTATTTTAAATGTAATTGTTATTATTCTCTCACCAATAAAGGTATATATGATATAATCTTTCATTTCCATTTCATATGAACAATCCCTGCTCTTGCACGTTGTTCGATGCCTACTGCACTATAGAAGTGTAGCAAACAATATTAACAGCATAAATACGATCGTTGGTTTTCAAATATTATTGCAAATATACCTTTCTGCACTTGAATGCTATTTCTTGGTACAATTACAGAATAATCACCACCACCACCAGCAAATTTATTCTCTCTTGTAACAAAATTGGAAGTAAACACGAGTTCTTCGCAGTGCTCAAGATTTAGGCATCTGATTCATTTTTCTATTAAATATTTTAATATTAATATCAATACCACCAATTCATCTATGGTTCAAACAACATTTTCGGGATGTTTAACTTTCGAGATGAATTACGATGATATTTCCGACAGAAACAGATAATTTATAATTGACATTTGATGTAGCCCAAGTCTGAAAAGAAATAATGAGAATACATAGAAAGTACATGGCACTACAAACCTACTTAGTATTGTTGCAGTTTACTAAATCGCACAAATAAAGGTTTTGAAACACTATGTTTCGCAGGTGTAATTACAAGTTTATGTCGTAATTGCTGAGAGCAATAATTCACAGGCTATCTACTGGCACTATTTTTCTTAATCTCGAATGCCAGTGTTAGATCCGTTGATTCTAGATGCTCCTGTTAGAAAGTCGACTGATTTACAGCATCAACATTGAAGTGCAACTAGACTGATATGTGTACTTCACATGAATACCATTATTATTTATTATGAAAAACTTGGCAGACTTCACATTGGAGCAAAGCCACGTGGAAACAATAAAGCAGCGTCAACTCAACCCACTCATACCGACGCCGTATGAATTACATAACCTTAGACTTTTCCAGCATCTACTGTTTTGTGACTTTGAATGAAACACAAAGTTGAGGAAGAGTAAATGGAGTTCGTGTTTGCAGATAAGTTTTTACGAAAACGTCACTTCTGTATTCCTTGTGGACAGTGAAACAGATTTTCTGCTGAAGCAGTTCAGTTGCATGTCGCTATAATGTGGTTTAGGAGTAGTGATTCTAAACTAACAAAAATTAAACTATCAGTAGGATCCTGTTGCAGCTTGTGGTGGAAAGGGCATCCTCTACATACCTACAGTATATGAGAATAACGTTTTCAGAGTTTAGGTAATACAGACAATGAAATAAGTTGATCTGATGACAGGTAGGATTAATAACCTTATAAACGAATCAGAGGAAGATAAATAATTGCAGTAATTTCTATGTTATATTCAATGTAGTTTCATGAAAGAAGTCATGAGATGTTAACGATAAGAAATTTCTAAGGTAGTGATAGCTAAAGAAATTAGGGCTCGAGTGTATTCTACTGAACAAAATCATTAACTTAAGATGTACCTGGAAATCAGTTATGTTCAGTAAATCATGTAGACAAGTACTGAAAATTAGAACGGCAAAAGGCATTCTGATAATTTATCAGGACACGGAAGGAAAAATTCTATTTCGCAGGCGAATGAGAGATTCAGGTTGTATGTTGACTTAAGTTGATAAACATGTACTTCTAAAATTCCTTCCTTTATGTTCTACAATCATACAAAACTGTTATACTGTTATCGATTATCGGCAGTCCGCAGTGCCTAAAGACCACACATGGGCCTTACATATAAGTGGTCGCTGCAAGGGAACCTTGCTTAGCATGTCCTGTTCTTTGACTTGTAACTTTTCTAAAATATGCTTCTGAGCTGGTATTCCATTTCTGGCATTTATCCTCTCTCTCTCTCTCTCTCTCTCTCTCTCTCTCTCTCTCTCTCTCTCTCTCTCTCTCTTCATTCTTAATTTATCTGTAATATTATTTATGCTATTATATCTATACATTATGTCACTTTATTAAATATCGTCTCTCTTCTCCCGAAAGCACGTGGTTTCTGCTTCAAACTCTAGCCGTAATCTTTCTTACTAAGCGTTAGAGCTGTTGACGTCAGACATTCCTTACAGCCACATTCTCGTGAAGGAACAGCGGTGAAAGTGGATCAGATCTATTTGACAGGAGCTTCTATCTACTACTGTCCCCTCTTACGCCTCCAGAAAGCAGAACACCTTCACACGTTTTCTGGCATACAGTATACGAATGTCATTCCCTTTGAAGATGATTCTGCGTGTAGAGACAAATCCAACATTACTCTACAATTTTATTCTTTTGAGCTTTTTTCAGTAGAAGGTTTTACGCATTTTACATGGCACCACAGTTCAAATATGAATCAATTAAGTATGCTTTTCGAAGTATTAAAATAGTAGCACGTGGCTTAGGGTAGATCGTATAGTCCGTGACCTTAAGGAGGCTTAAACTACACTTTTCATATTATAAACGTTGAACTTCAAATCTACTTGACTGGAACTTACCTTCCGTTTAACTACAGTTTAATGCTATGTTGTAAAATTGATGTGACAACTGTACATACACATATGGGGGGGGGAGATATTTGAGTTGCTGAGTGAAGTTATTCAAATGACTGAAGGACCCCGAAGGCAGAAGTTTCTTAAATAGATCTGATCACTTTCAGATGTGCAATGACCACGAATATCGAAACATGTTCAGATTAGCGAAACGGACAGTTTATTAAATCAAATTCGAAAAGGCATAAACTCTAATTATATTTCTATTAAAATATCAGTGCGTGCTTGAAAATTAAGCTCAAACAAGAAAGATATAAACATCGTAGATAATGCAGTTAATTGATGCATGAAATAAGCATATAGCACAAGCTTCTACAAATATGAATTTCTAGCCAACTATGTTGACTAATGGGTATGTTACAATTCGCCATCATTAACTTGAAGTACACAGAAAAATGAGTTAAGGTAACAACTTGTAAAATGAATCCAAATGAGTAGAATTATATTTTCGGAATGTACATGAGAAACTTCATGCGGTAGATACATTTTTGAGTTCCCAATTCTGTACTAAAAGTAACTATTACCCAATAATTCCATGCTAAGGTTTCTTTAATGCAGATTATTTCCATTTTGCAAACAATGTGTCTACAGTAAGAGTTGACAACTGATTGGGATGAACGTCCATTTTCACCAACTGCAGTGTGTCCTGGCACATGTGCACCATACCAAGGTATTGACTTCGCTATGTCATGACCTACTTGATGTGAGAACACGTGACACTCCACTCCAGCGTCTATTTCCGTCATTCACTCGCGTTCTTGAACTTCCCTCTTGCCTCTATTTATATCTTATCATCCCTTGTCCCATGTTTTGAGTTTTCCGCAAGACCTTGTGACGCAGCCGAAGAGAAAATGCGCCCTTTAACACGCTCTTAAGCGGAGGAGCCGGAGGATCATTTTAACCAGGTGCAGTCTCTTGAGGGAGAAGAAATGTAGCGATCCAAAATATCAACACGTCACCAGGAAAACAAATTTTGAGGTTCCTTAATCTGTTTTTCTTTTGGAGTTTAAGGAAGCTGTGCTTATTCTGTATGAAAATGCCACAATTAAATATTGTGTGCACTCATGACTTTCACTACTCTTGTACAAATTATTCTTGAGAACATCTACTCCTCAATCTACTTCATGTTAATTGAGAAATGTTTGTATACATGGTTTGACTACATTAGTTCTTTATAAATACAATGGAAGTAGAATAGCGTAGACTTCAGTGATAGGTTAGGATCTTTTAAGCGCTGGTCACTATTTGATAGCTTACACATTCCATTCTTGTTGCATGACCAGAAGAATTAAAAAGACGAATAACGACATCCTGTTTTAGAAAATTATATTTGAATGTTGAGACCAATAACAATAACTATCTTGAGAATGCTTATCCCAATAAAACATATCTACACTTTGTGTGGTAACATTTTATTTATTGCTTACGGTTTACTAGTTCTACAGAAGAGGACCTCAGAGGCTATTTCTAGAGAATTCAAGATATACTTGAACTTCAACATCGGTTGTGGTCAAGATCTTCTAAAAGTTTTGTTCTATTATTGGGATACTATGGAGACGCAAGTTTAGTAGCCGAGCATTTGGTCCTTTTAAGTTACTTAGGTCTGCGACGTGTCTAGTTTGTTGCCATTTGGGACGGGCCTTGTACTCGGTGGTTAGTGCGCGAAAGCTTGGCGAGTTGATGTTCGTGGTCTATTCATTGGCACTGATTGCGAAATACAAATTAGATGTTACGTTCAGTGAGAATAGCTGCTTATTTAAGATCTGCAGGTGTTTCACTGTCTATAGGGTTGAGGTTAGTTTTGTTTCCTGGATTTGTACCCAATTTGCTTTATTGTAGTTGTATTACGGGGGAGGGTTGAGTCTAGTTTGGTATACAGTCTGATGTTTGTGGAGATAAGTCACTGATGACATTCGTGTTTTTTTTATATTGCGCGTGATGGCAATGTCGAGAAAACTAGATTAGTCGTTATTCTGGAACGCTAATGTGCTATTGAGGTAGAAGTATTTCCACGACAATTAGAGGTGTAGTTAAAGCCAGGGATACCACACATTTTAAAGAGTGCAAGGAAACTAAAGCTGTGCAGGGATGATTTAAATATTACCTGATGATAAAAAATGTTATAATCTTCAAAGAGGTTCCGATTTAAGAAGAACGCATATGACTGTATAAGTCACTACTTTACAGTGTGAACGTCTGAACATCGATTACAGATTAAGCTGAGATTAACGCAAATTAAAGAGTTCGTCGTCTGGACCATCTGTCCTTTTTTAATATTCCCTCCTGCACCTTGCTAATCCCAGGTTTGTCTTTGCGTGATTCATACACAGCTTGCAGCTGATTAAAATTCCGTTATGACCAGATTCTGAAAAAGCAGGAAACGAATTAAATTTCCATTATCTTGAACATAATAGGTACAAAAAACTTGCGCTGGGCGTAACCTTCCAAAACTTCTCAGCCTATCAGAATCAACGGACTTTTAAGTCTGTTCTTACATTACCGAATCCATGTTATACTGCTTAAAAGTATTAATACAAAATTCTATAAGTACTCTTTAAGTGTGAGGAACGGAAAATGCTTCAAAAGAATTAACTTTACAGCAATAAAAGAATTATGCAAAAGAAATTACTACTAACCTCGGTTTACCATTATATAAAATGTTCGGAATCTTCCACTTGCAGCCCTTACAAAAATTATTTTGGCTGGCGTCGTAGCTCAGTCGGTGAGCATCTGCCTGATTTGCGACAGCTCCTGGCGTTCGAATCCCGGCTGGGGCTGGAAATTTTTCTCTAGAGAATATTATTGCGTATCCTCCCAAGAGACTGGAAGTATCAAATGTAGAAGGGTTTCATGAATAAACTGCTTTATTAACTTATCAATTAAAAAAATTACTCCGCACCTGCCCCCCAAAAGCTCCCATGACAACTGTGTGCGAGTTGAGAACAGCGCCGATAGGCAGTTTATCTCTAAGGTAAAAGGCCACTGAATATGACCATTGTAATTGAAGGTGGGGAATAAATTTAACTAAAACAATTCTGTTAAGTCATATTAGTAATTTTTACCAAAATAACAAAACAAATTAGAAGTAAAATAAAATTCAGGTATACAAACCGTTTAAGCCGCAGCTACTCAGAAAACCGATATTGCACAGTAGTTGACGAAGACTACGTCTTTTTACCTATTTTTAACCTTGTGGAAAATGTTTCCTATATTTTATTGCCTCGCTTTTAGACATACTACTTGCATGTTTACTTTTCCTAGCGCTTACTTGCAGAAAATAAAGGAATTTTTGCATTTCACCCAAAAATTTGATACCGTGATTTCACCGGGTCCCCGAGATGATGATGATGATGATGATGGTGATGGTGATGGTGATGGTGATGGTGATGGTGATGGTGATGGTGATGGTGATGGTGATGGTGATGGTGATGGTGATGGTGATGGTGAACACTTAGAGGGAGGTCCCTGCGCGCATGCTTTAAAAAGAGTGAGACAGATAAGATCATAATTAAGAAACGAAGTCGAATAGGTTCTAAAGATCATATTTAAGATGGGTATTTACCAAAGATGCAACATGAATATTTTAAAGAAAATCCCCTCACCCCAAACTACCCATTATATGGAGAACTGTTCGTTATTTTTATTTTATCAACTTTATTGAATGATTTTGATTAAAATGGCATACATTTAACAGAAAACATGACCAATGAAATGTATAGGCATAACATTCTGCGAACAGTTTATAAATCCTCTTCATCCCTAGTTAGTTTGCACAATTAGTAAACCATATGATGTGAATGCAAACAATGGATCGCTTTAAATTAATGCAAAATTTATTTTAGTAAGCTTTTTTGTATAAACCGTTACAGAGATACCTATTGCTCTACTGTTTCAATACTATTGTGATTTCACTTTCTCTGCTAAGTAAAATAAGTAGAGGAAGTATTGTATTCCATCCAAAAATTCGACACTGAAATTGTACTAGAAACACATGTTTTAAGACAGCATAAATCCCCCCAAAATGTATTTTTAGAAACATATGTGCATGTGGAAATGGAAAAACTAAACACTAAACTTGGTATAGAAGTTCAGCAACTTCCAAGGCTGCTTACCAACGATTCTCACGGAAATCCTCCAAGCCCAAATTGTACTTTACAAATTTATTTTCAGTTTTTGATCCCTCTTCAAATATTATAAACCTTTCAATAAACTGACTATTGATGGATTTTTTATTTTATTAAAATTGTTCATAACGGTTTTGCTTATCACAGGTTTCACATATTTTTATGGCGAATAAAATGTAGATACTCTGAATTATGTGTGAATGCCCTCAGTTCTCTTCACTCTTTGTTGTAATTTACGTCCTCCAGCGTTGTCATATCGGACGATGAGTGGAATGGATGAAATGATGCTCAAATGGGGCCCACAGTCCATAGAGCTTAGAGCTACCCGACATTCGTCTTTCAGGATAAGTGAAAACCCCAGAAAAAACTTTATCCAGGTAACTCACTCTCACCGGGATTCGAACTCGGGACCTCTTGAACGTGAGGCAGACACGCTACCATCCACGCTACCTAGGCGGGCTCTCTTCACTTTGGTTGACTTGTACATAATGGTAAACCGCGAGAAATAGATAAAATTTTACTGCACAAAAAATATATCTTGTTAAAACACAATTTATAAAAATAAAATTTTTCAATGCATTTCTGAGATGTTTCTTGTTACATATTTCAATTTTCCAATAGTTATACGTTTCTCAAATAGGAAGAACTTTCTTTTTTCTTTTTGTCCAGACCATGCAAGGATAATGAAGTGCCAAAATCCTCACATACCGATCAGATTCTAAAAGATTTGACTTGAAGTCCACATTCCCATTCTCCCGTTGCTACTGCCGATTTGCCTAACTTTGGTTTTGAAATATTTGTATAAGTTTATGGAAGGTTTAAAAAGTGAGGAAAAAACGCCTGAAGTGATAATGGACCGGGATATTAACGAAATATGTAAGTACACACGCAAACTTTTACGGAACACATACACCTTTTATTTTCTACAAACAAAAGCATTATAAAGTAGGATATTACACTCCTTGCCAAAGTCTTCTAAGATATTTCACTCATCCGCGGAGAAAACGTACAATCTAGAGATATCGTGCTTCATCGTTGAAACGATGAATTGAAACGTGTCTGAAACTCACAGGAGTTATGACGCCTTACAAAATTCATTAATTTTCTGGCAGAAGGAAGACGGATACTATTTCAATATAAAAATAGTTAATCAAGTAACAGGTTAGTGCTATGAATTTAAGAGGAGGATATCTTGATCCTGCGTATTCCGATAATTCCAACGGATTTACCTTTTGATTTTAAGCATCTACAATTCGTTTGGCCTTTGTGATGACCATAAATAAATCACAAGGGTAGTTGTTGGAAGTTTTATATGTCGCGTGTTCGTTCGTCGGAAAACCGTCTTTATATATTTACTCACCACAAAAAAGACAAAAAATATTGTTTATCAGAAAGATTTAACTGGATTAACTTAATAGTAATTGCTGTATTTAAACTTCACCCTAATTGCAGAATAAATAAGTAATACGAATGTTTTATTTGCATAGATAAGTTCAGACAACTTCTATTGGCGGTACGAAGTTCGCCGGGTCAGCTAATTAACAATAAAGATACACGTGGACAAAAGTATTAACCTTCCCTTGCCTTTAAAGCTACACCCTTTGACAGAGAGAAAGAGAGAGAGAGAGAGAGAGAGAGAGAGAGAGAGAGAGAGAGAGAGAGAGAGAGAGAGAGTAGACTCTGGAAGCCCACGTCGTTTCCACGACCAGTTTACAATGGTGTCACAGAACTCTTTAGCTTCGTTCTACTGAACCCTCTCATAATTGAGTCTGTTACTAAACATGCACTGATAGCCGAGCGTTTATAGACAAGTATGTAGGAGTTAGACCTAAAAAAGTTCGAATCCCGAACATAATTTTGATTTTTTTTTATTGTAGAAATACGAAATGTGTATTACGTACATTATTGTGACTTTGTGGGTTCGTGAAATTAAAAGTCCAGTTTACAGAAATTCCAAATGTTCTTTATTTCCGTAGAAATTCACTTTGGTCAACCCTTACAGGAGAAAAATTACGTAACATACACCAATTCAATCTTCGTCACTTCTGCACACGCAAACAAACAAACGTACACTTTCAAAACACAGCTGCAGGCACACGAATCAGTTCCGATTAGGCTACTCTCTCTCTCTAAACTAACCACAGCTTCTTTTTCAGTGCTCCGCGCACTGTTCGAGAAATTAGCGGTATTTCTGTAACAAAAAAGACGGCATTAGAACTTTCCAGTTATCTATCTTTGTTTGAGCAAGCTTTTTATCTCCGCGGTGCACTATCTGTCCCCTTGTGCGAGCCGACCGCGCATCGTCGCAACAATGGGTTCGCGACATAATATAACTTCCAATTGCTAAGGTTTACTTGATATTATGACATTTATGCTCACACATGAAAACTGAAGCACTCTACTCTGCTTTTAAACTAAATGAAATAAATGTTATTCCTACATATAATATCAAATAAAAATGGAAATTAGTAGTGAGTGTGTAACCCTCTGTTTCTATTACTTCCCTCATTCTGCGGGGTATGGATGAGACCAAATGCCGTGAAATTTTCACGAGAGTATACCAGGTCAAAGTATGGAAAGGTGGAGTCAGACTGAAAACTTCAATGCCATAGCCGGGATTCAAATTGAACTTTCCAGTCTGACTCTACCTGTACAAAGCGTATATTACAGTGGCGTATGCTGGAATGGTGACTGTGGTTATCCCTAGGCCTAGCAGATCTAGACAATAAAATATTGTTGTTTAAATATTAGCTCCTCAAACGGTGCATTTAAATCAACTTTTCTTGAAATACGCTATTAAAACAATTAGAAAAAAGAAACAATTTCACAACCTGTGTATATATACATGAATTCCAGCCGTCTTTCTTTGTGGATAAACTGCGTTGTGGCACTATCAAAAATCAGTTCCTCGTTATGTCTTTTCAATTAAATAAAAATGTCTTTTTCCACCGATAGAAGAGCCAAGTTGCTCAGACGAATTTGTCCTTGTGTTGCACGTAAATAGGATTTTATTCGTTTCAAGGCTGAAAAACTCCTTTCTGCACTTGCATTGGTAGAAGGAAATGTTAAAATCAGTTAAAATACCTTTTATAAGGTTTCTTATTTTTTTCCTTCTGTTCACACTGCAAGTGCGGAAGAGCTGGAGTAGACCTTCTCTGTTTTTCTATCACTAACTTATCCTCATATTTAAACTGCGAGAAATTGTCTTTGCACTAATTGTTTAATTACACATTCTTCGCCCATTTCGAAGAATTAGCGCTAGCAACTGTCTTGGTACACCGTACAATATGAAGTAAGGAATATTAATACAGCTGTTGAGGACCGTAACAATCACACAATAATTGAAAACACACACTTTCTTGCCCTTAACTCCACGTGCTATGTGGAATTCCAAAGCCAGTCGTGTCCATACGGTACTTCGGAGAAGCTCGTATGAGTATAGCGATGTAAGGTTCCGAAGCCTTGGCGTGTTGAATCCTGCATTCCTGCTCCTCGTACCTCACTGCCCCTTACCATAGAGAAGGCTGAAACAGTAGCTACCGAAGCTCTACTTGCCCCTCTGTTCAGTGGTAAGGAAAGAGATATTCCACCATGCGCACTAATTCTTTATGGGGTAAACTGGCTGGTATTGTAATTATTATTAATATTTCTTATTAATTTCTAGTTTACTTTTGATATGGGCTTCGGTGATAGTTTTGATAGCCCATAATATACGCCACTGGTATATTGTGAACTCAGCATCAGCGAATGCTTTCGATGTTTTCCGAATCGCAACTTTGTTTCTGATAGCTGCTCATTTTTCCCCCTTCAAAAGGTGTATGTTTGAGATATGAAATCTCAGAAGTATCGCGAGCTTGGTAATTATAACCTTCCAATAATAAAACTTGAAACTTCTATACAATGAAATTATGCTACGTAATAACAATTTCAGTTAGTTGCTGAACTCGTTCATCTATTGATAAAATAACATAATATTTAGAAGTAACTGAAGTCAGAGCAATTGTACATTTGCACTTGGCCTTGCGTGAAAATTATATTTGCAATCTGAACTGCAGATGTAAGCACGTGTTTTGATACGTTCCAGAAACTGAATTTATGCCGAAAACGTGTAATTGTTTAGTACTAATTACACAATCATCGTTCAGCTGACTCATAATGCTGCGCTAATGTTTCTTCAAGTGTAATTATATTTTTCGAAATTGCACTAGCTTGCCTAAGCATAACAGATTTTACTTTGGATTTACTTGGATGTATGACTAAATAAATTTATGCATAGTTCAGCTTGCGATTAAGCGTTTCTACCTTTTTTCTACTTCCGATTTATCGTGCCGTTTGTCTGTTGCTATTTCACTGAGATTATAATAAACTATTTACAAGTTTAAAAAACAGTTGTTTGCAACGTTTACAGTGTAAACGGCAGGAAGAAAAATTAAATGCTAAGCAAAGAAATATAGCAATTGTTTTATTTTCCAAAATTTTTCTCGATAGTAGTCAAGTGAATCACTGAAATAAAACTCGTTCATTACTCCATTACTTTGTAGGATGTTAGAACTTGAACCGTAGCAATAACTTCAATTCACACAAAATTATCAAAACAGCATTTCAATATTTGTTCTCAGTATTGTGGCACACTTCACATTATTTATCACATATTCCAAACATCTCTATAACATTAATTTTAAGTTCAAACTAAATTGAATTTCTTGAATGTTGTTGCTGGCACAAATTCAAATCTGGTATTCAACATCCAAAGTCCATCATGTGCTATTATAACCTAAATTAACTATTTTAATTGATTCATTTATTTTCTTTTTCAGTGCCTCCTAATATATGCAATGAGGTTAATCTTATTAGCTGACTTATTTTGGAATTTAATTAAGAGGAAATTAAAAAATGAAAAAGTAAGACAGTATTAATTGGGCCGGCCAGTGGGACTACGGCAGTCTTAAGATGAATCGAGCTATAACTTACTCTTAATTCGTTTCCCGTGTGCAAATAAATTAATACATTTGCTCATTCCTTCTAAGTTGTAATTGCATAATTACTATCTGTCAATATATTCCACAAGGCAGCATGCACAAGTTAGAACGGGAGTGCTTAATGGCAATGATTGAAAATGTCTCGTCAGATGTTAGCATTAACTGTTTATTGGCTAGTGGTATTACTTGTGTGAAAAACTGCCATATTTATTGCTTCACGCTATATAACCTTATGTCCTGGACATGCGAAGAAAATGGAATGTCAGACATCACATACCGGCCGGATCTTAAGACATGAGTATTGCTTAAACTTAACGTATTCTGTTTTCATTGTACTTTCAGGGTAATATGTGGTATAACCATTTCTAAACATGTCTATTTTAACTAATATGGAGTAGTTAGAAGAGAAATATGTTGAATACTTTTGTAAACGAGTGAATAGAGCATGTCATGTTAGTGTACAAGGTGCACTCTTTCTCGGCTTGAAACTCTTCTTATAAACTATACGGCTGCACTAACGTTACAATGAAGGTTATCAATAGATACATAAAACCTAGACACGACCACTTAAGCACTATTTGTCAGTTGCTGAAAAGAATGTACAAATCAGGAATATTTGTTTCGGGTCTTTGCATGTGAGTTGTCAGGCCATTCGTACTCTGTTCTTACTCATCATCAGGTCTTCAGGGGACACGTGGTCAAAATGCACAGGAATAGTTAACTAGCCACAGATTTTAAACTATTGTAGATTGACTTAAAACTTGGCAGAGTTATTAAATACTGTAGGTTGAAATTTTCATGCTTTTTACAATCTTGTTCTTCTACAAGAACTTAAATAATGAACCAACATAACCTAACCTGACAGTTCCCAACATAAGAAATATTTTATCAATGAATATTTAAGATGCGAATTTGAAATTTTATGTATAGTGTCTCTATCATATTTAATAAACTCCTGAAAACAAGTTTTGCTGTAGTAATTATTTTTTAAATGTTAATTTTAGGGTGCTCATACAAGTGGAAACAATTCCTGTGTATCGAAGCCAAAATCTTAAATGAGCAGTTAGGGAAAAACCTGTGCAAGTAATGCGACGTATAAAATTCACTTACACACAAGAAAGCAAATTTAAATTAGGTGCAGCATGTTTTTCCGCTCATAAACAAAACAAACAAATGTAATTTAGCTGCGAAAAGTAATGTTGCCACACCTGCACACAGCCTGTTGATCAAACAATTCAGTTTTGAGCTTTTGCACATCATAATAGGTAGAAAAGCAGCCAGCATACACCATTTTGTAAAATGGGGCGTGGTAGAAGTTGCGCAGTCTTAGGTTCTTTACAGTTTAGAACCTACTTACAGTAATAATTGGACTCTGCAATTAAGTGGCGAGATTCTCAAAAGTATATACCTTTATTATAGACTCATTTTTCAAATGGCATTTTGGCATTTTGATCCACATGTCCCCGTAATACAGAAGTGCGACAGACACTAGTAGCTTCTACTGTTGTGTGAATGTCCTAGTAAATGGGAAACAAATAGATAGCAGCATAAACATTATTTGAACTTCCTTTCGAAAAATAAAATATAAATATAGCAATGTTGAGGGAGAAATGTAGGAATTACGCTCAATTGCATAAAAGTAATTTGTTTATATATGTAAGGAGTATAAATGAAAATTCCTTACTTTTCTTTTTATAAATAATAAAGAAAAACAAAGCTCTCATAGGTTTAATGCTATGCTTTTGAATATAAAATTGATGCCTAAGGTAAATTTCTTTAATATTTTATTCTACTGCGCTAAGCATGACGATCGATTTGAGACCGATGTTAAGTGTTCTAATGATTATTCCATATAATACATAGTTTCATCTAGTGATTAGACAACCAAATGTTTACATAAAACTGCAGACGGAGCAGAAATCCGTTGTGGTTGCATTTTTACACCACCTTAAAATTAGTGATGGGTGAAATCGAATCCTTCTATAGAGTCAAATACACTGTATTCGAACACAAGTTCTCGGATACTACAAACGACAACATTTTGCTCGTATTCGGTGCAAGTTCTCGGATACTGTGTCACATGCTGCTAATCGAGAACACTTGAATGTAAATAGTAGATTTTATCTCGTATGATGTTTGTCAGACAGTTAACTTCTCCCCTGTGTACTACCTGACATTTAACATGCGAATCTGAGAGTCCTGATCACAGTTAGTGAAGCTGAAATTCCAATTCAGTGTACCTGTACCTATCCGAGAACTTCGGGCGAGAAGTATTCGAGAACAGGGCAAACTCAAACAAGAACTTGGCCTCATCCGAGAAATATTCGAATACACATTCAGGTTTCGAGAACATCCAAGAATCGGATACATTGATTTCTTGCATTCGAAAACTCCCATCACTAGTTGAAATAATATGTAATTCGTATGAGATTTGAATACGTAGTTTCCATATAGTAGTCCAGAAGTGGAATTTTGGCTGTAAAAGTATAATTGTTAAATAATCAACGAAGTTAAGCATACTCATTACACAAATATTCATTATTCGGGTTGCTCATTAATGCGGCGTAAATATTGGAACAAATGTAATTATACTTTCCGAAATTACACTAGCGTGCAGACTTTTTAAGTTGAGTGTGAGAATAAACTCGTTGTATAATCCAAGCTTGCGATTAAGTTTCTATAACGTTTTTCTACTCCCGATTTTTCTGTTGTTGCTATTTAACCAAAATTACAATATATGATTTACAAGATTAAATACCAGTTGTTTACAACAGTGCAGGAGATGGCAAGAAAGTCAGTTCTAAAAGGTGAAATGGTACAGGAATTATTTTATTTTCTGAGTTGTTCACGATGGACGCGCCATGGCTGAATGGTTGGACCACCTGGCTCTCACCAAGGTGGCCTGGATTCGATCCCAGGCGACCGCAGAGTGAGATTTGTTGCGGACAACACGGCGCTGGGACGGGTTTTCTCCGGGTCCTCCAGTTTCCCCAGTCAGTATTCCACCAATTGCTTCATCTTTCCTATCATTCATCTTGCCCTCATACTATCATCCATTTCCTTCACCTTTACACCAGGCATTGGGCTGATCACCTATTCTGGTTCTCTATCAAGTCCAAAGCTTCGGTTCCCCAGGCCCAACCTTTAAAGGGATTGAGGAACAAGAATCACCTTACACTACAATAGGGGTACAACTAGGAAAGTTGAAGAATTTTTCAAATGCGATAGCAATCAAGTGACACCAAAGCTCGTTGCTATATTGTTTCACGTTCTACGTCTTTGTCATGGACATGCGAGGAACATGACATTTGAAGGTCATTACATAGCGACCAGCTGTTAAATGATTTGACTATCGCTTAAGTTTACTTTATTCCTATTCGCATTATACTTACAAGAAAATGTGTAATTAGCAATGTCTGCAAAAGTTTATCGAGATTAACATGAAATGGATTGTAGAATACACGTGTTTAATTATTGTACGCACAAGAGAGATTAGAGAAAATTATGTGGATGTACATATCAGATTTTTCGTTACTCAGCTGTTCCCATTTAGCACCGATTAGTTTATTTGATTCTTTCAAAGTATACAATTCATAGCGCATAATACGTGTTTGTGAAGTGCTCAGTTCAGTGCAACCCACTCCTGTGCTGTCACTTCGAGTAAAGATGACCGTTTGCCCTCACTTTCCATTTGTTGAATACAGGAGAGAATAGGCGATGCCGGCGTGACGTAAGCTCACTGCTATACACGCCCGCACTGAACACAGGTTCAGCGTGTGACGTCACTGCGCTCTGTACCCTCCACTGCCGCAGGGAACAAACAATTGCGGAATGTAGCAATGTAGGAAAGTAAAATAAGCATATCTGGTGCAGATAGGTCTACATTGCTGTATTCCGCTACTATTTCTTCTTTCCCTACGGCAGTAGTTGGTGACATCTCACATTGAACTCGTGTTTAGTGTAAGCTGACGTCACACCGACACTGCCGGACCTCACGCTACTAGATAGCGTTACACAGCTCGAGAAGAAAGTCGTTCTCACTAATGTTGAGTAGGGATATAACACACTTTTTTGTGAAGTTCGTTGTTCTCTTTAGTGTTAGAGAGGGTTTCAAAGGATTTACTTATTCTTGCTACTACTGTTCTTGTGCAGGTTTCTTAACTTAGACTTTTGTTTCTTTGTTTCAGGTAAGTAAAGCAAAGACTTCTTTCATTCCAAAGAACGAAAACCTGGAGTAAGTGCCCAAGCTTTTTGCTCCTTGATACATTTTCGTTAAATCTTACTTTATATTTACCAAAGTGCTCGTTTGTTTTTGTGTCACCCAACTCCATCCTTTAGTTCTCTTCTCTATGATGCATTTTCTGAGGACGTCTCTTAAAGATACATAGTGGTAAAGAAACGCTAAAGTAAACAAATGCAACTCAAACAAATTTCTCTACCATTTCAAAATTATCTCTTTACAGATATATTGAAATTGGCATAGTGATTCTTCCACCTTATTTTTACTGATCATGGTAACTTTGTAACCTATAAATGGTTGTAAATATTACATTATTTAGTTACATGAAAGACGCGTGACAAACATCCAGATATTTATAGAAGTTCATTTTGACTTATCTTGACTTGTGAAAAAAAGCACATTTTTATCAATCCAAAGCTACTGTATATTACAGATTTCATATTTTGTAGTGCTTTACTATAAAATAAACACGAATATCAACAATCCCACAACAAGAGTTATAGATAGTTTTGTGTTCCACCCAAAATTTGCATATGAAGACTCCGCCAGAAATACATTTTGAGATACCTGAACCTCGGATAAAGGTAGGAGAAGGAGATGTAGACGGATGGAGAAATAAAACCAAATCTGAAATAAGAGAACTCGGATGTTAATTACGCTTTGTAGTATTTAAGTCCAGCATGTTGGAGGAAGGATTCACAAGCTATTCTTTAGGTGGAAATGTTTTATCTTCCTTTTCTAAGTATTTATCAACCATCTTGTGTTGGTAGTGATATGAAAGCAAAACCGTATATATGTGTATATATGTGTATATATATTTAATTTTATACGAATATCCTATGAATCCTTCTCATACTGAACTTAAACGTTGTGTATTTTGGAACCATAAGATTCAAAACGCTTACTTTACGAAAAGTATATGGTACCGTAAAATTGGAAAATTTTATACCAGTTTTCATACTTTTTTTCAATTTGTTGAAAGAATTCTAGGATACAATACCCCCCCCCCAAAAAAAAGCATGTTCGGTAGAGATATATAGATAGATTTATACATTTTACTGCCAAAGCATTCATTTTAGTCATACAAAAAAGAAAAAGAACTTGAAATATTGTGCAAATTTGTATGTCATTTTAGGACATTTTGTATCATACTACCCTTTCTATGTACATTCCTATTAAAGCTCCATTTTGTGCAAAGTCACACTACTATATTTCAAATGTTATTTTGCTAGCAAAGTGTCAATTCTTTTGTATAAAAGTATAAATGCACATTGTGCACTCTTAATGTATAAAATCATTGCCTTATATGGATTTAAGGTTAGTCTCAACAGTACTTTGATATAATTTTCTTTCTGTTTTCTAGCCCGCCTCGCTAGCGTAGATGGTAGCGTATCTGCCTCACGCTCAGGAGGTCCCGAGTTTGAATCTCGGTCAGGGTGACTTACCTGGATAAGGTTTTTCCGGGGGTTTCCCTTATCCTGAAAGACTGTTGGGTAACTCAACTCTATGGACCCTGGACTCATTTAAACACCATTTCACCCATTCCACTCATCGTCAGATATACCTTAACGTTGGAGGACGTAAATCATAAACAATTTCTTTTACTAAAACAGTCGTTCATAATATTTATTAAACAAGAATGGTGCTTATTAATATAAAGATAATAAACGAATGTTCTATAGTTTATATGGCCTAAAACCTAATTACATTTGTTAAAAATGACAGTAGTTCAGAATGGAGAAAAAGTGGTGGGGCAAAGTTGCGCCTCATAGTATGCGGTTGGTGAATTTACGTTAAGTAAATATGTAAATATCTTCCCTACATTAATTCAAGCATTTAGAAATTATAATCTGTACTCATTCAGTCATGCAGTAATTAAAATGAACTTACAAATGTCTGCCTGTTCACTGTGGTAATGGAAAGTTTCACGATAATACCATAATATGAAAAATCACAACTTCAACTGAAATGTCTATGGCAGAGAAAATGGTGAACAATATTTAAATAACGTTACCCAAACTATAGCACAACTGGTAGCTGTATAGAAAATTCCTGCGCGTGCGTGCGCGTGTGTGTTTTCTTTTTATTATATTCAGAGTGTGATAAGATGCAAAGATGCGCTCAAGGTGCAACGTTGTCCAGTTTTACAATACTATTAGATATTTTCGAAATATTGCAATAATTGCACAATTATTATGGTTAACATTTTTTACAATTCTCGTACGTACCTCATCTGCTGGAATTTCTGAATGGTGGTTCCATCTGATGTGATAGTGACAAAACCCCACATTTCTGCAGGAAATACAGGATCAGAAATATGAAAGTTGTTAATCTGCAAATTTTGTAACATTAGGATCGTTGGGTTTTATGATCATTAAATCTTCTACAAAGGCATATCCTACTACCTCAGAAGATTGAAAGCAGTGCAATCATTTACCGACATCAATACTCTTCTATTTATATTCAGAAGATAGTCCTCAAGTTTGAATTGTTCTCCACAAAACCTGTGTGAAATGAGATCTACAACCTACTACAGATACTGACGACCGTACCTGACAAAATTGCTTTATGTATGGCGACTTCAAAATCGACAACAACTGCTGAAGGTTCAAACTTAAATTTTGTAACGGCATTTACGATTTAGCTTTTCATACGTAACTGCTGTTTTTTGCAATAAGAAAAAAAACTAATGGAATATACTGACCTTTATTGGTTACATGGATTGTGAAGAATTGGTAAAAATTACAGTACTCGAAAGTACGAGCTACAAAATTTTTATTAATCTAACATAGAATTTGTAGATTATTCTCCGTCGCAAAATAAACTATGGTTAAGCTACTTTCGTCAATCGGTAGCAAGTTTTCATTTTTCATAATTAAATTTGTAATTTCCTGCAAAGCTTTGTGAACTTTCTCTCATGTTTTTGGTAATGACGGCAACATTTACCTTCTAGTGCAATAAATGCATTTTCTAATGCAATTCACGTCTTGACTCGAAATGTCAACCCTTTCATTGGCAACTTCTTTGCGAATCAACTTTAATGGTCTCTCAGACAATTCAGTAACAGCTTTGCACTTTACGCTATTAGATATTACTTGCCTATCCAAACTATGAACGGTTTCGTGATTATGATTTACTTCATTACTGAATAAAATATGAGTAGCAGTTTCATTTAAATAAATATGGGACTTCATATATTAACAGTTCACCTCCACGATGCTCCTCGTTGTTTCTCTTTCTCTGCAAACTTTATATCCACCTATAACAACCAAACTTTGTCCCCTTTGACTTTTCCTAACTTGTAGAGAAGCGCTAGAAGCACACACGAGTACATCAATAAACAGCACACCATCATATACACTCGGAATATTCGACAGTCATTAAGTGGTACCAACCTATAATCTACAGCCAGAATTATCGAAACAAATGACTAACATTATTTACTAGTGGTACCTCTCTTCTGTTACAGCAGAAAGACTCGCAAGCATTTTACGTATTTGTACACCCACTCACGCGCGGTTGGGCCTGTTTACCATTGACAAGCAAAAGCTCGGTGGGCCTGTTGACAATTCAGTACCTCGCGCGCAATTAGCAAAACTTTGACCCTTTCGAGCATAGTCGTTACCCACTCGTGCGTGTGTGTGCGTGTGTTCGTGCTCTCGCGCACCAATACACCTGAATGTTTAATCGCATGTTTAATACATTGATAGACATTTGTTTTACTGCGCTCATTTGTATTTACTCAATCTTGTACGAACTATTCTCACTATGGCCTATTGTTCTGTGTTAGTGGAGGGGAAACAATTGCAGAAACTACTGTATTACATATTTCCTTGTACATGGGTACAATGGGAATGCAGCTAACGAGATTGACAGGCTGAGGCACGGATCTGAGTTGCATAGTAATAGCAGACATAGATATGACATCGTGAGCGGTTTGCATCATTGTTTAGATTTTGGATGTAATGTGGACCACAATTTTAACTATTTGAGTCATAACCTGACTAGAAGAATCAACTGATATCAAATTGCGCTATATCGTTAACCACGATGAGAATTGGAAGTACGGGTATGGGTTACGGGAAGTATGGGTATTTTTGAGAGGAAATATTAAAAAAACTTTAGTATGTAAAGGCTAATTTAGGCGGGTAAATTTCTTTGAAAATGTTTATATTACATACTAGACACTGAACTTTCGAGGGTGGTCTGAAAGTTTCCGACCTAATAAAAATAGAAGACTTTTTTATAGAATTCTTTTTATTTTTTTATTTTTCAACGCCGTCTTCTTGTAACTCTACACACTTCTCCTAGCGATGATCCCATCTCTATAACCGTCCAAATAGTACTCGGCGTTTTTCTCTGCAGAACAATTGTTCACGAAGGTGATTGCCTGTGTCCTCCGAGCACCATTTTCAGATGAGGCAACAAATAGAAGTCGCTTGGGGCTAGATCTGGTAAGAACGGTGGATGGTCAAGCAGTTCGAACCGTAATTCTTGGATTTTCGCTATTGCAACCGTTGAGGTGTGAGACGGTGCATTGTCTTGGTGAAACAAGATTTTCTTTTTCTGCAAATGTGGCCATTTTTCCGCAAGTTCTGCCTCAGCTTGTCAAGTAATGGTGCGTAATATGCACCTGTAATGGTTTCTCCTTTTTGGGAAGATAACGATTAAAATAACTCATGACTATCCGAAGAAACAGTCGCATCACTCCCACCGCGAAAGGTGGAGCCGGTTCCTCTCTGCACTGTCTGGACTGTATTTTGTTTCGGGTTATATAAATGGTGTATCAAAGTTTCATCTACAGTAATTGGCATCAAAACTCGGATTTATTGTGCCCAAACTGCGCAACAGAGCGTTGGAAATGTTTATTCGAACACGTTTTTGGTCTAACATAAGCAAACGTGGCACCCAGCGCGCGGACAGCTTTCTCATGTATAAATGTTGATTTAATATCTGACAAACACGTTCTTTCGACATGTTCATAGCCTCTACTATCTCTCACTTTAATTTGGCGGTCATCTAGCACCATTTGGTCAACTTTGGCGATGTTTTCGTCAGTAGTTGCAGTTTTTTAGAAGTCCCGAACGTTCAACGTTTCCCAAGTCTCTTACGGCCACGTTCAAATTCAGCTGCCAAAATTTCACTGTGGTAAATGATGGTGCAGAGTCCCCATACACAGAATCCAACTCATCTTTGATTTGCGTAGGCGTATTGCTTTCAAAAACAAATATTTAATGACAGCTCGATACTCGATTTGGTCCTTTTCATAAAAAAAATTCACATCAATCACTTAAACGACTATTACATAACAGCTGAGTGTCCAAAATGGCTGAAACTTTGGTGAGCAACTGTCAACAGATGACAAAGAAATGCATTAGCTTTGTTTACCAGTGCTGCCATCTTCATATTGAGGTCGGAAACTTTTCAGGCTACCTCGTAAAACACCAAGTTTGGCATTTAACCAATTTTTCGTATTTGAGTTATACTGCGTGCGCGCACACACGCAGCACGCACGCACGCGCGCGCAAACACACACACAGAGAGA
>CM060948.1:177237558-177257558 GCA_030765055.1 Mantis religiosa
AGTGTCACTAAGGCGGCCCGGGTTTGATCCCAGCCGACCACAAAATGAGAATGGTGGTGGACTTCACGGTGCTGGGGCGGTTTTTCTCCGGTTTCCTCCTCCCCAGCATTCCACCAATGATTGCTTCATTATCTTTACTATCATTTATCTCGCCCTCATACTACCATCCACTTCCTTCAGCCTCACACAAATCATTGGGCTGATCACTCATCCTGGTTCTCTATCGGGTTCAAAACTTCGGTACTTCAGTTCCAACATTACGGGGTAAAGGAACAAGAATCCCCTAACACCACCTTAAGTGGTACTGATTGGGAAAAGACACGATTTTAAGAAAATCCCAATAAAGCTACCCTATATGTGTATATATGTGTATGTGTATATGTACGTATGTGTATATGTGTGTATATATGTAATATCGTTTTAAGAAAACTTTTATTTTCTCAAAACGACTAACAGTTTTAAATTTCTGTATGTTTAAGATGTTTTATAGGAAATAAATTGCATATATTGATTTTCTGGGATTAGTCTCGGATGATTTGGATAATGTTTGCATAACTGGTAAACTGCAATACAAAGACAAACTTACTACACAGAAATGTAGATTCCGTTAAAGCACGCAATTTAACTTTTGTTAAGCTAACCATTTCAGATATTCCTTGTTATTGGATTTAGTTTTCAAGTGCTTGTACTTACTATTCGTTTATTATTTTTTATTGATGGCCATGTAAAGAGAACAGTATTTCGAAGCCATGACATAATGACCAGGTCTTAAAGTACTGAATATCGTTTAAGCTACTATATGTGCATTCCACAAGTAAACCTGTAATGTTTATATGAGCGCTTATCTCAATTAACATGAAGTACATATGAAGAATAAGCGTATATAAGAAAAGTTTGCACAGAAACAGGGAAAGTTGAGTGCAACACATATCTAACCTTTCTTTTGCATTTCTTAATTTTGTAAAGTTTGAAAAACTACCTTTTTGTCAACTTTGTAGTATTTGATGTTTCCAAATTCAATGTACGTGTATTTATTAAAGCATTTTTTTTTTGTTTAATATATTAAATTACCGTGAAAAGAAACACTTAAAAGTAACACTGAGGATCTTTTTACCGTATTCTTCCTCGTTAACACCTTAGTTCTTAAGACTTCAAAAACGTATTTTCTGAGAGTTTAAAAAAGACTGTCATAAGTAGACCGCAAACAAACTACGGTCGAGTGCGCATGTGCGAGGAGAACCGTCTCCCCTTCTCGCCATCCAAGCATCCCTGACTCCCACCCCTCCCTCCCATCCTGCATGCGACGCACCACAAACACGAAACGAGCGTATTTTAATACTATTTTGATTTTCAAAGTTAACAGAAAACAATTACCTCAGACCTGACCTTACAATCGATCAACAAGTAGATGGAATCATAGTTTCTTTAAATTCTGAGGAACAACGTAGTAATTCGGCGGAAAATGCAAAGAGCGAATGTAACATAGAATGAAACATGACCAGTGCAGCCCGCACGATGGAGGAGAGGCAATCTAAAATGACGGTAGAGGGGGGAAAAAGCTAGAGGACTCCAGTGTTGGTAAGCCACGCCTCCCTCGGCATTTTGTTCGTGGTCTAGTAACATTGTCAGTTATATAAAAGACTGCTCTAACAGTAGCGGTCAGTATGACATATTAAAAAGCTGAAATTATTTCAGTTTCCAAAAGCAGTTTATAAAATTTAAGTTAAGGTTTAAATGCGGCAAACACGTAAACTGCATTTAATGCAAATTAAACATTATAAGATTTGTGTTACTTTTGACTGCTAAGGTGAAGACGAACACTTTCAAAGGAAAGTAAAATAGTGTAATTTGTTACCTTCACTGACTTTCATTACTCATTCCTCACAAACTATTCTAATAAAACCTTATTCTTCTATATACTTCAGGTTAATCTGAAAATTATTTTATTACGTAATATTTGAAGATAGAGGATAAATATACGAATATAATAGCCTTAAGTAATAGTCAAACTTTTAAGAGCTAGTAGCTATGTAAAGGTTTTGAAATTCCGTTCTCTTTGCCTGAGAACAAAAAGAATGACTTCCCATTCGAGAAGTGAAACTATCTTGAAACTAAAAGAACGTATATGTGAGAAATGATTAACTTCACATAAAGAAAAGAGCATTTCACGTAAATTGTCTCGTTTAATACGTTTTCTTGGAGTAAAATGTTGTCTCCTGCAATACACTTAACCATTTCTGCTAAAGACGTTGTATGTTAGAAGCCATTCACCCAAATTTTCCATTTAAATGTTACATTTAAAAAGTGGTTTGGGGTTTTGTTGGACATCTACGCGTCGGACGGTGAATTATTTTGGTATTTAACTGATGTTCCTTTTGAAATTATGGTACTTTCGTGCGCGCACACGCGAATTTATACTATAAAATTACCTTTTTATTCAGGGAGTCTCACAACGTGCATTTAAAATGAAATCTCAATATCTAATATATAATAGCTTCTGAACCTACTCTGTACGTGCTAGAGAAAGTGAAAAGAACGACATTTAACGGAATTTTCGCGAATAAACTGAAGTTAGTCCAAGATCATATTCTTGGTGTGTAAACCCAATGAATTAATTTCAATTAATACAACTTCATTATCTACTAACAATATAGACAGTTTCGTTAAGGGAGCAGTTTGTCCAAATGTCCTTTTGGATTTAATTTCATATTTATTTCTCAACATTCCTACTGAAAAGCCTGTGGTTTTTTAACATTTTGTTAGTTAACCTAAAAATAGAGAAGAAAGCCAACTCTTTTTGTATTTGTAACTGCATGTCATTTTAATGAAAAAAGTACAGATCGATGTAACCACAAATGAAAGAATTGCAGCCATCAATTATCCACATTTTCTACGTCATTACAAGCTGCCAGCTCTTCGACGCGCAATGCGCCATGACCGCAAGAAAAGCCACTTGGCTCTTTATGCCATGCTGCCCCCTTTCTCGACTGTCATTTGTTTTCATTTGGGCTGCCAGAGATCGTAATTACGGCGGTTAGAAAGGGGCGCTGCGCGGCGCGGAGAAAGGAGGAACTAGCAGCGAGACTAAACTCTGTGCCATTTTCATGCAAATTTTATTGCCGTCACTCTTTACGTGCAACTAGGGAGTAACGAGCTCTCTTATTGTTTGCTTAAAGCTTCATTTCAGGTTTAGATTAGCTAAATGAAACAGACACCAACCTACCTCCAGAGAAAAATAATAAGAATTTTCCAAAAACCTCTTGTTCTCATACAGAAAAAGTTGAGTTGCAGGCTTATATCTTCACGTTCTGTCAAATACAAATTTGATTTTTTGGTGAAGGAAATATAAATGATAGAATTTCTTGTAAGAGAGCACATAGGAGAACCACATAATAAAATACCATAATTAATGCAAATATGCTGTATGGATTTTCTTTTAGCTTTAATTATTTGCTTGCCGTCACTTATGAGAAAATGATCATTACTTATATGCATTAAAATTTTTACTTACAACAGAATAAACGTTGACATTTGTTGAAAGGTATCTGAAGTAAATTAGTATGACGTATTATATCCCATAGGTTCTGCCAGTACCATATTGTCACCGATCGCATCATTTCGTTAAAGCCGCGCAAAGCCGGAGCTACGCGTGGGCAGAGACAGATAGTGGCGCGCAGCGCTAAACGCTTGCCGAGAGAGAAAGATACAGATAGTCTGAAACGTCCCGCTGCATCGTGATTGTTACCGAGCGTTTCACTCATTTCTAGAAAGTGACTGCAGGTATAAAAGCGCTGCGGCTGTAAAAGCCGTGTCAGTTGCTAGTTGAGAACTTTTAATTGTGTGTGGGGGGTGGGGGTGTGTGTGTGCGCAGCTGTGTAGTGATTTGAAGTGTACCGCAATAATTTCTTTCTTTTACGTGTGGCAGTCAACCTAGAAGGCTACTGTTTGTATGACACGTCATTTTTAGAGTCTGTAAGGGGTGTACAAAACGCCTTTCTACTGAAATAGTGTTTTAAATTCCATCAAACAAGGCTTTAATTCTACGAACCCACAAAGCCACAATATTATGACTTTGTGGGTTCGTGAAGTTAAAAGTCCAGGTTACAAACACTAAAAGCTGCTCTTCATTTCCGAAGAAACACACTTTGATCAACGCTTAAAGTAGCATAATTACGTAACATACACAATACAACTTGCAAGATCATCGACCACAAACAAAGTTCACTCTCGAAACACAGCTGTTTGCGCACACGATTCCAATTAACAACTGTTCCCCATTGACGAGCTGCGGCTTCCTTTTTATAGTTTATTCACTATTCCGGAAATTTGTGGAATGTTCTCAAACATCAGGACGGCGCTAGAAGAAAGACGAACTCTCCAGAAATCCGTCTCCTTTCCCCCACCGTTTCGGCAAGCTTTTATCTCCGCACTGCACTGTCCGTCTATTTGAACGCGTCGGCCGCGCCGCCTCACAACACTGCTCGCGACAATATTAATAACGTACTTTGGCAACTTATTCACTTGTGAGTTACGGTGTATACCTACTGCTGTGGAGTGCTAGACCAGGAGCATGTTTTACAGATTTTTTTTTTCACTGAAATGTGGTTCTAAGGTTGTTAGCCAAATGTTAATGAGCTTAAAATGTATTGCCATATGAATGTGGTAAAAGCGTTATTACAAAATACAGGAACATCTTAAAACTCGGAGATAAATTGTTTTTTGTATTTCAATTACTCTGCTGTGTTTATTACACATATGCTTTATTATTTTAATGAATTACTAACACGCCGTGGCTCAGTGGTTAGACCGCTTGGCTCTCACCAAGGCGGCCTGGGTTCGATCCCAGGTGACCGCAAAGTGAGATTTGTGGTGGACAACACGGCGCTGGGGCGGGTTTTCTCCGGGACCTCCGGTTTCCCCCGCCATCTCATTCCACCGGTGCTCCATCTTCATCTCATGTATCATCAGTGTCACCGCCTGCGGTGCCGTATGTAGTGAAAGCGGGCGTTAAACACTACACTACACTACACTACACACACACACACACACACACACACACACACACACACACACAAACACATCTAGAATTGGAATTTGTATCGCACAATACTGCCAATTCATCACCTGT
This sequence comes from Mantis religiosa, assembly GCA_030765055.1. Lineage (NCBI taxonomy): Eukaryota > Metazoa > Arthropoda > Insecta > Mantodea > Mantidae > Mantis > Mantis religiosa. Next base: position 177,242,687 of record CM060948.1, read on the forward strand.
AACTAATACAATGACTTAGTAAGATGGAGGTTTTGGGTCAGTTTTTTTATACTTGTCCTGCGCCGTGGCGTAGCGGGCTAAGGCAGCATGCCTTGGTCTCTGGCCACGGAAAGCGACCCGGGTTCGATCCCACCCATGTGGTGGGGATTTTAGGTCCCGGGAATAGGACTGGTGCCCACTCAGCATCGTGAGGAAAGTGAGAAGCTTACGATAGGTAAGTGGCCTTGGTCACGAAAACCAATATTCCGGCTGGGGGATGCCGAGATGCTGACCACATCTCCTCCCCGTATCGGTTGGATGATTGCCCACCTCTGCCGTGCGCAAGTGGGCGTGAGGCCGGCAGTCGGGTTGGTAGGCCTTGGCCCTCTTGGGGCTGTCGCGCAATAGATTGTTGTTGTTGTTGTTGTTGGTACTGGTATTTTTTTATACTTGATACCGCGACTGTAAGTGGATTTTTTAAAATAATAATATGGACGGTAATGATAGTATTTGAAGACAAATTTGAAGTTAGAAACAAGGGTTATAAAGACCCGAGCACGGGAGTCCTTAATGCTGAAAAATCTAGAAAGAAATGGAAATATTGATTTATCTTTTTTTATTCGTTCCATTTATACACCGCCTTTAACTGTAATGGTCATATCAGCAGCCGTTCTCCTTTGGAACATATCGAAGGTGTTAACTCATATTCGTTGGGTTTTAATCACGTACACATTCGCACTCTCATTCATACTTCCAGACTGCTTCCCTTTTTTTGGTATAATGCTAAAATCCAGTTTTTAGCCAACTCAATCCTAAAATTTGCTAACTAAACCTCCTTTACTGTAGACACTGGTTTGCGAATGCTGTTACCTGTTGAATATTGCTAATAGCTCATTCGACAGACCTTATTTCCTAATAATCGGTTGCTCCTCAAACTTCACCTTTACTTTCTTCCGTAATGTATCTCATACTTCATTTTCTGTAGTATACTTGTTGCTTTGCGTAGCACAGGTGACCCACAACAACACTCGCCAAAATCTATATTTCACACTCCTGCAGCAACTCCTAAGGTGTGTGTATTCACCAACTACAAGAGAATGTTTCATTCCATGTCACTTCTTGCTGACCGACATTCACTTCAGAAACAATAATCCTGAGTTTTCTTTTTTCAATTTGTTGCTAGTATTACTAATTTCATTTTTGTCGCAACTTAAATCTTCACTGTCACTCGGAACTGGTGTAGATAGCCATATCTCATTTGTCAACTCTAAAGGGCTGTCATCCATAAAATCAGCTTTCTGGGTGCTCATGTTCACTTATTTGATAAGTTTTGACACGGTATTTTATTAATATTATACTTACACAATACTATAGTATTATTTTAAAGAGTTAGACGTTGTCTTTCATTCATTCATTGCAGGCTGGCAGGCTGTTTGGAACAGCCCGAAGGGTGGTCAAATCATGTACCTGCTCTGGGAAGAGCTTTACCACGTAGTGTCGGGATGTGGATGTTGCAGAATGACGGTTGAAAATTAAGTGGGTGTAGAGAAGGGAGGTAGGTTGTTGCTCCTCGAAGAATGATGAACCGGGTGCTACAGTCAGCGTGCACCGCTGGTGGATTAGTTAATAAACTTGGAAGAAGATAGGTAGAATTTTGAGTTTTCCAGATTAAATATTGGATAGCTGTAATTTAGTTTAGGCAGTAATGGGGATCATGTGGTTACCGGTAATGACCGCAAGACATGCGGGGTAACCGGTATCGCTTTGTGCGACGCTCACGAGGTACATAGTCCCAAAGGGATCTGACTACGGCGCTCTGATGGTGAGGCAAACTCTCGAAAAATTTGGTGGTCCGGCGCCTAATTTCATCCTCCACATAGCGGAGGGATGAAGCCTCGTGAAGTAGTGTCACGGGGAACCTTGTGCATACAGAATAAATAATCCGAAGACATTTATTCTGTGCACGTTGGAGCAGTACCAGGTTTGAGCCTGCGGCCATACCCCAGACTTTCCACGCATAGAGCATGATAGGGAGGACCAGAGCCATAAAGAGGCGCAACTTTAGGGAAACAGACATTGCAGACCTAAGCACAGGGTACAGTGATGCCACGGCACCACACGACCGATGAGCTTGCTCCCGGATGTGTTCCTGAAAAGTTAGACCCTTGTCCAGCTTGACTCCCAAATATTTGATTGAATTCTCCCACCTAATCCCTTGCCCAAAGTAGGTGAATGTGGGGAAGTTGGCGGGAAAGCGGCGCTTGGTGAACAGTATCGCTTGGCTTTTCTCCGTGTTAATGGACAATCGCCAAAGCGTGCACCAATCCTGGAGGAAGTTTAAATATCGTTGAATGGGGTTGAAGGTTCTGCGTGGGTGTCTGTTTGTGGAAAATAGCAGCACGTCGGCAGCATATTGCGCTATGTTGACGTGCTGTTCAGTGGGACGTTGTGCCTGCTGTCATATGACGATATGTAATGCACTATTGTTGGTAAACTCGCTCGTGCGCCGTGCGTTATATTTTTGTTATTATAATGATCCGCCATCTGTGAAGTGAATTGTGAACAGCATGCTCGGAACACATTATAATGTAAGCATTGCCAGTAGAGGGTCTAGCCCTGATCTGGCTTGAGACCGAAGATCTCTATCCCAGTTGACACTCAATGTAAGCATAAATAGCTAAATGCATGGTGTTTCCATTTGGGAACAAGAAGGATGCCTGCAAAACAAAATGAAGCCTAACGTTGCCAAATGGCAACAGCATGCAGTGTAGGGTTAACTTATTGCTTTCAGAGTGTGCCATTCATTAACATTTTTATTAGCAAGATACCGATTAGTACTGCATTATTACAGCCACCAAATTTATATTAGTAGACAGAGGAGTTTCTTTTGAAAGAAAATTCATCTGTTGGAGTTCTAAATTTCCTTCTGTAGAAGTATCGTCGGAAACATATCAAAAACACATGATCATGAAAACAATCATTCTGAAATAGTTAAATTGTTAACAAATAGTTAAATTTCCTTAAATGTTGTTTCAATTAATGTCTCTAAAGTAATTAAAATAATGGGTTAATATTTTTGTTATTGTACATGTTTTAACTGAACTTCAAGAACGAGTAGACAAAAAACAATGTGGTTTCATCAACAGCATTGAATATTAGACTAAATAAGTTATATTTTCTTACAAGATTCTACAAAGGCAATATTCACATTATTTTCCGTATTATATTGAGCCAACATTTTAACTTGGCTTGTTCTATAATGATCATAACAGATAAGAAACAAGACTTTTGAATAGGAGACATAAAGTTAGGAGTTATGGACTCAGGAGCTTTTAAAATTTGTATATACACGGTTCGCGTGTAATTTAAGGCACATCAACTTATATTGGATATGTCATCCTTCAAATCATTAGAAAGGTTTATGAATAATTTTTCCCTTCCTTAATAGATTTGTCGAAGAAACCATGGCTTTCTCTACGCTTCTGCAACTTTTCTTACACTTATTCTTTTATCTTCTTCATGTTAATGGAGACAAACATTAATATATTGCTAAATTTCTTGTAGGTACAAAGGAATAATATAATACAATAGATTTTAAGTTGGTAGTCCAATCTGCTAAGAACGGGTTGCTATGTGATGCCGATGTTTTTGCACAGATGACGAAGAGAGAAAAAATAACAAACGACTTTCAATTTAAGAAAAGGGCGAGTATTAGAAAATATAAATAACAAGAAATATCTCCGAAATAATCTATTACAAGCGTGCGCACGCACACAAAAGGACATTGTTCTAAAGGAGCTTTTTTTATATTCAGGGGGGGGGGAGTCTCAAAACATGTTTCCAGTAAAATCCTGATCTAGAACTTAGACCTTTTGTGTGGAATACAATACTTCCTCTTCTTACTATAATAATATAATGGTATTAGGTTGGTGTACAAGTTCGTAGCGCTTTTGTTTCGTGAGTTATACTCCTGATACAATAGGTTTATTTATCGATTGTCACTTTTTGTTTGAAATTCAAATATTGTGCAGTCAATTTACGTATCGCAGTTTGTCATTTTATGTTAGAGAGTGAGTGTGTAGCTGTGGACGCTAGAAATTGGACGGGAAAGTGGACAGAGTGGAACATTGCCGACAAATTTTTCTCTTTGAATTCAATAGAGGGGCGAAAGCAGTGGAGGCATCTAGAAACATTTGCGCCGTGTATGTGAACAACGCTATTGGCGAGAACATGGCAAGCAAAGGTTTTCTCGTTTTAAGGAGGGTCGTTTCGACATGAGTGACTACTTGTTCAGGATCAATTACAGAATTTGATCATCTAAACGCACTAATCCTCGTTAATCCGCGTCAGTGCACTCGAGAACTGAAAAATGTGATGAACTGTGAACATTTCACCATCATGCGACATTTGGATTCAATGGGCAAGGTCAAAAAAGCGGGTGTATGGGTACCACATGCTCTAACCCAAAACCAAAGCAATCAACGGTTGGCTTGCTCGCCATCATTTGGCTCGTGAAAAACGTCGAACATTTCTGTCCGGGATCATTACTGGTGGCGAGAAATGGTGACTATGTTAACCTAAGGAAAAGAAAGGAATGGTTGACCCCCCCCCCCCCAAAAAAAAAGCAGCTGGCCCCCAAGATCAGCGCACAACCACAAAACATGTTATGCATCTGGTGGAACAGTGAGGGTGTGCTGTATTACAAATTCCTTCCCCGAGGTGTAACCATCACTGCCGACATTTATTGCCAACAGCGGAGACGTCCTGCAGTCGCTAACAAACAGAAACGACCGGAGTGCTGAGCGAAACGCTACTGTAAGATAATATCCGCCCACACTCTGCTAACCTGACCAAAACCGCTATCTAGGAATTGGGTTGGGAGGTCATTTCGCAACCACCTTATTCACCAGGTTCAGCGCCTTCGTATGTACACCCTTTCCGCTTTCTATCGGAACAACCTTCAAAGAACTTCCTGTCAGGTTGAAGGTGGACAGCAATATGGCTTGACGACTTTTTAAACTCAAAATAACGTGAATCTACGGGCGAATCGACAAATTATCTCAGCGTTGGCAGATTGTTGTAAATAGTGAAGGAGAGAATATGTTGCTGATTAACATGCGTTATGTGAACGAGAATATTGTCACACCCTACATTAGAATAGATTTGTTATTTATTAGCTTTGGGGGGAATCCGTAGCGGTAGAGCTAAACTATCTCAACAAACACTAGTTACACCACGCGGTAGGGTGGACATGTTATTTTACTGATAACTAGCTTACCTGCATGGTGGTGAAAGGTGGAAGATCCAGCGAAGGGAAACTCACAAATGCATTTTAAAAAGAGGTTTTAATAATTCCAGACAACTTACATTCAATGAGGTTTGTGTTCCGGAGGGTTGCTACAAAACACATCCTCTCACTATGGTGGCGGCCGCTCGTCTGGGGGAAGAGGATATGCCATCCCCCCTCCCCAGCGCAGCCAACGAACAAAGTTAAGCCAGTCGCCAGGTCTGACAACCCATACAGGGTTGCCACAATATATTATTGAATAAATTGTTGCTTCACAATGCGTTTGTATTTAATAAAGTCAGTTGGTTGAAACGTTAAGAAAACCGCTACGGATTTTAATAATAGTGACAGTAATCATACATACGGGTGGATTTGTAAATATCAAGTAATATGTGAATTATTTAATTATTCACCACGCACTCTTGACCATCCCATTCTGTTTCATTCATCTTAACTGTCGGTTTCGTAATCCCATTTTACGAACAAGTGCACCTTGTTAGTAGATAAATGGTTGAACTCAAGCTAAAAGAAATATTTCTTATTTTCATATTTGAAATGTGTAGCTTGCCTTTTGGAAGCAATTTTTACGTTCTCTTCTACGTACTTTAAAGTAGAGAAAGTGTACATTCCACTCACAAATTCGATACCGAGATTTTACAGACGCTTGGAGGCTTGCTGAATACCACAGAAAAAGCTATTGTCAGACACCTGAGCGAATATTATACCTCAAAAAACGAATAGTCGGATAAATACCAAACTGTGTATTTGAGTTCAGCATCTTCCAAAGAGGCAACACGACGGTTTTAAAGAAAATTCTTCTCTCCAAGCTACCCTTTACTAGAAGAAATTCTTTTCCAAGGTCCTTTTTTTCCTCAAAAAAGACTGTAGCGATTTTGTTAAAATACTATAGATACCCAAGTCATTTTCATGGCATATGAAATGTATGTCCAGATTTTCTGCAGAGAGCCTCTGAAGTCAATGAAGTTTTTGAATTACTTTATGATAACTAAAAAAACCGAAAGAGGTAGGACAAAATCTTACTAAACTCTATCTCACGCTAGTTTAATCCTGCTGTAAACAACAAGGCGAAATTGACTCAACTCGCCACGTGTTAGAAGCTACATGCACGCACATAAGTTTTGCAACACTTAACAGTACACATATATAGCAGCGCTAACTTCTAGATGATAAATAAATAGAATTGGGTTACACATTAACTTATTGAGTTGGAATATTAATAGAATCATGCAGTATCATAATGATTACCTTTAATCGTATTCCTACAAAAACTTTAGATTTGGAGCAGATATTTATATCTCCACATCACAGTATCTTCTCTGTCCACTATAATTGACTTCCGCCCTCGCTTTTGAAATTTCAATCCAATATCTTTCAACAAACGATGGAGAGTACTTTGTGAAAAATTTGGCAAGTCTGTCAGAATTTATCGTATGCTAAACCTTATTTAGAGTCAGCGGTTCATTTCTGAAAAATGATCATGAATTTTACTTCGTATAGCAGTTTTCGTAAAATTGTCGTATGTCTCCACGCTTTTGTTTCCATTTACGCGATTTTCCCGGTGTTCTTTCCGGATGCTTGCTGTTCCATTCTAACACTACGTACACTACTTGCGAAAACACTAAGGAGATCACCAGTTTTTTTTTTTTTTTTTTTTTTTCTTATAGGCGATTCCGCGTTTCTTTCTTTAGAAACCGCGAAACTATGCACGATCATTCGCCTCTCGCCAGTTTTTAAAGGTTTGCCTCGATTGTGTCATTTCGACTGATGTACCGGCCTTCTCCATGACGAAAGCTTACTGATTTTAAATTACATATACATAAGTGTTCTTGGGTGTATGAGGTACGCGAGCTGTACAGGAGATAGTGTTAAATATCAGAAACAACTCCACACTATAAACAATAACATCTTAATCAGCATCCAACTCGATATAGACCTCGTTGCGAGAGAGCTCCCTGGTATAGGAATGCAACAATATTATATAATAGCAGTGTCCTTCAGTAATTGTTAAATATAATGCAGCTTAATTTAACATAATAAGTTAAAGGTGTGTATAATTTCATCTGGCTTCTGTCTAATCTGTATATAGCGTACTATTGTGAATATATGTGTTGTAAATATTGCTTTCAGAACTCACGAGCCCAGAACGCACATCTTTGTGATACGTGAAGCATAAAGATAAAATGTGAGGCTCTTACGTTTATAAGAATGGAACAATTTGCATACTTTTCTCTCTCCGAAATTAGCTCGCACAGAGGAGTGATCAGAAAGCTACTTACAGTACTGTACTTAAAGGACGGGTTTATCATACGCATGCAAATAAACGAAAACGACCACTAACTTCGCTAATCCAATCACCAGCTTGACCGCTTTCTGTCCCAATGTTTCTGTCTTTGTTTCTCTTCCCGTCCAGATGTTTAAAGCACGATTAAACTTGCTTGAGACAGATTATATGCAGAAACGCAGATATTGTTAAAGAACAGATTTTATACAATATTTTTGTGGAGTTGTACCATTTTATGGTTGTTAGTTTGAAATTGTAAAACACACAGTGGTCATTCGTACACCCTCTTTTTAGTCAAGCATACATAACGGAATTTCAAAGGCGTCACAATTTGTCCAGCTCTTAAAACTGACTATTGCTTTAGCCTTTAGTATTCTCGTACTCCCATCTTGAGTAAGTACGCAATAAAACCATTTCTAATAGTGGCTATCTCGATAACATGAAGTACGTAGAATAGCGAGAATACTCTGTATAAAAATGTGCAGAGAAAGTCCTGCGAGTACATCAAATTAGGTGGCAACACTAGCAAGTTTTCTCCGTAAGACTTTTTTTCTTACCCTAAATGCTAAAAACTTCAAATTATATCATCTGAAAGTGTGCGTGTGCGTGTGTGGAAGGGGAGGTTCAAACCCGAAAGTACGAAGTCAGTACATTTCTTATTTGTATTTGGACCTCCTTAAAGGAGGGAAACCACACTTTATGCTCTATTTTCTTAAAAAGCTGTCCTTAAAAGAATTTAATGCAGCATTTGTTTGAAATATAGACAGCTATCTCGTTGTCTGTCCACAGCTAACCTGCGTGTAACTGAATCAGTCTGCTGTTAACGTGTATAAAATGTAAGGTAATGTGATCGAACTGGGACTTTGGCACCGCTACATGCGAGTTTTTGTACCTGTTGGGGGGGGCGATCCAGCAGTCCAGCATAGTAGACGAGAGGGTCTAATTCAACCGACAGCTTACCCCATGTTTAAAATCATGCATTTGTCTCCCGCAAGATTACATTAATAACAAAAGGCGATAAACAGATCACTGCTGATTCCACATAGTACATCTAAAATAAATAAATATTTTGAATGAGTAGAGCAAGACTGAAAAATTCCTTGCCATAGCCGGGATTTGAACCACGGATCTCCCGTTCTCCATGCGGTTGTTCTAACCAACTGAGCTACTATGGTCAACATGCCGACCTCACATTAAATTATCCAACTGACTCATATACGCATTCAAACCTTAGCCTACACATGGCAGGTGTGGAAGAAATGATTATTTCCATAAATTTACCTGAATTATGTAGTGGTTTAACTATGAAGCCTGGGACGTATGTACCTATAGCATAGTAAGTGGCCACAAAATGTGCGTGTCTCATAGCATATGAGAACCCCTAGTGGGCTACCGGGAAACATACGAGTCAGTTGGAGAATTTAATGTTATGTTGGCGTGTTGGCTGTAGTAGCTCAGTGGTTTAGGACAATCGCACGGAGAGCGGGAGATCCGTGGTTTAAATCCCGGCTATGGCATTGTATTTTTCACTCTGGCTGTACTCATTCAAACCTTAGCCTACACACGGCTGGTGTGAACGAAATTATTATTTCCATCAAATAAATATTTTGTTTATTAATGACGCTGTCAGCTGCCAGAATCATATCAGCGCCGCCGGTGTGCCGTAATGTAGTTTCGCAGGAGTTCTTTGACATGCCAGTAAATCAACTGAAAGAGGGCTGTCGCTTTTAAACACTTAAAAGCCCTCGCTCTGGCTCATATTTGAACCCGCGACTTTGGAAGCAATAGGCCAATGCCTAACTGAACTACCCACTATCTTGCATCAAATGTTCTATTTAAAAGTATTTCTAATAGCATACTTTATTTTACTCATTAATTCCTTAGGGCCGCATTCGGCTCTCACCAAGGCTGTCCGGGTTCAATCCCAGGTGACCGCAAAGTGACATCTTTGGTGGACAACACGGCGCTGGGGTGGGATTCCTCTGGATCATCCGGTTTCCCTCGCCATCATTCCACCAATTGCTCCATCATTCATCTTTCCTATCATTCATTTCACCCTCCTACTATTATCCACTTCTCTCGCTCTCATCCCAGACGTTGGGCTGACCCCTTAATCCTGGTTCCTCTATCAGGCTCAGTGCTTCGGCTTCCCTCGTCCTGACTTACCTGGCAATGTGGAACCCGAACAACTCCTAACACCGGGATTGGTGATGTCAGATTCCATTTCAAAGCTTGTTATTAGAACTCAGTTCCATCAGTGTTCATTCAATAAATTGTATAAATTAAACAAATTTCTTATATATTACGTCCACTTCACTTATAAAAACTAATTCTTCTGACTTTGTTAATCGAGATAAACATTTGAAATGACTTTATTAGGTGCAAGGCGAGTTATGGAAGTACAGTAAGCTTTGCTTTAAGTTGTAGTAAAGTCGCTATGTGATGACTTTGAATTTCCATTCTCTTTGCATGACCAGAAAAAATAAGCGAATAACGACTTCTCATTTGAGAAAAGTACACATATTTGAATATTCAAACCAACAAAAAGGGATGTCATGTAAATGATTAATTCCACAAAGAATAAAAACATAAATATAGAAGTATTAGACATAAATTGTATAATCTATTGAGATATACATTTTATGTAGTACGATTTTGTTGGTCTCTATGGTTTAACACTTGTGTAAAGGTCATTGAAAAGAGAGGGTTAAGAGACTATTCTCAAAAAATTCGAGGTATACAATTCATTTGTCATGAATGTATTTTAATGAACATCGTTAGATCCGTTTTGAAAATGTATCCATGTAAAGTGTAGTTTGAGCTGGTAGAGGAAATTGGCTTAAATCTTCTTATGCATTCTTGGACTTATATGCAACGTATCTACCAATTTTGGTATTTCACAAACTATTTTTGGAATTATATTCTTCATTTGACACAAGACTCGATATTTTTCTAAAAATGCTTTTCTTTTATTCTCAAAACGTGTATTTACAATCGGATTTCGATAACAAAATTTTGGATGGAATTCAATAACTTCTCTACAAAATCATTGGAAAATATAGCCCATGTTAACAAAAAGCAGGAAATTGTACCTGCCTCGATTAAAACAGACAAGTTCTGTAACGGAAATTGAACCTCCCAAGTAAAGAGTGGGAGAGAAATAAATATCGGAACAAAAGACGAAATTAAGCTGCAAGAAGACGATGAAGACCAATTAGGTTTTAGTGAGGAAACTAGTAATGGTGCTCTTTACTAAACAGCTGAGGCGGAAAGAGGAGGAAGCTAAGAAGGGGGAAAAAGGAGTTTGTTTCTTGCTAGATTAATTTACAGAGTGACGTCATGACTGAACTCTTGACCCGTGGCTGTAAATCAGTTAACTTTGTCCAACCTCTCGCACCACATTTATCTTTCTTTAATTTGTTAGCGACTCCTTGTCCTCAGTGAGCTGAGTCTTAATGGATCAGAGTGCATGAATAACCACATAATTCACGTTCCCAGAGAACATAGAATGTAGATAGGAAGGAATACTTATAAAAATATCTACCACTTTAGGGTATCAAAAGATGAAATTTCTAAATCATGTGGTTTTATATACACGGTGTTCAATTTTATCTGTAATTGTACCGCGCAATATTTGACGTCATCAATAGCATCGCAGATGGAGCGAGTTTATATACGATTCTCCTACCGGCTTGCGATCGTATTAGATGACAGCAGCTTTGAGGCCTCCCTCTACTGGCAGCTAAATATATTATTTGAGAGGTGGGTCTGCCCGCGTAATATAAAAGTGCGCAATTTTGCCTGGTGCGTAGATACGATAACTATTTATAAAAAAAAAAACTATATACTGCAATGCAGTGCACTGAAAAGCTAATTATGCAGTCATAAAAGTATAAAAGGAAGAATATACGAAATTATAAGTTAATGAACACTTATTTCATAATGTACATCTGATCTCAATTCTCTTCTATCACCCACAGTTTCCTCATAATGTAACTTCATTACGAGCCAGAAAATTAGCAGAACATGTTTAAGGAATGAAAAATAAGCTTTTATCCAAGTCTAAACAAGAAAATATCTCTAGTACATAGTCTTATGTGTTTATTTTATTTCCTTTCTCTCTTCCCCTTAAACACTGTTGCGAGAAGGTATACTTGAGACTTTTCTGTTATATTATTTATTGCTTCTAAATTGGAACCAGTCACTTTATAGCGTCCAGTGTCTTTCTTTTGGCGAGTAACTGATACTGTATCTTGGAAATGTTTGGTGCACCTATTGGTTTTAAAAGACATAAGGATACCAACATTAATAGACATTTTAATTAAGCGTGAGAATGACAAATAATTTATATCGTATACTGATAAAACGTAAGACTTTTATGTCGCAAACAAAAGTATGTCAATTTCTCGGTATCTGGACACTATTGACAACATTACGCTCCGAGAGACTTGTCTGAATGCCGGATAGCGATGCATAAACTCCTCTATGCAGCGATTTAAATTATATTTATATGTCGAACCAATTTTAATGCCGATATAAATATAGCATTCAACCATGAAGATGCGGTGCTCTGTGTTCATATCCAGGGGAAGCTGGTTGTGTTAGCAGAACAACCACACTGAGATCGCTGTAATATGCTTACAGTTCCGCAAAAATTAGAGGGCACCAAGATTTCAAGATAGACTCACCAGTCAACTATGACGTCATTCTTGCTCAATCGGAGGGCGGGAAATAACGAATAAAAATGAACACCGTGTAAATGTTTACAAACATTTCCCACGCACTGCTCTATCATAGTTACGCTGCTTCTACAACTTCCCAAGTTTAGTTCGGGGATTCTTGTTTCTCTATACTTATGCCTTTAGCCGTCAGGTTGAACAGAAACTCTGGATCAGATAGAGAACCCAGTATGGGTGATCAGTCCAATGTCTGATATGATAGTGAGGGAAGTAAATGTCAGAATAAGAGTGAAATGAATGAATGGAAAGATGATAATAGAGCAACTGGTTGAATAATGACGGGGGAAATCGGAGATCCTCGATAAAATCCGCCCCTGCCCATGTAACAAATCTCGTGCCTGGTCCCATAGCTCAGTCGGTAGAGCACCTGCCTGCCGTGCTAGGGGTCCCGGGTTCCATTCCCGGCTGGGTGGGCGGTTTCTCCGACCAAGATAATTCTTCATCTTCCCCAGAGTTTGGAATTAAGAATGAGTGCGAATGTGTGCGTGATCTAATGATTAAAACCCAACGAATACGAGTTAACACCTTCAGAATGTTTCAAAGGAGAACGCCCGCCGATATGACCATTGGAGTTAAAGGCGAGGAACAAAGAAAATCTCGCATGCCGTCGAGCCCGGTCCGCCTTGGTGAGAGTTAAGTGGTCAAACCGCTCGGCCACGCCTAGCCTTGTCACAGTTACATGCGTATTTTAAGTGTATTCACATACACTTAATATCTTTAAATAAGCGTTTATTTTAGCTTCATTATGCTAATTAATCGAATGTTCCACATGATCCAAAGGGCATTATTTTGGGGAAAATGCAAGTCAAATATTCTTTAAATACTAATGTATAAAATTGTCGTTTAACATTTTATTCACTCTTGATTGTTTCAAATTTGTAAAACTTTAAACTTAATTTTTAGAAGAATTTATTAAATATGGTAGATTTATTTATATCCTCAGCGATTTAAAAGTTCAGCAAAACACATATGCCAGGTTTCCAAGTTCATTTTCCATTAAAGGGCTCTCGGGGGAAAGGCTATCCCTATTATGTAATGGAAACTAAAGGATCAAGTTACATTTGGGACATGATAGCTAATTTTTTAGTATTTCAAAATATTGATCAGATTTCGGTAATGCGTATTGTTAGGGGGGCATTAAAAGCCATATCCTAACATTGATACATTTCCTAAATATATGATCCATTATCTAAAATAGCCATGTGTTTTATGCAACGTTCCTACAAAGGGACTTAAGATGTGAGTGATGTAACTTCGAAAACTTTGCAATATGAGTGTTGCCTACAAACCCTTAAGACATTGGGATATACAATAAATATTTAATATTTAGATGGATACAACATAAAATTAGAATGTGACAAATTTCTTGATAGAAATTCTAGATGTTTCAATAACAATTGAATATCAACTTAATGTCTCGGGTATTAATTTTACAAGACGACACAGAAGTGTTTATTAGAAAAATTGAAAAGCTGAAATTTATTTCCACACCTCCTGAACTCCTGAAGGAGGGTAGGAATCTAACCAAGAATTTAATTCTTAATAAAGAAATCATATTATTATGTTCGCTGTTTGTCTAGCAAGGAAAATAAATTAAATTTATTCTAGAAAATACGTCCATAGCTTGCTTTGAATAAATGCCAAAATCAATGAAATTGCCAGCCTTATTCGGTGTCGAAGACTGCTCTAAATGTAAACGTTTGTAAAAAGTGAACAGAAATTTGATAGAATTTCACTGTAAAGAATGAAAAGTTAATGTTAATTCATATTATTAAATAAACTGTTTTTCAGTGGCCCCAAATAGGACGATGTCCAACCGCAGAAATCTGTTTCAAAATGAAAACTCATTTCTATACAGATTTCTAACAGCAAATGAATACATAAGTATAGAACAAGAAAAAGATCAAACTGAACATTCTTGCAAGTTAAAATAGCCATACATTTTAAGCTCAATTATTTATGGAATACCTAGGTTTATTAAGGAAGATAGGCTTATTTATTAATTATACTAACATTTTACTGAGATTTATCAACAATAAATTTTGAATATTATTATTATTATTATTATTATTATTATTATTATTATTATTATTATTATTATTATTATTATTATTATTATTATTATTATTATTATTATTATTATTATTATTATTATTATTATTATTATTATTATTATTATTATTATTATTATTATTATTATTATTATTATTATTATTATTATTATTATTATTATTATTATTATTATTATTATTTTTATTTTTATTATTATTATTATTATTATTATTATTATTATTATTATTATTATTATTATTATTATTATTATTATTATTATTATTATTATTATTATTATTATTATTATTATTATTATTATTATTATTGTTATTATTGTTATTATTGTTATTATTGTTATTATTGTTATTATTGTTATTATTGTTATTATTGTTATTATTGTTATTATTGTTATTATTGTTATTATTGTTATTATTGTTATTGTTGTTATTGTTGTTATTGTTGTTATTGTTATTGTTGTTATTATTGTTATTGTTGTTGTTATTGTTATTGTTG